>JBAMCG010000037.1:12752500-13500000 GCA_037075325.1 Drosophila mayaguana | reverse complement strand
CAAAAAAAATACAGAAAAATAAACAAAAAAAAAAACAAAAACAAAAAAAAAACAAAAAAAAAAAAAAAAAAACAAAAAAAAACAATAAAAAACAAAAAAAACAAAAAAAAAACTAAAAATAAAAAAAAATATACAAACAAAAATTTTAAAAAATTATACAAAAAAAATAAAAAAAAAGTTAAAAAAAAACAAATACAAAAAAAAATTAAAAAATACAAAAAAATACAAAAATAAATCAAAAAATATAAAAAAAAAAAAAAAAAAAATTTTTTAATACAAAAAAAGGAAAAAAAAAGAAAAATATAAAAAAAAAACAAAAATACAAAAGAAAATACAAAAAAAAAAACAAACAAATATACAACAAAAAATTAAAATAAAAAACGGCTGTCAAAACAGAAAAATTAATAAAAATTAAAAACAAAAAAAATTAATTTAAAAAAAAATATTAATACAAAAATTCGAAAAATTCAAACACACACATACACTCGCAAAACAAACAAAGACAAAAAAATTGTTTAACAAAACCATAGAAAAAAAAAATAACACTTCACTTCACAGCACTGCACTGCCAAAAAAAAAAAACACACACACACACACACACAAAAAAAAAAAAACAAACAAAAAAAACAACAAAAAAATAACAAACAAAAAAAAACAAAAAAAAAAAACAACAAAAAAAAAACAAAAAAAAAAAGGTAAAAACAAAAAATCACACACATTCACAAAAACCAAAAAAAAAATAAAAATAAAAATGGTAATCCTAAAAAAAAAAAAAAAATTAAACAAAAAAAACACTTCACTTCACAGCACTGCACTGCCAAAAAAAAAACACACACACACAAAAAAAAAAACAAAAAAAAACAAAAAACAAAAAAAAAAAAAGGTTAAAACAAAAAATCACACACATTCGCAAAAACCAAAAAAAAAAAATAAATAAAAATGGTAATTCTTAAAAAAAAAAAAAAATTAAACAAAAAAAACAATTCACTTCACAGCACTGCACTGCCAAAAAAAAAAAACACACACACACACAAAAACAACAAAAAAAACAAAAACAAAACAAAAAAAAACACAAAAAATCACACACACTCGAAAAACCAAAAAAAAAAAAAAGGTAAAACAAAAAATCACACACACTCGCAAAAACCGCCGCAGCTGCTGCCCTTTATATAGGGCGACTTTCACTCAAGGCCCGAGTCGCACTCAACTGTTGAGCCTGGCGCCGGGTAGCGATCGTTGCAGTCGAGCTGTAAGTGACCGATGCGAGCACTCTCTGCTGCTGCAGGCATTTTAGCTTTGTTTTACTCAATTATAAACACCTAATCAATACTTCTGCATACGTATACACAGTAGTTATCTCTTGCTCTTCTTAGGCAGACAACCAGAGAGACAGATGGAGAAACGGACGGAGAAACGGACTGCGAAATAGAAGGGAGACAGACAGACACACAAACAGATATACAGCAAACAAACACGCATAGTTAAATAGCCTCATTAAGCTGCTGTAAGTATTAGAGAGCATTAATGCATTAATGCCAAAAAAGAGGTGTTCAAATTAAAAATTGCCCAAAGTGCTTTGAGTGGCATTGAAAGAGTGAAAGAGAGCGCTCGTATATGACTCGGAAGCAGAGTATGCAATCGCGCAAAAAAGAATTGAAGGAGCGGGATTGCGTGTAAATGAGATGATAAGCTCTCACACTGGCACAACAAACACTCATACATGTAGTACTTGACTGTAAGTGTGTGTGCAGGCGCGTGGCGAAAACATATGTATTCTTAATGCGCGTCAACGAAGTAGTAATACGAAGTAGTCTATGCATGTAGAGACTTGACTGAATCTAAAGCGCACTCCAACTAAAAAATTCACCAAATTATTGCTTAGATACAACAAGGAACACTTCGCTTCCTGCATTGCACTGCACTGCCCAAATAAAATATAAAAAAAAAAAACAAAAAACACAAAAAAAATACAAAACAAAAACAATTATGTAAAAAAAAAATTTAATAAAAAAAACAAAACAACTAAAACAAAGGCTGACAAACATAAAAATTAATAAAAATTAAAAACAAAAAATTAATAAAAAAAAAACCAAAAAATTAAAAAACCAAAAACAAAAAAAAACAAAAAACAAACAAAAAGACAAAAAAAAAATCAAACACACACACTCGCAAAACAAACAAAGACAAAAAAAATTGTCTAACAAAACCAAAAAAAATAACACTGCACTGCAAAAAAAAAAAACACACACAAAACAACAAGCAAAACAAGAAACAAACACACAAAAAACACATTTATTATATTATCATAATAAAATACACCAAATTAATGCTTAGACACAAGAAGGAATACTTCGCTTCACTGCATTGCACTGCACTGCCCAAAAAAAAGTACAGAAAAAAAAAAAACAAACACATAAACAATAGCAATAACAAATATTATGAAAAACTACAATTTATTTCATTAATAAAGTAACACCTACAGAGGTAAGGTTCACCTGAAGTAATAAAAAAAAAAATAAAATAAAAAAGAAAACAAAACAAAATATACAATCACACACTTCACTGAGGTAAGTAAAATAAAAAAAAATCCAAAAAGAAATAATAATAATCAAACATTAATTATACTAACATAATAAAATTCACAAAACAAACAAAAATACAAAAAAAAAAAAACACACAAAGCACAAAACAAAAATACAAAACAGAAAACTAAAAAAATAATCAAATAAAAATAGGCAGAAAAAACAAAAAAAAAAAAAAAAAAAGACTAAACAAATTCACGCACGCACACACTCGCAAAACAAACAAAAAAATTTTTTTTTTAACAAAAACAAAAACACTTCACTTCACTTCACTGCACTGCACAAAAAAAAAAAAACGAAATATACGATCACACACTTCACTGAGGTAAATAAAATAAAACAACAACAAAATCAAATAAATAATCAAAAAAATAATGATATAAACATAATAATAATCATCAAATTAGTGCTTAGACACAACAAGGAACTTGGTAAATGAAAGTTCATACACTTCATTTCACTTCAGTGCACTGCATTGCACTGCCCACAAAAAAAAAAAAATACAGAAAAATAAACAAAAACAAAAAAAAACAAAAAAAAAACAAAAAAAAAAACAAAAAAAAAAAACAAAAAAAAAAAAAAAAAAAAAAAAAAAACAAAAAAAAAACCAAAAAAAAAAAAAAAAAATAATACAAAAAAAAATTTTTTTTAATATACAAAAAAAAATAAAAAAAGTTTAAAAAAAAAATACAAAAAAAAATTAAAAAATACAAAAAAAAAAAAAAAAATATAAAAAAAAAAAACAAAAATACAAAAGAAAATACAAAAAAAAAAAAACAAACAAATATACAACAAAAAATTAAAATAAAAAACGGCTGTCAAAACAGAAAAATTAATAAAAATTAAAAACAAAAAAAATTAATTTAAAAAAAAATATTAATACAAAAATTCGAAAAATTCAAACACACACATACACTCGCAAAACAAACAAAGACAAAAAAATTGTTTAACAAAACCATAGAAAAAAAAAATAACACTTCACTTCACAGCACTGCACTGCCAAAAAAAAAACACACACACACACACACACAAAAAAAAAAACAAAAAAAAAAAAAACAAATAAACAAAAAAAAAAAAAAAACAAACAAAAAAAAAAAACAACAAAAAAACAACAAAAAAAAAGGTAAAAACAAAAAATCACACACATTCGCAAAAACCAAAAAAAAAAAAAAAAAAATGGTAATCCTAAAAAAAAAAAAATTAAACAAAAAAAAAACACTTCACTTCACAGCACTGCACTGCCAAAAAAAAACACACACACACACAAAAACAACAAAAAAAAACAATAAACAAAAAAAAAACAGAAAAACAAAACAAAAAAAAGGTAAAACAAAAAATCACACACACTCGCAAAAACCAAAAAAAAAAAAAAAAAAAAAATGGTAATCCTAAAAAAAAAATTAAAAAAAAAAAAAAAAAACACTTCACTGCACTGCACTGCACCGCTGACCCCCACTGGGCCTGGACGACTGAAGAAATGCCGCAGCTGCTGCCCTTTATATAGGGCGACTTTCACTCAAGGCCCGAGTCGCACTCAACTGTTGAGCCTGGCGCCGGGTAGCGATCGTTGCAGTCGAGCTGTAAGTGACCGATGCGAGCACTCTCTGCTGCTGCAGGCATTTTAGCTTTGTTTTACTCAATTATAAACACCTAATCAATACTTCTGCATACGTATACACAGTAGTTATCTCTTGCTCTTCTTAGGCAGACAGACAGAGAGACAGACGGAGAAACGGACGGAGAAACGGACTGCGAAATAGAAGGGAGACAGACAGACACACAAACAGATATACAGCAAACAAACACGCATAGTTAAATAGCCTCATTAAGCTGCTGTAAGTGTTAGAGAGCATTAATGCATTAATGCCAAAAAAGAGGTGTTCAAATTAAAAATTGCCCAAAGTGCTTTGAGTGGCATTGAAACTAATTGAAGGACGGGTTGAGTGAAAGAGAGCGCTCGTATATGACTCGGAAGCAGAGTATGCAATCCCGCAAAAAAGAATTGAGGGAGCGGGATTGCGTGTAAATGAGATGATAAGCTCTCACACTGGCACAACAAACACTCATACATGTAGTACTTGACTGTAAGTGTGTGTGCAGGCGCGTGGCGAAAACATATGTATTCTTAATGCGCGTCAACGAAGTAGTAATACGAAGTAGTCTATGCATGTAGAGACTTGACTGAATCTAAAGCGCACTCCAACTAAAAATTCACCAAATTATTGCTTAGATACAACAAGGAACACTTCGCTTCCCTGCATTGCACTGCACTGCCCAAATAAAATATAAAAAAAAAAAAAACAAAAAACACAAAAAAAATACAAAACAAAAACAATTATGTAAAAAAAAATTTAATAAAAAAACAAAACAACTAAAACAAAGGCTGACAAACATAAAAATTAATAAAAATTAAAAACAAAAAATTAATAAAAAAAAAAACCAAAAAATTAAAAAACCAAAAACAAAAAAAAAACAAAAAACAAACAAAAAGACAAAAAAAAATCAAACACACACACTCGCAAAACAAACAAAGACAAAAAAAATTGTCTAACAAAACCAAAAAAAATAACACTGCACTGCAAAAAAAAACACACACACAAAACAACAAGCAAAACAAGAAACAAACACACAAAAAACACATTTATTATATTATCATAATAAAATACACCAAATTAATGCTTAGACACAAGAAGGAATACTTCGCTTCACTGCATTGCACTTCACTGCCCAAAAAAAGTACAGAAAAAAAAAAACAAACACATAAACAATAGCAATAACAAATATTATGAAAAACTACAATTTATTTCATTAATAAAGTAACACCTACAGAGGTAAGGTTCACCTGAAGTAATAAAAAAAAAATAAAATAAAAAAGAAAACAAAACAAAATATACAATCACACACTTCACTGAGGTAAGTAAAATAAAAAAAAATCCAAAAAGAAATAATAATAATCAAACATTAATTATACTAACATAATAAAATTCAGAAAACAAACAAAAATACAAAAAAAAAAAACACAAAGCACAAAACAAAAATACAAAACAGAAAACTAAAAAAATAATCAAATAAAAATAGGCAGAAAAAACAAAAAAAAAAAAAAAAAGACTAAACAAATTCACGCACGCACACACTCGCAAAACAAACAAAAAAAATTTTTTTTTTAACAAAAACAAAAACACTTCACTTCACTTCACTGCACTGCAAAAAAAAAAAAAAAACGAAATATACGATCACACACTTCACTGAGGTAAATAAAATAAAACAACAACAAAATCAAATAAATAATCAAAAAATAATGATATAAACATAATAATAATCATCAAATTAGTGCTTAGACACAACAAGGAACTTGGTAAATGAAAGTTCATACACTTCATTTCACTTCAGTGCACTGCATTGCACTGCCCACAAAAAAAAAATACAGAAAAATAAACAAAAAAAAAAAACAAAAACAAAAAAAAAAACAAAAAAAAACAAAACAAAAAACAAAAAATAAACAAAAAAAAAACTAAAAAATAAAAAAAAATATACAAACAAAAATTTTAAAAAATTATACAAAAAAAAATAAAAAAAGTTTAAAAAAAAATACAAAAAAAAAATTAAAAAATACAAAAAAATATAAAAAAAAAAACAAAAAAAAAATTTTTTTAAATACAAAAAAAGGAAAAAAAAAAGAAAAATATAAAAAAAAAAAAAACAAAAATACAAAAGAAAATACAAAAAAAAACAAACAAATATACAACAAAAAATTAAAATAAAAAATGGCTGTCAAAACAGAAAAATTAATAAAAATTAAAAACAAAAAAAATTAATTTAAAAAAAATATTAATACAAAAATTCGAAAAATTCAAACACACACATACACTCGCAAAACAAACAAAGACAAAAAAATTGTTTAACAAAACCATAGAAAAAAAAAAAAATAACACTTCACTTCACAGCACTGCACTGCCAAAAAAAAAAAACACACACACACACACACACACAAAAAAACAAAAAAAAAACCAAAAAAAAAAAAAACAAACAAAAAAAAACAAAAAAAAAAACAAAAAAAAACAAAAAAAACAAAAAAAAACAACAAAAAAAAAAACAACAAAAAAAACAACAAAAAAAAAAACAAAAAAAAAAGGTAAAAACAAAAAATCACACACATTCGCAAAAACCAAAAAAAAAAAAAATAAAAATGGTAATCCTAAAAAAAAAAAAAAATTAAACAAAAAAAAACACTTCACTTCACAGCACTGCACTGCCAAAAAAAAACACACACACACAAAAAAAAAACCAAAAAAAAAAAACAACAAAAAAAAACAACAAAAAAAAGGTTAAAACAAAAAATCACACACATTCGCAAAAACCAAAAAAAAAATAAAATAAAAATGGTAATCCTAAAAAAAAAAAAAAAAAATTAAACAAAAAAAAACACTTCACTTCACAGCACTGCACTGCCAAAAAAAAACACACACACAAACACACACAAAAAAAAAACAAAAAAACAACAAAAAAAAACCACAAAAAAAACAACAAAAAAAAAGGTTAAAACAAAAAATCACACACATTCGCAAAAACCAAAAAAAAAAAAAAATAAAAATGGTAATCCTAAAAAAAAAAAAAAAATTAAACAAAAAAAAAAAAAAACTTCACTTCACAGCACTGCACTGCCAAAAAAAAAACACACACACACACAAAAACAACAAAAAAAAACAATAAACAAAAAAAAACACAAAAACAAAACAAAAAAAAAGGTAAAACAAAAAATCACACACACTCGCAAAAACCAAAAAAAAAAAAAAATGGTAATCCTAAAAAAAAAAAATTTAAAAAAAAAAAAAAACACTTCACTGCACTGCACTGCACCGCTGACCCCCACTGGGCCTGGACGACTGAAGAAATGCCGCAGCTGCTGCCCTTTATATAGGGCGACTTTCACTCAAGGCCCGAGTCGCACTCAACTGTTGAGCCTGGCGCCGGGTAGCGATCGTTGCAGTCGAGCTGTAAGTGACCGATGCGAGCACTCTCTGCTGCTGCAGGCATTTTAGCTTTGTTTTACTCAATTATAAACACCTAATCAATACTTCTGCATACGTATACACAGTAGTTATCTCTTGCTCTTCTTAGGCAGACAGACAGAGAGACAGACGGAGAAACGGACGGAGAAACGGACTGCGAAATAGAAGGGAGACAGACAGACACACAAACAGATATACAGCAAACAAACACGCATAGTTAAATAGCCTCATTAAGCTGCTGTAAGTATTAGAGAGCATTAATGCATTAATGCCAAAAAAGAGGTGTTCAAATTAAAAATTGCCTAAAGTGCTTTGAGTGGCATTGAAACTAATTGAAGGACGGGTTGAGTGAAAGAGAGCGCTCGTATATGACTCGGAAGCAGAGTATGCAATCGCGCAAAAAAGAATTGAAGGAGCGGGATTGCGTGTAAATGAGATGATAAGCTCTCACACTGGCACAACAAACACTCATACATGTAGTACTTGACTGTAAGTGTGTGTGCAGGCGCGTGGCGAAAACATATGTATTCTTAATGCGCGTCAACGAAGTAGTAATACGAAGTAGTCTATGCATCCAGAGACTTGACTGAATCGACGTCTTTATATGTGTGGAGCTAAGTTATGACATCTAAAGCGCACTCCAACTAAAAATTCACTCAATATGTTGTATGCTTCCCACTATTTTGACTTAATGTCTAATTGATATAATTTTAATTTATATATACGTATATTATTATTATATTATTATAAATTAATATCTATGATTATTAGATGGCATAGCAGTTTCTGCTGTTCTTTCAAGGACTAGGACTTTTGCATAACCTCATTTTCTTACTTTTCTATCAAATACTAATTTTCAATAGATTTTTTAATATAGGCTAGACTAGATCTAGCCTGAAATAGGCTAAACTGGCAACACTCATTGCAGCCTCATGCGTGTGTGTGTGCAATCAAAAAAGAAGCGAAAGGAGCTTATTTACTTAAGCATCATTAATGTTATATTACTTAACTTGTAAATTTGTTAATGTGAGTTAGGGTGAGCGAGTTCGTATATGTGTGTTTGTGTTTTGTTTGTGCTCGTTCGAGCTGTTGCTTTTAATTTCAGTGAAAGCCATTAGAACACGACTTTGTGACTATTCTGTAAGTCTACTATACTGCTTTCTTCCTTCACACAGGGGTGAGACTAGTGCAAGCACCGGGACTGGGACTGGGACTCGAACTGGGACTGGGACTTGGCTGACAGCTCTCGCCTCACGTGCTTTGACGAGCGTTGACAACGCAATGTTCACTAATGCAGACAGCTCATCCACACAAATCAGACAAGCACATTGAAGTGTTGATGCTGCTGCTGTTGCTATAGCTGTTGCCCTATTCCATATGGCAAATGGAACGAGAGGGGGCAGCTACTAACGAGTCATCCGCCTGGCCAGATAAATGGCAGTCCCGTCGAGCTGCACAGTCTGATGGAATGCACTCTGGGCTCCAGTGTCTGATTGATGTTTCTGAATTATTAACTGCGCAGCAACCCAGCCAGCTGCAAGTCGGTTTGTTAGTTTGTTGCCTGCTTCAACAGCCAACAACCTGCATCCATCTGGATGCTCAGCGATGCTTTTTGAGCTGCACTCGAAAACCCATCTAGCAAAGCCAATAGAAGTGCTCCATGTCCACATTGAGCATTAAAAATGGGAATTCAGGGAATGATTCTTTGTTAATATATTCAGCTGGATGAGGTTACTGGTTGCCTCAGTAGGGTCCTCTAATATACAATATAACAGAATGAGCATATGAGGACCAGGTTTATCGGCGTCTACTTGACTATGATCACAGGAAATATTAGCCATCCACAGAAACTATAGTTAGTGCTCCGAAATGTTGTTTTGTGGTGCTCCTCTATATAGTTATGTGTATATATACTCTACTATGTATATTTCATTCATATTTTGATTGTCTTTTAGTGTTATAAAGTTCTTCAAAGCAATGAGATGACAATGACAATGAGAGATTCATTTCGACCAAGTGTGGAGCCAATGTCCTTTAAAAAGTAACCGAATGTGATGCTCCATCCGAGAGGAGTTGAGCGAGACAAGGGGAAACAACAGCACAAAATTGTGTTGCGCTCTCAGCGTGATTAAATAGATTAAAGTGAAAATGGAGTTTGAGGTACCTACGGGGATGCTTCATAATCACCCCCATCTCTGACACACATATTGTGCAGACGAGAATATAATATAACATAAGCCATAGACAATGGGCAACGGCATAAATGTACTTTCACTAGAAAAGTTTAAATATTTGAATAAATTTTAATATCCTCTGCTATGAAACTTTCTAATTTAGTAGTTCACTTTACAGCCATAGCTATTTTTAAGCTCTCATAATTTATAAAACATATTTGTTTGTTGCTCTCACATTTGCGCCTACAGCTCGTTCCAGTTATGCGAAATACTCAAACAAAATTGTTTCATGCGGACAAATGTAATGCACTTGTCCAGAATTTAGATTTGAGCTAACTCAGCTTAAATATTAGCTTCCAGTTACATTTTGTTTAACAATTGTTTCTTTTATTCCGCAGTCAGTCTTGGCTCCCTTCTCATCCCTTGAATACACTTCAAATACAGTTTTACTTTACAATGTGTGCGAGTGTGTGTGAGTGAGTGCTTTGAGTGACTTGTAGTAACTGTCGCCTCTTCACATCTCTCTCTCTCCCTCATTCACTCTTTGTGCTGCTGACAGTAGTAGGCATTGGGAATAGCTTGACGGCTTACAGGGTGGCTAAGGCAATAGCATTTCACAAGATGCACCCTGTTCTGTGCAATTCGCTCGCGAACTGTTCCCCAACTGTGCTTTACACACACAACCGCAAAACCGCAGCCCGCAATTTGTCCTACAGTGCGCATTGCCACGCCCACACAACGCCACCCTCCATCCCCCCTCCCTTACACTCCGACCACTTTAGATTCACCTACGCGTTATCTACACGCACACAAATTAATCAACGTCAGATAAACCTGCAGCAAGCACAGCTCAAGATGATGCCTCTGCTTGTGGTGAAGACTCCGTTCCTTTTGCAGCTCCTGCTCCGAGCATGTTTTAATCTGCCTTTAAAATTAATTAAGTGTCCCCCCGCCCCATCCGCTCACTTTTGTTCTATTGCTGTTGCTTTAGCAGTTGTTCCGCATTGTTGCAGCGACAAAGGCGCAGCAAGCCCCACTAGAAAATTGCCAACTCATCTCCGTGGCAAAAGACTTACACACACGCATACGCATACACAGTAGAGTTTTTCAACTAACCTATAAATTCATATGAACATTTAGGATCCAGCAATGGAACTTTTGTGAACCGGCATGAGCTACATCAATTTCCATCCTAGTTCCGTTTTTCCGTTTTCTTTTCCTGTTTGGCAAGAATTCTTCCGTTGCGAGTGCAATTAAAATATTTTCTCTAATTTCGTTTAGCTCGCTGCAAAATTACCATGCAAATTATATCCATTCCGGCCGAATTAAGTGCAACAAAAACAGCTAGCAGCACTTGCCATGCCTCAACGCCCAGCGCCTGCTGCCCCCTTCACATTTTATGCATTCAAATAAGTGTGCAGCATTTTCTCTTGCTAAGCCAAACGCCCAACGATGAGAATAATATCAGCATGAAATGCTTTTTACTTACTTCTAGCTGCTTGAATGCCTCTCCATATAGATTCTGCGATATAAGTCTCATTCACACAATTGGAAAAGAGAATTTCAATTAACCGAATTTAGTCTTTCATTTCAAGAAATGTATCAAGGATTCTTTCAATTCTTTTTTATTCCTTTTCTCATATTTTTTTTAATGTAGTACATATCATAGACATATAATAGAACATAGTGGAAAGGACAATAAAGTCTAACTTCCAAATGCAAATTGGATGCAAACTTAATTTAATGTAAATGAAAAAAAAGGAACACGTCTTAAAGATGTAACATACATTGCTTATTCTGTCTGTATGAAGGCTTTCGCCGGTATTAATTAATTTATATTAATGACAAATTTATATATTATAATAATTCTATACACGGCCGTAAATTCGCAAATACATTTCGGTCACTTCGATAATTCGTGACTTTTTTCCATAGAAAAAATATGGAACTATTTCTCGTGCAATTCGTAATTCAAAACGAAATTAACTGTCAGTTACAGTATCGTAGCTTTTCATTGCTTTCGCTAAGTTTGAGGATTTCGTTCCACTTTCGACTTTACAGGCGATCTGAACCTCATCAACAATTCTATACAAAAAGAGCTTACTCTGTAAATATCCCATTTGATTAAGCTCAAACGTCACAAAAAAACTGAAAAAGAGAATAGTGGGAAGTGCGCCTTATATGTCATAACTTACCGTCTTTAGTTAAATGAGCGACAATAAGTGAAACCTAAAACGGAATTAAAAATTTTGCATAGCATATAGACGTCGATTCACTCAAGTCTGCATGCATAGACTACTTCGTATTACTACTTCGTTGACGCGCATTAAGAATACATATGTTTTCGCCACGCGCCTGCACACACACTTACAGTCAAGTACTACATGTATGAGTGTTTGTTGTGCCAGTGTGAGAGCTTATCATCTCATTTACACGCAATCCCGCTCCTTCAATTCTTTTTTGCGCGCTTGCATACTCTGCTTCCGAGTCATATACGAGCGCTCTCTTTCACTCAACCCGTCCTTCAATTAGTTTCAATGCCACTCAAAGCACTTTAGGCAATTTTTAATTTGAACACCTCTTTTTTGGCATTAATGCATTAATGCTCTCTAATACTTACAGCAGCTTAATGAGGCTATTTAACTATGCGTGTTTGTTTGCTGTATATCTGTTTGTGTGTCTGTCTGTCTCCCTTCTATTTCGCAGTCCGTTTCTCCGTCCGTGTTTCCGTCTGTCTCTCTGTCTGTCTGCCTAAGAAGAGCAAGAGATAACTACTGTGTATACGTATGCAGAAGTATTGATTAGGTGTTTATAATTGAGTAAAACAAAGCTAAAATGCCTGCAGCAGCAGAGAGTGCTCGCATCGGTCACTTACAGCTCGACTGCAACGATCGCTACCCGGCGCCAGGCTCAACAGTTGAGTGCGACTCGGGCCTTGAGTGAAAGTCGCCCTATATAAAGGGCAGCAGCTGCAGCATTTCTTCAGTCGTCCAGGCCCAGCGGGGGTTAGCGGTGCAGTGCAGTGCAGTGAAGTGCTATTTTTTTTATATGTATATCTATTTTTTTTTTAAATACATGTTTGTTTTTTAATTTATTTTTTCTTTGTTTTATTTACATTTTTTTAAACTAAGCATTAGTTCTGTGGTTTTTATTATATTAATATAATTATTATTATTATTAACTCAGTGAAATGTGTGACTGTTTAATTATTTATAACTAATTTTATTATTATTTTTTTTTTTTATTACTGCAGAGAAGTAAAGTGAAAGCTAAGCATTAGTTCTGTAGGTGTTTCTTTCTTATTGTATTATTAACTTTTTTCCATTTATTTATAGTTATTGTTTATGTATTTCTGTTTATTTTTTTATTTTTATTTATTTTTTTTTTGTTTTATTTTATATTTAATATGTTGTTATTGTTTTACTTACTGCAGTGCATTGCAGAACAGTGAAGTGCATTTTCGTTCAGCTAAACATTGGCTCTGTAGTTTTTATTTTAGTAATTAATTAATAAAATTAATTAATATTAAAAAATTTTTTCTCCATTTATTTTTACTCTTTTTTATTTACTGCAGTGCTGTGGTTTTTGTTATATTATTATAATTTTTTGTTTTTAAGTGTGTGATAGATCATTAACTTATTTCTTTCCTTTTTTTTTTTTTTTTTTATTTATTTATTTATTTATATATATTTTTAAAATTACTTCAGTAAAGTAAAGATGATGGAGCAGCTAAGCATTAGTTCTGTTTTTATACCCTGATCCCATTAAAAATGGGAAATCAGGGTATAATGGTTTTGTGAAAAGTATGTAACAGGCAGAAGAAGTCGTGGCAGACCCCATAAAGTATATATATTCTTGATCAGGACGATGAGCTGAGTTGTACAACCTTATCTTTTTTCGATAACACATCCGATTTCTTTTTGATCGAGAATAATCGATAAATTGATATTGTTTATTCAGCGTAATTTTAATAATTCTAGACCTGGAGACTTCAGATTTGGCGTATTTTAAGTAGTAGAGACTTGTGCTTTGGACTGTATACACATTTGCACATTATGATCGTGTTCTGAAAGTTTCATGAAGATAGTCCTACTACAAGAGAATTTATTCAGCAACAAAGTTGTCATAATATTGCCCACACTGCAGCGCAGCTCAAGCGCAGTCGCTGCTTACTGCGCAGTTAGCAGAGCGCGTGCTTATGCGTGCGTGAATATCAGCTCCTTGTAGGGATCAGGGTATCTCCTAGTCGAACAGTCTCGACTAGAGTTTTCTTACTTGTTTTATTTAATTGTTTTGTTTTGTTTTTTAAATTTGTTTTTATATTCTCAGCCCACTGAAAATGGGAAATCTGGGTAAAATAAATAATAAATTTTCAAATAAAATTATTGAAAATTAGTTATAAAATTATATCTCCTACATCTTTAGAGCTAATTTTAAACTTTGATTTGTGTTTATTTTATGAAATTTGCAATTTTGTTCTAATTCTGGATTATCGAGTATGCTCTTGATTATATAATCAATTGTGGCTACATTTGTAAGTGTATCAGAGCAGAGTTCTTACTTATCAATATTATTGCTATTGAATTATTCTTATCATAACTACAATGTTTTTAATGGTCGATTAGAGAACATGAAATACGAACAGGATCCTGAGCTGAGCCTGAGCCGTGCTGTAACATAAGTAGAAGTACCAACTGGTGCCCTGGTTCAGCATGTGGGGAGCCGAATTCGTGGCGCATACTGCAGCGCTTGCAAATGGGAAGATTGCATTGCCTGAAATGTGATTGTTGCATGGATGCATGGTACGTGTGCGGCTGTAGCTGCTGCTACATTTGGTGCTGGTTTGGCTTGGCATGCTTTCGTTGCCGGCAGGGGCTCGGTCTCGGTCGCCGCATAGGCGTGTCAGAGCCCACAAAACAGCAAGCGCCGCCCACCCGCCACTTCGCAACGCCCCCTGCGCGCGGTACCCCGGATAAGCTGCCGTCCCGACAACAAACGCAGTCGTGCAAATATAGCACGAATCTCTCACATCACTTCCACATCCGGCAACGAACGCGCCACACCAACTGCTCCTGCTCCTGCTCAACAGAGCTGCAACCGAAAAGGACAAGGCTGATTCGGGGCACCGCAAATGAATGCATTAATGAGTTGTGGATACAATGGAAATCACAGCCAAATAAGCATAAAATGTACCCCATCGATGCTAGTTCCAGTGTTCTATGCCCGTTCATCACGTAAAACCGAGTATATTAGTTGTATGCATAAATCACTTGTAGACAGAGAATCGAAAATATATAGCTATAAATGTATTTATATTCGGGCTACTTATAATTATATAAAAAAATCGATTTCATTTATATATTTACTATAAAGCGAAGGCTGGGATCAACTGCAAATCGATATTTATCGATTTTGTAGATTCAAATTACTAATTACTAAATCCATTCAGATTTTGTTTTTGAATACAAACTATACATAATTAAATATGTGGGATAAAATAATTATCTTTTGTATGTAAGGATATATTAATATTTTTGTATTGTCTTCACTATCAATTGTTATTCCTGGCAAACAGCATCTATTGAAGAGTTTTCGCTTCACGGCACTTTGGATAACCCAATATGGAACACAAATAGGCTTTACATCTAGTAGATGTGCAATTATTTGCCTTACTTAAATTTCAACATCCCGTGGGGCACATCCCAAGCGAGCTGACACGGCGAAAGCAAAGCAAAGCAAAGCAGAGCAAAGCAAAGCGAAGCGAGGCAAAGGCAGTATGCAACATGCAGAGTCCACCACTTCCGTACCACGTGCTGCGTTGCACCACGGACTTTTCTCCCAGGCATTGGCTTCCAATTTCTGTCAGTCGCCGGAGCAACTCTTTTTTGCCTGTGCAAATGTGCACATGGTGGCTTTTGCCAAGTCTCAGCTGAGCCAAGCCTCGCCCCGCCCCGTGCTTTCCCTCCCACATTGCCACCTGTTTGCCTGCCACAAACCGTTTCGCCCAACTTCGGCCCCATTGTTTCAAGCTGTAATATACTATTTGCGTGGGGATGAATCCTCACTGAAGTGTATACCCGCAGAAGGAGCCGTGGCTGACCCACGGCCTGTGCTGAGGTAAGTCGATCTACCCCTTTTCGTCTATCGTTATGTATAAATTCGTAACAAGAGCTGGAATCTGGAAACTTGTAGAGCCCTCTATAGCACACACAGATAACATTTAAGCGATAGCCATTAAAATAAAACATTTAGTATTAAGTTATATCTCGTACTTATTTCGAGCTAGAGTCTTCAAGTTTTTCATTTACTTTCTATTTTATATAGTTTTGATTTGTATTATTTTTTGGATTACTTGAAATCGGACTAATTTCGGTTTAAACTAAAGTTCAGCATTACATATAGACAATAGTTTTCAGTTTAACTGAATTGATATACATATATTTAACAGCATATATGCTGAAAATTTCATTGAAATCCCTTAAGTAATAAAATTGGCAAGAACATGCACCACAGGGTATTTCACAGTTATGTATTTGAATACATTTATTTATGCATAATAATTCAACACACTTATTTTTTCTTTTCTTATTTATTTATATATATATAAATTTTTTTTATTTGTGTGTTTTCTGAAATTTGAGCAGCAAAAAATGACTTAAGGAGCCGGCGCGCATTGTTCAGTATCGAGTAGTTCCCAATGGAGAACTGAACTGGTTCAAGGAGCAAACCAGTACTTCGTAAGCAATAATTACCCCAGCAACTATAATTTGAGCTTGAGCAAAAGTAATATTCGATTCATGGATACCCCAAAAATAGCCCATCTAAATAGCTTTAAAAAAATTTTCATAATTTCTGCCATTGTGCAGGCCTATAAACATATTCTTTAAAAAGTCACATGGTATGAAAGATCCCATCTCTGGTGTGCGTATATTGGAACACGACGAACCACACTGCTAATGAAATATTTAACTTCATTTTTGCCGCCGTCCAAATTAAAGTAAATTAACTCTGTCAGGCGTTTTAATTAAGCGGTACCAAAGCCCATAAACCGCGCCATATAAATCAGGTAAGATGAGGGGATGAGGGGCACACACCACTGCAGGGAGTTGGGAATTGGTCGTTGGGAATGGGGAGTACGTCACATTACCCATGAACATTTAAATTGGTACGATAATTAGGCATGCAGAGTAAAAGTAATTTAAATGTTATTTATCGAATATGTAATATCTGCATTTATTTAAAATGCGTGCAAATATTTATCAAGCCGATAATGTGGAGCCAAAAATGAACAAATAAGACAGCTCTAGTCGAGTCTGCTCGACTACGAGATGCCCTGAACTCCTGAACTCTATAAATACATATGAATCAACATTTAAAATTTGGCGACTCCAGTTGTACGGATGTGAGAGATATAATTATTTAACTGGTTTTCAATATGGTTTTAATTGGTAATAAAAGAAGGGGAGTATCGATTTTTGCAGAAAAATTCGATCTAAGTTTAAATTTCAAGTCAATAGCTCATTTCGGACAGACAGACAGACAGACAGACGGACGGACAGTCAGACAGACAGACGGACAGTCAGACAGACAGACGGACGGACAGATGGACAGGGCTAAATCAGCTCAGCTAGTCTCCCATTTCAAGAATATAAATACTTTGTGGGGTCTGCCATGCCTTCTTCTGTCTGTTGCATATATTTAACAAAACCACCTGATTTCTCACTTTCAATGGGCTCAGCGTATACAAATATTTAATACTATTTATTTACACTCTCTTAAGAGGAACATGTATTTGTGGACTACTAATTTAGATAGTATTATATAATTATGGATAGGGGAGAAAATACATATATTTATATGTGGAAATTAGCTCGAGCGATCAATCAATGGGATTATTTGGTATAGGTCAAATCCGCATTGTTTTCGGAACGTAATTTCTGAATGGAATATTATTTTGTTGTCGATTTAATTTCGTCTGTACATAAATTTATATAAAATAGAAAAAACAATTAATAATCTAGCCAAGCGATATCTACTCTAACCATAACCTTTTCAATTTCCGCACACACACAAGCCCACTCTAACCCACACTCATACACACACACACACACACACATGCTAGCACACACATGTAAATTTGTGTTTTAGAAGAAAATGAATCAAGCTGCAATTGCTGGCAACGTTCACTGGCTTTGTGGGTCAGAGGACCAAGGCAGAGCGCATAAATCAACTGCCATATTTTCGTTGTTGGATG
This sequence comes from Drosophila mayaguana, assembly GCA_037075325.1. Taxonomy (NCBI): domain Eukaryota; kingdom Metazoa; phylum Arthropoda; class Insecta; order Diptera; family Drosophilidae; genus Drosophila; species Drosophila mayaguana. The sequence continues at coordinate 13,481,981 of JBAMCG010000037.1, read as the reverse complement.
GGCAATTGAATTACGAGTAGCAAACCTGAAAGTGCGACGGAAGCGGAAGCGGAAGCGGACACGGAACCGGAAACGGCCGCCTTTCGGGGCGAGGTCTTCATAAATGCTGGCAACCAAGCAACAAAGAGGCGACGGTGTCTGCCAGCTGCAGCTGCAACCCGAGCTCCACTATGACGCACTTGCTCGTAAAATATGTTCCTCGCTACTGTCCGAGAAATATACACGTAATATACATATGTACTCACATTAAGCAATACATGTGTATATGTATGGCTGTAGCACCCAAATCGCGCCATACATGTAGCTATTAAACGGCGGAAGCACCACATAAATGCAATGTAGAGCTCCCAGCTAATCAATTCGTGTGCTCCACACACACATTTTTAGCTTTCGATTAACCCATAAACAAAAATCTAATTACACATTCCATTTGCAGAGTGCTAATTGTGAAGCAAAGTGAAGGATATTGCACAAGGACATGGTATTACAATTGTATTGGTTGAGCGTTATACAGAACTATGAAATCATCGAATATTTCAATTTATAGTAACTATTACACTCCAAATCTCTATCGTTGAAATGAATTTAGCATGATATTTTGAATAAAGGGTATTTTCCTTTTTAAAGGAAAAGGTTGAAATTAATGTACACACATATTTTGTGTAATTCTACTAATATTCAAAATATTGCATATATATTTTAATATGATTTATTAAAAAGCCTAAAACAAATAAAAGAAAATTAAAAAAAAAAAACATTTTTTTTAATATTGGTTACAAATCTTACAATCTTTGTTTCTATAATTCGAGTCAGAAAATACAACCAATTAACATTTTCATCTAATTTACGCGAACGCGTATTTCTAACACATTTCAACACATTGCATTTTTTTTTTCTATGCTAAGAATCACAATTGCGATTAAATTGTGTTTGAATTTTCAGCTGCACTTCTGGTGGTAAAATGATGCCCAGGAAATGGGGATTCAATTGCTCCCGTGGTGTCAGCACCCAAGAGTCGATTGCATCCAAATTTCGTAATTACTAAAACTATGTATGAGAAAGCAAAATCGAAAGGAGAATTTAAACAGTCTTTCATATGCATATGCAGTAGAATCCGGTTACAACAACTTTGCTTATATGGTTATAGCGTATTCCGGTCGTTATTCTCCTTGAGCGTCGTTATAATCTGATTTTACTGTATATTTCCATATATTTGTATAAGAAATTTGACTAAAATATTATGGCGTGAAGTAAATATTTGTTAAATGTATGTAATGTCTGCCATGCAGGTACGTATGTGTATAATTAATTTATTTAGCTATTCCTTGTACTGGATGCCAACATTTGGCTAAAGTTACTTTCAAATGGTTTGTTAAAGTATTTGCTTTATACATCTCTCACAAACTAATCCAAATTTGTTTACCATTACGAATTCACTTTAGAAATGCAATAACGAAACTTAACTGTATTTTTGATTGCAGAGTACGTCCTTGCACTTCCGCTGCTAAATTAAACTTTTATATTTTTTATTTAACATTCAGAACCTGCATTGGCACAACAATTTCACGAAATTGATAGCTAAATGTAGTAATTACTTTAACACGAAAATCAGAAACTTAAACTGTAGTCGCGCACAGTTGCAGTTGCACTGTTTTCTGTTTACGCCACGCGACAGCAGCAGGAGCAGCAGCAGTAGCAGTAGCTTTTTGGCGGCAAGGCAAATTGTTCTTGCGCACTAACTGCCATTGCCGAAAGTTTAATTTCAAATTTGCAACGGATAATTCATTCACTTCTAAAAGCTGAAGTGCACAAAGCTTATAAATATGTGATTGTTACTTATCAGTAAAAGTATTAGTAACATTAATATAAAAACCATGTCTGCCTTAGTATTTTCAATAAGAAAAGCGCATGATTTGAACAAATTCTCGTAAAAAATCTGTTTATTAGCTGATTCACTACACTGAACATCACATTTATCCTTATACATTAATCGATATCAGTCGATATTTCAATATTCCGATTAAGATTTACATCCCTGGCGGCAATATTTGCTAAGGCGTCATTTTAAATTCTTATTGGGAATATTGTATTAAACATTTTATCAATTGAATTTTTCTTACATAATTTTTACTCACCCGTTTGTATTTTCATGCATTAAAAACAACATATCTAATGCAATATCGACGCACTCGTAGTCAATTGTACCAACCCATACACACAAATGCATGTACACAAAAAATGAGACAGATAGAGAAAGAGAGCGAATGAAGAATGGGGGAAAAACAAAATGAGTAAAATGCCGGAGCTGTAGCGTTACCAGATTGAAAAATGCCGGTTGAAAGCTCTGAGTAATTTAAATTTACAGCATATATATTCATGGCACATCTAACAATCAACATAAACTAATTTGAATGCTTTGTAAGAATGGCTACTCTACAATTGACTATTAGTTTTAAAAGACTTTATTTTTATAAACTGCTTTATCTGCCTATCTGGCAGCTCTTCATGCACAATGTGTGTGCGAGCGAGACGACCAGCGTCTCGACGCGCAAAGCACTTATCAAAATAATGAGCAGAAAAAAGTGTTGGTTTGTTCGTTCCTTCCCACCGAATTCGCTATTTGAAACTCGACGACGAGAAGACGACGACGGCGACGACAGCGCAACTTGTAGCAGTGAAAATATTTATACAAATAATTTACTGTGTAAAAATCGAAATACTTAATAATTAATTAAAGTGAAAATGTAAATGCAGTGTTTGTCAATGAAATGAAATTCATTTAAAATGTATTTCAACGCAATAACTCGCCGTGAAAATTTCGTCGTACAGGCAAAAAAGAGCCGATTTTTAGTGAAAGAAGAAGAAGCAGTAGTAGCAGCAGCAGCAGCAGTGAAGGCAGTAAAAGCAATCGTCGACAACGACGACGAATACATGGACAAAGCGCAGTGCGAATGAAAATTGTGTGAAGAGAAACTTGCAAAAATTACAGCAACAACAACAATAAGCAAGGCGAAAAGTGTGTTTAGAAAAGAAATTAAAAACACACACATATACACACAAACACACATACTAACACAATTGCAAGTACAATCGCAATTTAGAGAATTGGTGCAAAACGTCGACAGGCGCGCGGTTTAATAATAAACAGTTATATGTATGTATGTTGTGCAAAACCATATGAGAGGACGAAGAATACGAAAAATCAATGAAATTGTAATAAAATTCCGTATTTTGTTCTCTTCATCCTCCATTTCTGTCTCTACCATGCGCCCGCTCGCTCTCTTGTTTTTATGATAAAATTTGCAAATAGCAGCAAACACAACAACAAAAACATTTTGACAACCAACAAAAAAATAAGCAGCTCAACTATATAATAGAATATTCACATAGTTTTATTATACGAGGTGCGTATGCAGCAGTTATAACAACAACAAAATTTAGTACAGTGTAAATAAATCATATTGTTTCTGCGTATATGTGTGTATAGTTCAATATAGAACGTGTGAGAATAAACCCGCGTACCAAAATATGATGACGTCTTCAAACTAAGATATTGTTGTTTCTCATGTTGTTGTTGTTGATTTTCTCTAGTGAAGAGCAACAACAATGGTATCGAATAGTATCGCAACGTATGTAGTGTACTACATACAGACACACACAACTAAATACATACATGCGTTACTACTGTATACCGGTATTTTGTAGCCCTCTGGTAGAAGAAGCCCAGCACGCTGTGATGCTGTTGTTGATTAACAGCAACAACAATAACAACATCGAGATTGGGCTAGAAGAAACCCAGAAAGTGGCAAAGGCAAAACAAAAATTGAAGCTGCCAACCGAACCGTGATGAAGTCGAATTTGAATAGGCACCAAAGAGTTGACAGTGCAACAACAACAAAAGTCAAGAAAGTATCTTTTACCTGTGCAGTGCGTCAATTAGCAATGCTGTCCAAAAAGAGAAATAATGTACAGTGAGATTTCGGATTTGAAAAGAAGCATTTTCATGAATTTAATTAAACAATTCATTTCCAAAATATTTGCAATGGATAGTTATTTTAGTTAATTTGATAGTTAATGAATAGATATTTCCTATTGTTGTATTGTAACTTTCGTTACAATAATTAGATCAATTAAACTATGTAGCACGATTTTTTAAATATTGAAATAATAAAATGCCGCATATATTTGTAAAAACTATAGTTCGCACTTGTCCTAAATTGGAATCATTTATTGCATTAACAGAAGGCCTAACACCAATTATAGATTCATTATCAGGGATCTAACTTAGAAAAAAATCTAGTTTATCTGAGCATTAGAGAATTTAATCACATTCAAATCCACGACTCGGTACAAAATATTTAAAATGGATGTATTAATTTATTATGCGAGCACAGAATACTATCGAATCTGACCTATATATAATTTAATTCGAATTTCATTAAATTTGTTCAATAGCACTAAATAAATCTAAGCATATGTAAATAAGCTTCTATCAACTTTTAAATTGAAATAGAATTTATTTTATAATAATAGATGCCATAGCCATATATATATATCATCAGTTTTCCACTTATTTTTTATTGAATGGCATAGAAGATAATAAAGAGTACTGAGCTTCTATTAGCCTTTTCAAATGTGGGGCAATACTTTAGTTTCGTACATAAATTTGCTCAGATAAATCATTGCCGTTGATGTTTTAATACACTCTACAAATAATAATTAAAAATAAAGCCATTAGGCAGATGTTAGAATGGATTTATTCAAATTTAGAGTACATTCGTAGATATAAGCTATTACCTATCAAATCGCTGCATTGACGAAGTTCTATCTATCAATGTTGACTGTCCTACCGAGTTGTAAAACCGCAATACACCTGTCCCTGTGCCCCCGTTTGCGAGGTTCTTATCAACACGCTCGCTATTTGTGTCAGTATGCGACCACTGTACCGAACAGAACAGAACAGTGTGCACGAAATTTGATTTGAATATAAGCATTTGACAGTCAGCGCGCGGCAACAGAAGCAGATTACGCTGCCCAGCTAGCTGTTCTGTTCCTTACCTTTTTCAACCTACAAAACCGAGCATCACTCACTCACTCACTCACTCACCTGGTGAGCAAATAGAGGGGACACACATGAGTGAACGACGCACTGAAAGTCTGTGCAATAAGTTAGTGTACAACATGTCCAGCAATATGAAAGTTCTCAAAATTCATAAATGATGAAATTGAATAAATTAGTTAACTTAATTTCAATACTTAACAATATTTAAATTAATTGAGAAATAGATTCAGTCAAGTTATTGCACTGTTAACAGTTGGCACGCGTAACATACTTTTTAGCTAACACTGTAGCACTTGTGTCGTTTTGTCGACAATGCGCGCGCTCCCTCGCTCTCACACGCGCGCTCAAGCCGCAGCCATACTCTCACTCACACATACAGTTTTTGCAAACACACCATACACACATACACGCACACTCGCTCATTTGGCTCTCTTTGCTTATATATTTTTTTTCTGCTTTCAGTGGTTGTGCAAGAAGAAGCAGCAACAATCAGGCAAAATACCTGAAAAAATAAAGAAAACATAAACGGTAAAACGAAGAAGTGGCGACAGCAAGCAGAGGCAGCAATTCAAGGTAGCGCGCTAAAAGTTTATTGTAAAACCCAAAGTAGAAGGCACAAAGTGATTTTTAAATTTCTGCTGCTTTCGAACAAGCGTTAAACAACACATAAAAACAATAAAATATAAAGAAAAAATGGTGGAAGCAATAGAGCGGCAGAGAACGGCTGCGTGAGCAGCGCGAGATCTGAGCGCCAATTATAAAATAACAACAGCAACAACTGCAACAACAACACTTACAATAGGAACAGCAACGCAACAGCAACAAAACGGCATAAGCAAAATAAGAAGAGCATAGAATAGCAACGAAAGCAACCGAAACGAGCGCGCAACAGCCGTTGGAAGCAGCAGAGGAGTCGCTCACAAAAAAAGTAACGCTAAGTAAAACAATATTTAAATAAGGTGGAAGTGGAAGTGGAAGTTGGAGCAGAATAGAGAACGACAACAACATTGATAGGAGTAGAACCAGCTCGAAAGAAAACTGAAATAACATCACGACAACAACAACAACAACAACAAAAGTTCTAGAACAACAACAAAACAGAATAACAGAATGTACGGTAAATCGAAGACATCCGCCGTGCCGTCTGATGCGCAGGCCAGAGAGAAATTGGCGCTCTATGTCTACGAGTATCTGCTGCACGTGGGCGCCCAAAAGGCGGCACAGACATTTCTCTCGGAGATCCGATGGGAGAAGAACATAACGCTAGGTGAGCCTCCGGGATTTCTGCACACCTGGTGGTGTGTTTTCTGGGATCTGTACTGTGCGGCGCCGGAGCGTCGCGATCAATGCGATCACAGCTCGGAGGCGAAAGCCTTCCATGACTACGGCTTTGTTAGCTCCGGCTATGGTGTGAATGGCATCGGTCCAGGTGGACCACACAATGCCGGTGGCCCAGCACCCAGTCCACTCGGCCAGATGCCGCCGGGCGGAGATGGCGGCCCAATGGGACCCGGCGGACCAATGGGTCCCAATTTTTTCCCAAATACGACAATGCGGCCGTCGCCGCCAACGCACGCCTCAAGTCCACAGCCGCCGCCTTCGCAGATGATGCCAGGTCAGCCTCCATTTATGGGCGGACCGCGATATCCAGGCGGTCCACGACCGGGCGTGCGCATGCAGGGCATGGGTAATGAATTCAACGGCCCTCCCGGACAGCCAATGATGCCTAATAGCATGGATCCAACGCGGCCGGGACCGGGAGGCGGCATGGGTCCAATGAATCCGCGTATGAATCCGCCACGTGGCCCCGGCATGGGCCCCATGGGATACGGTGGACCGGGCGGTATGCGAGGCCCGGCGCCAGGCGGACCCGGCGGCATGCCGCCAATGGGAATGGGTGGCGGCGGCGGACGACCGCCTCAATGGCAACCCAATGCGTCAGCACCCATGAATGCGTACTCTTCATCATCGCCGGGCAATTACGGACCCGGACCCGGCTCGAACGGCCCGCCTGGTCCCGGAACGCCCATCATGCCCTCGCCGCAAGATAACACGCAAGGCGGCCCAGTTGGCGGACCTGGCGATAGTATGTACTCATTAATGAAACCCGAATTCCCCATGGGCGGAGGCCCGGATGGTGGTGGCGGCGGCGGCGGACCAGGTGGCATGGGACCGATGGGTGGCGGCCCCAACTCCATGGGCCCCGTACTTAATGGTGGCGGCGGTGGACCTGATGGCACCGGACTGGACGGCATGAAGAACTCTCCAGCCAACGGCGGTCCGGGCACGCCGCGCGAAGACTCCGGAAGCGGCATGGGCGATTATAACTTGGGCGGCTTTGGCGGACCGGGCGAAAACGATCAAACCGAATCAGCGGCCATTTTAAAGATCAAAGAGAGCATGCACGAGGAAGCCAAACGATTCGAGAAAGACACAGATCATCCGGACTACTTTATGCCATAACAACATCATCACCAGCACCATCACCAACAGCAACAGCAGCAGCAGCATCAGCAACATCTCAATAATGTGGCAGCTGCAGTGGCGGCTGTCGTTGCTGCAGCCGCATCAAACAGCAACGGAGGAGCAGGAGGAGGCGCAGCAGGCAGCTCAACGGCTGCGTCCATAGCAGCTGCGGCGCTTGGTGCAGCTGCCTCCAACTTGCTAAGCGGCGCCAGCAGCAGCAGCAGTAATAGCAATACCCACAACAACAACAGCAACCAATCTGGCAACCCGACTGTGCCCAGTGGCGCTCATTTTGCAAAAGAACTCAATTTCTAAATACACGGTAGTGAAAATCCTTGGTACATAAGCATAAAGTAAAGTAAATTAAAGTAATTATTATATGTAATAGTTTAGAAAAAGAAAAAACGAATGAAAAAAATTCAGAAAAAAAACCAAAAGGAAAATATGTAAAATTGTAAACCGATAAAAGCTAATAATAAGCGAATCAAAACAAAATGAAAAATTAAAAAAAAAAAACCATATTCCAACTCACATTCAAATTCAAATGCTAGTTGAACCGGTTCGAAACGGTAAACTAATGCGTCCAGCTGGCAACGCCAGTTGATAACAGCTGGACCTGGTGTAAGCAAGAAATTAAAATACGAAAATCCACAAAAGCAACAGCAGCAAAAAGCAAATATACTTAAAATGTAATGTTAAATGCAACAACTATGTTTAGCAAGTCTTCTGATTAGTTTAGTTGCAACCAGTCAAAACTGTAGCCCCCACATATACAATCACAATCAAACTCCCACACACACACACACACACAATCTGTCTACTAATTTTTAGCGATTTAACAATTTTACTTGCGCTTTGCAATATTAACAAAAGTAAATAATATAAAAAGCAAATAAAAAATGAAATCAATGAAATATTAACAGCTACACCATCAATGTACATTTTCTGTTTGTGTGATTTTTAATATACTTATATATACATATATATGTATATGTATATACGTGCATAAACTAAGTATATAAATATTTAATAATATTGTATTGTAGAAATTGAGATGGCAAACAACAATTTTGTTAAACGCGTCTTAAAGCCGCATCATGAAAAACCGAAAAATAGAAAATGCTTCAAAATTGAAGTTGCAAAAAAAAAAAAAAAAAAAAAAGAAAGAAATTGAAGAGTAAATATTTATAATATATTAAGGAGCATAGTTAGCATTATTAGATATGATATGCAGAGCCTTCGACACACATACACACAAATTTGTATGTATGCGTCTATGTGTGTGTGCTTCTCTCACAATACACGATTTTATTTGTTCTGTGTTTTGTTCTCTGTATTTTGTAAATTGTAAAGTTCATACTTTGTCGTCGTCGTCGTCGTCAATTTTAATTTCCATTTCCCTTCGGTTTCTAATTTGTTTTAAGTGTTTCCCCATAAGCCCCCTTAACCATGCCAAACTTCAGTCTGTAAATTAAATTATGTCATTGTATTGTATATTATTAAGTTCCTTTGACTGCCAATTCTGGCGAATCGAGCAATATTTATAATATTTTTGATTACATTTTCGATTTATTTCGATTTCAAAAAAGGCAAAGAAAAGAAAAACAAAAAATTCAACGATGTCGACATTGTGGCATTAGGGCAGCGAAAAAAGTAAATATACATATATAAAAATAATATATAATATATATGTATATATATGTATGCACATATAATATAATACATAATTATATGTATGCACACACACAGATTAAGATATATATAAATAATAATTAATTAACTATTACTTAAAGGCAGCAGGCAACATAAATGTAGCGAACCTAACGTATAAATAAAAAGTTTACTTGCAAAATATCATATAAAAGAATTAAAGCTGTACAAAAGTTAGTTAATGTTGGCTGCATAAATTATAAATATACTTACATATATATGTATATATACATACATATATATATGAATAAAATAGTATGTCATTCACATTTATAAGCAGAAGCATATGGAAAAACCAAGAAAAGCGTAGAAATTAGATTTAAAACCTAATTTATAAGCGTAAAAAATTATAAAAACTAAACTAAAAAAAGTAACAAAAACAAATCAAAATGAAATTCTTTGCATTATAAACACAAATCCCAAAATCAATTTCATAAATAATATTATAAAACAGGAGTTCGACAAATCTATTTAAAATATTGTATGTATATGTTTAATGTGTCGGAATTTGGAATATATATATATATATATATATATATATATATATATATATATATATATATATATATATATATATATATATATATATATATATATATATATATTATTGATCGCGAATTATATATATATATTGAATTATCATTGAATTGATGGAACAGCAACACTTAAATAGTATCTAAGTTAAATATATTAACTGCAAACGCTTTAATTTTGAGCGTTTCAATATGCTGGATCTAAATGAATATATGTTTAGTAAACAAAACAACAACAACATATATAAATTAATATATATATATATATATATATATATATATATATATATATATATATATATATACAAGGCGAGAGCTGCGAAAAGCCCAGAAAAAAAACTCGATTGCATATAACAGAAAAATAATGTTTAAATAAGTATTTTAGTGTTAATTATACAATTTACAAGTACACAACACAAAAAGAAAAAAAAAACAAGAAACAACAATATAATATAAAATGAAATAAAGTTTTAAAACAATATTTGTAAAAAGTATAGATGAGTGTTTATTTTTCATTCAAGTAATTTCAATTTACACCGACTATAACATCTGACTTGACTACAAATCCTTATCTTTGTATTATTGTAAGCGCTTAATATACTGGCTGAAGTAGGCGTGTCAGGCTCCAGCCCAATTTGAGTTTGCCTCGACTAGCATCTGACTTGACTATCAATTCCTACTCTAATCCTAATATACTACTACTGAAACTATATATATAATATATATTAAGTATAGTAAGAGCATGTTATACTGCCTGAACAGGGCGTGGCAGACCCCACCCCATCGATGACAATTGACCCATTTCAGCCAAGAATAAAAGCCGAAATCTGAGTTTTCTCTTATTCTAACCACTTTTATTAATTAGATTTTGTTGTTGAGTATACTATTTATATTTTCCCCCATATTTCATTATGAAAGTCTCATTAAGATGCATTCTGTGATTCTGTGTGTAGACCAAGGCTAGAAGGATTGAAGATTCAACTCTCTGTGCAGGGTTATTCGGCTTTTCTATGTTTTACACTCTTACGTTGAATTCTTAATATCCGTCTAAGCCTCTACATTGTAGCTAGAGATTTGAATATTGGAATGTTTGGGAATATATTCTAGTTTGAATCCTCATATTAGGAGTAATGGAATATTTATCTTTCATTGGATGTAAGTATGTTAAATATATAATTTAAATATTTTTACTTTTAAATAATTAATGAATTATTTTTTCTTATTGAATTATTCTAAGCTATCAATATAATATTAAAATATATAATCTATATCAATCAAACTAATTTAAAAAATGTGGGAAATAAAGTTTAGAACTGGAATATTAAAATGATTTTATAAATTAATATATAGTTACAAATATTTTGTGTTTTTTTTTTTCATATTGACTTCATTTTTAACGAATGAATAATTGATGAAATGAAATAATTAAATAATTAATACAAAAAATAATCAATGATGTTATATTTATCTTTTATAGAATTCTGTAATAAAAATGTTTTTAGTTTTTATTATTTTTTTGCGTTAATTATTTTATTTAATATTTGATATTCTTATTAATGAAAATTCAATACATTTCAAATCAATTTCAATTTTTAATTATAAATTTATTGAAAAATAGATTTAATTTTACCTTCTGAGAATACATTAAAAAAAAATTTTTATAATTTTAAAAAATTATTTTCCATTTTCTTATTTACTTAAACTATTTCATCTTTATTATTTAAAACTGAAATTTTTTATTAATATATATTTATATTTGTATCTAATTTATTCAGTCAAATAGAAGAGAAACAATTTTTAAACATAAGAACAAAGTGAAATCCTTTTCATATTACTTTTATTTTATATTTTTGCTGTTTAGAGGTCAATTTAATTGGATATTCTTTCATAATATATACAATGTTTGGCATTTATATTTTTTTTTTTTTTTATGTATAAAATGTGTTTTTGTATATGATTATATTATTAGCCCGTATGTACATACCTCCAGCCATACAAAATGTCACTGAAAAGACTATATGGAACATATGTAGCGGCAGAGATTGGTAATATCTTCATCGATATGCAATAATCTCTTAATTGTTGCTGCTGTTTGGATTCATTCATATTGAAATACACGCTAAATTTATATGGAGAGAGAGGCGAAATTATCGTGGCACACGCACAACCTCATTAAGTACCTATATATGGACCAGAGTTGCGCCATAATGTTCAGAACCAGTTCGATTTAACGGCTCATTGATATTAATACCATTTGAACTGAAGTCAAGCAAAGCGGAACTATGGATATTCTCAGTCGATTATGAGCGATTGCTGATCATTCAGTTAGGGAGAATCTGCTATATTGTAACGATTATATATATGTTTATACGTATATATGTTCATATAGTAAAAATATCTTTGAATTGCTAGAATTGCTTCCTGGCAAACAGTGGGTGATAGGAGGTTTGTAAGGGCCACATAATACCGTTAATCCTCATCGCTACTACATGAAATCTTGAACTGGTTCATAGCTCAGCTCCCAACTCTAATGTGAGCATTTCGATTTGAGTGCGAGTCGATCGCCGTGGCAACCGAGCGAGTGCTAGCTGGCCCACACAAATCTGCTGGGGAGTTAATTGCTTTGGTTAACCACTGTCGTTGCAGACTTGCTGATGATAACGTCGGCTTGGTGCCAGTAAAATCAATAAATATGCATTTTTATATCGAGTAGCCACATCATTGAACGCAAATCGTCTGCTAGCCATTGGGACGAAGTCAATGCGGCAAAGTGGCGTCCTGCTTCTACAGTTGCCTAGGATGTGCCCGCAACGTGGCTGCCGCTGCTGCTCCAGATGTCCATTCAGATGCTCAGTCGACGACAGCGCTGCCCAATTGCCTAACCTACCGACAAGTGACAGGCGCCGGCTTCATTGCCGGCTCAGCGCCAGCCAGACGTGTCCCGGTGCTCTTCTCCACGAACCGTGGCTTGTACTTGCGTGTGGCAAGGCCAGCTTCGATGCTGGGTCCAGTTCTCACTGCGACTAATCAGCAATACGACATTAGCTTTTGCGATCTGGAGCGATGGGTGAGTTGATGTTCCTTTAGACAAACTACAGATCTGATACACTCATTTTACAGAGCACAAATCGCGCCAATGTTATTTGCCTCGAGGACACGTTTAGTATGCTGCAGGCACAGTCCCAGCCACAGCAGCAGCAGCAGCAACACAAACACCAACAGCAGCAACAGCAGCAGGCGAAACCACTGAACAGCTTTGCGGTTTATAACATACAGCGCTGAGCTGTGTTCTTTAATCGAGAGTAGCCTGGACTACTTGTACATACTATAGCTTACTTAAAAACTTCTTCAATAATTATAAATAATTTGTTAGTTAACTAATATCTGCGCCTGTTCATGTGGTGTTGCTGGTCAGCGATGCCATCAGGAATTCCATTTTATTTAGAAAACTCTTTCCTTCGATTTTGTCAAAGCGCACCTGTAATTGGATGATGTTAGTAAATTCATAAATTCTGTGCGTTACTCGCTTACCTCTTTGAAATTGCCACCTAGATTCTCCCAGAACTTCTCCGGCACCAGTGGACTGGGAAAGAAGTCTGGGCGGGGACTGCGCGCTATGTAGACCTTGACATCGATTTGTGGATCGCAGCGAATCTGAACGGCAATCATGCGATCGCTGTTGGGCGAGCCCAGCAAACAAGAGCTGGCATTGCCAAGCGGTTCCACCTTACCAATGCCCAAGTGATTGCTATTTGAGAGCACTGTCCAGGCCATGTAGCGGGCCAAGCTCACCAAGCAGCTGATCTGATGCGAATTGATCTGGCAGAGTATGAGATCTCGCAGCTCTTGTGGCTCATACGACAGTTTCATGACACGCCCATCGCGGCAAATGCACTTCAGCGAACGCTCCTTCACGTGTATGACCAGCGAAGTGCGCCCGATTGCATCGTAGCCATGCGTCACAATGTTGATCTTGACACAGGACATTGTTGGACTGTTCATGGCATTCCAATGTGATACGATTTGTGGATCCTTCACATCGCGTGCCAGCGTATCCAGCACATATTGAGTGCGCTTGCGCATGAATATGTGCTGCGCCTGTGCAATAATTTGCTCTAGTATCGTCTGCGACTTGGTCATGTCCAATAGTGACTCCCGATCCGCTGCTGTTGGCCCCGCAATCATGCGCTTCTTGCTAGGTCCGAGCGGTGCGCTAGCCGGATGTGGAAATGGATGATGCGAGTTCTTGAAGTGCACCTCCCGCAAGAGCTGATGCAGCGAGTGCTCCAGCACATGATCGTGATCGTTAATTGGCGCCGGCTGGCTCGAGTCGAAGCTAGTCGAGTGGCATAGTGAGATGATTAATTGGATATTGGGCAGTAATGTGGCACGAATCTGATTGCCAATGACTACATGGGGTATGGGCGCCTGCAGCAGAATGGCCTCCCGCGCTAGCTGAGAAAACAGTTCCTTGCAAAAGAGCACATTCTGTGCGAACTCCAATGTTTTTTGCCAAACTCCCACCTGGGCAGTTATATTGGGTCCATGGCCCATGAGGTTTACCTGGGATTTATATTCAGAGTAAGTATTAAATTAGGTCAAAGTAAGTACACCTTACCTGTGCTGTGCAAAGATCTTCCTGATCTTTTTGTGTGATGACCTTAATGTATGCCACGCCTTGCAGGTCGGCGGGCACAATTACGCGCAGCGCCGAGCTTGCCTTCAGTTGCATTCCATTGTTGGTGCTGCTGCTGCTCGCACCGGAGGAAGCATTTGTACTGTTGCCGGCACCCTCGTCATCCAGCACTTCCTCCGCTTTGGTCACCTCAAAAGTGCCGCTCATGCCGAACTTGGAGCCCGCTGTGCGATAGCTTAGGTCGCCAATGATCGCACCATTGGAGACCTTTTTCAAGCGCCAGTTTTGTCGGAGGCGCAGTAGCTCAATGTGAAAGTCGGATACGTTGCGACTACGTTGCTCACTGTGGGCATTGCGCAGCCGCTCGGCCCCGCTCAAGAGTACCTGAGCAGCCTGCGACAGGGCCTTTTTCCGACTGTACACTTGCACAATGGGCTTTGTATCATCACCATCCTCCAGCAGTGGGTCCAGCACTAGGTAACGCTTATCCTTGGCAATTGATATTACGTCGGATAGCACACAGATTTCGGTGTACGCATCCTTTAGCTTATTGCGCACTGAATCCCAGGGCCAAAGGCTTTCCTGAAATTGATTGGCATCTTTTTCATCGTCAGTTGCCGCTGCAGCTGATTTCTCCTCTTTCTTTAGATCATCCAACGACGTTTTGCTAAAGTCTATGCGTGCCGCGCACTTTGCAAGACTCTCGGAGAGCGTCGGCGGCCTGTGAAGCAACTTGTTGAGAAAAGAAATGTATGCGATTGTGTTTCTTTCAGTAGCTCACGCTTGGTACATCTCAACGCCATCGTAAGTGATCTCACGTATTTGGTTTTCGCACGTCGTCTCCACGGATATATTAACCGAGTTCGACATGATTTCATCCGCTAAGTGTTCAAGAGCCGGGCATTTGCACAAAAAAGAAACACAAATAGCAAACAAGCAGGGTTGCTCTGAGTGCGATAGCTAAAAAGTTATCGATACTTGACGCCAAATGCTGTCGTTTTACAACACAGCAACATTACTTTCATATTTTAGTTGAATTTCAATATTATGGATCAAACGCAACAAATCAGCTTCAGCAACATGCTGTATCTTAAAAACAAAGCTAAATCGTTAGACGTGGCCAATTACACCGTGATCATACCCAGCATTTGTGTGGGGAATGCAGCCCAATTAGCCTGCGACCTGTTGATCGCATCCAAAAAGTTAAAGCGTATTGGAAACCTGTCTCATTCAGCTTTGATCCCGGTCTATGGGCCATCCGCATACCAACATGAACCAAATGAGCTAGTGTCATCCTGTGAGCTGTATGAATCTGCCGAGGATAAGCTGCTGGTCATACAATTTCGCACACCGCTCATCGCACGACACACAAAAATTTTCCAAACCAATTTAGTGGAAATGCTCCAAACAGCGCGTCGTGTTGTGATATTGAGCGGCAGCTTTGGCTTCGAGCGACGTTTTATTGATGAATCGCCTTGGGCTTACCGTGCCAGTGATAACTTTAAGACCGCCCATGCCGCACAGCTGGAGGGAAGTACATCGCTGGTGAAGTGGAAGGAGCACACTGGCGAGCACATCTTCGGCGGAGGCAATGGACTGCAGTTGTTCCGGGCATTCGAGGAGAAGCATGTACCAGTCATGCTGCTCTTCCGCTATCTTTTGGAAGGCGACAACTCCACTGACGCCTCGCTGATTGTGCGCGAACTGAATGAGCTTTGTGAGGATTTTCTCCAGCTGCGAGATGGCGGCGACGGCAGCTTCAAGCTAACCGTGCCCAAATCCTGGAATTTGTTGTTCGGCAACGAAGTAACTGAGCTACTATTTTAATTATTAAATATCATTTAATTGGATGGACGTCTTAAATAATAAAATTTAATCTTGTGGTGTAGGATAGAAGAGATTGCTCGCACTGTGCTCCTTAAAGTACTCGCCGCCGTGCTCCTGGTAAAGCTTTCGAGTGGTCAAAGTCTCACTGAATCTCTTGCCGTTCGCCTGCATGCAGGCGCCCAGCCAGGCGCCTAACATGGGCTCATTAGACTCATAGATGGCAAAGCTGGACTGAAAGGGACGCAGCTCAAGCATTTCCTTAGCCAATCGTTCCCTTAAGCCACGAAATTGGGCGCAGCTGCCCGTTAGGTAGACGTGATCGACTAGGCGCTGCTGCTCCTCGCTCGTGAAGAGCTTCAGCACAAACGCAATCAGCTCGGCGAGCCCAGCCTCCGTGCATCCAATCATGCTGGGCTGAAAGAGAATTTCTGGCACGCGAATAGCTTCGACTCCGAAATGGAGCTGATAGTTCTCTGCTGCAATCAGGGCCTGCATGGCAGCATTGTTACTGCCATCGTCGAAGCTGGCGTCGTAATGCTGCAAGATCTTCTCGTACTCGAGCATCTGTTCATTCTCTGCATCCGAGTCACTGTCGTCGTTGTAACGATTGATTCGCTTGTACACATCCCAGTCGTTGTCGTTCATGCCGAAGCCATCGTCCTCCTCATCCCCGCCGTTCGCTTTGCGCCGTTTCTCGCTACGCGCCAGCGTCGAAATGATCCTCATGCGTTCCTGCGCAGCATGCGTGTGCCGCTTGGCCTGCTCCTGTCGCTGCTGTTGGCGAGCCTGCTTACGTTGCTGCAGCTGATCTCGCTTTTCCCGCAGCTCCGCCAGCCACTGCGCTTGCGGCACACCCTCTGGCGGCTTTGGCAGCTTGTCCAGCTTATCTTGCTGTTTACTTGGCTTTGGTTGGGCAGTGGCTCGCTCCTTGACACGTTTAATGCGCGCTGTTATCGTGCCCACCAGCTTGTCCAGCTCCTCCAGGTTGGCGATTTGTTGCTGTTGCAGCGCACGCTCAAATTTCTGCAGTTTCTGTTGCTCGTAGAGCTGCCTTAGCTTGCGTAGCACCTGCAGGTAATCCTCGTCCTCCTGCAGCTTCTCACGCTCTCGTCGATTCTTCATGTCCAGCAGTCGCAGCGCTAGCTCGCGACGTTTCTCCTGCTTCTGCTCTGCTGTGAGCAGCGCATTGGTCGCCGTAACCTGGTTATAGGGCAATTGAATCTTCATAACGTGCGCCTCGTAGTAATCTAATTGCGCCCACTTCGACAGCTCCTCCTTGTAGTCATGTGCAATGTGGCAGTGTTCGTGGACTAGTTTCTCGATGCGAGTCGAAATAGCATTCAGGTGCACTGGGTACTTCATTTGCATCAACCGATACAAATAATTATTTATGTGGAATCCGCCCACGTTAAGGCGACGAACGTGTTGCAGCTGCATCTTGCCTCCCAGCACGGGAATCACGTGCGTCGTACTATATCCAAACGATATAATAAGTGCATCCATAATATTCTTGTGTTGCTGTTTGTGGTGATGCCAGCTGTAGAGAGCATCGATGCCATATGAGACCGCCGGCACGCTGTAGCACTCGAAGAGCAACTCGCTCATTTGGCGGCGGCACGAATTGGGATTGGCCAGCGCTTCAGTTAGCACAATAGGATGGTCGATGCTCGCTTCACCATCAAAGCCCATTTTGCTGAAGATGTAGTCAAAGATTTGCTCCTGATGATTCCAATTGGTGATTACATTGCGCTCGAATGGCGATTTGAGATGGGCTCGCACTGCTTCAATGTTGGTTATATCATTCCCGATTTGGATCTCAGCGTTTGCTTTCAGTTCGTCAACAGGGTTTGCAGGAGCTACAGAGTCCGGCATCTGGTTGCAATCCTTTTTACGATCCTTTCGTGGCTTGGTCAGCACATTGCGAAATCGCAGATCCGGTTTCTTGCTATTATTCCATCCAACACGGCATTCATAGGATCCATTGTCGATAATCAGCGAGCGCTTGGAGACGGCCATCTTAATGAATTCTTTTATTATAAATGCAAATTTTGTTTACAGCGTGATTGTTTACATTCCATGCGGACTCTAAGTGCTCTAAATGATATTATCTTTACGTTTTACAGCACTACAACACCAAATAGCAACTCTGAAACAAAACCGTTGTTATAAACCGCCAGTGGCCAAAAACGGAATGAAAAAGTAAGATATAAATTATATTAAACAAATATGTATCTATTCTTCAATTATATTATAGATACATATATATATATATATATATATATATATATATATATATATATATACTGCCTCATCAAAAAATTAAAAATACTTTCATACTTTTGACATTTGAAAGTTTTATATTTGGGAAAATTGAGCCCGTTTTTGAAAATTATTTTCTTTTATATATCGCAACGATGGTGAGTAGACCCAATCCTTAGAGCGATTGAATAGTTGCATTAGCCATTTTAAGAATACAAAAATAAAGACTAGAAACACATTTAAACCAAGTCTTCGGAAACGATCTATCGGAATCTTAAATGAATAAAAATGGTGATATCT
Organism: Drosophila mayaguana; assembly: GCA_037075325.1. Lineage (NCBI taxonomy): Eukaryota > Metazoa > Arthropoda > Insecta > Diptera > Drosophilidae > Drosophila > Drosophila mayaguana. The sequence goes on along the minus strand of JBAMCG010000037.1, from coordinate 13,463,188 downwards.
TGCTTATGTTCATGTCGTATTTGATTGAATCTGCAATTTGGATTTGGACTTTAAAAATATGTGTGGTTCTTCTTCTCTTCTTCTCTTCTCACAAACAGAAGGATGGGTGAATTATTTCTTTAAGAAGTAAAGTTGCAAACAAGTGGGTAATCCCCCTAAGCGGTCTTTTTTATCAAATCATTTTTAATGCAGATTGAAATACCAATTCCTATATAGAAACTCAAAATTTGAAAATGTTAGCTCTAATTGAATTTTGCACAATCGTTTTGTTTTCAGAAGCAGTCTACATATTCAAAATTGACCGGCCATCGATAATCGACAGCTGCAAATTATCGTTTTGTAAACGGAGCTTTTTAAAGTTATGACCGCCCTTAGGCGTGAAGTCATTACTACGAATAAGAAGGAAATAAAATTAACGAACGGAGAAGTCGAGCTTAGATAGACGCTAATGATTAAAGTATACATTACTTTTACTGCTTCCCTTACCGGTCAAACTTATAGGGACCGGAAGCAAACCGGGAAATTGAAAGGCGACCGAGCAGTATGTAATCGATATGTGCAAATTACCCGCAAATTCTGCTCATTATCGTGTAGATTTAGTATGTTCGATTCGACTTATCGATATTGTGAATGCATTAGAATTATTGGCCACCTCTAGGCGTAGGGAACTCATTTTTGCAAAATAGAAATAATTGAAAAAGCCAAGTCCTATTGCTAAATTGCTGGGACTTGGGCTATACAGGAATCTAGTTGAAATAGTGGAGTATGGAGAACGTGGAAACAATTGATATTGCTCGCCTGGAAGAGGCAGTGGTTGTCTTTTACCGATCCAACTCGCAGGACCAGGCAATTACACACGAATGGCTGACGAAGGCCGAGGCCAGCCCACAGGCTTGGCAGTTCGCCTGGCAGCTCATGCAGTTGGGCAAAGTAAGTGAGGGGGTGGGAGCGTGGAGTATATAATTGAACATCTGAAGAAAATCAATTTTGCTTTAACCACAACAGAGTCAAGAAGTGCAATTTTTTGGCGCAATAACATTACACTCGAAGCTAATGAAATATTGGCACGAAGTGCCGGCCGAGAATCGTGAAGAGTTAAAACAGAAGATCTTGGAGACAATTGTGCAATTTGCCGCTGGCCCTAAATTAGTGCTTAATCGGCTATGTCTATCGGTAAGGGCTGAGTGTTTATATTATAATTATAATTTTTATAGCAACTTTTCCATCACAGTTGAGCGCTTATATCGTGCACATGCTCGAGGAGTGGCCCTGCGCCATTGAAGAAGTAATTGAGACGTTCCAAAGTCAACGTATGCCGAATGTTAGTGCCGATGCTCAGCTATGGATTATGTTGGAAGTTCTGCTGGGGATACCGGAGGAGGCACAGGTGATTCACACATCTGTTAAGAGGGTTACGTTGCGAGGCGAGATTGGAAAGCGGGTGCCGCTCGTACTGCAGACGATTGAAACTTTCCTGAAGCAGCAAATGGGGAAGGAATGGGACACCGAAGCTTACAGCAACATGACGCGAGCGGTGAAGTGCGTAAACGTGTGGATCAGGTAAGAATAACCTTTAATTTTGAGCCTGTATTTAAATACTCATCCACGGGTAAACCTATTGTAGAAATATTGGCTACTGTATTGAAGGTTGCGTCAGCATCTGTGCCGTGCTGCTTGAGGTGGTGAAGAAGTGTTACTGGCCATGTATTCGATCGGGCGTTGGCTGCATGTCCGCCGACGAGAACGAGCTCGCGGAGACTTGCCTCAATGCGATGGTCAGCATTATAGTTCAGCCTGATTGCCACAACTATCCGAAGACGGCGGCAGTGCTGATCAAGATGTTCTTGGACTCATTGTGCGACATTACACAAGTGGAATGGAAGCGAGATAACGACAATGAGGACATCATTGTGCACATCTACATGCTGTTTGTGGCTGCTGTAGAGCGACACTCGGGGCTATTCCTGAGCGGCATAACGACCACAGATCCAGAGCTATCTGCAATATGGAGTCGCATGGTGCATGAGATATTGCAATGTACGGACAAGCCGGGTATTTATCCCGTTGAGGAATCATGCAGCACTATGGCATTGGCCTTTTGGTACATGTTGCAGGGCGATGTCTTTGCCATGCCCGATGAGCAGAAGCACAAATGTTGGGAGCATATAAAACCACTATACGCACACCTGACCACCGTGCTGGTTCGTAAGTCCGAGCAGCCCGACGAGAGCTCCATTGATAAATGGAACTCAGACGATCTGGAATGCTTTCGCTGCTATCGCCAGGATATATCCGATACCTTTGTAAGCATCCACTCCACTACTAATGTATCGCATATATTTTATTTCATGTCGTTTACAGATGTATTGTTATGACGTATTGGGCGATTATATATTAGAGATATTAGCAGCTATGTTAGACGAGGCCATTGTCGAGCTACAAGCACATCCCACCCACTGGACAAAGCTCGAGGCTTGCATATATTCGTTTCAGTCGGTGGCCGAACACTTTGGCGGCGAAGAGTCTCGACAGATACCCAAGCTAATGCGCGTGCTCTCAGAGATACCGTATGAGAAGCTTAACGAGAAGCTTTTGGGCACGGCGCTCGAGACAATTGGCTCCTATTGCTCTTGGTTAATGGATAATCCGTCTTATATACCACCCGCTATTGATCTGCTAGTGCGGGGTCTCAACTCCACTATGTCGGCACAGGCTACGCTGGGTCTGAAGGAGCTGTGCCGCGATTGTCAAATGCAATTAAAGCCGTATGCTGAGCCACTGCTCGATGCTTGTCAAGCTACGCTAGTAACAGGTCGCATGAAAAATTCGGATTCAGTGCGTTTAATGTTTAGCATTGGAAAGCTGATGAGTTTGTTGCCACCGGAACAGATACCCAAATACCTGGATATCATAGTCAGTCCCTGCTTCGAAGAACTGCAGAGCATTTGCCAGGCGGGCAGCGTAAGCATATGCCAATAATATAATATCTTCTATTGACATAATATTTCATTCGTTTTTTCTAATATGTAGACAACTCCAGCAGCGCGCATACGGACTATTTTCCGCCTCAACATGATATCCACACTATTTTCGTCACTTAACACAGATTTGGATGATGAGCTCAAAGATGCACACAATGTGCAGCCAGTACTCTTAGTTATGGAAAAGACAATGCCAATCTTTCGCCGGATTGCCGAAGTGTGGGTGGAGGAAATAGATGTGCTAGAGGTGCCTACCCAGCTACTATAATTGTCACAATTGATTAAAGCTATATTTCCACAGGCTGCCTGCAGCGCCTTGAAACATGCCATTGTTAATTTGAGAAGCAGCTTTAAGCCAATGTTGCAGGACTTGTGCTATTTCATTGTTGCAAGCTTTCAAACTCGCTGTTGTGCACCCACTTTGGAGATATCTAAAACGGTTAGCGTCTTATAAATCAGAAATACACAAAGATTTTATATATATTCTCACTTTTTCAGGCCATTGTCATCTTCTTCTGGGAGGAGAACTGCAAGCCGATGATGCAGCAGCTGCTGTTGGAGTTTATCCAGCATAGCTTTAAACTCTTTGAGAACACGCCTCAGCAAAACTTTTCAAATATCTCGGACACCATGGAAATGTTTTTCTCCTGTTTGACACAAATTGTTAAGAAGGTGCCACAGGTGCTGGAGGACAAAACTATCGCGTACGATCGCCTAATTTATTATGCGCAACGTGCCATGTTATTGCCAGAGAATGGACCCATCCGTGCTAGTACGCAATTTGTAACTCAATTCGTAATGCAATCGAGGAATCATGCCCACATGACCGAAGTGATGCTGGCCTCCGGTGAGCAGATCATACAAACTGCAATGATTTGTGTGGGCTACATGACACCGCGACAACAAGTTGAAAAATTTGCCGATGTATTTCTGTCCATTAACAAGAAGTATCCAGCCGAAATGGCCGTCTGGCTAAAGAATGTAATGTCCGTACCCAATTTTCCCACTGAGCTCATTAGCGAGGCTGAAAAGTCGCGTTACGTATCACTCATTATCAAGTAAGTCCGCTAATAGACTTGTGCAGTTTCATCTATTTATACTAATTATTTCCTTTATTAATTTAACAGAATAAAAGTCAACAAACGATTACTGCAGCAACATCTTGGAGAGTTGGCCGTTAAGACGCGCGGCCTTGTCCCAATTCAATCCCCAGTTAATTAGAAACCCTGTTTCTGAACCTCGTGGCCAAAACTCTTATATTTTTATAGCCCATCTTTATTTTTCGATTTAGTTATTAATTGTAATTAAGACGCTTTGTAAATGTTCCTTGCGATTAAGTTGTAATTTTTTATTGATGTCAAATATTTGGCTCGAACTGGCAAAATTCGAGAGTAGTCTAAAAAAAATTTCGATCTAAAAAAATATATATATTAATTTAAAGAATCTTTCTATCTTTTATCTTTATGTTAAGCCCGGAAATGTTTTTATTTGAGACCTTAGACTACCCTCATCAATTTTGCAAACATTATTCTCCCTGATTTTATTTATCAAATTTGTTGGAAAAAGGCTGTTTTGTTGTTGACAGAATTTAACTTTTATTCAAACTTTTACAAAAATTATACGCTTTTGTTAACGTTTTTATGGCTTTTATTACAAATTCCATACATTTTTGTTTTAGGCCTGTATAAGTTAATATGAGTTTTATGTAGATCTTAAATTGAAAACTTTGATTTTCACCGTTTTCCAACCTAGAGAAATTTATGCTTTATTCACTTTTCATTGTTTTCATTTATTGTTCTGTAACCTTCAATATATATATATATATATATATATATATATATATATATATATATATATATATATCAATGCCAAAAATATGTAAATACATCTCTATATATAATATATATGTGTCTATAACTAGATGAAGCCTTTCATTTACTTGGCCTGTACAGCACTTGGAAGTGGTAGCAAAAATTTGATCAGCTGTTGCAATCCGACGGCTAGACAGAATAATTACAATTTGTTTTACTCAGAATCTGCCCTTGAGCGTTTGTATACGTAGTCTGCCCCGTTTCCAGAGATGAATGCTTAAATTGGTTGATGTATAATGATCAGGCGATATATATACTGCATATTCATGATTTTGATTCGCTGGTAGTACTCTCCCAAATACAGTGGCGATGCTTCAAACTTACAGGGAAGAGACACATTTCAATGAACATTTTCTTAACGGAGCATCGGCTTTTAGATCATAGAAGTTAGAGCCTCCCCCAACGACATGGACGCCCATTACTTATAGCATTTTTAAATACACACATACAGGAAAAAAACCAGACATACTTTCATAGAAACAAGCACATAAATGTACATACCACTTTTGTTTGTTTTTAACAAATACTTGTATATATAGAATATAATTAAGCTGCTATTGGTAATCGCATATAGTATAATAATTATAATTTATTACGTTAGGGTTTAGCTACCTCTATTCGAGCTGTTGCAGAATAATATATATATATATGTATGGGTGATACATATATAGACACCCCGAGCGATATACAAAAGTCAAGAGTATTGCACTAAAGTGAGCTGATCCTTATCCAAATTATGTTTCTAGAACTGCTTGCCGTTATCATATAATTGCAAATAAATTAAATAGTATAAGCTCAACTATAAGTTATTTAAATTGATAAGTTCTCCAATTTATTTTAATTTATTTAGTGTAAACTAGAAATAAACTAGTTTATTCAATTAGTTATAAACTCTATATTGATGTATTGTCAGCAAAATATAATAAGAATATTTATATATTTCTCTCTTTCTTCTGAATCTCTCTCAATATTTTGTTTTCTTTACTTTTTGTTTGTGAGTATTTAATAAGCTCGGTATATCGTATAATATTTAGCTTTAAATAATATTTAACTCCCTTTAATGGTGATGTTATGTCATATATATGGATATATCTGGACATCACGAGCGAAAATTAAATTCGGCATTGAAGTCATTCACATTTACAAGGAGAATTACCGTGACTAGTGTTGGAAAGTGTTTTTATAGTCCTTACAGACAGCTCACTTGGCTGGCGCATAAGTCGACATACGTATATATGTACATATGTATATCATTTTTGACTGTTTGTATACCGCTAGATATTCGCAATGGATGAGTATTGTTATAGTTATGACGAAGTAGTAGTACACATATGTAAAGTCTGTATTCGTAAATATAAATATATATGCTTATATATATATATATATGTGTGGATATCTAATGCTCAATCATAGGTGGTTGATTCTTACGCAATGTCAATTCAAAAACTGTACAAATTTTGGCGTATTCACTGAAATGGTAAGAGCATAATGAATCCATATTATAATCGGGAAATGATACATAGCTTGGTAATTGTCAATATTTGCATGCAAAACAACAATTCAGGGTAAAGCTTCGTTTTGTTTATTTTATTAACTTGTTGCTTGTTTTTTACATGCAGTGTTGAGGAGGCCTTGAAAGCATTTGGCTAGATCTTGATTGGGATTTTAACTCTTTATTGGTTGGTACTCTGAATGCTTTGTTTTTTATTGAATATGTTTTATTTTAAGTTTTAATATAATATAATTCTAAAGAAGTGCGTGCTGCACACGCTCACAAAACATACAAACGATTATTAGCATCATCCTCGTTATCATTAGCATTATCAGTATGATTATCATTATCATTATCATTATCGTTATCATTATCATTATCGTTATCATATCATCTCCAGCATCATCCAGCCCCCTATCATTATAATCTTGTTTGATTTCGTTTTGCTCTTGCTTCGCTTTGTATATAAATGTTTGTGTGCGTTAATCTAAATAGAACCTTTGCTACGCCAGCGTTCGGGCACTTGAGGACCAGCCCGAGTGGGCTTGGGATGGGGCGAGGGGCGAGGCCTAATAGTTGCTAGCATCTGGGGGCGGCGTTGCCAGGTACTCATCGGGTCGCTTGTGCTCGATGAGAGCGCGCACGGTGCCGCTGTCCGAGGGCAGATCGGATTTTCGTCGTAATAGTGGTTTCTCCTTGTTCCGTTCGCCGCGAATCTGTGGGCGAGGGCGAGAGCGTAATGCATACGTAAAGCATTTTTAAATGTTGGGCCCCTGCTGATTACGATTACGATTACGTTTACGTTCAACGATTAACGATTACAGGATCTGTAGATGTTATTGCCGGTGCAATTAAATGACGTGACCCAGAGAATGCGTGCTAGAATTAGTTACCGTGGCACCACGATTACGAACCACATCACACATATATGCACAAATGCTCGCACACATACATTCATATACAATATATAATTTGAAAAAAGAAAATACATCTATATATAATAAAAGCGGTAGTTGGACACAAAATTAATGGGCGTAGTGAGTAGAAATTTGTAGTATAGGTGATTTAACATTAATTTAGAAATCTTTTTATTTCTCACTATCTCATTCATCATTTAGATATTTATATTTTCTTTAAATTAATTCATCAAACTACCATCGACAGTTTTGATTGTTGACTTTACGAATACGTTCAGTGGCATATTTACAGGACAATTTTTCCCTAGGAAATATAATTGAATTCAATTGATTTTGTTCTTTTATTGCATAGGCAACTTTATCGATATTTCGATCCATGTTTTCTGTGACATCAGATAAAAATTACACTAGCTAAAATGCATATTTCGTTTATAGTAATTGGATATGTTATCGATTATAAATAATAATATACGTGTTTTGAGCTAAATGCGAATACAATGTATTTAAGTGGTTTAGTAAAGCTCTCTCACTTGTACACAGTCTGATATTTCAGTGTTCATTGAGGAAATTAGATAGGTGAGAGTATGGGCGAGTAGGCGTTTGTATTAAGTGTGCAGTAAAAAACGATTGAATAAGTTGTACATATATTAATAGATACAGATTAAGAAACATGTATTTATAACTGGAACGAGTGCGATTAGTTCATTCGTTCTTAGGATTAGTGACAGGTGGTTGAGGGATAAGCTGGCTGGTGGTTGCGCAGGCACACAATCAAACACACACAATGCTCTCACATACACATACTCATACACATACACGAGTGTGAGCGGGTTCAGTTAGTAGTTGTGTAGTGTGGTGAGTGTGGCTAGAGCTTGTCTCACCTCTCTGGGCTCCTGGTTTGGCTGTTGCTTTAGCGACGTCTGCGACTGCGATTGCAACTGCTGCCTGGGCTGTTGCTCAATCTTATCGTAGGTTAGATCACAATTCTCATTGTATTGATCGTATAGTATTTGACTATCGGACGTTGACAGGCCGTCAACCTCATAGCGACGCGCCTTCGTCCATTCCGGATTGGTTTTGGCCAGGTTTTCCACTTGTTGCCACAGCTCCTCGCGTTGCGTAAGCTTCTCACGTTCGCTACAAACACGATATACATATACATATGGTATAAATCCATAAAATTTCTGCTTTTTCTTACAGCTGCTTCTCCTGCTTATAGTTCTTGCTGCACTCATCGAAAAGCCGTTGATTCATCTCCATGAACAACTTGAGTGCATTGTAAATGAGGCCGTGTATAGTCTTATTCCAGTGGGTCTTAGAGTTGCGATTAAGCGCTGGAAACATGATGGGCAGAATGGTCTGCGAGTTATCCGCTATCAGAGACATAATGTACTCATTGTTCCAATAATAAAGCGCACGCTCAGCCACTTGGAAATGCGGCGAGGAGACGCACTTAGCTATCTGCCGAAAGAGAGGTACCATCACCTTCTGAAATTCAGCAGGCTCAATAACATCGAGCAACTCCTCCACCTCGTTTAAAAACATCACCTCCTTGGGACTGTGAGTTTTAGGCCAAAACTTTAAAAGACTTCTGCAAATAGTATTTGGCAAATATTTACACTCATTGGTATTATAAAGAAAAGAAAATGACGAAATACTTACTTGATAACCGCCTCCGATAAACTGGGATCCTTCTCAAGGAACTGCACCACGCAATAGGTCAGCTGCGGATGGTAGACGGAGAGGCTTTTGGCTTTGTGCAATGGCAGCAATACCTTAAGTAAAAATTGTTTGTGCTCCTCCTTGAGAGGCAAAGCGAACCCGTTAATGATGCTGCCCAAGATTTCCAGCAGCTCGGCAATGCCGTTATGATGCTCCGTTTCATAGATAAATCTGTCAATGAATTGGATGGAATTGATTTGTTTTTATCTTTTTGCACAAACTTCAACAAATATTAGATAACTGAAATAAATGTTCTACTTACCTGTAAAACACATTGTTGATCTGCTTTCTAATAAATGCCCTCAATCCCAAGAACTTGCCATAGATGCGATGTAAAACAGTCTTAAGGAAATCACGTTCACGGGGATCCTCCGAATCGAATAAATCCAACAATTGCAATACAAATTGGTGATCAATATAACGTTTCGCAATGTTTGGCTGGAAATCGGGCGATTCCAAAAAACGCAAAAATAGGTCGTAGACCAATTGCAAATGTGGCCAGGATGATTCCAATGTGGGCTCATCCTCTTCTGGGTCAAACTCAGCGCCATTTGGATTCGACGAAGGCGGTAGGGTTCGAAATAGATTCACGGAAAACTAAACGAAACGAATATACAGTTAGAGATTGATTAAAGATATGTTTCTTAACATGTTCCCTTACCATGTTGATTGCCTCCGGATATATATTCTCTGTAATAACGCCATTCTGATTGGACAGATACTCCACCATCTCGTGCAGGGCGGCTCGCTTGACCTCCTTCCATTTGAGATCGCTTAGCGGCTCGGAGAAGTCGAACAGAGTGCAACATTGGCGAAGCTTCTGCAGGAACAGCTCCTCCCGTTCCTGCGCAGGGGTTTCTGTGGATGCAAATGATCGGAGAGGTTTAGTAAGTCTCTATGTATGAAGGTATAGTAAAGCGCTACAGAACTGAAACAAAGGCAAACGCAACAAGAAAAACAACTGACAAAAGCAAGCTAAACTAAAAACAAATTGTTTCTTAAATGGAAGCTAAGGTAGGAGGAGCGTAACCAATAGGAACCTCGCAGTGGCGGCAAAGCCAGCGCAGTTGATGCGTTGGGCGGCGAATGAAACAGATTCCGATCGCGTGCACGTCCTGGACTTCCAGTCAGCTGCTGCAGCGTCTGCGACGGCGACGACAGAGTGTGGCCAATGACGTCGCCATTCTGACGCAGCACCGAGACAGACGTTGCCGATGACGACGACGAGGACACAGTTGATGGGGTCGATACCAATGCCACAGTCGCTGCACTATTGCTGCCATTGCGCTGGCCAATGCCCAGGGAAATACTAATGCCACCGACCAGATTCTGTGCCACTGTCGAGCGCCCCGGCTCGTCAGTCGCCACTGTTCCTTCGCTGCTGCTGCCGCTTGTGCTGCTGCTGTTGCTGTTGCCCACACTTTTCGTGGCATTCAATATGTTCTTAATGGCCGCGGCGGCGCTCACGGGTGACTGTTGAATGATGTTTGAGAGTGGGTTGCGTGATTTTGATTTATGAAATGAGTAGAGCAGAGGAAGTTCTTTCATTATGTGTACAACATTTGTCTCTCTTGTCTGTGTGTGTCTGAGTGTGTTTGTGTTCAATGGCTGCAAACCTTGTTGCTGGACGAACTGGCTGGGGATGAGGCCGACGTGCCAGCGGCTGTTGCGGTGCTGAGCAACGAGCCCGCTGTGCTTGCTGCCGAGAAATGCTGCGCCAAGGTGGACACCAAAGAGCTGCCACTGCCGCCAGCTGCTGCTACACCAGCGGTGGTGCTGGGTGCTTGCTTAGACATTGAAGCTGGAGCTGCTGCTGCTGCAGTTGATGTTACTGTTGTTGTTGAGGCTGCTGCTGTTGTCGTTGCTCCTGCTACATTTGTCGCCGCCGACGACAGCGACAATGACGACGTTGAGGACTGTGAGCCGAAGGGCGAGGAGGAGGCTATTAACGCTGCGGCCGCCGAGTTCGCCCCTCCACCGTAAGTGACCGCCGACGAGCTGGAGGCCGTCAAGCTCGCAGCAGCCGAGGCCAAAGAGGACGAGCCAGCCTGCGACAGCGACGACAGTGCAGAAGCTGATGAGTTCGAGCTAGTCGACGAGGATGAGGGCGACGATGAGGCGTTGGTGGTTGCGGTGTTTGTGTTGGCAGTTGCCTCTGGCGGCGACAGTGGCATCTTGCGTGCCTGCAACTCGAACTTGGCCTTCAACTCTTCCACGCTGCTAAACTTAAATTTGCTGCCCTGCTCCGCCGACGCCTGCTGCTGCTGCTGCTGGTCCTCGTCGTCAGCCAGCTGATCTAATCCGCTGTGGAACGATGGCGACTTGGGAATGCGTATACCGCCCAGTGCATAGTAGCCAGCAGCAACTGTTTCTGTTGCCTGCTGCTGCTGTTGTTGTTGCGGCGACTCCTGTTTTACTGCGACCGCTGCCGCTGCTGCTGCTGCCGTTGCGTTGCTTGTGTTGTTGTTGGCAGTCGGTTGCTGCTGTTTGGAGGTGCCGTTCAGCTGGTTGCCCTGGTTGGTCAACAACATAGCACCGATGACCATTTCATTAGAGCCGCACTTGGTTTAATGGCGGCGCACTTTGGCTTAATACGCGCATTTGCTAATTGAGCGACTCCTGAATAACAATCAAAACATTGAACAAACAAACAAACAACCAACAACAACAGGAACGATGATGAGTAGGAAAAATGCGACACTATTCAAGTTAATTTTTCTAATAGTTTTTCTTTTGTTTGCGCAATTTATGATTATAGCACCTGTAAATGGAATTGCAATATATAGATTATGATTTTTTATGTATGCATGTGCGGGTAAATGATAACGAAATGAAATGCAAACCGAGAATGAAAAGTTGACGAAAAGGGGAAAAAACGAAATGAAAATGAAGTAATCGCTGTTTAGGCAGTCTCAAGCGAGAAATTGTAGAGATTTAGAGAGACACCGAAGCGATGTCAGCAACTACTGCAATATATACTATACTATAATACATAGCATACTCAATATGTACATAAATACATATAGAAGTGAGTATGTATGTATTTATAGATATGTACTTGCTATATTTCTTCATCACTTACGAATTTGTATTGGAAATGCTACCGGTTTTTGCAATGCCTGGAATTTTAGCTATTTGTTTGTATATATATATCTATTTATAATTATTATAAATGTTTCAGTACTAGAGACATCGGATAACGGAAAATCTTCGCTAAACACAACTGCTGCGCAACAATTAAAACCGTTTGTACAAAAAATTTTAATGCAGAGCTGCCAGAGAACCGTGTTGACTGCAGGGCAATTTGTTAAGGGCACGCAGGCGGAAAAATCGATAACATTTCCTGTGGGCGAGCGCAGGATGAGCCAAAGAGAGCAATAGCGAAAGAGGCACAGCAAGCGACTGAAAGAGAGCGCGCCAGATAGTGACGGCGACAACAACAGTGGCCAAACTGCCAAAGAGAGAACGAATCGAATGCCATAGCAAACGTTCAAAAAATAATTATCAAGTGGATAAGCTACAATCGAAAATAAAAGCTTAAAAACTCATTGCGTTGTAATTAGAGAGCGCGGGGAGAGCGAGAGCGCCTGAACGGAAATAGAGGGATGCGATGGGAGAGCGTAAACGGCGCGCAAGGCAAGTGGCGAAAATGAGGTGGCGGGCGTAACTAACACATGCACAGCTAAAACAGTATGTGCTTGCGTGTGTGCGTGTATATGTGTGTATGTGAGTGTGGTGAAGTGTTGAGCAACCCGTCAAAATGAACATCGCTCACTTGACCTTTACGAACTGGCTTAATAAATAATAACGCAATAAAAAATACCGACAACCAACTGCAATTCGACAGCTGTGCGGAATACGCAAATCATACATCACAGTTACAAGTGTAAATACGCTCACACATACACACACATATCTGAATGCATGTGTATGTATGCATGCCCGTGCATATGCTACAGTGTACTTACTTTCATTCAGCGTGCTTAGCGGCGTTAGTTCGCAGTTCTTGGACACATTGTAACGGGTGCTGCTCTGTCGCTTCTCCTTGCGCACCAGCGGCGTGCCGGTTAAGTTCAAGCCCTTTGTGAGAGGAGTGAGGGGCGGTGCATCCCGGGGCGGCGTGCTGTCCTTGTCTGTCTTGTTAGCCTGCAAATACCGAGTAAATTCATGGTCAGCCAAAACGGGACTGTTTCCTCATGGTGGGAGCGCAGGGCAGGGGAAAGTGAAGCAACAGAGCGAAACAAAAAAAAGAAGAAAACCCAATAAAAGATAAGAGCAAAAAACACTTGCAAACATTTACTTTCACTTCCTTTCGGGCAACACCTTTCCTATTACCTTGTGCAGTGCAAATCCTTGCCGCCTAAGTTGAGCTGTCGCCTGTGGGTTGTTAGTCTTGTTTTTAGTAATGCCAACAGGTAAATGTGCACTCTCTACGCACACACACACATACATTACTATATATATGCATGTATGTGCTTAGTGTTGGTGAATTGCTACATAAAATTCTGATTCGAAGGCAAAAACTAAGAGTCTAATTGGAATCAATTGGGCATATGGTCACACATCGGCAGTGATAAGATTAGATATGCATTAGTGCGCTTAGGTTGGGGCCAGAAGGAAGTTATACATACATATATGACTACATGGAAGGCACGACGAAACTAACACACAAATCGTTCTATAATTGACGTCAATCATTAAACATGCTCTATTCGGGTCGGGACATTGCGAATTTATTATGTTGCAGTATTACTAATAATCATATGCATATTTCACATGGCTTGTATAGAAATAGTAAATAAATATTATATTTTTTGCAAAATTAATTCAGATTAATTCTATTTTCTTTCAAATATTGAAATATGCAAATATTATTAACTAAAAGTGGCAAGTGTTGGACAACGAATTGTGCACATATATTATGTACATAGACACATTATATCGAACAACATTTATTACTCACCTCGCTTTTGACGGGAGTAGCAACGATTCCGCTGGTCACAATGATCGGGGTTGTTGTTGCTGCTGCTGCTGCTGCTGCTGGAGTTGTTGCTGTTGTACTAAAGCTACTGTTATTCTCTTTGATACCGTTAGAGGCGGTTGTGACTTTAATAGTGTTGTTGTTATTTGTTGTTGTTGTGGCCGTCTCGCTTTTGGGAGGCGCTGTCACCTCTATCGCTGACGCTGATGACACAGCCGCCGCCGCCGTTGCCGCTGCTGCTGTCGTGCTTTTTGTTGCTGCTTCTAACGCTTCGTTATCCATAATACGCTCTCAGACTTATCTGCCGCCGCCGGATTGTACTGCTTCTACTGAATTGACGTTTAACAACACTAACAACAACAGCTGTGACCGCAAACAACAGAATTAAGAGTTTTTTAAATACTCGTTTTAAATTTCTTTTGCTTTGTCTTTTTGTTTTCCTAATTGATTTGTATTTGATAATTCAAGCTCCACCGCTGTGGACGTGTTGAGAAGAAAATTAACATGGCAATAACGTAAAAAAAGTTAGAAAAAAAAAACGATGACAACAACAACATGCAGAAAACTTTACGATCATCCAATACACACACACGCACACATACGAGTATTCTGCGGGATAGAATGAAAAGCTCTAGTAGTAAAAGACAAACTTGTCACACATCAATACCAAGCCGAATCCGGTTCTAAACGGTTCTAAACACATTCAAGAAGTTGCACTCAATCGGTTCCGATACAAAACGTTGAAATAAGTATGTGTGTATGCATATGCACTGAATATATATGCACGCGTATATTCAATACTATAATTGGGCTTATTTTAGTTACAAGGTGCAGGAATTGCTGATAAGAGAATCTTTGTCTTTCGGTACTTCCGTAATATTGCAAACCAAAAATAAATAACAAAAATATATCAAAACACACAGACGCAATGCGACAGCAAGCAACAAGTTGCGAAGCAATGGCCGTCGGTTAGAGTTGCCAGACTCAGAATTCATCCCAGGCCAATGCGAAAGTCAAGTGTGTGTGCGTATGTGTGTGTGGACAACAACGTTTGTTGATATTCTTAGGGGGGACTCGAGGTGGCTGAGCGGCTTGTTGTTGCTGGGCCATTTAATGCGCTACACACAAATATATTGTTTAGACCTACTGATTATATGTATAAAAAAATACATTAGCAATTTGTATTTCACCTTTGAGAGAGCGAGGAGGAGGGCAACCGCGCTAATCGTAATATGGGCGAAACAGAGGGAATGAGAAATAAAATGAATGTGTACTGTGCATAATTAATAGTTGCAGCAAAAAGTCAAGCCAAACAATAATAGATATGCATAACAAAAAAAAAAAAAAAAAAAAGAAATAGAAAAAAATTAAACTGTATGTGTGAATGTCAAATGGGGTAGCGTTTTGGGCTGGTTTAACAGTAAGAGGGCCGTCTATTTACCGCTAGAAGCTGCAAGATCTTATTCCATTTGCCTCTACTGCGATTTAACATTAAATACTTTGCTGATTAAAGATGTATTCCTGTTAATGTTTTTACGTAAAATGTGAATTCTAACACACTCACACACACAAACACACACACACTCGCACTGTTTTCTCGTTTATTCACTCAAGCTCTCGAGGCTGGGATATTTCTGTGTGAATTTTTTGCGCTTCACTTTTGTGGCATAATTTTCATCGTCCGATTGCGAATTTTAGAAGACTGACGCACAGAAATCACGGCACATTGTCATCACTCTCATTTTAGGTTAACCTTTTTATCAAACACACTTCACATCAAGGGCTAGTTGAATTATAAATTATTATTTTTGTGAAATATTTTGTTCACGCAACGTCGCTGCAAAATAGAAGTAGTGCTGCCAGATAGACCAATATATATATTTTTTTAAGTATCGATGCAGATATTTCTCCAAACCAGTGCCATCGATACGTAATAATAATACATCGATATTGCAGGAATTGAATGCTGACCCAAGGATTGCTTATTTTTATAGTGACTATTCCAGTTTATACATTAATCAGTGGCTATCAGTATTTGTGTTTTGTATCATTAAAAGACTTGCTCTCAAATTGATAAAATTGAAGTTTTAGTAACTGAAATTCATATAATTAATTTCTTAAAACTTAACTATTGTCTGTTATATATCGATTTGAGCGATTAATTTCGAGCTCTTCAAATATGTTATAAAATTTTTAAATTGAGTATTAAATTTAATGAATAATTAAATCAAATTTATGTCGAATTCTAAAATGTTAATCAATTCGACGAAAATAAAAACTAATATAGTGATTCATGATAAAAAGAGGAAGTCATTTAGTTTATTTGATGACCCTTGTTATCCTACCTCTAAATTGACTGAACTAAATTTAATCGATGTAGATGAGAGCATTTGAAGTATTAAAAATATCGAAATGGGTTTGCATCACTAACTTGCAGATGGCAACTCTTAACTGCGATTTTTGTTTATAAAATAAATAAGTTGTAAAAAGTTGACACACATAAGAATTATCATGAAAATAATAATTAAAGTTCTCCAGGGCAAAGATTGCACACTTGAGGTAGGTTCTTATTTCCTTTACATGCTAAGCAATGTCGAAATGTATTTCCTTCTTTGGCCAGGTGTCGCCGACGTCCACGATTCAGGAGTTGAAAGAAAAAATAGATGTCGCTCTACAAATTCCCGCCACAAATCAGAAGCTCCTTTTACTCGGCCGACCTTTAAGTAATGATCAGACAATTGCATCCTATCCAAACATCAAAGAGGGCACTAAACTCATTCTTGTCGTGATGAAACCTGGATTACGCGACTGCATTCACCGTGCATTTCGTAAATACTATACTGAAGCTCAATCGGAACGGCTGACCAATGAATTCATGACAGATTTCGAGGCAAAATTAAAGGAACAGAGCTTGGACGATCTAGAACGTTTCGCTGATAATTGCTTATAAATCTGATAAATCTGACGCTGAGAACACATATTATACTCGATTTTATTTAATTGTGTCCCGAGCATTGTAGTAAAAAAATTATGACTGAGTTGATTTGAATAACTTGTCATATCCGATTCGACTTTAATTTCGAACAGCGTGGCAACTCTGTGCTTTGCATTGGCAATTGAGTGAGTGTCAGAAATGCAGGCGTGCAATTTTCTTAGCCGAGTTGTTAACTCTACGAAGCCGAACGTGCGATCTTTTTCCAGAACCCTTGGAGCTATGGTTAAGGTAGGCAGAGCGCTTGTCATCACTCGAAATAAATTCGCATACTATTTTTAAAATGTAAAAATTACATAAGCATAAGTAGAGGGGCCTCATAAATATTGATTGCGGCGGCAGAGATGTCGCAAAGTGCACTGTATCAAGGTTACATCAATTCTATTACCGTTAATGTGTTTGTATGTGTGCTTCAGGTTGGAGATAAAGTCCCGTCTGTGGATCTCTTTGAAGATTCGCCAGCGAATAAGATAAACACAAGCGAGCTAACAAATGGCAAAAAGGTGATCATTTTCGGTGTGCCCGGTGCATTTACGCCTGGTTGCTCCAAAGTAAGTTTCCACACGAAAAAATATCGATTGCGAGCATTATGAAATAAAAAATTGTCCACAGACTCATTTGCCGGGCTATGTAAGTGGAGCAGACTCTCTTAAAGCCGAACAGGGAGTAGATGAAATTGTTTGCGTCTCCGTCAACGATCCGTTTGTGATGTCCGCCTGGGGCAAGGAACACGGAGCAACTGGCAAAGTACGCATGCTAGCGGATCCTGCTGGTCTTTTTGCATCTGCATTGGATGTGAACATCGATCTTCCCCCCTTGGGCGGTGTGCGGTCCAAGCGTTACTCCATGGTCGTGGAGAACGGCGAGGTTAAAGAGTTAAACATCGAACCCGATGGCACTGGCCTCAGCTGCTCTCTTGCCAACAACATTGGCAAGAAGTAAAATGAATCACACTATAATAATAGAGCCGAAATATCATGTTTTCAATTACTAAACAGCTATGTAGAGATAAAATAAAAATGCAATTATATGAACTATGCGTAATGAATGATTTTGTTTAATATCTAGTTGTATTAAGCTGTTAATTTTATATCTAACGGTTGTCGGTGTTGGGTGCAATCTTCTGTGAGAGCAGTTTGCCATAGCCGCCTCGTCCCGCATCGTAATCTGTTCTATATTCATCTCGAACCTGTCCGCCGGTTTTGCCGCGTCCATATTGCCGGCCCTCAATGAATCCCGCGTCCCAGTCCACACGAATCAGTCGATCGTCCAGCCGCGTACCATTCACAAATCTGCAATGCATAGTAATTTAGTAATTTTTGTAATTTTGCTCAAATTTGTTATTGTTGTTTGTTGAAACTCACCTCATGGCAGCTTCTGCTTCGGCTCGCGTGTAATATTCCACAAAACAGAATCCACACGGTGTCTTCTTATACTTGTCCAGGCCCATTATAATGATGCGCACATCGCCGCAGCGCGAGAAGAGCTCGTGTATTTGCTCCTCGGTTGTGTAAAATGATAAATTGCCTACATAGAGTGTACTAGAGTCTCGCAACGACCGCTCTTGTTCCGACCGTGAGCCCTGAAAAGAATGTGTGATCAAATTCATATATGTAGAAACAAGGTTTCATATAAATTGTACTTACCTTGAAGTGCTGATCACGGTATGAGCTCAAATCTATAGACGCACTCATATTATTGTTCAATTCGACTAATAAAACAATGCAAACATATATTGAGAAGTTTTTTGCTTAAAAGTAATGTCAGTGTGCACACACTATTCAATTGATAATTATGGAGTAGCCCTATGCTACGAAGCCAAAATAATTTTCTACTGAAAGGTCACACTGTCCTCATAAGAAACAGCGTAGCAAAACAAAATGCGGCTACTACGGTCAACTAAACGAACAATACAATTAATTCTAAAGGTGCTCCCTTAAAAGTATTTAGAAAAGCCAAATATTATTGGTAGCCATAGTAAATAAAATAATTTTTTTTTACCATGACACCAGGTCAGAAAAATAAATGTTGAATTTTATTTTTTTCGAAAGTAACTGGCATATGCATACACTGTTCTATAAATATGCGCAACCAGGGCTACGTACATTTACATATGCTTTTAGTTGTTGTGGGCACACTCGCATAAGAAACAGCGTAGCAAAACAAACTATAATTGGCTGCCAAGCTGACAAAACAGAAAAAAGTATTAAATGCATAATTCTCATACGAATATCGGCATTAAAAGACAACTCCGCTACCGGGGTGATGTCAGCGGCAACATCAGTCACATTGAGGTACTGCCTACCGAAGAAGACCACAAACTGGCAAAGGTCAAATCGCCAACAGCTACGGATGACGTTGGCGTTGCAGCAACGGGTACGCAGCACCGCCTCTTTAATGGTAAATATGACTAATCGCAGAATCTATGAATCTAACTAATTAGTTTCCCTCAAAGCCGGCTCAGAGACTAGCACATTTTATGACTTCTTTAAAGTGGAAATGACACGCGGCTATATGTTAGAGCATGACGAAGAGAGGTATTCTGCACGCCGGCAAAAAATTTACAGTTTCATGCGCATACCACGAGACCTGGAGCGCTTTATGGTTTATGGGATTATGCAATGCGCTGACTCTTTCCTCTATATCCACACATTTCTGCCGGTGAGATTTTTACTAGCCGTGTGGTCCCTGCTGACACGGACTGTTGCCCGGATTTTTCGAATGCGTGGCGGCGGCCAGCGACTGCTGTCTCCTGCTGAGATATGTGATTTGCTCAAGGGCGCCATTTGGATAACGGTGACATTGATAATGCTGCTCGTGGACACGAATCGCGTCTATCACATCATCAAATCGCAGTCGATAATCAAGTTGTATATATTCTACAACATGCTCGAAGTGGGCGATCGTTTGCTCTCCGCCTTCGGACAGGATACGATTGATGCGCTCTTCTGGACGGCTACGGAGCCAAAGAACTCGAAACGTGAACACTTCGGGGTGCTGACGCACATTCTCTTTACGCTCATTTATGTGTTCCTGCACAGTGGCCTCATCATGTTTCAGGTGCGTGCGATCGATTGCTATTGATTGTTGCTAATGTTGCAATTCGAAAATGAAATGTTGTCCCCTTTTTTTAAATTGCATTTCGTTCACTCTTGCAGGCAACCTGTCTAAATGTAGCCGTTAATTCGAACAATAAGGGCCTGCTCACAATTATGATATCGAATAATTTTGTGGAGCTTAAAGGATCGGTATTCAAAAAGTTCGATAAGAACAACCTCTTTCAGTTGACCTGCAGCGATGTGCGCGAACGTTTCCACTTAAGTGTGCTGCTGTTCATCGTGATGATACAGACGATGAAGGAGTTCGACTGGAGCATCACCCAGTTCTGTGTCATGTTGCCCGACTGCTTTGCCGTGCTCTTCACCGAAATACTCATCGACTGGGTGAAGCATGCGTTCATCACGCGATTCAATGAGTTGCCCGAGAGCATCTATCGGGAGTACACGACGAGCTTGGCCTACGACATGACACAGACGCGTCAGAAGCACGCCTTCTCTGATCACTCGGACCTGGTGGCACGCCGCATGGGCTTCATACCATTCCCGCTGGCTGTGGTACTCATCAAGGCCATCTATACGGCGGTGTCCTTCCACAATTTGGCTGCCTGGCTGCTCTTCCTGCTCGCCTACCTATTCGCCCTGGGTCTACGCATTTGCTTGACCATCTGCGCTCTGGGGAAAGCGTGCAAACTGATGAAGGAGCATCAGACGGAAAGGAACACCTCTACGCCCAGCAGCATGACCAATGTGCCCGTGATTGGGGCCACGCCTGCTGCCTTTCCCACCTCCAATGTGCAAGTGCTCAACAACAACAACAATAATGTCAACAGCAGCATCAACAACGGATCTTTCTTCAAGCCAACAAGTGCGGCCACATTGCCTGTGGAGCCAAGTGGGAATTTCTCGCGTGCCAACTCGACGTCCACACCCATGAAGGCGTCCTGCGAACAGGAGTTGGATGTGACCAATTCGCTGGAGCTGGGCGCCACTGCGCTGTTCTCCAACAGCGACGTTGACTTGGATGATGTCTGCCTCAATGAGCAGGTGACGAATGTCAACTCTAATGCCAATAATCAGGAGGTCTATCAGGATGAGGAGCTGGCACGCAGCGAGCCGGACCTCATGCAGCTCGGGGATGCTGTTGGGGCTGTGGCCACTGTCAGCGCTCACCTTGACCGCGCCAAAGGGCTACCCAAGCGCACCCACAAGCGCTCCGAGTCGGAGCCGTTTATGGGCGTGCAGAGTCTCAACGAGAAGTCAACTACTCCAGTTTCTGGCAACAATGCAACGTAGCTTTAACAGATTAGTTAATTATTAATTTTTATTTTGCGTGTGCCTGCTGTAAATCGGGATTTGAAATTGGTTTATGTTTATGTATGGCCTAAGTAAAATGAATTTATATATGCATGTATGTTATCAATTAAGCAGAGTAAGCTGGCTATGTTCTCTATAGACTTAAGCGTTCTTTTCACGTTAAGTGTGATCGTTTTAATTTATGCAGTAGCAATGAAAGTAAACGGAATTATCTATCAGGTTCCAGTTGTATTCCTATTTCAATTCAAATGTTCCCGCTAACCAGGGCTGCACTATTATGTGAGGAAATTTCGAGCACTGTAGCTTGAGTGATAAACAGAGCTGTTAGTTAACATTAAAAGTATCTTATGATTTTGTATTCAAATAGCTATAACAGCTCGCCGACGTAAAACAATTTGCAGCTCTGCCTGGCTGGTGGTTAACAGACGTTATTCCAGACTGTTAAGTGTAGTCGAAAAGCAATATAATATAGCATAATTTTTAGGCACTGGTTGTTACGTATTTATTGTTAGATTTTCATTTTAGGTAGAATCAATCATTGTTATTAGTATTAGCACACGCTAGTATTATATTCTATTATATTTACATCATATAGCTGAACAGAATCATATTCAATTTATATTACTATTCAGATATTTGTATATTGTTGATTTTATTCGGAAAGCTGACATCAATTATGAGTCGCACACTCTCACAAATTAACCGGAAGTGGCTGTCAGCTTGCTCCACTTTTAGGTTAACCTTTAGCCACTCGTCGCCTATTTGTGTGGGCTGCCCAATCCTGCCCGGCCATTGCTTACCATGCTCGAACGGTTTCCATGGTCAGGGAACTGGCTCTGTGGCAACCATGAGTCAGTGCACCCTGGCAGGAGCTTACTCATTTTACTAAAGCTGAGGGTAAAGTTAAATATGCTGTGTACTCAGGAGGGGGCGAAGGGGGTTGCTGAGGGTCCCCTGTCAATGGTGAATGGTATTTTATGAATGAAAATGGCTTTATTCGCTGGCATCGTGTTTACACGCGTAGAAAAATCAACAAGCTACAAATAGCGCGCTTTTACCCGCAGCTAAAAGTGCCGCAGAGTCCTGCTCCGCCGCCCCTGAGGCTTGCACGCGCGTGTACACAGAAACACACACGCGCACATGCACACACGCACACACGCACCCATGTGTACTGTTACATTTACATTCAATTTACCGCTATACACGCAACGCGTCGCTGGGCGTTTCATTTTTATGAATGAAATTCTACGCTGACCTTGAGCGCAGTTACGTCAGAGCTGCTATTCGGGGTAGTTTTCCCAGCTCTATCTCACACTACACACAAATACATATATGCATGTGAGTGTGTGTAGCATGTTCGTATGAGTTCAGCGCGCATGTCTCTCGATTCGCCGACTTCCCCTTTTTCGAACTTCGAATTCGACTGAGGTTGCCTTTCATTCATGAAAAGCCGACGGCGAAGGTATTTCATGAATGGCTTTGGCCAAAACTCATTTTGTGGCCCATCCCCTACTTTTCAAGGACGCGTTTTGGCATCTTTATCGATTTTCTCATATATATGTATGTGATGGGGCATACATTTATGACCTTTGCTCGACAGCCATCTATTAATTAAAGGAATTTGCTGTGCAGCCGAACGTAATTAAGTCAATACAGAGATTTTATGTATAATAAATACTATGTTTCTGTTGTTCTTTACTTTAAAGTCGGTTCTCGATCAAATTTGTATATTTTATAGCACTCTGAACTTATTAAACAAAAGTCGTTCATTCTGGATCCCATGAATCACTCGCACATAAATACGTAATAAAAAAAAATGTAAAATTGTAGACAAAATATGTATCGAAATATAATATAATATAATAAATTGAATAAATCTTTCCATTTCTATGTTAACATGATAAATATAAATACGGATATATAAATTAGCTCAGGGCCTATTTCGACACAGCATTAAATCACAGTTATTATTTAATGTTGTGCCAGGCTCATTTCATATAATTATAATATAAAATAATTAATATAATATTGTAGATAGTCTTTATGTGTAAGCTTTGTAGCTTAGTTTCAGACAATTTAAATTGAAATTTCGATATTTTCTAAGCCTATTAAAGACTTTTCAAATTAGGCAATTCTAAATTCCCTATACATATATATCAGATATATTTTGCAGTTCATATAGTGATCACAATAATAATAATAGTATTTGAATGCTTAATTTTCCTGCAGTAAAGTTTTCCCCGAGTGCTGTGAAAAGTGTCTCCCAACGCAATTTCCGGCCGGCTGGCTGGCATGCGATAAATATAGCCTTGAGCGAAGCGGAGAGTAAACGCACTCAGTTTTATGAATGAATGAAGGAGTGAATGAAAAACGGGAAAGGAGGGCCAGGGCAGGGGCAGGGGCGGGGCTGGGGCCAGCGTCACTGCAAGTTGGGTGAAGGCAGCGAAAAGCGCTCGGCGTGGAAAAGTTTCGTAGGGCAGGGCCAATGTTTTGCCTTGCTCTTGACTGGCCTTAGCCCATAATTTATTGATTTTTGCCTCTACTGTACTGGGAGACGACGCAGGCGCCCTGCAAGCCAGTCAGCCAGCCAGCCAGCCAGCTAGCCGTACAGCTGGCAGCCAGTTGGGCAGGTTATCTGTGTGGCAGATTGGCGTCACGTTTTGGGTGTTTGGCAAGGAATAAAACTGTTGCGTCACTGACGTCATAGGCACTCGAATAAGTGAGCTTATTTGAAAACATTTTAAATATATAATATTTCAGCTTGTGATAACACGATAAATGATTTAACATATTTTGATTACTTTCTATGAGATAACAGAGTGATGATGAAATTGAATTTATTTATTACACATCTCTAATTTTCGTTTTCAACAGAAAACAAGTGAGAGCATTGCAGTCGGGCGTTACCAACTGCGGAATACTCACTCACAGTCCGCATACATGATGTTATCTTCCCATAGGGGCATTTATTAAATTTACAAATCTATCTTAAATCCTACTTTGACTTTTCTTTGCTAAATGACGTCATAACAATGTCATCTCATTTTAATTACTATCACTGTGGCACAGGCATATAAATTTCTTATGGGCCGCCACTAATGCCGATTCGCCACGCCTCTAGTGGGCGTAGATTGTCGTGGCTCGAGCCCCGCAGAAAACTTTTAATTGTTTTTAATTTTCTTTTGAGATTTATAATTTATTTTATATTTTGTTTATTAATTTGTATTTTTTAAATTCCATAAAAATGTTTTCTTCCGTGTTATCAATGCCTATTAAGCCTGTTTATATATATGGATAGCTCACTCATATAAATGTCGCAATTTGACACTACAAATGCCGATTGCCACGCCCCTAGTAGCCGTAGACACCTCATTTTTGGCCTGTTCTTACAGCGAGCTAACAGTTACTTAACTGTAATATTTGAATGCTTACGCTCAAAAAATGTTAAAATGTTATTTTTTGATCTGCCACGCCCCTAAAGAGACGTATTTTTGCCTCATCGATAGGGGGGTTACCAGTAACTCAACTATCCAAATTTGAAGCTTCTAGCTCTTAAACTGTAGGAGATAAAAACTTTGGAAAAATACTATATCTTCAGACCAGATTTGCCAAGCCCTAGTGGCCGTAGACATATCATTTTTTCATCGATATTAATAGAATCGTAACATTGGCTCACGTGCAAAATTTCACTCTTAAAGATACAGTTTTACCCGATTTGCCACGCCCCCAATGGGCAAGACGGACATGCACAAAACCAATATACTCATTTCACTTCCGGGAATGAGTATAAAGACAAGTTATTGGAAGTGCAGTTAACAGTTTCTCTATCGGCGCAGAAGTTAACCAATCAGAGCTGTATGTAACATTTTAACGAGATCACTGTTGTTGAACAGCGCTTATCTAATGATTCTTTTAACAGTAACTGCTAGCTAAAGGCGCTGTTAAGTTTGCTGAACAATTCCTAATTCTGTTACCACTGAGTCCTTTAACCAGCGACTGTTAGCCACATGCGATGTTTTACAAGCTGGTACTTGGTACTGTTAGTTAACAGTTGCTGTTAGCTATTGCAGGCACGTCTTTGTAGCATACTTTTGAGGACCAGCGTTGCCACGCATTGGCCATTTATTAATAAAACTTTACAGTTCGCACGCAGCACTAGACGAGCGGGAGGTGCAGCAGCTATGCCTTAAAACTGTCTGATAATGCCACTTTCGAACTCCTGGAACCAGGCGTGTTGCTCAAGATTCCTCTGAACCACGTCGCCCAAGAAGTATATATGAATGGGTACATATCCGTCCGGATCGCTGTCATCATCGGAGTCGTCAAACGCAAAATCGATGCTCTCGTCGGACAGATAAGTGTCAATGACAATGGTGGCATGCATCAGGTAGGTAATGCCGCAGTTGAGAGTGGTCATTGACTGCATTCGCATGTACTTCCTGAACGTATCCATTGGCAACTGGCCGCCACCCTCATAGTCATCCATTGGCTCCCACAAGCTCAGGTCCTGCTCAGCCTTATGCATGATGATCAGCGACATCGTCACATACAGCAAGAAGCCAATTATGTTGCGGACGATCTCTTTGATCAGGGAAACGGGGCCTAGAGTGCAAATGTTGATGCTGGCGAACACGGTGAGAATTGTGAACACGTAGAACATGATTGTGCAGAAGTAAAAGGCGAAGCGCGCCCATCCCGTAGGACCCAGCGGATGCTCGAAGAATACCTCAACGTGGCAGAACACAATCACAGCATTCAGCGCGAACTCGAGGGTATAAAAGAGGAAGAGCACCGCACGCATTTTATGGAGAAATATTATATTATATATACTCTTTGATATATATGTAATAATAAATATAACTGGGCTTAGTCTGTTCTCTTTTTTTCTGGCAGCTTTGTCATGGATGTTGATTTCGATGTTTCCTAGTACTCCCTCGTTACACATTGACCGTAGCACTGCGGCTAAAGCTCTGGAACCACTCGTACTGCTCCAGCTTCGATTGCAGCCACTGGCTCATGAAGTAGATGCGTGCGGGTATATAGTCGCTAGTTTCATCGTCCTCGGCGTCGTCGTATTGGTAAGAGCCGCTTTCGTTTGACAGGAGCACGTCGATGACAATGGTGGCGTGCAGCAAGTACATCACACCGCAAGCCAGAGCGGCAGCCGCCTGATATCGCATATAGATGAAGAATGGATGCACTGGTTTCTCCACGCCCAATGTTTCATGGATATTGACGTTCAGCACGTTGAAGTCCTGCTCTGCATCCTCCAGCGTCATCACTGAAATGATCACGTACACCACAAAGCCGACCACATTACGTATGATCTCCTCGCATAGGGAGAGCCGGTGCCCGGTGCAGTTGTCGATGCTCGCGAAGACGATCAACACCGTAAAGCCGTAGAAGCATGCACAGCATATGTAGTAAGACATCCGCCTTGTGGGTGTGAGCGCATCCAAGGTCTGCGAGAGCAAGCCGTCTATGTGAAGGAACATGAGCACCAGGTTAAATATGGTTTCAATGGTGTAGAACTGAAATAGAACCGCCCGCATTATGACTCGATCTTATGCACACTGCAAATGCACACCACCACTACACACACAGACTGATATAACTATATATATATACATATGAGCATGCATATATACGTGTGGTTGTGTTTTTGTGTAATTCTCGTCTGACAGTTTTAGTACAGTATGTTTGACACGCTTTTGTTGGCTCCAACTGAGGCTAAGGCAGTGTTGAAAGTGCTTCTCGCTCATCATAAAAAAAAAAAAAACACTTCAAAGTTGCCCCGTTGCCAATGTGGTGGTTCGTGTTGTTGTTGCAGTTGCTGGTCCTCGTCGGACTGCTGCTGCTGTTGCTGTCGCTGCGGCTGGTGGAAACAGTAGCAACGTTTTGCTGCCAGTTTGATGTTGTTGACGGCCCGTTGACGGCGATTATGTTGATGACACACAAGACCGCAACGAATTTACGCGCAATTCGCCATCGCTCCACCAGCTCGAGTGGCAAGCGGTAAGCATTTGTATTTAAATACACACCAGAAAACGTTGCGAAAATGTTAGAACACATTTAGCCGAAACATTAAATAGATACTTCACGATTGTTATCGATTGCATATTCATTTGACATTGATACTCTGCTTATATTGCCAATTAGAATGGCATCCAGTATCGAATCGAGCTTGCTGCCAGTGTTGCCACCTCTGCAAACTCTTCTGTCATTTATAGAATTAACTATCGGATGGAAGACAGGACAAAATGATAGCCAAAGTGGTAGAATTGCGTTTTCTTCAAAAAATTGAGTTAATTAATTCAAATTACGTTAGCAGAATACTTTCTCGATTTTAATTTAAAAACTTATTCAGCTGATTTCTTAACATTTTCGCGCTGGTGTATGTCGATGGCCAAAAACACTGAACCCACACTCATGGCAAGAGCAACAACAACCATGCAACGACAGTAGCTGCAGGAATATAACAAATCGGCTGCCGTTGTTGTTGTGTTTGTTGTGGCTGTTATTGGTGTTGTTGTGGCTGGCAGGCACTGTTTAGCCGTTGGATGTGTGCAAAGTAAAAGGGTTAATTCATTTGGCTACAGTTGAAGAGCCATTCTGACTGCGTCATCTTGCCAAGAGAGACGTGTCTTTTGCTGTTGTTGTTGTGGCTGTTATTATTTGCGGTGGCGGCGGCTGCGGCTGCGGCTACGGCTGCGTCTGCGTCTGCGTCTGCGGATGCTGCAATTTTGACAAGCAAACAGCGCTTAAGCAAGTTAAGTGGTTGCGAGCAGCACAAAAGCCGTTCGGCGTTTGCAACTTTTGCCTTTGCCCAAGACGAATTCCAGGGATCAACACCGCCAAGCAGCAACACAGTAGTCAACTCGGCCCATTGCCAACGTCATCCTCATCCCGATCGTCAGAGTCACAAGTAGAGCTGCGTCGCAATGTTCTGAGCAAGTTCGTATGAACAGCTCTTTAAAATGAACCGGCTTAGTGGTTCATCGCTCGTGACTGACTCATTTGGATGTATCGCGCAATTGAACTAGATTTACCATCACTAGCCATTTTCTTTGCTCCGAGATGGGCTTAAGCACGTGTGCCTTTATCGTTCATTCTTCCACTCCCGTTCTCTCTCTCTCTCTCTCTCTCTCTCTCTCTCTCTCTCTCTCTCTCTCTCTATTTTTATGATAATTGTTTTTTTTGATTTGTCATCGTTTTGTGTACACAGTGTGGCACACGTTGGCCAGTCCTTACAGGGGGCGTATGCACTTGCCTGTAATGTGTATTAATGTGGAATGTGGCTCAGCTTTGGCGGCTGTTGCAATTAAGAGTGTTAAAAACTCTTATGTAATCGTCCGGGCTACCAAAACGCTCCAGTTACGCCCACCACCAAGGGGTTAGGCGGGCCACATGCCATTACAGTAAAATGCAAGTGCATAAATAACAATTACAGTTGCACCACTCCACCACTGCACCACTGCACCACTGCACCACTGCACCACTGCACCACTAGCACCACCGTCAGCAACCACCAACAACAGCAAAATCGGCGAACGCTCAGGTGTCAATTGGGGGCCGCGCGTTGTCCGGCGGCCATTTTGCAAAGCGCATTTGCCGATCGCCATATATATATACATACATGTGTATATATCGACATATAATGCCCGTTGATTATTATGTTTACACTTGGCTTGCAATTTCACGGACTGCAATCATTTTGGCCAACAGTGCGGCTCCAATATAATGAACCACTCGGGCCAAGAAATCTCAATGCAAATCAACGGCAATTAATAATTCATCGCCCGTTGGGCTCCTAGCATGGCGTCATAGCAATTACATGGCCGCAGTGGGGAAGAGAGTGTCAGGAAGAGAGAGTGAGAGAGAAGCTGGACAGAGTAGAGGGAGAGTAGTAAGCAATAAAACGTCAGTAATCTAAATGCGCAACGAGGGCTGCCCCTAAAGTGCTCAGACCAAGTCATATCCGCAAGAGACTACACATAAATATGCATGATTCATAATCTAGGATACAAATCAAATATAAAATAAAAATGTTATACAATCAAAAAATAGAAATAAATAATATAAAAAATAATTTATATATTTTTATGTACAAATCTGCTTCAGTACATACGTACATATATAGTGTATAGTATATAGTATGTAGTATTTACATACATATGTATATTGCTCTACTTTCCTTTTCTTATTAGAATTGTATTCTGCGTTGACTCTTTCATTTGCATTCATCATTATTATTTAGCTTCGATATACGATAACTCAATGCAATCGTCTATCGCTATTGCTAGCACAGGCTCAGTTTCGGTCCGACTTTCTTCAAATCCCAGTACTTTTTGAGTCCATGCTCGTTTATCTGTCCATATCGTTGTCTATATTCAATAAAATAAATTTAATATGCAAAACAGGCGGGCAACTGCTGCAGTGGCCGCCTGTCGTTCAATATCAGCAAATTTGCAATAAAATATTTGTCTGGCCCCGGTGTCCATTCAAAGCCGCAGACTTGGTCTCTAGCTCCAGCTCCAGCTCCAGCAGTGGGTCGTCGAGTGCTGGCTACTGAAAATTATTTATTCGCACCTTTCGCCGCCGCCGCCGCCGCCGTAGACGTAGACGTAGACGTAGCTGTCGCCTGTCCGCACAGCTGCCTCCATCTAGATGCGGCCTGGATTGGCCCAGTTGGAGCCGCATTTCCATTTGCTTATCAAATCGCTTGCATCGTGCAAAGAAATGCAGGGCAAATATAAATATTAGTGAGCTGGCACCTACGGCTGCCGGGAATGGAGGGGCGTAGACATAAAGACCGATATGCGATCGGTCTATGAAATTAGGCGCTAGCAACAGCCAACAGCCCCTTCGGCTACTCCAAGCCTGTCTCGCGCATGAAAAGTGTGAAAACGAATTAGTGCAAAGCAACCTCAACGGCGAAGCAGTCGCCACTGCACCGATGCACCGATGCACTGAAGCACCGATGCACCGATGCACCGAGGGGCAAAGCGTGTGGGTCGAACATGTAGTAGGGCAGTAAGGCGCAAAGAGCGACTACCAAGAAATGCACACATACATACATATGAATAAGTATATACATATATTGTTGTAGTTGCATAAGGTGAAATTTGAGTTACGCATGTCTCCTAACGTCTCCTCGTGAAGAACCAACAACAAATCTCTATATATAAGTGTTATACACCCTTAGCATGAGGACTGCTGACTTATAATCTATTCTTGGTGCCAAGCCTAAGTCTATGTACACACATATGTATGTATGTTTAATACCAAATCAAAGAAATTGTGAATTTTTAAATGTTGGTCATTTATTTTCAGTAAAACAGTATATTTTTATTTATTTATTTGATTTATATACAGAAACAAGTAAGAACGTTGCAGTTGGGCGTTACCAACTGCGGAATACTCATTCACATTCCGGCTCTAGCATGTACAATTTTCAATATGACACGACACAAAAACCTGAACCCATTGAAAATGTGAAATCAGGGTATAATGTCTTTGTTAGAATGTATGTAACAGATAGAAGGGGGCGTGGCAGACTCCATAAAGTATATATATTCTTGATCAGGGCGACGAGCCATGTCCGTCTGTCCGTGATACTAGAGACTTGTACTTTGGTAAATTCATGCATTTCAATTTTATAATAAATAAAACAAGTAAGGAAGCTCTAGTCGAGACTGCTCGACTAGGAGATACCCTGATCCCTACAAGGCGCTGATATTCACGCACGCATACGCACGCGTTCTGCTAACTGCGCAGTAAGCAGCGACTGCGCTTGGGCTGCGCTGCGGTGTGGGCAATACTATGAGAACTTTGTTACTGAATAATTTCTCTTGTAGCCAGACTATCTTCATGAAACTTTCAGGACGTAATTATAATGTGAAAATGTGTATACATTCCAAAGCACAAGTCTCTAGTACTTACAAATTGGGGGCGAAGGGGGCGTGGTATCCAAAATCTGTAAATTACAAAATCTTCGTATCGCTCAGATGTATGTATACAGTAAATATGAAGTCTCCAGGTCTAAAAGTATAGAAATTACGCCGAATAAACAAAATCATTTTATCGATTATTCGCGATAAAAAAGTAATCGGACGAGTTATCGAAAAAAACTTGTACTGCGTATGGTATACATGAGTATGCATACAAAATTTGAAGTCTCTAGCTCTTATATCTTCTGAGATCTAGGCGTTCATACGGACGGACGGACGGACGGACAGACGGACAGGGCTATATCAACTCAGCTCGTCGCCCTGATCAAGAATATATATACTTTATGGGGTCTGCCACGCCTCCTTCTGCCTGTTACATACTTTTCACAAAACCATTATACCCTGATTTCCCATTTTTATTGGGATCAGGGTATAAAAATAAAATGTCGCAATTTGACACTAGAAATGGCGATTGCCACGCCCCTAGTGGACGTAGACACTTCTTTTTTGGCCAGTTCTTAGAACAAGCTAATGGTAACCCAACTGCAAGATTTGAATGCTTACGCTCAAAAAAAGTGAAAATTACAGGGTATTTTTTGATATGCCACGCCCCTAAAGAGGCGTAACAACTATTTTTGGGTCATCGATAGAGGAGGCTACCAGTAACTTATTATCCAAATTTGAAGCTTCTAGCTCTATAACTGTAGGAGATATAAACTTTTGCGGTTTGCCACGCCCCTTGTGAGCGGAGATATATTCACTATATTCTTGGGTGATCAACCCGAGTATATATACCAAATTTCAGGTCTCTAGCATCAATAGTGCCCAAAATATAGCAGAATTTGAAAAATCACTGTACCTTCAGATCCGATTTGCCACGCATTTTCCGATTTGCAACGCCCCTAGTGGGCGGATCAGGAAAATTTTAACACTTTATAAATCGGAGATATACACGAGTATGTGTTCCAAATTTCAAGTCTGTAGCTCTAATAGCGCCGAAATAGATTGCGTTCATAAGGACAGACGGACAGACGGACGGACGGACAGACGGACAGACGGACGGACAGCAAGACGGACATGCACAAAACCAATATACTAATTCACTTCGTGAATTCGTATAAAAGTGTAATATAAGAATACAATTAAATCAGCTTCCAAATATTTAAATGCAAGTTGTAAATAAATCAATCAAATACGAGCTAGCTTCTTTATTTAGTGTTTTAAAATTCACAATCAATAACTATGTAATAAATACTAAAAATGAGCAAAAAACAATTCCGCATCTTACGAGTACTCCACTTACTTATTAAAGCTAAGTTCTTTTATTAAAAGTCTTACATCTTAGATTAAGATTTTTCTTTTCAATGTGTAAAGCTTTTCTTGTAGCTGTCGTGGGGAAAACAAGGCTTGCAGCTGATATACTATAGTTTAGATATGTTGGCTTACATATTGGTATACTTAAGTTAAAGTATAGATTAGCTTAATTCTAGATTTTCCACATTATCAAGCTATTTTCATTTGAAGTAGCTTTACTGAACTATCGATTATGTGAGCCTCTTTTAGGAATAAACTCTGTCAAGATATATGTATATCTAAGTACTGGATTCGACGTTCAGCTCCACAGAGCTAGGCCAAGATTGAAGACGCCGAATTAGAGATATAATTCTACCTAGATTGATGATAAACCAGAATAGTCTGCCAAGGCATAGTGAATAGGTTCAAATGCTAATCTGAAGTAGTTCTATTTGCCTATGGCATTAATTGTTGTCTATTGTTGGGGTACAAAATAGTTTCGTTTGAAATAAAGTCGAGGAACCACTATAAATTCGATCTAATACTATTTCAGAGTTACCTTCACTAATGTGAAGATGGACAGATATAAGAGAAATGCTCTGATTTCAATTAAATTGATAGAAATCCCTTACGCTCTATTATTCTATTCTATTGCTTACCCTCATATTATTCTAAAGTTAATTGCAGCAACTAAAGTTGGCCAAGTGTCTGGCCTACCTGTTGCCTGTAAGCTGGGCTGCCAGCTGAACACTCTGAGCGGAGCGGAGCGGAGTGCACTGCAGCTGTTTGATTTGCCGCAAGAACTTTTTGGAGCACATGCGGCATGCAGCTTGTTGCCCACTGTGCTCCACAAATGCCAGTCAAAGTTGAATTGTCACTTATACATGGGCGCCCAATAATTATAACAATGGGTGGGCCACACACAAGCGCGCGCACACACACACGCAGACAGCTGTAAACTGTGGCATGTTCACAAATTTGTTAGCATTCCACGTTGTTGGCCGTGATGACAAAACGGCCGCCCGAGAGCGATGAAGTTGCTATGACAAATTTTGCTGTTGAAAATCGTGTTGCGTGTTTGTCGGGGTCCGAGTCATAGATGGAGCCACGTTGCGTGGCGCATTGCGTGGAGTCGTGTGGCCGCATATAGACAAATCGCCACATGGCGGGCGGCCAATTAGCAGTTGGACTGGGCGCCGTGGCTGAGCAGTGAAAGCAAAGACGAGGATGGTGGAATGGTGCAAATGGGCTACAACATTTATTGCTCGGACTCGGCCTGGACAAATATGAACTGAACGTTCGGCATGTGGCTGTCGTCGAGGGGCGTGTCCAGCAACTCGAGCGTCGTCTGCTTAGTGAACTGCGCCCAGGGGAAAGCAGGAAGAAGGAAGGAAGACTAGAGTAAAACGAAAATATAGTACAGAGAATCGATGCCACTTACATTCAGCTTGAACTCCTCGTGGAGCAGCTCACCCTCCTGCAGATAGAGCCCCAGTGTTGGAGTGCCCAGTCGCTGAATGCACCGCATGTTGAAGAGATCGAAGAGCACCTTGGTCGTCAGCTGCGTGCAGCCAATCAGGTAGAGCTGGGTGAGCATCGGACAGCCGTGGACGAACTCCTTCACCTGTTTGTCGGTCAGATCCGTGCAGTGACAGAATGCCGCATAGCACAGCCTGGGCAAGCTGCCCAGGGTGGTGACATCCATGCCCGCGAATTGGCAGTCGATCAGCATCAGGCCATCCAAGCGAGGACAGCGCCGTAGCTCCAGGCCGCGCAGCCAGTCGACATGGCCCAGGCGGCTGCCATTGATCTGCAATGTTTTGATATCTCCTAGACGGCGATTCAGCACCAGGGATATGACCTGGAGTGTCGTCTCGGCTGTGGCGTCCTGCTGCAGCAGCTCGAGGAACTTCAAGTGGGGTAGTTGAAATATCTCGGACTCGGCGTCGTCTTTGATAGCCGCCACGGGCAGCGTCAGCTCCTGCAGTTTGGCACTCTTCGAAATGCCGCTGATATCGGTAGTGCCACGCCCCATGATCTGCAGGCCCTTCAAGCGGCCGCAGCCCATCCAGATGGAGGCCAGCGCCTCAGTGGAGACGTCTTCGTGCAGTGCGAGCCACTTGATCCGGTCGAACTGCTCGAAGAATCCCCACTGGATGGGCATGTGGAGCTCGAGGCGATGCAAATGGGGCAGCAGCTTGGGCAGCGAGTGGAGCGGCCACTTGGCAAAGCATTCGCCCTTGCTGCTGTCCCATTTGACCACGCACTCGTGCACGGCCGGCAGCTCCTGGATACCGCTGCGCTCCAGCAAGTTGAGCTGCTCCTGCAGCTGGTCGCAGTTGAAGTGCACGCTGAAGAAGTGGCGGCGCATCTTGCGCACGAATTGGTTCAGTGCATCGCCAACCAATTGCTTCTGAAACTCTTCAAAGTCGAGGCACTTGTAGGTTTCGCGCCACACGGCCACCAGCATCTTGGGCAGCTTCTTGGAGTTGCGTCGCACTGTCACCTGCTCTGCGACGCTGAACTTCTCCAACACAGCGAGCAGCGCCACACTTGTGTCCTTGCGCACGCGCTTGTATTTGACCTCCACCGACTTCGGGCTCGCCGGAGCGGCCAAGGTGGAGCTGCTCATTGTTGCGGGACGGGTCTGCTTCTATACGAGCCTCTAAATCAGTGTAATCGGGTAGCTTACTGAAGAGGCTTACTGGATGTAGTGTAGGAGTATACTATATACATATGTATGTAGATATGTAAATAGCTTGTTTATTTGAGATTCCAGTATTTGGATGTGATTCTTCAATGCATGCTGCGATAGCATTTCAAATGATGACAAAAAATACTTATAAAAAATAAACAAATAATAAATGCAGAGTAGATACTATAAATACTAAACAATTGCGCTGTTCATATTTATACATACATATGTATAATATGAACATATATATATGTATATGCATATAAAAATGTACATAAATACATACATTATTGGAGTACCATTATTTAACATACATACATATGTATATGTACATATCTATAAGCATCATTACACTGCGACATGTTCAGTATTTCCATGCAACATATAGTTTGGTCACACTTAAAAGCTTTTTACTTCTTTGTTTTGCAATTGATCCTGTGCATTGGCGGCGTTTATGTTGTAAATAATCGAGAATGACAATGATAGTTAAATATGTATATGAATACATTCTTATTTGTTATATTAAGATCTATTGTTTCCAACATACCTACTTACGTATATATAACAATATATACATACATGAATCCAAGCAGCATACCAACCCACATGTATGTATGTATACATGTATATATACTAATGTATGCACTCACATACATAAATATAATATTAATTTATACGTGTGCCTAAATACATATGTACATACATTACATATATATGTAGTTACATGCTATTTATGTATATATAAATGCCAAAAGATATATGCATATATGTTTGTATGCATAAATTCATACATACATACATTTGTATATATGTAATTATACCAATAACCATATGTACCTACCTACATATGTTTGTATGTACATACAATTAACAATAAATTCAGGCTTACCTTCTAAGCCTTGATCATGTTGAGGTTAAACAGCTTTTTGTTTGACATCGTTGCAGCTGATACTTGAGCTCCCCTAAAACTCCTCCAGTCGTGCCATAATCAGCAGTTGGAGTTGGGGCTGTGCCGGCATGCGGTGCCTCTTAAATCAAATCATCGAAGACAGTAGCTCAGTTTGAATGGCCTGCACTTGTTGCCTGCCCTGGGGGCCATCAAATTACCAGATGGCTGAATGGGCCGAACGGGCTAGCTGTCTGTCTGGCTGGCTGGTTGGCTGGTTGGCTGGCTGGCTATGTGGCCAGTTGGTTGCTACCTGTTGCCTGCTGCTAATAAAGCCGTAAAATTAAACGCCGAGAGGCCAGTGATAAACGCCTCAAAGATGATTTGAATTGTTTACTTGCGTGCAAATAATTGCCGCTCACCTGAGATCGCGTTACCTTGGCTTGAATCACTAAAATTAAAGGTTGGCTGCATAGTCAGCGGCTCCTAACGAGCTGCCATCGCGGTCAGCTGTGTCATTTGCGGGGCGTGGCAAGCGAAAGGCGTGATTTGTCAGCGTTAATGAGCCGCTAATAAGAAAGCGCTCATCTACCATCAAGCATTATCAGGCAACAGGTGGAGAATTGACTTCGACTGGATTTGGGCCATGCCAGCTAGCTGGCATACATAGATCCGAGCTCTGGCCAAATGGGGCGTTTTTTGGCTAATGGAAATATTTAAACGAAAACTGCACCACATTCCCAAAACTAGTTTTTGGCCAAAATGTAAACGCCCCAAAAGTGGCACTACATGCATATATACAAGTATTCACATATATTCATCTCCTATTATATTATAAATACATGTATGTATGTATTTTAAAGTATTTCGGCGTCTGGGCCGCTGGTGCCGTCTATTCGGCTCAACCGACAAGGCAATAAATGTTTGAATGGGCCAAATCTACAAAACGCGTTTTGTCCAAAACTTTTCAGACATGGCCAGAAGATGCAGGCAAGCAGAGCCAAAAGTGTGTATAACTGGCATTTGTTTTATATGAATTTGTAAATTTATTTTTAATATTTTGTAACATTTTATGTGTATCAATATTATTTCCTCTGACTTGAGCTGGATGTTTTGGGGATTGTTTTTAAATATAATTAAATACAAATTCTCAGATAATTAATTATTTTTCCTGTTCTTCCATATGCTTAGCTTTGTTATTTAAATTTATAAACTATTCTGACTTTGAATAAAAATTATTATTGTGATCAAAATTATGTTTTTCTAATTTGAGTAAATTGCCAGAGATAAAGCAGTATCAGATGAAACGTTTCCAACTTGAAGTTTCTTTGTGTGTGTGTGTGTGTGTGTGTGTGCTTGTGTGGCTGAGATCACGATATTAATTTATTTAGCTGTCAGCTGCCTGCATGAATATTTATTCTTTCCTCTGACTGAATAGCCGTTCTCCCCCACTAATGGACGAGTGCATTTTGATAGCGCAGCTTTGTCGTCTGGCTTTGGCTCTTAACTTGGCCCAAGGCACACTTGCGCATTTCTATTGCAAGTGTCTGAGCTGTCACGGGTTAAACAATTGCTGACAAAATAAGACCAGAGAGATAAATCTTTAATTAACTTGCGTCAGAGCGGCTGGAAAATATTAATAAAACATTTCAATTTTCACGTATGTGATTTTTCCTCACGCTATTCCATTTCGTTTTACCGCAAACCATTTTCCGGCTGACATTTAACGAGTCGCAGTCGAAGTTGGCTGCAAACTCGTTTCCCGCTTCGGTAGCCGGGGAGTTGGAGCGTCTCTTAATTGATGCAACAGCAAAATGTTTTGGAAACAAAGCAGAGAGATATGAGCAGCCAGGTGCCATAAATAAGAACCAAAATCAACTGAGCGGCTCATTAGCAGACGCGGCCCCTGCGCTTGTCCAAAAAACGCACCGCGACACTAGACGCACTCCACACGGTCTACGTTTGGGCATGTGGCAAGTGCCGGCCGCACGCTGGCCTCCTGCCTGGGGGCGCACTAAAAGCGAAGCAGCTAGGCGCCAATCGAGCCCCAAATGAAAACATTGCCGCGTCTCATTAGGGGCAGCCCAGCAGGGCTGGCCTGCCCGAAAGCTCACAAATTTCGAGACAAAGTTATTTAAATTCGTTTAACTGCCCCGAACATTGTAGGGGGTACGAATCCCCAACTTTGTATGCATATGCACTAATGATATGCGGATCTAAGTCAATGCAAGTCCGACTCCACTTTGGAAGAATTTTCGATTTACTATTTGCAATTGGAGCTTTCGGCCGATTAGTTTTCTGCTTGAAAACGAACAACAAATATCCGAAATTATATAAATTTATACTAAGGGAATATCTAAATGGTTTGAGATATACAATTAAACTAATGTAGAATCCCATTGGAACATCAGTGAGTAGTAAATGTATTAAAATATTTAGTCTTCCTGACTAGTCAGGAGTCTAGACTATTCCTTACAATATTAGTCTTTCCCTTAATTAGAATAATACAAATAAATTGAACTAAAGTAATTTTAAAAATTTGATTACTTAATATTTATGAAATAAACTGCGAAGATCCCTAATTATATTCACGTCTTCTATGCCACTTGGAGTTCAACTCTGTAGCTGGTTTTATTTAGATCCGATTGATCTAAATTTTGTGCATTATAAGAAAGGGCTAAGAGTATTTTAGGTCTAAATTGAAATATATACTACCTCTAAATATGGGCATTTCTCCAGAAAAGTCTGTTGTGTGAAATAAGCCCCAAAACATTTTTTATTTTGAAAATTAGTAAATTCTGTTAATGATTATGATTAGCACTATAATGGTGAGTTTTTCATATAGAGAAATGCCCATAGATATAATATATGTCATATCCAAAATTATGAAAAGTAGCAGAGCAAGAGAACTGCAGCAAAATTCTTTAAAGATGATCTTAACAAAATAAATGAACAGAACAAAATTTAAATAAAAATTATGAAATGTAAACAAATATTTATAAAACAAGTTTAACATTGTTTATACCCTGATCCCATTAAAAATGGGAAATCAGGGTATAATGGTTTTGTGAAAAGTATGTAACAGGCAGAAGGAAGCATCGCAGACCCCATAAAGTAAATATATTCTTGATCAGGACGATGAGGTGAGTCGATATAGCCCTGTCCGTCTGTCCGTCCGTCCGTCCGTATGAACGTCTAGATCTCAGAAGATATGAGCTAGAGTCTTCAAATTTGTATGCATACTCGTGTATACCATACGCAGTACAAGTTTATCTTTTTTTCGATAGCTCATCCGATTTCTTTTTTATCGAGAATAATCGATAAATTGATTTTGTTTATTCGTCATAATTTTGATACTTTTAGACCTGGAGACTTCAGATTTGATATGTACATACATCTGATCAATACGCAAATCAATCTGATTAATCGACCACAATTTGTAAAAAACGTATTTTAAGTACTAGAGACTTGTGCTTTGGAATGTATACACATTTGTACATTATGATCACGTTCATGTAGATAGTCCTACTACAGGAGAAATTATTCAGCAACAAAATTCTCATAGTATTGCCCACACTGCAGCGCAGCCCAAGCGCAGTCGCTGCTTACTGCGCAGTTAGCAGAGCGCGTGCATATGCGTGCGTGAATATCAGCTCTTTGTAGGGCTCAGGGTATCTTCTAGTCGAGCAGTCTCGACTAGAGCTTTTTTACTTGTTTATTTTGAACATTAGTAAATTCTGTAGATGATTATGATTAGCACTATAATGGTGCGTTTTCAATATAATTACAAAATATAATTACAAAGTAAAGTTGACTTTGCTGGAGAAATGCCCATAGATATCATAATATATGTCATATCCAAAATTATGAAAAGTAGCAGAGCAAGAGAAATAAAGGAACAGAGCAAAATTAAAAAAAATATTAAATGTAAGCAAATATAAATAAAAGAAGTTTAACATTGCTTAACTTGACTTTATTATTATTGACTTTATTAAGCTAAAGATATTTCTCTTTATTACTATGGACTTTATTACGCTAAAGTTATTTCTCATTTTAAATTTTGAATTGTGTGCAAATCGAGGTAAAGTGAAATGGAAAATATATAACGTATATATATATTTTTGAAAAAAAGGAATGTTTTTGAAGACGCGATTTCGTCGAGGTCGTCAGATTTGACGCCTTCACGTCTTCACATTCGACTCACGCATATTGGACACGGCATTTTATCAATCACGTAGAATCGCGGCCATTTTGTTTCGGTCTGTTGGGGCCACAGTAGCGTTACGTGGGGCTGTCCCGCCACAGGCGCAACCCATGCGGGCACTGCGCGCTCGTTAGCGCTGATTTATGCGCCCAATTTGTGGCATATAAAACACGTATTATTGAAGAGCAAAAGTTAAGCCCAGCTTGCGTCCCCTCATCCAGGATGATGGCCGCAAATTGTATTGAAAATGCGAATTGCAAACATTTTGTAGCTGAGCTAATGATCAAGCATTTACTTAGCTAGTTTATGGCATCGGCAACAACAGCAACAACAGCAACAACAACAACACGAACAACACTGCAAGCGCATCGCTCCGTGGTTTTATGATTGCGAACACCAAAGGGGACAGCCAACAGAGACGCCAATAGCGAAGCGTGTGTGGCATTTGTGTCGCCTGTCATGTCAATGAACAGAACGGACGGACAGATGGACGGACGGACGGATAGATCGACCAACCGGCCTTAAGCCTGGTGACAAAGTTGCGACAACAGCGAATGGTTCACAATGAAACAACTTACCACGAGTCAGCACCACCAGCACCACTGGCTCCACCGGCACCACTGACTCCAGCAGCACCACTGACTCCACCGGCACCACGTCCGCCCGTCATGCTAATTGCCATTTACACCTAAAGCCACAATCAAATTGTAACAAATTCCAAGCGAGGCGTATCTAGTTAAAGTAACTGACTCGACTACATACATACCCTGTAAATGTTGAAGGTGTATAGTGGAGCACAGCTCATAGGTGACGTATACAATATATTGAGGATAGCCTTGCTATGCGTCTTAGTGTTGATGATTGTTAGAAAGCATTGAAATCAATTAAGAGTGTAAAATCCACCAAATAATGAAAATTCCTAAAAATTCATTTTTATAATACAAACAACAATAAAGAGGCGTCCCACTTTTAAATAAAAATATTTATAGTATATATTTATGCAAAGACATATATATATCCAATACATGAAATAATCCCATATAAAGCGAGATACACAGAAAGTCGGGAGAGCCTGACAAGGATACACCAATCCTTCAGGCTCTTGAATTTAGGTATACGTGTCAAGGGAATAGAAGATGTTCCGAGATAAGCGGACATGGTTCAGAAATACATATACCCTAACGGGTCTGTCACGCCTCTTTTTGTCAAATACAGACATTTCCATTTATGTGTACAGGGTATACATAATATTTGCCTAATGATAACTGCTGAACTACGTATTTGAATTATGTAAAATAAAGTAATATATAATTATTAAGGTTATCTAATGGAAGACTTGGAGCAGTTGCCTTATGATTCTCTGTGAGTGTCACACGCCTTGCACCTTTCCTAGTTGCACCCATAACCATGATGTCTAGGCATAGCCACTAAATGCGATATATACCCAATACGGTTCAGCAGCTAACATTTCGATAATGGTCGGCGATTTTACGAGTGCTGTCAGACCTTTGTCAGCGAGCAATCGTAAACTGCGCGGCTAGGTGATGGAGATGATGGAGCTCGGGCCGATGGAATAAAATACGGAATACCAGAAAAATGCCAGAGCTATCAATAAAATCGATTTTGATATGTAAATGATAGACAAAAGAAAACACTTTGGAAATTCCTGAAGACAAGAGTCCCCATGGGCCATGGCGTCGTCGTCGTCGTCGTCGTCGTCGTCGTCGTCGACAATTAATAACAATTTTGCGATAATATCGATCAGCGATAGTAAAGTTTATCGCCAGATTGTAAAAATCAACGGCACGCTGTGTTATTGGATCAATTATTCAAAGCGAGGCGACGATCAAGCAGCCAGCCAGTCGAGTCTCCGACTCCGAGTCGACCGGGCTGGGTTAGTCTAATGAACACATTACATAAAATGTTGGTTTTATGCCCCACTTCGAGTTTAGAAGTCGCGCCAATTAGAAGGGCCGGCCGAGATGCGGCTGCGTTTTAATGGCAATGCGACTCGACCGGGCCTTGGTTTTATTGTCTAGCTACTGATCTGTATCTGCGTATTACTCATGTTACCCAGAGCTGGCCAAAAGAAAAAGAAATGTGGTGTGTGTGCGCCTCATCAGCCCGGTCATTACTTGATTAAGTTCATTTGCGTTGGGATGCCACTCGGCACCGTAACTCCCATTTGGAAAAACGATACCTATGGGTAAGTAATATCAGAGCCGGGCAACGGCTCCCCTTAAGTGTGCCAAGTTGCTGTTATTGGGCTATCGGTGCATCGTAAATCGCTGGCTTATGCGCTCTTGGCTTACATTTCACCTGTTTTTGAGGTGAATCGTTCATAACTTACGGTTTAACTGCACTCGAAGCTCGTGACAGGCAGCAAGCGAGTGGAGGTCTCACGGGAGTTATGGCCGCTTGCTCAAATTTCACTCGGCGAGCGACTTGTAATCGTGGTAGCTAAGCATACGATCGAG
This sequence comes from Drosophila mayaguana, assembly GCA_037075325.1. NCBI lineage: Eukaryota > Metazoa > Arthropoda > Insecta > Diptera > Drosophilidae > Drosophila > Drosophila mayaguana. Next base: position 13,420,354 of record JBAMCG010000037.1, on the reverse strand, counting down.
CTCAGTGGGCTTGGATCTCGATTCGATTTCGATATCAATTTAAGTTTTATGTGCGCTGATCTGTCCACAGTCGAGCAGCTACTTAACTAGCGTCGCATGACTTATGAGCCCCTGATCGTCGTTAATCTTAATGCAAAGTGAGCTATAGCAGATCGCCAGCTGGGGCCGACTTCTGTTTGTCGAGTGTGATATCTAAATGTGGATCATGCTGGACATGGACGTGGACTTCATGGTGATCATTCACATTTTGAAGACTTACTTCATTAACCAAGCTAATCTTGTATGCAGCAACTCTCATTGATCTCTTTGTAAGTATCCTAAACACTGTCTTTGAGTTATTTATAGAATGTGATCTTGCGTGCCTTGACAAATCTGACTTTCATTGGCTACTGTCTGAGAGACATTGCCAAGACTTATCCACTGCCGTTACACCCACATGACACAGTCGAAAGAATCTTCAGCTGAGTGAGCTGGGTAAAAGCCAGTCTCCCACTCTCTCTCTCTCTCTCTCCCTCTCAGCTGCTCTCTTCCTACCAGGGATCTGGCTGTCCCGTAGTTGTTAACTGTTTCGTAAGCCTTCATTCACACGAGATACGACGATCACGATGTGATTTGTCTGGTGGCCGTTGCTGCTGTCTAACCTCATCAATCATTCAAAGCGCCCCCAAAATCAAATCTATTTTTGCTAATATCGCATAATCTTGATTACTCATTTCCGGCGCACATCTCACAACAAATTGTCAAAGGCAATTGCCTGGCAGCAACAGCGACAGCAACAGCAACACCAACAGCAACAGCCGAACTAACGAATACCCTGCATATGCAAGTACATAATAAAACACTAATTGATATTTTTGGATATATTGAAAACCTTTTAATCAATATCAATATTACGGAAAGACAAAACCCGGCTCGAGTCTCTGTAGCACTTTAGGTTTCTGAATCGACTTTGAATATATGCAGTCAGAATCAATAACAATTGCCAACTCTGATCCTTAGTGCACCTTCTAGGCCATGTGTAGCGGGCGTCTATCCGTTAGATACTTTCTAAAACAATGGCATCTCAAGTGGTGCGCTAAGTACCACAATTGAGCGAAAAGAAATTGCACAGTCATTACAAACAGAGGAGCGGACTCAGCCCGTCAAGTACTCAATAATTCACAAAAAATAAAAGAGTTGAAAAACGAAAAGAAAAGAAAAAAAAGCTGAAATGCTGAAAATCAAATGATCAATACGAACGACAAGGGGCAACAAGTAAAAGAGCAACACGCGACGGGGCCAACAGCAACAGCAACAACAACAGCAACAACAACAGCAACAAAAGCAACAACAAGCACAACAAGAGCAAGACAAGAAATTGAAAAGCCACAAGTCATCTCAGCTGGTGGCTTAAAAGGCGCGTGCTAAGCCATTCATATTCATAAAAGAGCCACAGAGCGTCTGGGAGACCGAGCCGGCAAAAAAGCAGAGAGAAGAAAGAAGAAGCAAGCAAAAACAAAAATAATAATAATAAAAATTAAGGATTGTCAGAGAGCAGGGCCCGGCGAGATTGCGAACGCGAAGCTGCCACAGATGAGGCTGAAAACTGGACTGCTGCCAATGGAGGCTAGCAGACTGCGGCTTAGAATCCAGCCACGGCAACAGACAGCGGACACCACGCAGACGGACGGACAGACAGACAGACAGATAGACAGACAACAGACAACAGACAGCGACAGCGACTGCGACAGCTACGGACGATCAACTATCGCGGGTTCCAGTTCCGCAATGTCGCCGGGCGACAGCATCAACTCAACTCAACTCAACGTGCCCATAGAAGATGGAAGCACATAAACAACTAGAACCAAAATATACGGATTGTCTAAATAGATGCGAAACCTCGAATACTCTGTAGAAATTAAATGGGGTAAATCGCTAATTGGTCGAAGAATAAAATGAAACTTTTGCAGTGAACGATTACAGCTTTATTAAATGTTAATAAAGAAAAACAAATATTTATATAGACGGTAAGAAGTTTTAATTTCATATAAGCAAATGATGAAAAAACTGAGAAAACATGAAAAAGCAGAGAAAAGATTAAAAAAAAGAGTTACTACCCATATATATATATTTTTTATTTTACAATACTAAAGCTGCTTTTTGGTTCTATATCCTAAAAGTCTTAGAACTAAACATATGTATGGTTGTATGGTTAGTGGTATTAGCCTTAGATCTAAATAAACTATTAGCCTTGAATATACTTGTGGGAAGAATTGGATAAGCGCATAACAAACCAAGCCGACCTGAAACTTGACTCATTCGCGAATGGCAGAAAATTATTGGAGATGTCACTAAAAAATTAGGTAATTCAATGCTGAACTGCTTATCCACGGTTATTAAAGCTAAAGAGTTACATACATTAATTTTAGTTGTAGTCCCTTTTTTCCATAATATTTCTGTTTTTAAAGTTATTTTTGTTTTGGTTTGCCAATAATTTTCTTTAATCAACTTAGTTTTTTTTTTTTTTTTTTGGTTATTTAATTTTTTAAAAATGTACGTTGCAGTTTTTCGCAATAGTTTTGTTGTATAATTTAATAAATACTCTATTTCATTTGGTTAATTTTCTGTTTCATTAAAAAAGCGTTTAAAAAGACTTGAAAATTTGCTATAAAGCTTCAAAAACTTGGTCGGGCAATAATTAAGTTCGTCACTGTATGTAATTTTTATTAATTTCATGACTCGGACCTTAAGAAGACTTTTTATTTTTCTGGCTCGTAGAATCGAAAACCTTTTTTTTGTTAATTTATGTGTCAATTATAGATTTCCCAGCCGGAACGTAAAATTATTAAGCAAAAAACGCTGGAATACCTAAGATTACAAATAATGTAGCTGATCATGCAACAATAACAAAAATAAACTATAATTAAAATATGTATCTCTACACTTTATTTTGTATGTTACTTGAATTCAGCACTTAATTATTACATTTTCTTTGCCGATTTAGTCCTTGTGCAATTTTCTCGAACCCAACGAGGAAGTGCCAATGCTTTTTATATGTGTAGAGCATCTACAATCAACAATTCGTCTCTTTTACTCTCCTCGATTTAATATTTTGTATTTTTTCACTCCTCTCTCTCTCTCTGTTTGCCTCTCTCTCACACTTTTCTGTTCATTGCTCAGATTTTTAGGGATGGGCATATCCGATTTTTGTTACAAGTAAAACTTTACGTTAAGGCTTTTGTATTGTTGTTGTTGTTGTTGTTGTCGCGGCCGTTGTTGCTGTTGATGTTTTTATCTTGTAGTCAGTCAGTCACAGAGACAGCCACTCCAGCTCCAGCTGTGGTTGTTGCTGCTGTAGCCGTCGCCGTCGCCGTCGCCGTTGTTGCTGTTGTTGTTGTAGCTGGCTTACCTTTCGGATTGGCTTTGCTTTGGTCTCTATGGACGCTGTGTGACTTTACAGTTTGATTGATTGGATTAGGTACTTATGTTATTAATTTACTTCTATTTAGAAACAAGCAAGTGGACAATGGACATTGTTGTTCAGCTCGTAGCTGTGGCTGAGGCTTTTCGTCGTAGCTTTTTCAATTTTCATTCAAACAATCGTTGGCGAGCCATGAATGGAACCCTGCCTTGCTTTGACAAATTGTAATTCAAAGATTAATGCTGCACTTCCGTTTGGCCGAGCTGTGTATGCTTGTATATGAATCCATATCGCTCAGTCAGTCAGACTTTTAATGTATGCGTTAATTTTTAGTCACTGTCTTGATTCGCCCATCTGAATTATTCTTCTTCGTTTTCAGTTAAGTGTAAACAAATTAATATTTCAGCTATTCGACGTCTTATCGACGTCTCGTTCGCTGCTCTGCTATCTGCGCCGTTTATCGAGCCCCGAGAGAAACGATCAAAGCGCTTTTAACACTTTTCGATAATTGTGAGTTATATCGCATCGGCATTTGCATTAATCGCTTTTTGGCGATAGGCATCAAGCGCAGGCCTGCCCATCTACAGATTTTCATTAATTGATGCAACGGTACAGCCAGCTGCTAGCGGAGAGACGCGTCGGCTGACTGATAACCATCAACGGCTGCGACAAGAGCTCTGCCACACGGCTGGTGGTCTCGACACCCGGCCAAATGTCAAGCTCAACAGGCCGCATCATTAGTGGAGCGCTGCATACACGATCGACGACAACGCCCCAAAGCAGGTGTAAATGTAAATAATCTCGGCCAACGCTGACACTTACACACACACACACACACACACACACACACGCGCGCGTATACGCAGACGCACTCCACATGGGGCAGACAGTTAGCCAGTCAGCATTTGGCTCAATATCTTGTATTTTTTAATTAATTTTCGAAACGCATTCGACATTTGTCTAGCGCATATATTTCATAAGCTCATTCAGTGTAATTTCAATTAAAATTGGAAATCAAGTTAAACGCAAGTCGCCATTTACCCATTTACCAGCTCTACGAAAACCAGAGCTCCAGTCGCCTTGGAGCCCATGCATGCTGCTGGCTCTGCCTCGCCGCTGCCTGGAATCCAGTTGCGTCTCTCCCAAACACAACTTCACTTTCAGTCTACAGTGCAGAGTCCATGGTCTCCTCTCATCCTCTTGTCTGGGCAGCCAAAGCGCAGCAAATGCATTTAGCCATTTTGGGGACGTGGCTGACAAAGTTGTTGCTGTTGTTGTTGGGTCTAGCGCCTTAGGGCTTCTGGTAGGAAGAGAACCATACGAATCCATGACGGAGCCACGGCTCATGAGCCGAGCCCATTTTCCATTTCCGTTGGGGAAATAAATGTGTACTTTATCTGCAGCTCGAAATCAAAGTTTTTGGCAGCAACGATTTGGATGAAATGAGGTTTGCCTTGGTTAACGATCTGCATTCGGCTTAATCTATCATAGATCTTAACTAAAAACTCATGTGGAAGCCAAAAATAGAATCTTTTTAACTGATCAGAAAAAATAATAAAGAAGCTAACAGCGAATTAGATGAGAATTCAATACCCAAACAATGTTTATACATTTCAAATAACTTACATTTACACTAGAGGCGGGCACGGCCCACGGTAAGCCCAACCGTGGGCTGAGTGCGGGTGGTTGCGGACTAGGCCGCTCAATCCGAAAAGAAATTACCAAATACGTCAGAGCAACTGTTGTGAAATCCCACTTCTTAATGAAAGACGCACACGACTCCCAAGCGCAAATCTTGACATGTTCCTTTTTCTATATAAAAACATGTAAAATGTAAATAAAGTTCTTACAAATTTTGTTTGGCGGGCAAGTTGGTTTCAGGGTTTGAATTTTTTTTTGCCATCGGGTGCCATTAAAGTTTTGCTCTTCTGCCCATGGTTGGGTGGTAATTTACACTTGCACGCTTATTGGACTGCACGAGAAGCTCATGAGATGTATGTATTCAATATCTATTTCATGATTTATACATGTTATATGGGAACAGTCATTAAAACAGGAAGAAAAGCAACTTTAAGATGTTTTCTTATACCAAAAAATATATGCGTACATACATATGTAAGTATATGTCTAAGAACCATTTTTGATTCAACTGTAATTTATTGTAGCGGTCAATTAACTTAAAATATTAACGAATTATCGCTAAATATTCTGTTTTGCTCCTCACTGTAAGCGATGTATCGATTGCACTACAAAAATGCCTGGGAAGAAAGTTCCATCCCTGTGCGAAAATGCACTAAAGAAAAGGTAATTAAGCAAGCAAACGGAAGGAAAGGGCGTGTGTAACAGAAGTTGCGATAATTGAACAAAGTGGTTTAAGCATGCATATTAAACTATTCAAATTTAATAATTATACATTTAATTACTATGAATATTACACATAAAGAACTTCAAACTTCTGCAGCTAATTTATTGATCATTGATTATTGCCGAGTGCGTTCATTGGAATAGCCCCTATAAAGCCATTAATTTAAAGTTTTTACTTGATATCGATCATAAATGCTCATACATACATACATATATACTTAGTGATCGTTTAGTGGATTTTAGTTTCATCTATTGCTGAGCCTACCCCGCGCTGGTGCTGAACCTTTTCTTTTGTTCGTTCTCTTGGGTCGGCAGTGAAATTTGTAAATGAGACGCAAAAGAGGAGCATAAAAATTAAAGGAACACCAGAAAAGGCACACGGCAGTCGTAAAGTAAATGGTCAGAACTCAGGGTCTGGCCATGCTCCGAATGCCAAACCCAGATGCCCAGATGCCCAGAATCCCCTCTACTCTCGCTTCACCCCCCTCTCACTACTAACTGCAGAGCCGATCAGTAGTGAGGGCCCTCTTGCGGGTTGCGTGTCTCTCATTTGGTGACATTCTCGTCGCTGAGTTGTTGTTATGGCCAGGAATTGCTGTTGCTGCTGTTGTTGTTGTTGTTGTTGTTGCTTGTCATTTTGAAAATTATATGTCACACTTTTGGCGTTAAAACCGGCACAATACCAGCGCTGGAGACGCAGCGCGACGACCCGCCAGGCGACCCGTTTTTAGAGTCCTGATTTTTATTGTCATGTTTTGATCTTTGTTTTTATTTTTTTCCTGTCCATATTTGTTGCTGTTGTTGTTGTTGGTGTTGCTCTTGCTGTGGCAGTTGCTTTTGGTTGATGTTGTCGTGGAATGCGCATAAAAATTTTTATGCTGTCAGCGCTCGACGTCTGTTCAAGTCCAGCTTGCACTTCTTGATCACACGCACACCAGCACAGTCACACACACAAGCTTGGTTTATGCCTATATGTTATGCATTAACTAATCTGCCTTAAAATACCATTTCAATTGGAGTGAGCTGTGACGTTTGCATTAGCATTTCCCTGCCCCACTTGCTCAGCGTAGCGTTTAATTAGAAAATTGGTAAATTTGTCATCAGCTCGTCAAGAAAATCTGTGGGTCTGCTGTGAGGTGTGGGTGGCAGATTGGTGGGGCAGCGAGCTCTTTAGGTAGTCCATCAATCGCGCTTATATGTTCAACATCCCGCATCTGTAGATCAGCCCGAGACAAAGGAATTTCCAAACTGTGTTAATTGATTTTTCGTTTTTATTTTCTTTTCGTGTAGTTTTGACCCAAAAGCATTTATAAACGCTTTGATTTGAGTTCTCGTTCCTCGTCTCTCGATTATCGATTCTCGGTCTTTGTTTTAGTCTCTTCCTCGTTAAAGTTGTCAATAAGTGCACCATTTTCGGCTGCTTATCAGTGGAGGAAAACTAACGAAAACATATAAATACACAAGCTGGCAGAAACAATTTAAATGCTAATTTGTGTCTGGCCGCGTTTTGTTTTCATATGCTGTGATAATTACCTCGACTTATTTTCTTAGTTTTTATTTTTTTATTTTGATACACACGCATGCTGGGGAGTAGTGTGCTTATCTATGTGCTTTACATTAAATACCGTTGGGAAATTTGTAAAGAAATGCTCATTTCGTTGTCATCGGCTGCGTGTGGCCCCGCACGACTAACTAATTGGTTTTCCGGGCAAGAGCTTAAATAGATTTCTGCCTAAATGGTAGATAAGTGCAGTCGAATCAACGGCGGTGGCGGCAGCAACTCCCAATTCCCAATTTCCAGCTGGCAACGAGCAACGGGCAATGAGCAGCGGCAGAGGCAGCAACATCTAAAGTAACATCTGCAACTGTTGCCCGCTCCGTTGAGCTTAACCAAGTTATTACAATTCTTGTCACCTGGCATGCAAATTTACAAGGGCCAGCAAATAATTGAACAGCAATTTTCCATTTTCGCCAGAAATAGCCAAGGACGTGAGTTGTTCAGCTCGTGAAGTGGGTCGAGCAGCACCAGCACCGGCACCAGCCTCAGCCTCAGCCCGAGCCGCAGCAGCAGTAGCTAAAGCAAATCTAAATTGATTTTACACCGGCTGCCCGCAGGACACACAGGTTCACAAATGCTGAAAGAGCTCCTCGAGTCCAAGTCGACGCAGATTAGCACTGGGCAACACATGTTGCTGCTGTTGCTGTTGCTGCTCATCAGCAACGAGGCACGCAAGTTGTAGCTACAAGTTGTACATCGGGCATCGGCATCGGCATCGGCATCGGGGTTGAGTAGGCAGCGCTGCCTGCAACATTTTTGGCGTTAAACAAAAATTTCTGTTCGACGGCATGTCGCAATTTTAATTGAACCAGCCATTAATTAATTTCAACACGCCACAATTCAAGGGTGAGCCGAGTCCCCAAAAGGAACTCCACAAATACGAACCGGACACGTGACCAGAAGCCAGTCGCCAGCCATTCCATTGTACATGCAGACATATGTACATATATAGCTGATTAATCAGTTTGATATCATTTCAAAAGATTCATATATGTTAGATTATGAATTTACAGCAAACGAATTGTCATCGAGGTTGATTAGGATCGAATACAATTAACTAATTTAATTAAATAATAATAGAAGTCAAAACCATTTTAGACTCCAGCTGGAACTGCACAGATATCGATAATGTCCCCACTCGTTGTTATCGATGTTTGTATCGATCGGCTTAACAGCTCTAATTCATATTGAAAAAAATTAAACGTTATTTGTTAGCTTTCTGTTAAATCAATAATACAAATAAAATTGCATTTTGTTAATCCACTTATAATCAATACCGAAATAAATCCATTGATTTAATCTAAAATAATTGCCGATATTATTGACGGTTTTTACAGCGCTAATATCAGCTATCATAGATATTTATCAATCCAAACAAATTTTACAGAGGTAACCCGTAATTTATGTAAAATATTCGAGCGACTTTGAAAATATTAATTTGTTAAATTGTAATAAACGTAACTTGGAGCTCGACTTTTTTTTTTTTTTTAATATTTAATCCCTTAAATTTGTAATACGGAGAAGGATGCTGAGCTCAATTTGTTAAGAAAATGTGCATCTACTACGTATCCAATTTTATTTTATTAGTTTGAATGCTGCTCACTTGGCTCGATTCTATCTTTGAAAATTATATAGCTCAGCTCACTAATTGTCATAGCCCCCATTGAAATGATTACACAAAGAAGGTTTGCTTTTGATATGAACAGCCTTGCCAATCCATTGAATGTTTTATTATATATTCAAATACCATATACCATTATTCTACTCATTTATTTCAATACTTACATTTTCCCTATTACCGAGTTAACAACAATAAAATAAAAAGATTCGATAATAATATAAAAAAAACATTTATCAAGTTTGCAAAAAGCGTATTTCTTACGGATTTCCCTACTGAAAATTCTCTAGAGCAGCAAGTGTCTTAAAGCTATATTTTCTGTATTTATCGACAAGTTAACACTTTCTGTACAGCTGAATTGCTCCACAAGACCAATTGCAGTCTCTCTGCTTCTCTGAGTTATATTTCGTTTGGGGCTTGAAATCTTTTGATTCATGAATCACTAAAAACCATTCGGGCTTTTATCAAGTTCCACATGGAAGTGAGCTGAGTGTGTTCTTAGTCAGTTGCAGGCTGAGTCGCTTGGCACATCAGGGGAAGAAGCTGTCAGTTTGAGCAGGCAATCTTCCACTTAAAGTCAGAGCTTGCCTAGAGTCCGGCTCTCAGTGGATCTGAGTGCGGGCTGTGCCGATTCCTGCTATTTGGCTGTGCTGTGTACAGGAGTCTAGCGCTTAAATATGTTTTCTTTTTCTTTTTATTTATTTTGTTTTTGTTTTCTTTTTTTTGCATTTAAGCAGCCCCACATTCTGGATCAGCTTAGAGCTCGCTTCCACTGGCACTCAGTCGTGGCTCAGCATAGGAAGGCCTCCAGCCTGGCCAGTCAGCTGCAGATGCAGATGCAAATATATTGGCAACACGGTCGCCCAATGTGGCGGCAATAATTTCAAGATTGATGACCGCGTAGTTCAGTTAACGGCAACGATCGACAACAGATCCGCTGAACGGGGCGATCCACCGTTGGCAGCCTTTGCATAAATAATAATAGACTTGTAGGCCAATTGTGCTAACATGGCTGGTGGTTAGCGTAATAATTCATTGGCCCCACGATGGGGCCATCATTAGGCAGTCAAAACGGCTACTGAATTTGTGATCGAGCAGCCGAAAAAACAAAAACAAAAACAAAAACAGCAGAATAAGAGTTGCAAAGAAAAGAAGAGAAACACCCAATCGTCCGTCGTCCGTCGTCCGTCGTCCGTAGATCGTAGATCGTAGACCGATTCGAGAGTCTGCACCTGAGCGAATCTTTCGCTTTGCAAATTGGGGCGTATTCGTTTGGAGATCTCGATAATCAACATTAATTGTGAATCAATGAATGCACGCCTCGCTCAATGGGGGCGAGGCTGACTCGGAGGCCTCTCCTAGATAATTGGTTCAAATGTGCGCAAAGCGCGTTGCCGAGTTTGTTTAAAAGACCATTAATTAGAGCGCATAATTGCTGCGAAGAGATTCTGAGATTAATTGCAATATCGCAGATATGGCAGTGCCCAAAGTCCCAGCGGATCCTGCAGATCCCATGGCAGAGAGCAAAGAATGCACAGAGTTGTGACAAAATATTGGAAAGTTTGCTGCCATAAATTGTCCTGGTTAATTGCGGCAACCCAGCGCTAGGTGGCGCTAGCCACGACTCGTTAATTGCCGTCGGGACAAACTAATCGATGGCTGCACATTAGAGATGAGTGCGTGAGCACGAACACGAAATTTCTAAATTAATATGTGCATAAAATATCTATGAGTATCTAAACAGTCTCTCAGTTTATATAAATTGTATATACAAATATACAATATGTTTAAAAGATATTTGCAATGTTGAACAATTTGAATATATAATTGGCAATTTGAGGTATCAATTCAGATAATACATATGAGTATTCAAGGCTAAGATAATAAATGAATGAAATGAATAACTAAAAAAAAAAAAACAAAATTAAATAAATATAATAAATGCAACAATTATTTTAATGAATGATAATGCAAAATGATTAACATAAAAATCCTTTCTATTTTGTTTAATTAAATATAAAATATTTTCTTTCAATTATCCTTTTTTTTATAGATAGATCTGAATATATTTATACATCATAATCACATATATACGCTGATATACTTAGTATGAATCATATATGTAATCTATCCTTCAGTCCATAGATCAATTGTGCTCCATTCAATATTAAGAGATAGTAAAAAGTATAAAGTTAATAAAAAATGTAAACAAATACAGATTAGATCTATATTTGTTCGATCATTGTAATGCTTTAAATCGATTTTTAAAATAAATATATGCATATATAGATATATATCAAATGATATTCAACGCGTGTCACGCGATGCGTTCACATCCCATCTGGCACCTCCCATTTCCCATCTCCCATCTCCCATCTGCCATCTGCTGTCTGTCATCTCTATTCTATGCAGATTCTCGAGTCCCATTGCAGACTCCATGACGCTATCTATTTAATGCTTCAGTTTTAATTCTGCAGCACTTCCTGTAATTATGTGGAGAGTGAGCGAGACACTCTCGAGCGTATCGGGCATATCGATGTTGGGCTTCTTTATGGGAAATTATTGCTATTTTTAATGCAAATACGCTAATTACAAACACTGATAAGCGCGCGGCTACCAATGCCAGTCGATGCATTTATCAGGCATACCAAGACTGTCGCCTGGCCAGTTGGCCAGTTGGCCAGTGTCCATTGGCTTTGGAGGGAACTGTGGTTGTGGTTGTTGCTGTGGCTCTGGCTGTGGCTGTGGCTGTGGCTGTGGCAGCGGCGCCTTTGGTCGCCAAACGCCCGCGGCACAATACCTTGACAAAGTGGCACGCTTCCGCAATGTCGCCAGATCGAGCAGCTTCCAGCCCCCCCTCAATTGCCTGCCAATCACCTCTTCCTTGCCCGACGCACCGGCCCCTGCTCCCGTCTCGCAACTCACATCTCCCATCTCTCGTCTGCATGGCCAGCTAAAAAATAAAACCCAAAATGAATTAAATTGATCTAGTTTCTTTATGGCCATGAAATGCTTCTGTGCGACGACAGACTCCGCGCTCGCTGCTCGACCATGAAATATGCGGCCATAGATACGCAGTCTGGAGTCAGACCTGGAGCGAGGCTGGAGCCGTAGCTGCATCTGGGGCCAGAGTTGGGCTAATGCATTGGCAGTGCACATGATGAATTAGTTTTGATTAGGCAACCCCTCCCCCTGCTGGCACTGAGTCAGCCCTGCCGCTGAGGTCGTCGGCCATAACTTTCGCTGATCTTGGCATAATATATCAGAGCCGTTCAATTAGTCAGGTGTCATACGTGGTGCGATATGGCCCATTATTAATTGCATTTCGGCTTCCGACTCGGCATTGTGAGTTCATCTGATGTTCGCCCAGCTACTCTACAGATTTTAGATACATTTCTAATATGTGGATCAAGATTTTACTCGTATAATATTCTATATATGAAGTATATATAATATTATTCAGTTGAGATTTAGATAGACCTACTCAAATGTAATATAATAATATAAAATGTAATATAATATTATTTCAATAAATTAGCACAAATATATCAATTTATTTCTCAGCTATAATTTAAATATATTAAAATATATAATAATAGCATTAGCTTTCAAATGACTTTGCTAGATTTATGGAAATGCGAAGGAAAGTTTCAAATATTCAAATATGATTTACAGCAAACACTCCGAGCTTTTCATTTTATTTTGTTGTTTTTGGTAAGATCGTGCTGTTGCTATTGTTGCTTCGCATTTGGAAGTGGAAAATGCAATTGTGTCTCGTGTTGCATGTGGCATGCAAAGCTGAGTTGGCCTGCTAACTGCCAGCAATTCTACTCATTTACAAAATAAATCACTAACGGCTACTCATTAGCTGTTAGCCGAAGATATTGAGGCAAGGCCCAGTAGAGATTGTTCGCATGACATTTTCTGGCTGGGCCTAGGCCGTTCGCCGCTTGCCGTTTGCCGTTCACTGTCTGGCAGGAGAAGAAGGAGAAGCAGACTCATCAGCTGGAAAGTGACTGGCGACACCGCGCACACGGATAGGCTCCACGTTGGGGCTCCTCTTTGGCTGGCGGCTGCGCAGTTAAATGCTGGAAAATATTTTCGGTCGAAATTCGGCTGCGATAAGAGATCGTACGGGACGGTCGTATATATGCGCTACCGAACGACAGGTTGGAAATTGTCGCCGCTTATCGAATCGAAATCGAAATCAATTTGACAACCATATCTGCGGCCTGCCATCGGGACAGCGACACCTAAACAACTTCAGTTGGCGCACTTCAAGCGACGTTGGACAGATGCCCGGGATGCGAATGGGTAGTTCATCACCTGTTCCAAGGATTACAGCTACAGCTGGCCGCCTCAAATAATTTTGTTTGCGCCTGTCATAAGCGGGCCAAACTTGGCTAACTGGCCATTGGTAGCCACAGCTCGCGGCTCAAATTGTACCGCAAGCACACAAATCACAAAAACTGCTCCAGCTGTAGCTGAAACTGAAGCTAAATGTGAAGCTAGAGCTACAGCTATAGCTGCAGCTGCAGCTCCTGCTCCTCCTCCCGATGCCCGCCCAGCGATGATTGCTGCGCAGACAAGAATTTCTAGTTTGAAGCAAAGGCAAACCTTAACTGTGGCAGGCCGGGCCGGGCCAGGACGGGGCTAGGCTTGACCAGGCCGAGGAAGCTGCCGTGAAAGCATTTTGCATTTTAATACTCTTGCCGAGAGCATGCTGACGTTTACAGAAGAAACGCGGCTGAATGGAATGAGAAGGCCGTCTACGTAGCTATTCCAGAGATTTTACATTATCTACTTTGAGAAATACCAAAATTTAGTAATAAAATGCGCGTGTGTTGTATAAAAAAGTAAATCAGCGGAAAGATAAATATTAGATGAATAAAGGTGGGCACAATATTTGAGTAATATAATATTTTATTAATTTTAATAATATAATTAGTAAAATAAATGGATATGTGGAAATGGATAAATGGAAATAAATAAATCAGCGGAAAGATAAATTTTAGATGAATAAAGGTGGGCACAATATTTGAGTAATATAATATTTTATTAACTTTAATAATATAATTAGTAAAATAAATGGATATGTGGAAATGGATAAATGGAAATAAATAAATCAGCGGAAAGATAAATTTTAGATGAATAAAGGTGGGCACAATATTTGAGTAATATAATATTTTATTAACTTTAATAATATAATTAGTAAAATAAATGGAGTATAAATTACGAAAAGCTAAATATAAATATTGTAATATATAAAATATATAGGCATTAAAATATATGATAAAATATATATTAAAATAATATAAAAAGTATACATTAAATGTATGTATTAATCTATTTTTTATTTATATAAAATTTATTTGATTTGATTGATTTTTGTTATTTATAAATACTGTTTTTATTAGTATATTATTATGATAAATATATTTATATATGTACTATTTTAATTCTCACAATTTTATTTTTTATACTTTTGAATTTCATTTTCATTTCATTTGAACAAGAAACTTTAAAAATTCTTAATGATAATAATTGACAAAGTTATATACATATATAAAGAAAAATATTTCCAATATATGATGTGGAGACTCGTGCCAAGAAAGCTTTCTGTGGAAGGCGATCAACACTCAGAAAGCTCCGCGACACAAGCCAACTAATGAGCTTTTGAATACGAGCTTTCGTATGCTTATTATTCTTCTTATTCCCTTTCTCCTTTTCTCGAGGCTGAACATATAGGAAGACGCGTGAATAAACGAAATTATAATTTGTAAAGAAACTAATTAACTAATAGTTGTATTTATTTACACACGGGTCATTTTATGTAATATAATATAGTTATATATATAATTAAAGTAATAATAATAATTGGTTTCGGAATTCAATAATAAAACGATAAATTTGAAATAAAAAATTCTTGAACTATAAATCGCAGTATTGTTAGATTACATTTCTAAAATATTAAATTGAATTCAATTTACCAAAATATAGTACATGAAAACTAGTTAAAACTAGCTAAGTACGAGTCGGATATTTGCATAATGTACTTCTGGAACAGAACTGAGAAATGTGAGCAGAGATTTTAACACTCAGTTTCGTAAGGGTATTCGGAATGCGCTTGGCTTGAAAGTGCTTTCTTTTCTCGGGCATTTTTACGATAGAATTGCGCTCATAACTTTGGTCGGGCAACGTCGCGTTGCGTCGCGTCGCATCGGCTGCTTGTCTTAGGCAAAACTGAAGAATTTCAGGCCCGACATGCGCCTGTCGCTGGCGGCTGCCGGCTGCGCAGTCGCCGCACGGCACGGCCGGTAGAGTCGGTGCGGGTGGCTCAGGCAGGGGCAGCAGTCGGGCGACTTTCGAGCCCGTGTGGCTGCCACCGAGTGGAGCAGCGCATCGTTTTAGAGTTTGGAACATTTCATTAGTTTTGAGTGCCGGCATATATCGTCGATCTGGTCTCTGCTCGACGTCGACGTCGCCGTCGCCGTCGCCGTCGCCGTCGACTTCAGCCCGACTTTGGCTATTATTTTCAATTTTATTGCGGGCTTTTATTAGCGCTCTGCATTTCGGTGCTCATACCTGCAATATGGACAGTGCTTTATATGGCATAGAGATATGCCTGATTGAAATGTATGTTGCTGTAATTTATATGGGCATAGTGAAAGACACATCTGAATCTGAATTTTCTCGGTTTTATTTGTTCAAAAAGTTGTTTGTTGCCAAATTAGCATATTGTTATTATCATTCTGTGTATTCATATATGTCTGTGTATGTGGTATATGTTTATTTAGTTTGTATGGTAGAATATACTGACACAAAATATAAACTTAGCTCTAGGAATATATGTTGATATAGTATATATACACACATATCTATATATGCATATATATGTACATCATACAAGAGTCGTTGATAGCAAAAAACTTATACAGCTACAAGTTCGAGTGAAATTGATATATACGTATGTCTGTATATGTCGTACATAGTATTGAAGGACTATCTACATATATATATGTATATTCACATACATATATATATGTATATTCAGATAGTTCGAACTAAACTCTCAAAGTTCGGATTCGGAATGCTTAAGATTAACGCAGGGACAGTCTTTAAACTTAGAGATGAGAATTGAGAGATCTTATTGTAAGTCTTGAAATGTACTTGTACTCGCACCGTCTCTTAACTACTACTCGTAAAGTGCACATTAGGACATTGAGAAAGAAACATTAATACTGGATGCAAGCCGAGTGGAATAACATAGTATAGTACATAGTACGACCTTAGTTCTAATTTAAATAACGCACACATAAAAACATTCGCAATGCAACATCTATATAAAAAACACAATTACAATTTCTGCAATTTCTGTTGTATTGTTTACGATTCTGCTTGACTTTGAGCATTTGTAACTAATTTTTAATTTAATTTAATATATTTGCAAATTCATTCGTCTCTCGATTAGCTACAAATAGTTTTCGACTAGCTAAGAATGCATTAATAAATACATTTATCCAAATGTTCCAAATTTCGAAATCTAACCAATCTAATAATTTCTTTATATGTATGGAAGAAAAACTGTCCATAAGCAACATCCATAAATAATTATTTAACTCCTTTTTTTTCGTTTTTTTTTAAGTATGTATGTACATGTTACACTCAAATGTGGGACATACATATATATATATATTTCTCTTTTTAGCACTTTGCATTTTAGTTTTTTGAATACACGAGAATTAAATATTTCGACATTGAACCATGCATTGAATAAACAATATAAATCACAACGTTTTTTAATTTCAGATTTAATTCAATTCATTTTTTTTTCTCATATTTATATATATATATATATTTTTATTTTTTTTTGTTTGTGACAAATACTTTTGATTTTTTTCAGCTTGTTTTTAAAAATTGTTCAGCTCAAATTTCATTTTTGTTTTGATGGCACATACGTTTCATACATTTATAAATTTAAATTTATTTTTTATATTCTGTTGAAGGCTCTTTGCGACCTGTTTTACTTTTCCATCAGTTTTGTACATTAAGACATTCAAAATGGTATTTCCTTAGCTCTTATTGAATATGCACTCTGCGAAACAATGTGAGTTAGCAAATCACTTATTATCTAAATATTCGGGAGCTCGCACCCCCGCTCGATCCCCAGCTTATAACTAGGCTTTGTGTCTCATGTCAGCGGCTATGCGAAATATGCGCGTACCATTTAGGCATACTTCACAGTACAGTAAAATATGTAGCTCAAACCATTCGTTCCATTCGTTATTCAGCTATCGTTGCTTATGTGGCACTCGAGTTCCATGTAGTTTCTAACCTGGTTTACCTGGTTTGTTCGTTAGACTCTTAAGGCTAGATGATTGACCCAAATAAATATATATGTGCTGTATATATATGTATATGTATATGCATTCATATACGCAATATGTATGTGATACTGAAAATGATAAACGTGGGCAAACGAAAGAAGTAAACGAAAATGTGTTTTGTGTATTGTTTTTTAATTATAAAAAGGTTTCAACTTAGACTTAGAGCAATTTGAAACTAAAAACTAGAATATATATAATATATATATTTGAAAAAGATTTCAATTGTTGATTTCTCTTCGATTTAAATTAGAGTTAGAATTAGATTTAAATTATTGTTGCCGTTGATTTCGAATCAATTAAGGAAGTACAAGAGGCATTTTCAACACGCGATTCACAATGCAATTTTCGTTAAGTTAAGTTTAGATTAGTTTTTCTTTTTTTGAAACAATAATGTTTAGAATTAGTTGTAATTGTTGCACAAGTTAATTTTAGTTTTTGTTTCGGTTCCTTACTTAACACACATTCAACTGAAGTCCTTCAGTCCTGCTGCAACTTATGACATGCACAAAAATGGCTGATTTTTTTTCTTTTTTAATCTCTTAGCTTAATACAAAAAATGATATGCTAAAGTTTATTTTATTTTCTTTTCTTTTTGTTATCAATGTGAGTGTGAGTGTGTGTGAGTGTGTGTGTGTGTGTGTGCTTGTTTGTGTGTTAAACTTAAACACTAAGATGCTAAATAAGTTAAAAAGATACTTTAAAATGCTTAACTGCAATAAATTAGTTTTCCGTGTTAGAGTTTCGATTTTTTTCTTTTCTTTTTTTTTATATTTTTAAATGAACATTAGCTATGCAAAGTTGAAGGGGACTATAATTGTATTAAAAATTAATTGTTTTTATTTTATGTTTTAGTTATAGGAAATTAAAATTAATAATTATTACACATGAGATCACAGTATTAGAGACATAAGTTAAATATTTGTAAATATTATTTTTTTGCATTTTCCTTCCATTTTGTTTAAGACTTTGTTTGGGTTAGTAACTATGCTTTTGTGTTTGTTTTTGTATTTGTTATTGTTTCTTAACTTTTATTTTGCTTTCGTTTAGTGTGGCTGCTGGATGATGCTTGAGTTTAGTTTTTAAGATTATATTTAGGCTATGTTTAACATATATGTCTTGCGTAGATTTTGCTGCTAGCACAACCCAAAAATTACGGCTACAACTTTTGTAATTATTTAGCTAATTGTTTTTCTCATTATTTTTCTGTTTGCTATTTTTTTTTTGCATTTTTTTGTTTTTTTGTTTTTTGTTTTTAGTTTTTGCTGCCTAAATTCAGCATCAGCGATTGATTCCTGCATGAGATTGGTAGTCGAAATATATTGAACTTTTATTGTATTTTGTTGCAGTTTAAAGGCCCTGGCTGCAGGAGTCCTGGCTGCACAGCAGGAGCTCGCTCGAGCCCGGGCTAGCCATCACATAGTTGAAGTCCAGCGAGCTGGTCAGCGGCGACAGCGTCTCGTAGTCGGACGTCAGGGTGAGCTCGAAGGACTCGGGACTCTCGTCGATGTCTATGGCCAGGCTGAGATCGATGCCCAGCTCCTCGTAGTCCGTCGGCCGGCGGCGCCCGCTGCCGAAATCAATCGAAGATGTTGAGTTCTCTGTGGCCTACATGCTGGTCGCACTGGAAGCCACGTTGGCCAGATCGGCGGCATGCAGCAGGTGGTGGTGCTGGTATTGCTGCTGGTGCTGCTGGTGGTGGTGCTGCTGCAGTTGCTGCTGCTGGGCGGCTGCTGCGGCGGCTGCGGCCTGCTGCTGCTGCTGCTGCTGCTGTTGCTGCTGCTGCTGCTGCTGCTGCTGGTGCTGCTCGCGACTCAGCTTGGACTCCTTCTTGATGCGCTGCTTCAGGTGCACCTTGGCGTGGCGCTTCTTCTCATCGGAGCGCGCGAACTTGCGGCCGCAGATGTCGCAGCTGAAGGGCTTCTCGCCGGTGTGGGTGCGGATGTGGGTGGTCAGGTGATCGCTGCGGCTGAAGCTGCGCATGCAGATGCGGCACTGGAATGGCTTCTGGCCCGTGTGTATGCGGATGTGACGGGTGAGCTCGTCCGAGCGCGAGAAACGCCTGTCGCAGTTCTCCACGGGACACGCGTACGGCCGCTCATGCACGGGTGTCTTGCTGGGTCGGTTGGGGTACTTGCGGGGCTTGACGGGCACCAGCTTCAGCGGCACACTGCTCTGCTGGTAGACCTGCGACAGTATCTCGTGGCCCTTGCTGGTGGACGGACTGTACTCGGCCAGCTGTACGGCGGCAGCGGCTGCGGCAGCCGCAGCAGCCGAGGCGCTGGAGTAGCCCGTGCCGTTCGAGCTGGGCTGCATATCCGTGTAGGTCTCCTGCTTGGGTATGAGCACGCCGAGCGCTGCGTTGCTCGAGCTAGCCGAGGACGTGGGTCCAGGCAAGACCAGGGTCTGCTGTTGCTGCTGCTGCTGCTGCTGCTGCTGCTGCTGTTGGACAACTGCTGCAGCCGCCACGTAGTCAGCGGGCGTGTCCAGCCACTGGTACTTGGGCGTGCTCACGGACAGCTGGGAGCGAACGGCGTATTGCTGCTGCTGCTGCTGCAGCTGCTCGTGGCTGCTGTGCAGCTCGGCGAGGCCCGCAAAGTTGGCGGTTGATACGGTGCCGCCCGTGTAGAGCGAGGCCTGCTTCAGGGGCGTGCAGTCCATGCTGAGACCCAGGAGCTCGGCGTGCTGAGCCGCAGTCACGGCCGCGCGTCCATCGTCGTAGGGCGATGGCGTGGCAGCGGCTGCCTGTTGCTGCTGGTGCTGCTGCTGCTGCTGCTGTTGCTGCTGCTGCTGCAGGGCGTAGTGGGCGGGCAGACTGAACATGGGCGGCTGGAAGAGCGACTTGTCCGGACTGGGCAGGCCCCAGCTGTTGCCCAAGCTGTTCGACGGCGGCGACATCTGGCCGGGCAGCACACTCAGCTGCGGGGAGGCCAATTGCTGTTGGTGTTGCTGCTGCTGCTGCTGCTGGTGGTGTTGCTGCTGCTGCTGCTGGTGCTGCAGCTGCTGGGCCGCGCTCATGCTGTTGTTGTTGGTGTTGCCTGTCGTGGTGAAAACGGCACGGTATGAGATTTTGCCAGGCAGTTGTTGTTGTTGTTGTAGTGCATGCTGCTGTTGGTAGTGTTGCTGTTGTTGTTGTTGGTGTTGTTGGTGTTGCTGCTGTTGGTGTTGCTGATGTTGCTGTTGCTGTTGTTGGTGTTGGTGGTGATTGTGGTGATGGTGGTGATGATGATGGTGATGGTGTGGCAACTGTTGCTGTTGCTGTTGGTGTAGTATTTGGTGTTGTTGTTGTAGTTGGTATTGTTGTTGGTGTTGTGGCGAGCTCATATGCTGCTGATGTTGCTGTTGTTGGTGACTGTGTTGACAGTGGTTATTGTTGTTGTTGTTGTGCTGCAGCTGTTGCTGCTGTTGTTGTGAGTGTGTGTTGCTGTTGCTGCTGCTGCTACTGCCAGCTGCGGCTGTTGTTGCTGCTGCAGGCGAGCGCACGCTTTCAGTGTTGCTGGCATCGCTCGCCGCTTGCTTTGCTGTTGCTGTGTCTGCTGTTGTTGTGGCTGTTGTGGATGTTGTTGTTGCAGATGTGTGGTGGCTGTTGTTGTTGTTGTTGTTGTTGTGTAGTGGGTACATGTTACAACTATTATTACTTGATTCTTCCTTGACAATGGACAGGGCGGGCGGCGTGCTGCGCTCCTCCTTCAGCGGGCTGCAGGAGGACAACACGGGGCTGGCAGCGGACACCACCTGCGGCTCCAGCGACAGATCTTCGGATGCAATTGAGCCTGCAATGAGGTGCAAAAGGATTTATATAACTTTAGTTGGCTTCTTCTAGCTTTCGATGCTTTCGACGATCTTATCTAAGCTTGGCCCCAAAACTCGATAGCAATAATGGCAATGCTCTGCCTTTTTTCTTGCTCTTACTTTGCTCTCTCGCTGCTGCCTCTGGCTCGGCTCGATATCAATCACAGTTCGCTTGAACGGCCCTGGCATTGAAGTTAGTGTTATATGGGCTGCTGCTGCAGCTGGGCGCGCTTTGATTTCGCGGAAATCGAACGACACGGGAGGTCGCATCATCGCTCATCGTTGCCGCTGAAGTTGGCAGAGTTGCAGCTAGCGATGGCAGCAGCACTGCTCGAGCAGCACTACACGAGCAGCACTACACGAGCAGCACTACACGAGCAGCACTACACGAGCAGCACTGCTCGAGCAGCACTACACGAGCAGCACTACACGATTTGTTATTTAATTTGAGTACAGATTGATTCACATAAAAATGATTTCAGAAACATATATGTATATAACTATTTTCGAATGTCTATCTATGCTTTTACCTATCGATCTTTGAGTAACTCTAATTGGAAACACGCCGATAATCATGCGCCCATTATAAGAAAATGTGATCGACTCTACCGAATTGGCCTATGCATTATGCAGTTGACTCTAGCACAAAATATAAAAAACAAATAGGAATATTTGGGAGTAACAAGCACTACAATCTATTAGTTGTAGAAAACGATTGCTGTTATATGTTATATGTATGTATATGATCGATATATGAATCGATTTATGTATATACATTTTTATTTGATATTTATATACATATATTCATCTATATTTGTATATATTTATAATGTATACCATATATGTGTTGGTGCCTGCCTTATGCAGCCGATTAGGCGACTCACTGGGCAACGGGGGCAGTCGTGTCACGCGCCCATCTCTAGGCAGGCAAAAGTGTCGGCCAGAAGACTAATTACGCGGCTACCGCTGGGCTCGCAGTCCGGCCCGTCCGGGCAGACTTCTGCTGGACGCCCTCTGCGCTCTGCTGGCTGTGTTTTTTGTGGCCTGAGCATTGCGATGATGATGACAATGATGATGATGACAATGATGATGATCATTGGCGCAGTCATTAATGCCACAGCCGTTGGCTTAACGTATTGATTGAGTTGCATTGCGCCTAATGTGCTGCGACATCAATCTCGGCCAAAGCTTTCGAGCGGGGCATGCGCTCGAATTCACAGAATTATTTTACATACACACACAGGCAGGCACACATGTGCATATGTGTGTGTGTGTGTCTGTGTGTATTTAGCGGCTGGAGCTGTCGCCTTAGTCATCTGCCATTTATTGCAGGCGTAATTAATGTGCAGTTTATTTGGCAGAGGCAAACGCAATTTTCGGCGACAGCAGACAATGGCAATTGGTCTATTTGTTGCGCCCATTGCGCTTGCCACATGCCACATGCCACTTGCCACATGCCACTGGTCACATGCATAACTCATCCAGTTGGCCATAAGTAATGCCCGCGACTGCTGCCAAGTTTAGCGATTAAAAGCTGCTTTATCATTGTCTTGCAGCCAACTAGAAGAGCAAGACGCCCCCTCCCCAGTCGGCTCCTGCATGTTTCTTAGATTTGTTCCTCTTCCATCTGCCCGATATACATTTTATTTTATTTATTTTTTATTTTCTGCTACAATTTGTTTGCTGCGTGGGCCCCTGTCAGGCGGCTGCGCCAAATTTATGAGTGCGTTTCGGATTTTGTTTTAGAATCTTGTTGCTACTTAAATATATTGCACATGCTTCAGCTATGTCTATATATCTATAATGTATGTAGATTCTTTTTGTCCAGATTTTATGCGCTTTCAATTGCGCCCAGGCGCAAAATCTGAGCCTGGACGTGAATTCTCCTGCAGTGACTCTGCCGCGGCAGGGGAACCAAATAAATATGACGCGAGCAATTAAACTCAATTGTTTTTGATAGTGCTCGGAAAATCTAGTATACTTTATTTGCTTTGCCTTAATTCAATTAGAAGTGTATTTCTTTCAGCTGCTGCTGCTTCTTCTCGTTTCATTTGTGCATATGTCATACTCAGCGCTACACACACACACACACACACACACACACACACACGTACGTATGTCTGCATGTATGCTGTGGCGTTGATATCGCCTCTGGACTCTGGCGTCGTATCTCGAGCCGCGTAAATTGCGCTCGAAACATTGACACTGAACGGAAATGTTTAATACATGTGCCATTGTTGTTGCCTTGTTGTTGCTATTATGTATTATTATTATAGTTGTTGTTGTTGCTGTTGTTGTTGTTTGGTTGATTAATTAAGTGAGTTTTGTTTTATTGTGCAGTCTTAGAAGAGAGCGAGAGAGGGAGATCTCTCCCTCGCTCTGAATGCAATTGAATATATTTGCAATTAATAAAGAGAGAGAGAGAGAGAGAGAGAGAGAGAGACAGAGAGAGAGAGAGAGGGAGAGCCAAATGTGTATAAATAAATGAATTTATATATATCTGATCTGTCCATATTTGCTTATTTATGTCAAGCTCTTCACTCACTCTTAACACGGCCCATAATTAATAAAAGAAATCATAAAGCTGAAAAAAACAAGTCGAAAATTTCAATAAAATTGGTACTTGAGATTTTCGAATGTTTGTTTTTGATTTTGAACTTGTTTTGCCTTTTCTGCATTTCTGCCGAGTGAGTGCTGAGGTGCGAGTGAGACAGGCACAGACAGGGAGAGAGCGAGAGCGAGCTGGCTTGCTCCCTGGCCTCGACTGAGGCTGATTTATGTAGCGGCTTAAGCTTGACAACGGATTAGTTGCATATTTAGAGTCCGCGCAGTCTTTTTGCTGGACTGCAACTGCGACTGCAACTGCAACTGCAACTGCAACTGCGGCATGTGGCAGCTGCATCCATTAGCAGCGCTCAGATAAAGAAACTCCAAGTACGCTCCTATTATCGGTCCTTCGTTGATATACCCTAACACCTACACACAGGCATTGTCGGCTACGTGAAGGCGTTTGTCGTGCACTTGGGGAAATTCTGTTAGAAATTTTCATATCGGTCTTAGAGGAAAAGCGTGTGAGAGCAAAAGTAATATTTTATTTATGAATATCATGTATTTTATTCGTTCAGTTTTATTTGATTGACTCAATAATGTTCAAGGCAAATAAAATGAAAATAAAAACAGATATATATTATCATATATATTTCAATAATTCACTTCCAATATCTCTGGCAAGCTTAGTGCACGAGTGATTGATAATATAATATTCATTATGGGCTCTTGGTACCCTTTATACCCTTTATTTATTATTTTATTTATTATATATATACTTTATATATACTTCATTTCATGTTATATTGTCTTATGATTATTGTTATATTTTCTTGGATTCAGTTCATTTCTTTTTATCTCAGAGGGTCTATAGCACATTCAGCTCTAAACTAATCAGACCTGATGTTCATAGACACATCTCAGGCAGGGAAATCATATCATGATCCTATAATCTAATGACGCTCCCAGTTAGACTCAATTTTCAGCTGCTGATATTGAATTTGGTATGCGGACTAAGACTATTTAAACATGATCTTTGGGAACTGAACATTCGCCCCGTCTAATGTGGCTACAATCATTTACTATATAAGATCCCATTATGTTTAAAGTATGGGAGTTCTAAGATCTCTCATCTTTACTGGACACTCACCGGTTATTGGCGGTGGTTCGACCACTGTGGATGGGCCGAAGAACGACGGAATGTCGCTCGACGTGGTCACCGGCGTGTTGAGGTCGCCGGGCAGAGCCTCGATCAGCTGCTTGGCCTCCACGGCCACGCCGTGCTCGGTGGCTGTGACGGGACTCTGCTGGCTGGTGTTCAGCAGGCTGAGATGGGATGCGGAGCTGCGGCCGCTGCTTGCGGCTGCTGCGCTGCCGGCGCTTGGCTGGGCGGCCACGTTGCCTGGACTGCCGCCCTGTGTGGGCGTGGCTGTCTGATTGCGTGCGCGCAGCACCGAGTTGTTGTTGCTGTTGCTGTTGCTGTTGTTGCTGCTGCTGCTGTGATTGTGATTGTGATTGTGACTGACAGCCGTCGTGTAGTGCAGCAGAGTCTGGCCACTGCTGCTGCTGGCAGCCGTGGACGAGCTGCTGGCCGCGCCGAACTGTGCGGCGCCCAGGTAACTGGCAGCCGAGGGGCTGCCGCTCTGCGCCGTGCTGGTCTTGAACAGGCACGTGTCAAAGCTCAGCACATTGAAGTGGGCCGCGGCGGCCGTCTCGGTGAGCAGGAATGCGTGATGCGTGGGCGCCACCAGGGTTTCAAGCCCTTCCATGATCATGGCCGCTGATGGAGTTCCAGGGGCTACGCCGCCTACGGAGACAATGGGAGAGAGAGAGAGAGAGCGAGATATTAGTACACTTTATAATGAGCTTGGAATGGCAAAATATTTAAATCGGAATTTTAATATATTTTATAAGTCGAAGTCAGATTTAATTTCATATTAATATTAAATAAATTGTATGAAAACAATAATTTGCCTATTTTATATATCACTATTTCTAATTATTAACTATGATTATTTTATTTAATAATTGATTTTTACAAATTCTATATAAAAAATACAATATAAATATTTAGAAAATTATAATAATAATTTTTATTTAATTTAAAGCATTTATGAAAGTCAATTATAAAGTAATATTCTTTTATTTTAACTTAAATTCATTAAATTATTAATTTTAATTTATTTCATAATAAAATGAGACTGTTAGTATATTAATTGATTTTATAAAAATATATTTCAAATT
Source organism: Drosophila mayaguana (assembly GCA_037075325.1). Lineage (NCBI taxonomy): Eukaryota > Metazoa > Arthropoda > Insecta > Diptera > Drosophilidae > Drosophila > Drosophila mayaguana. Next base: position 13,394,447 of record JBAMCG010000037.1, on the reverse strand, counting down.
CAATTGAAGCCAAGTCTTCAAATTGAAAACAATATATATATATAGGAGTATAATAAATCGTATATCATATAAATCGTACATGGAGAATACTATATTATTTCATGCTTGGCTTGAGGCAAGGAATAGACCTGATTATTCGTAGAGATTGCGTATCAAGATTTGCTAATGGACACATGAATGCGGCTCTGCATATCTCTAGATTCGCAACTCTGCAAATCGACAACAATTAGCGATTTGGTGGATTAGGTGCACTTCGCACCGCTGCGGCTTAATTAGGCTCATAAATCGAGCAGGGGCCGAGCAACTTGTCGCCAGTTCTGGCTCGCTGGACAGTGGAATGGAAATAAATAGAGTAAAGTCTGCAGCAGCGGGTGGTGCCGACACCGAATGTCGGTCGGGCGGTTAGTGAGCTCTGTTTTTGACTTTTCCACCATTTGTGAGACAATTTTTAATTGATTTGCCATGACAGCTGTTCAATTGCATAACACGCAGCCGTTTACCGCAATTTATGAGCCACAAACAGTTTAATTTGCCACAAATTTCGTGTCATCTTGTCAAGCCTCTCGGACTGCGCCGGCGCCCACGCACCAGTTCCAGTCCCAGTCCCAGTCCGAGTGCCAGTTCCAGCTCGCATTCGAGCTAAGCAATTAAATTAATATCGATTAAGTTCTTAAGTGGACCCAGTGAGAAGTAGAACATGCGGCTTTCCCACAGCTGCACACCTCCTGTGCAAGTGGGTCAGCCGCTGGCCGCGCATTGGGTCAAGCGTTGACCTTACGCAATGCCCCACAGAGGCAACTTGAGCATAGAGAAACCAGCGAAGCCAACTGCAGTTGCGCAATGCGTAATTAAATGCCGTCCATATGCCATAAACTTGGCTTATAATTTGGCAAACGGCGTTGATTTGACTCCGGCTCTGCCGAGATCGCCGAGATCGCCGCGATCTCCGCGATGCCCAAGATCCACGTCGGCCGCAACTGTGGCGTCATCCTCGAGTGCCTCCTCGGTCGTCGTTCGACTTGACCGCGTTGATTTGCATTACAAGTGCACTCGTGTTGACAGCCAGCTATGCGCCAAAATAACTACCGTGCCAGCAGTTGGCCAGCAGCTAAGCCCTCCACACACACACACACACACACACAGAGGCAGAGAGACATTCGGCTGCAGCATCTTCTCTTAGCTCGTCTCCAGCTGGTTTTGCTGTTTTGGCACTTTTGCTTTTTTATTTACATTTGATTTCACGCATAATTTCCGTGGCAAAGTGCACTCGAGACGAGACAAGCGGCGATCGAGCGGGCGACGGAGCAACGGAGCGACGGAGCGACGGACTGCTGAAATTACATTCAACAAAGACAAACACACACACACACACACACACACACAGATTGAGATATAGCTAAAGCACCGCGCGTGCTGTGTTTCTGTTGCTGTTGCTGTTGGCTTCGCTGTTTGTTGTTCCATTCATTCATAAAATTATGCGGCGCAGTCAATAATTTTACAGTCGATCAAAGATTTGTATCTGAATGCGAGTAGCACATGAATCATTCACAGCTCGAACTGTTTCTGTTTTTTTCTCGGATTTGGTTTTGGTTTCGGTTTTTCTTCTTCTTCTTTTGGGTCGAACTGGTCCGCGCCTGGCTCTGCTGGCTCTGCTCAATCTGAGCTCTGATCTTGGCCAGCCACGGCATCAGCCTCTTCTTGTGCGCTTAATAACTTGGCTAACAATTGACACTCCCTTAAAAAGAGCCAGAGAAGGGGAGAGGGAGAGAGAGGGAGAAAAACCAAAGCTGTGAACGTTCAGGCCGTTGTTGCGGCTGTTCGTGCCGCACACATTTACATTTTGAGTTGGCCTACTACAGTGAGCACTGCCTAAGTGAGGCAGGGAGAGAGAATCGAAGGTATTCCAGCTGGTGCCAGCGTCATTGATTAGACATCGGGTATGTAAAGAGAGATATAGATACAAACTGTTCTCGGTTTGAGATTAATTTGATCTGTACTACATAGAAATATACATAGAATAATTTGTTTATAGTGAACAAGAACAAGAACAAGAATATATGAATGCAATCCAGACTTTTACTGAACAAGAAGAAGAGTTCATGTAATATCTGTATATTTATGTCATATAATCGCTCTGCAGAGATTAGATTTTGCTTCCATATGATACGGTCTTTGCTAATTAACATTTTGCAGCACAAGTCTATCAAATGCTTTGCCACTTTGCCAAACGGGTATATTGGTTTTCGGCTGGCATTTCATTTCGAAATGGCGCAGTTAAAATGCAATATTCTAGAATACTACTCAATAGATCTATTGGAAAATAGTTCCGTTGGCCGCTCAAAGTTCACTCTAGCTGGCGCCCACTGTACTGAGCCCATATAGACTTTATATGTAAAGCAAATCTTGTGTGAGTCTGTCGCCCGTTTCTTTCACTCTGCATAATTTTGCATAGCATTTCGGCATAGTAGTCGCCGTCTTGGGCGACTTGGACGGACCGGGTCGAGGCGAGTGCTCAAGATCTTAGCCATGAATGAATATTGGCACACAGCTTCGAGCCGCAACTCCGACGAGGAAGAAAGAAAGGCAAAGGAATGAGAAGAACAAAATCTATACAACAAAAATAAAATAAAAATTGTTATGTTGATATTATTTTAATTAAGTTTTGCCAAACCGGTTGCTGTTGTTGTAGCTGTTGCTGCTACTGCTGTGTGTGTGTGTGTGTGTGTGTGCCTGACTGGTGGCGCAGTTTCATTTGGGGTTCTGCTCTTCGAGTGTTAACAATTCGATAGATGGGCGCCAATTTGTTTAGCTCGGCAAGTGGAGCCCGCGCTCGAGGCTGACCCGCAGTGAGACACGAAGACAAAGACAACAGCAGCAGCAGCAGCAGCAGCAGCAGCAGCAGCAGCAGCAGCAACAACAACAGAGCAACTGCGAACAGCTTCAATGCATCTTCGGTGCGAGCTGAGCTTTATTGTTGTTTTTAGGTATTTATGGAGGCCTCATTGAGGATTAGGTGGCGACCTTATCGACTTGGCTACTTAGCGGCTCCAAAAATAATGCAATCTGTTGTCTTTGGGTTATTATTTTATGTACAGCGTTATTTTTAAATGGTTGTTGTTGATGCTGTTGTCGTTATGCAATGACAGATGGACAGATAGACGGAGATTTGCATAAAGAGCTGTGTGAGATTCGATATCTTGAGCTAACCTTGGGCAAAAAGCATCTGAGCAAATGCCCAGAGGCCGAACAATTAACAGCAACAAGAATTACAGTTGTTGTCGCTGTTGTTGCTGTTGTTGTTGTTGTTGTTGTTATTATTGTTGCTGTTGCTGGTTATTAACATAAAAAGAAATTGGAGAAACGCCTTGAGAGGCGGCGTCATTAGTCATTAGCTAAAACGCAAAAGACGTGCAGTAAAAGTATCTGGCAGCGGGCATAGATGCAAACATGCAACTCGCATGCAACAGTTGCTGCAACAACTCTCTGCCATATCAGAGAGCTGGCAGATGCAGGAGACAAAGACAAAGTCCATCATTCACGCAGCGGGCAGCTTCGGCTCGGACAGCCTGCCAGGGACAGCTGGACCGCTGGACAACTCAGCCAGCCAGCGAGCCAACAAGTTAAGCAGTGCACCACCACCAACACCACCACCACCACCAACAACAGCAACAGCAACAGCAACATGGAAAATGTATCTTTTGCCGACGCCGTCTTTGCATGCGTAACACTTTGTCACACTTTTCATGCCAACAGCTTCGACTGGGCATGTTGTTGTTGTTGTTGTTGTTGTTGCTGCTGCTGTTGTTGCTGGCGTTGTTGCTGCTGTGTTTCCTCATGAGAACAATTAATGAAAATAAACAGCCGCAGGCACTAAGGCACTAGCAGCAACAACAACAGCAACAGCAACAACAGCTCGACATTGTTTTACCCTCTACAACATTTCAGCAATATATAAATACTAATATTGTTCACTAATTATATTATACATCAATATTTACTGTTTCCTGTAAAGGGATGTATATGTATTTCATTTCGAAAAGTCAAATAAACAATAAGGTCCAACGAAAAACTTTAGCTTTTAGTTTAGATTGTAGAAATTGAAATTGAAATTGAAATATTATTATGAAATAAATCTTAGTTGTATATTGAGTATGAAACGGTTGATGTGATAAAATAATATTAATTCTTGAGAAAATAATAATTAAATAGAATATATCTGACAGGCCAACAGTACAATATATCTAAATATAATATATTATTTATACTAGAAAACAATTGAAAAAATTTTGAAAGTTATATTATAAAGTATATCATTAGAAATTAATTATATAATATATTGAATATGAAAGTAGTCAATAAAATACTTAGCTTACGAGTATGATATTACAAAGCCAATCATTAAAAAAATAAAATTATTAAATATTTTATATAATTAAATTCAATAAATGAAAAAACAAATTTATATTAAAGTCCAGTTCGCATAGTTATGCTTTTAAAAAAATATTATTTATATTTAATATATTTTAAAGAATAGTTGTAAAATAAATGATATATTTATAGAGAAATAAACAAAATTAATGAATATATTTTATATGATGAATATTTGTTGCTATGAGACTAAAAGTTGAGAGTAGTTGAGTATCAAAATATATTATTTATGTTAAAATAAAAAAAACAAAGTTTTAAATCAAATTAAATAATTAGCTACATATTGGTAGACTAGACTATAGACTATATACAATCAAGCTTATTTAGCTATCTTAGTTTAGTCAGTTAGTAGAATCGCATAATATATAATGCTAAGATTTAAATAATAGCTGAATAACATAAAACAAGTTGCAAGTAGTGCATAAAACTCTATAGCTTGCTTCGTCTATAAAGGAAACCCTAGTGAGAAGATGTATTACAATGGACAGCTAGCTGCTTCTCTCAGTTTTACAGGGTATCACACATGTAAAAACAACATGTATGTGTATTTTTATAAAATTTGAAAATTATTTTAGTGGGCACTTAGCTGGGCGGGCGTCGCCTTTTCGCTTGTTTGGCTTGGCAGCCCCCCAGCCAGAGGCAGCACCGCCGCAGCGCAGCACCACCGCACCACCGCACTGATGGCTGGTAGCTGATGGCTCTTTGACACCAGCAACAAATGTTTCGCATGGCGAGAGTGTTAAGCGACTCTTCGAGCAGCCGTCGGTATTTTGTTTTGATGTCATAATTATTTGGTTAAATACACATAAAAACGAAAGAAGCCAAAGCCTAAAAGAAAAACTGTTTGTGAAATGCACAAAATGAAAACTGGGAAAATTGAAAAATTAATTTTTGACGAAGTCAGCAAATGTGGTTGTTGTTGTTGCTGTTGTTGTTGCTGTTGTTGTTGTCGCTGGACATGGGAGGCTGCGTGTAAATCATTTTGCTAATTGTTTTTCTTTTTATACACACTTTTCTTTTCAGCGCGTTTTCGTTTCTGTTGCTGTTCCGTTCGTGTTCCTTCTTGGCTTTTCACGTCTGGCTGCTGTCGCTGCTTTGGGCCGAGTTAGTGGGCTCCCTCTTAGCGCTCTTGGCGCGCTGTCCACGCAGCCGCCAAGATGTGCCATTAAATTGTAAACAAAAATACGCCGTATTTGTTGCCGTGCTTGTTCTCAAATTAAGCGCAAAGTGCAATGACAATAATTTAATTACAAAACTGCAGCTAAATAAACAGCTGATGCGCAAGGCGCAGTGAGACACAGACACAAGTCACACAGATACTCAGATACAGATACAAAGATGCACTGCGATATACGACGTTGACTGCATATATATATATAGACACTCATACATAGTTGCAGTTGCAGCCAGATTTTGTAGCCCCTGTCAGGTGTGTGTGAGTGGATTTTTTTCTATCTGGTTTTTATTATATTTAATAACGTGCAGAAATGTTTATTATGCGTTAAATGAATTTATGCATCATTCGCAAGGCGAGAAGCTAACAAAATTGCAATAGTTGCTAGTTTCACATGGCTAAAGATCATCGGCATAGAGTGAGATAGAGAGAGAGAGAGAGAGAGAGACAGAGAGAGAGAGGGGAGAGGGAGAGGGAAAGGCATATTACTGTTCAGTTTCAGATCTTAGATTCAACTAGCAACTATACAAATTGGACACGTAAATCCCTTCAGTGATTTTATGATTCCAATGAAAATCTATTATATATGTATATATATATTATATATAAATCTCAAGTCTAATTATGTGTATAAATGTATGTATATATAAAACAATAAATGTGTTCACTTATTATTATTTTTTATTTGATTACATTTATTTGTTTTATTTTGTTAATTATCCAATTTATTTATTTTTATTTATTATTCAATTATTTATCTATCCATAGATGCTATCATAAATTGATTTTCATTATGCCTAAATAAATATATTATTAATATTCATAATTATGAGAACCCTGATTTGATATTAAATATAATATAATATATAAAATACAGTTTTTAGCCATATTGTATTATTTTCATATAGTATCACAATATTTATTGCTTCAAAAATCGTAATTGATTAAGAAACAAGATATTCTACTTGGCTCTAAATTTATTGAATCTTGATTTAGCGCTTTTTCTCTGATTATCTTGCTGCATAAAAAAAAACACACAACATTCAACATTTAAATGAAATTGATTGTGAAGCACATAAACTAACCCAGAAGCTTGGAAAAAAAAAAAAAACACTCACATTTATTTATTTGCTAAATTCCTCTGTGAAGCCAAGTGAAAAGTTGTGTAAAACTAAAAACGTAAATGCTTAATTTATATAAGCTTAAAAATAGATTTTCTAGTTATATGTAATAATTAACGAACTAGCCATAAAATATGGACAGCTATAACTGACTCACGGACTCTAAATGAAATATCATAAATCTTCAAGAGTCTCCACATAATCTTCCTTTAAGCAGTTTGTTTCACTGTATTGAAAAACTTTTACTGAATTCGTTTTGCTCGAATCATGCAAAAAGATTAAACAAATTCCCAAATTTGTCTAGAAATTTTCCATAAAAAATAGGATGAAAATTAAGTGCACAAATTTAAAATGTGACAAGATTTTTTTATCTTACGACTTCCGGTGCGACTAATGCGAAATTCTGATGGAATACATATAGAATCACATATAATAAATATAAATTATGGGCTATATATACACTTGTTATCAATTTCCCAAGTGGAATATCTCTAACTTAGTTGAGCACTAATTAATTATTCACCTGGATCGCAATGGCACGTGCTGAAGAATTCAAAGGTTGCTTTCCCTTTAGCTTAGCGCAATCCTATGGACTGCTGCCTCACACACACACAAATACACACAAATACACTCACACACTCTCTGCACTCTTCACAGACTGTTCACGAAAAATGCTGCCCGCTGGCTACGTAAAATCAATAAAAATTCTACGAATGCCTAAGTTAACATTTTTTGGGGTAAGTGCCTTTAGTTAGCGTTGACTGTAATTGTATTTCGTGTTTGGCTTTGGCTTTGGCGTTTGCTTTTGTTTTTGTTTTTGCTCTTGCTCTTGCTTTTGCTTTTGCTTTTGCTTTCGCGTACGTCACAATTCACTGGGTCGCCGGCGCACAGCTTTAGATTCATCAGCAAAATATCCTTTCACTCTCTCAGCTGGGCTGCTGCTGTTTACTTAACAGATTTATTGAACGTATTTTGATGACACTTGTTTGCACAATTTTGTATAATTCTAATTTGTTGGCTTGGTATATTTTGTAGTGATATATATGTGTATTTGTATATCTTTGTATGTTGTTGCCGCTTCAGATTTTCTTATTAGAATTTTCTCTCTGCTTGCTGTTGAGCTTTCAAACCGTCGCGTTTGCTTGTTCGAACACAACTGAGGCACGAGATGTGCCCTCTTTTGGTTTTTATGAATGAAACTCAACATCGGCATAGCGGCACAGCTAGCGCTAGCAAGAGCGAGCGCGTGCGAGAGAGTGAGTGAGTGAGTGAGCGAGTGAGCGAGTGCGCGAGTAAGCGAGTGAGCGAGTGAGCGAGAGAGAGAGGGATGGGCACACACAGTGCATAGAGCCATTGCCCCTACTTGGCAGCAGCTGGCACGCGCCGCAAAGCTAAACGGCGTCAAATTCGATATCGAATCGAAGACGTGTTGAGTACGCTGAGCGCCGCTGCATGGGGAACTCGCGCGTCACAGCTCACACACACGCATACACACACACACACCAACGCGCTCACTAGCGGCCGGTCGGCTAGCGTATCCAATCATGTGTCTCGTTGCCTCCCTACATCTGCAGCCATTTTCGCGGCGCACGCGCAGAGCAGCCAATCAACAGTTTGCCAGGCCTGTTTGGCAGTCACGCTTTGTCTCCGTGTGTGTGTGTGTGTGTGCGCGCGACAGAGCTGTGGTGAGTTTTCTTAGCGATCTCTCAGCGCTGCTCTCTTTCGAGCAAAGGGGCACTGAGGTAAACCAAGACAACAGGTACCCCAATTCGAAGTTCGCTCTCTCGCTGTGTGTGTGTGCATGTGTGCGAGTGTGTCTGTGAGATTTTACGCGTGTAGTGTTATGATTTCCCAAAATACGTCATCAACGCTCGCTCATATAGCCCGACTGCGGCCCATTAACTTTTCAATCTACGTAAACACAATGAAGAAGCCACCGCCAAAAAAGAAAGAAAGAAAAAAAAAAAAAACAGCAACAGAATTTAAACAAATGATTCACTTGACCATTTATGGACAGTTTGCAGCGATCTGCCGGATTTGTTTAGATCGTTTCCGAAATTCTCTACATCTATAGCTGGCTGGCAGGGTCAGGGTGAGCGCAGCCGGAAGTTGAGATATTTGCGATTGGGTGGGTCAAGGAATTACAATACTCAAAGCGGGGCGTGTGGATGTGGAGCATAATCTGATATACAATAGTCAAAAGTTTGATAGATTTTAAAAATTGCTAAGAGAGGAGGAAAACATAAATGAAGTTGTAAAATGTTGTAACTTTAGAGAGCTGAAATTAAAGGATTATGGTGATTTTTTAAGGAAGCCCTGTTATATATTTTTGGGATATACATTTGCATTATATATCAAATCTAATTTAAAATCAATTAAACGTTGATCCCGAGAAAGACGTAAATTAGTTTAATGTAATCATATGCATTAAATATTTATTCTTTTATAATTGATATTGGGGAAACTCGAATATAACATAACTAAAATATAATAATTATATAAATAAAAAATGATTTGAGAGAGTTTCCCATAAATAAGAAATATTATGTCTATCTTATATAATAACAAAATATATAAAATTGCTTTTATAATATATTAAAAATGCATAAAAAAGTGATGGGTATTTGGGTATTATTTATATTTGAAATGTTGTGTGTCTAGCATTCGTATTCGTGCACTTGTTTATGCAATGGGGCAGCTCACGTCGAATTTCCATGCAACACACAGTTTTTCCGCATTTGCCCATTGACAGACGCTTGCCAAAAATATTTCATCTCGCACATTTTCCTTCGACGGGGACAGTAAACAAAAACAAAAAAGAGAATGAAGCATTTTCATGTGCTAAGGACAAGGTTGCACATCAACAAAAGGAACAGCAACAGCAGCAACAACATCAACAGCTGCAACAACAGCAACAACAACAACAACATAAGCGACAACAGCAACAAAATCTCAGCGCATTACGCATTGTTGCAAACCCGAAAAATAAACAAATTAACAAAAGGGAAACAAGAGGAAGGGGAACTAGCAGAAGCAAATTGCTGCGCACTGAACGACTAGAAGGTACCCTGCCAAACCTCAAATTCATATATTTATGTATATTTGTGATATATTTGTTTTCTTTTATAGATCAAATTTGGAATATTTATGAAGCTGGAAGTTATCGATAATTTACAACTAAGCTAATTATGGTAGCTATCCAATATTTATCGCATTTTGTTGCAAAATATCGATTAATTTTCTAATACTTTGATCCAATGTTAAGCTACTATAGTAGATGTCCTGTATTATTCTAAGTATATAGGTTTACTGAAAATTATCGATAAATCTCGCAACTCGCATAGATGGGGAATGCTGTATATCAGCTCTTATATTCGATGTTAGGCATATGTAAACTCTAAATTCTTGGCCAGGCCTCCTGCTGCCCTTCATTCAGAGAAGCTGCAGAGAATCCGCTCTGCTCAGTACCTCTCAAATGTATTGGAAAGCTGTTAGGAAATTGAGAAAAGCCAGTTTACTTGCGAGTTGTGAACTGCTCAGTGCGATTGCGCCTGGGAGTGTGAATGGGGCTAACCCCATGACCATGACCCAAAGCAGTTTACCCGGCCGGCTAAACTCAACCAAAACACATAGCCAGCAAACGTTTCTCAGTTTTTATTTGTTTTTTTCTGGAGTCAAGAGCAGAACGCCATGACCTAAAAATAAACGCGATACAATTGGCAAAACTTTTTACGCCGGCAAAGTTTTCTAACAGACGGCGCGGAATTACGTGCGGTTATCTGGCCAGATACATCGATACAGCTACAACTACAGCTGCAGATAGAGGTAGAGATAGAGATAGGGATAGAGATAGAGATAGGGATAGAGAGATACGAACCGATATATACACCAAAAATAGAACTTTGCCTCATTTGTGAAAGTTTTTTGGGCTGGCGAGAATGCAGAGCGAAGCCAAAACAAAGGCAGGTCGAGCACTATTTTTAAAGCGTTCACATGATGTGCACTACGCGTATTTGTTTATGTGGCAGCCAGGCAGCGAGGGGCGTGGCCGAGGGGTGTGTGGGGCGGCGTGCCACCTGTAGACCTCAGAGCGCGCTGTTTGTCTAGTGAAAATGAAAACTCATTACGCCAGTGGACCAAAAATACCGAAGCCATTCACAGACAGACAGAGAGACAGACAGAGAGAGAGAGAGAGAGAGAGAGAGACGGACAGACGGACAGCAGCGCTTTATGACGTCGTCGCCTTCAACTTGGCCATAAATAGAGGCTGCGCTGCAATCTATCAGCTACCGGGCCTGGCTATAAACAATTCGAGCTGCAAGTGCCTCGTGTATCGGGCTAATAGCTTTCGGGAGGCTTTTCCCTCCGGGCTACCTGGTCTCAGTGCACGAAGAAGAAGAGGAAGAGTAAAACGCCCACGAAAAATGCATTTCAGATTTGCGCACGCGAGCAACCCGTCAGAGATCAAATAAATACATCTGGAAAATACCCTGTAAAGAGTACTGAAAGCCTATGTTGTGAGCGAAGCCTGATGTGTGGCAGATACCCTGCAAGGAGGTTCAAGTGGAAGCTTGTCTAAGGCATGTGCATAGGAATCCTTCATTAGGATTGCACTCTTTGAGTCCTGACTCTACCCTAACTAGCTATACATAGTTTCAGTATAGTTTCCGTATATATTCCATTCAAAACTTGGCAATAAATATAATATTAAGAATATTAATATATAATATATTTATTTATTTAAGCAATTTAATTCAATTATGATTTTGTTTACTGTAATGGAATTTTCACTATGATTTTACTAATAAATATACATATATATATTTATATATAAATCAATGAATTTATAAATATACATGTATATTTAATTTATCATAATTTCATATATTTAATATTTCCTTTTTCTATTATTATCTTTTTTTGTTTTAGCTATAGTTTTACATTCTGCAGATAAAACAATTTTGTTTGCTTTAACACAATTCAAAATAATAATATGGCTAATTAATATGAAAGCTTCTGCTTCATCGAATACCCTTCATTTGAGTGGCCTATGACTCTAGGGTATCAGAAAGCGTTGACTGCAGCACAATAAAGTAATTTGGGCGATGTTTCAGCGATTGTCAAATTGCGTACCGATTGCAGATGATGATGAAAAGCCAAAGATGGACATGAATCAAATGATCGCACAGGCGCAAATGAAACGTGAGCTTCCCGTCTGAGATTGGGGCTGGGGCTGCCAGTTGGAGGCTGCTGGCTGCACCTCTTCCTCAATTGGCAGCGCACCCAGCGCCTAATAAACATTCATAAATTTGCTAACATTCATTTATACCCGGCTTGCCGATGCATTTGTTGCTGTTGCTGTTGCTGTTGCTGTTGTTGTTGTCGTCGCATTAGCAAACTAATTGAAGTTTGCCATGGCAGAAAATAAAAGTACATATCACTAGATAGCAGCGCACAGCAGAGTTCAGTCAATTAGAAGCAGCCCAACCGAATAATGCAAAGAGAAGGCTCACTCATAGAGCATCTGTTTGCATACGATCTATAAATAAATTCGAATTCGCGCGAAATCACAGAAATAGCAAAAGGCATCCTCTATGAATAGAAAGCCATATCAATATATTTACTTTTACATTCCCAGAGTGGGTGCTATCTCGGCCCGGAGATGATCAATCCTAAAAATATGGAATATGCAAGCTGTAAACAACAACAAGATGCAGATGCCAAGTAAATATTTGCAAATTGGCCCGAACTGACACGGAAATTATTGATATTTACTTGAACAAACTGTATGTGTGCGTGTGTGTGTGTGTGAATATTATTTAACAATTGCATCCAGAATAACTATTCGAGATCTTATTAATTTGTAGCAGGAATTAACATATAACGTAACATATTTTGATATAATTAACATTATTTTTAGCTGTAATTTATATAAATTTATTTCATCTTTATTATTAACTGAAAATTCAAATTTTAGTTGAGCTGATTTATTTAATTTGTAATATATGATATGTAATATATTTTTTATTTAAAGTTTGCTTGAAAATAGTTTGGCATATTGTTAAATATTTGTTTTCTATTTGTATTTATTTATAGTTCATGAAGATTTAATAAAATATCCTGCAAATGTTAAATAATTTAGTTTTAATTTAAATACATTTAGTTTAATTTAAATTGACAGCATATCCATTTTTTAAACTAAAAAGGAAATTAATAATAATAATTCAATAATTCGGTTTTCTGCTTTTACTGCATGAATCTAAAATAAAAAAATGATTAATTAATATTAATGTCAAGCTAAACTAAAATAAGTATTGCTTACTATTATATACTATTAAAATTTGCAGAAAATTTACAACTGCCTGCTAATAATGTAATGTAATATATTATATATATCATTTTTATAAACATATAAAATAAATTTAAAGTAATAATCAAACTTGCATTTTCTGATCGGATGAAATATTTTTGGCTGTCTACTCTCACTGTTTGAACTCAGTATGATATATTGATATATAATGACTTAGCTGAGCTCTGAATGCGTTCGATCTAGTGTTTCTAGTGAGAGGCGCCGCATTGTATGGAATAGCCACATACCTATATATGCGCGTATGTTTGTATGCTCGTATATCTGCTCATATGCCAATTGTGTTTGTCGTGTGGGCTTTCTATGTCGTGTTATCTCTAGTTGAGAACTTTGTCGGATGGTTGTTGTTGCTGGAGGTGCTGCTGCTAGTAGTGCTCGTGCGTGGGTCAGTGGGGAGACGGCGTCTGCGTTCGCTGTTGATGAGGCAGAGGCGTTAGATAGTCGCAAGTCGCGAGTCGCGAGTCGCGAGTTGCATGACACATGGCACGCGCCTCAAAAGATCCAAACAAAACAAATAGTGCGACAGAGAGAGAGAGAGAGAGAGACAGAGAGATGTATAGATAGAGAGGGACAAAGTGAACGCCAATGCCAAAGTGCCATGTCTCTAGTCCCCCCTCAGACTCTCTTTCTCTCTCCCTCTCTCTCTCTCTCTCTCTCTCTCTAGCTGAACACGTTCTCCATAGATTCGTCGAGCAAGGTCCGCATTGCCATAAATGGTGGCCAGGCTGAGAGTCTTGTTAGGGCAGCGAGCGTCTCGAGTCTCGAGTCTCTCGTGTAGGCTGCAATTAAAAGCGTATTGACTGTCGCATACTTTAGCTTCGATTGCATTGCCAGCAGCAGCAGCAGCAGCAGCACCAGCAGCAGCAGCAGCAGCTGGCAGCTATCTCGGTCGCACGATTTGAAATCTTTAAGATACCATTTGCGTGTTAGCCACTTGATATTATTGGCTGAGTGTGCCCTCTTAGCAATTGTTTCTTTGCCGCCAATGGGCGCTTTGTTAAGGTTTCCCCCTCCCCAGCCAGACCCCTTCCGCTCGACTGATGGCCTCTGATTTCGATTGTTTGGCATTTTGCTTGCTCCACTGCCAGCTGCGCGTTACGCAAGTCAACTTCATTTTCTATCGCTCAAATTGGAGAGGCTATATGGGCCATATAGCCATAAGCAATCCGGCTATAAACCATTGGCCAGTGGGCGTTGTCATTCAGCGAGTTTTCGAGTCGCTCCATCGAGGTGTGAATAAATTTATGAACACACAAATACACCTTAGCATTATATACATATATATATATATATTTTGACTTGATTTGATTTTCATATATTTCTTCTCATATATGCACTCACACGCATACATTCGTATATATTAATGTTTTTTTTATGCACTCATTTTTATTATTATTTGTGTAAAATTCATAAATATCAGAAAAGTGTTCTGTTAAACTTATATATTATATTATATCGGATAATTTATGAGCATCATAATATGCTTTATGGGCTTGGCATGTTGCCGTAAATTGCTCCAGTCAACAGAAAATAGAGCAACAACAACAACAACAACAACAAAATCAAGAGCAACACCAATAACAACTCGCACACAAACCGAAAATTTGAGCACTCAAATTATAGAAAAATTTCCATTGGTCGAACTGGAGCAATACCTAAAGAAATCCAGTCTAAAAGGTGAGAATTATCAGAAATTCCTACCAAACGATTTCATATATGTTTTTATAACATTTGTATTTAAGCTAAAAGTCTGTTAAAATTGATATACTAATTAACTTAATAGCCGAAATGAATTATGGCCAGCGAAACAATGCTGAACAACAGCTAATCAAGGAATATTTAGCGAATATGAATAACTGCTATGAAGAGTATCTAAATTTGCGCCACTTTGCAATATTTTATTTAATGCAAGAACTGTTTAGTGATGCGCTCTTTGTGAAATACAAATACATATCTCAGACATTGGAAAGTCGCTGATTCAGTATACCTAAATACACTTACTTCAGCGACACAATAATAAACATAAATAAAACAGATCATAAATTTGCAAATTAAAAATGTTCAAAAACATTTGGGGATAAGTAAGAGTGCTCTAGAAGGAGAATATGCGACTGGAAGGTGCCTTCGAGCAGGAGAAATAAATGCAAGCTAAATGGCAGAAGCTTGAAACACTTAAAGTACATTCAATGGCTATAGCTCTAACAATACCTAGCCCAAGTTTGAAATCGATATATATCGATTTCATGTAAACTTATCGATAGCCCGAACGTGTGTCAAAATTCAAGTTCTCTTTCAGTTTATTTATGGTCAGAGAATGCCGTAGCATACATTACATGTTAAGACTATAGCTCTATTATATAATGCATTCCATTATCGATTTCATGAAAACGGGAACTCATCGATAACCCAAACGATTTTATAATGAATTCTCTTTCAGTTTATCTATGGTCAGAGAATGACGTAGCGTATGTACATTAATGATTATAGTTATAACAATATATGAGCCAAGCTTAAAATCGATTTTGATCGATTTCATGAAAACGGGAAACTTATCGATAACCCGAACGTGTGTAAAATGTCTAGTTCTCTTTCAGTTTTTCTATGGCCAGAGAAGGAAGGAAGGAGTATGTGCGCATTAGGTCAGATCGTTGAGTATTATCAAGAAAACACATATGTATACAAAAATATACATATATACATATTTTGTGTGGTCGGTGACACTTTGTTTTTACCCTATTTTCAAGGGTATTATAATATATATTGTCATAGTCGCCGCGTTGAAGGCCACGGAAAGCCAATTATTATATATATTATATATATTATTAGCCACTTTTCAATTATTAGTATAACAATTTATTGACAGCTTTGCGTATACTTAATATTGCATGAAATTCTTTTATAGATGATATTTGTTCATTTTAATTACTAATTTGCATAAGATGTATATAAGGTAACAGTCGAGTGTATTCCAAAGTGACATTTCTCTTGATTATTAACTGATTAACTGAAAATTCCGCAACCTTTTTTAACTGTGATTTTAGCTTTTTTATTAGCCACATATTCAAAGCGGCCAGTCATCTATTTCATATAGCTTTTATAGCTATACATAGATGGAGAAATCCGATTTGCCGCGCCCCCTCTAGCTGTCATATATCTAATCATTTTTCTTGGCTTCTGGCGCTTCTGTAATACCAGATATAGTACTCCATGGTTTCTGAGCAATCTGAACATTTAATTAGACGCTGATACCATCTGATATTTATCCGTGACATTTTCACTTCGTCAAAGAGTATAAAAATAGATTAACAGGATTTTTTTTTGATTAGCATTTCTTAATGTAATTGTCCATAAGGGGAATGGGAAAGCTAATCGGATAAGATATGATGTGCCAGCATTTGCTTTTATATTATTTTATTACTTTCCGGTCCCTCGATTCGAAAGCCGAGCCAATCTGTCTGGCCAAAGTATTTATCGCCTCCCACAGGCCGGCAGCTGTTGTTATTGCTGACTCTCCGTCTAATTGCAAACTTTTATTGTTTTCGGCGTATAAAATATGAATATTCATAAATACAGGCCGTACAAGTGCATGTGTGTGTGCGCCAGCATGCCCAAATAGGCATAAGACTAAGCTGGTGAAAGTGGGTCAACGAATTGCGCCAAAATAACTCGCAAGAAAATTAGTGACAAGTGCCCGATTTCTATGCCCCTTGAATGAGGCTGTCCATTCAGCAGTGCGCGCGCTCTCTCTCTCTCTCTCTTGCTCTCTCTGTCTGAGTGTGTGAGGCCATGGCAATCATCTAAATATAAAACGCGTGCCTCATTCCACTAAATTTAAAAAGTTTTTGATGAACATGTTTAGAGGAAAAACACACGCCGAATAATCATAATTATCTTATTTCCATTTTCAATTTTCAATTTTCAGCTTTTCAATTTTTGCCTACGTACACGAAAACAAAAAACAGCAGCTGCTGCCACAAACCAATGAAACAAGACAGAAAACTTGAATTTGGGTTAGCGAAGATTTAATACCCTTAGACATCTATTCATAGAATTCATAGAGTTACCCGATTTATCACTTGAAAGTGAATTTAAATGAATTTAAATTTAATCAATGTTTGATATATGAATAAATTGCGTGTAATATATATAATATTTTATGTTATATATATAGTATATTATATGATTGTATTCCGTAAGAAAAGTCCCTTGAAATTTAAAATTAGCTGTCTGAAGCATATTATTAGAACGAAAGAAAACAAAATACATTTTCAAAAAACATTTTATCTATTTCCTTAAGGAAGAGTCCTTCACCTCTATCTCTAATATACCAAGTTCATATTTTGATCCTCATTCACGGCAGTGAAATGAGTATATACATATATATTTTATTATTTTTGATTATGAAAATCAATCCAAAAAACAAAAATTAAGTTCAAGAAACGCATAAAATACAAAATATAAATTTTTAAATTATGATTGTTATTTTTACCTATTATTTATTATTATTTTTAATTCATATATAATTAATAATATTTAGATTCCTTAACTTCATTAGGATTTTGGGCAAGTTTGCTTAAAGCTAAGCTTCATTAATTCCATCATCATATTAGTTATTTTGATTTTTAAAGTATATACATATATATAAAGTATACATATATATATGTATGTCTTTGAATATCATCTTAATACTGTGAGTAACGTAACGAAAGGCATTCAGAAATAATGTTGCTCTAGGTGGGCTGCTTTCTCTGACCGCTAATCAGCTGGTCAATGCGTTTCTGGGAGCGTGTGCCACTGTAGACCTGGCTAAAATCTGAGGGCGGCATCATGCCTAAATTGGAATTGCCTGCCTGTAGATCCCCCCCCCCCCCCCTCTCACTCTCTACAGGCTTAGGTAAACAATCAAGTGATTCTTTGCTTAGGATCCATCTGTTTATAGTTGGGCAGGTTGTGACGTGAAAAGCGCCTCGTGCACATGGCAAAATAATTGCAAATAGAATTTTTCACGTCAGGTACATAAATTCTATGGGCGCTTAATCAGCTCGTCTCGCTTTAGGTGCTCACGTATTGCGGACAGACGAGCGGACGGACGGATCAGCATATGTGTGTGTGTATGTGTGTGTGTGTGTGTGTGTGTGCTGATTGGGCCAGCTATTTATAGCGTTTAGTGTTCTATTTGGGCATCGCCTTGCGCCTCGGTCAAGGTAATTTTTGGGCACTCTTTACAGATGACGTGCAAAGCCTCGCGCTGCCCGCTCCACTATAAATAGCTGATGCCGATGATTGGGCAAGAACTGCGTGAGCATTTGTAGAGTGACAGCCGCCGTGGCTGGCCGAGTGCAAATATAGATGCATTTCTCAGCTTGTTCCCTTTGAATTTGTTGCTCGATTTGCTGGCATGCCTCGGATTCCACTTTAATGACTTTATTTACGAGGCGCACACAGAAATGTGTGGATATTTATATGACAACGACGGCCACAAAAAGTTAATCCCACTAAATGCCGTTTATAGTTTATAGCACCAAAATCTTGTCCGCCGTATTCGCTCTGCTCTTCCCCCCGGCACGCAGCACCAGAACTTTGATCTAGTGTGAACTGCATAATATATAATAGATTAGCGCTAAACTTGTGCAAGCCGTACAATAATTTAGTCGATTGCTGCTGGGCAGAATACCTAGAGCTCATGCTGAAATGTGGGTAATGTATTCGAGACTTATATATAATTTTGTAATTCGAATTACTCTACCGAACATCATTATTTATCCGTTACTTTACAGAGATTGAGATCAGCTAGGAAGTATTTACCCTTGCATTAAATTATCATAGTTATTTACATTTGATATTTTAATTTCATTTAATATTATTTACAATTATTTAAATATTTTCATATTCATACAATCTTTATTTGTTATATTTGGAATCGCACAGACACGCAAAGTGTGCAGTAACATGAACTTGGCAATGTTTAGGATATATCTTTCAATACTTCATCTGATATAATTAGAAATTGTGACAAATGAAATGAAAGCGCAACTTTCTCGTTTAGCCAATTCTCCTCCTCCTCTCGGGAATCGTTGGCCTTCGTGTGTTTTCATTGTATTTGATGAATCAATAATGTATTTCGATGGATGATCGGCGCTGTGGATGGCTGCTGTGACATTTGATGTTCGATTTCTGACCATGATTTGGCAGTTTCGTTCAGTGGGTTATCTTCGTTTTCCGTTTTGCATGTTTATTCTTATCGTTCAACAGTTGGCAAAGCGCGTCACAGGTTGGCTGTGGGAGAGGGAATGGGAATAAGTGCAGTTGTGGGAGGGGCA
This sequence comes from Drosophila mayaguana, assembly GCA_037075325.1. Lineage (NCBI taxonomy): Eukaryota > Metazoa > Arthropoda > Insecta > Diptera > Drosophilidae > Drosophila > Drosophila mayaguana. Next base: position 13,375,037 of record JBAMCG010000037.1, on the reverse strand, counting down.
GGGGGAGGTGGGTGTAGCGATAAGCATGCTAGCGTCACACACAATCACGTTGTGCGTCAATCGTTTTACTATGCGTTCGTCTGTATGTATGTGTGGCAGGCTAAATATAGCCAAATATATATATGCATATGTGTATGTATGTATATGCATAATATCTATAGATATGCGACTATGCGTATATCATTTGATTAGAAGACAACTCGCAGCGAGGCGAAAGGCCCGGCTAATGAGCGCCCGAAGCATTCGAAGGCATCTTCTTCTACTTAAGATCCATGACACACTTCCGCTGCGCCAAGTTACATCATTAATTTTCCGTGTTCCATATGGCTGACTGGCTGACTGGCTGACTGGCTAATGCTTTTCATTTGACAATAGGCCAGGCCAGCAAACGAAAACAAATTCGTGTCGTGTTTGCGCCGCGTTGTTGCCATTAATTTGTTGGTATGTGCCACGCCGAGCTATCTGCAGTCTGATATAGCTTGTAATTTCGATGTTCGCAGCGATGCTTCCGTGGCAATAAATGTATCTGCATCTCTGTCTGGATATCTATATCTGTATCTGTATCTAGCTGCATCTTCGGCCGATCCTAAGTGTGTCACGCGCTGTTAGACTTTTGATTTCTGTTCTGTTTTTATTGATTTAGTGGCCCTTTTGGCTGAGCGCTATTTATAGAGCTAGAAGACCAAATAACAAAAAGAAAATACGAAGAAAAAACAAATGAACTGAATTCAGCTAAAAATCCATGACGTGCCCCGATAATTGCGAGTACTATATACACCCCCTGGTCCAATTTTAGACGCTCCAGACTGAGCACTATAGTTAGAATGTGTTTATTTGTTTTCCCTCCTCGTGTGTGGGTGGGATTTTCGTGTCTCTAAGAACAGCAGCGACTGCTACTACGTCATTGTTGTTGTTTGCGTAGTTGCGAATCTTTCAGCTGAACTTGAGGCGTCAGCGGGCGCTGAGTATTTTCCGATTATTTATTTGTTGTTTTTTCGTTTTTTGGAAAAAACATTTTGTTTATAATCAAGAGCTAATATTCGTTACGTGAAACAGTATAAATAGCTCGGGCGTGTTTTAAATTTAGCCAGGCGCGCACAAATTCTGCTCAGATACACAAAATATCTTGTGTCTATTATGTGATTTTTTTTTTCAATTTATGTTTTTGTTTTTTATCTGTTGACGTGGCTAAGCCAAACAAATGGCAGCGCAAAAAGTCAACTCAATTCTTTTATTTTCTTTTTCGGGTGTCCGAATCGGTTCCCTCACGCCCCCTTCGCGGGCTAAAACAGTTCTCCGGTTCTCTAGTTGCTGTCATTTTTCATAGCACAAGTCGTGGACTGACAGGAGTCGGGTGAGTTTTTTGGGGGCGACTTAAATCCCTTCAAATGCCGCGACATGTAAATATTTTCAAGAGCCGACGCGACAATCGCAACAACAACAACTTGTATAACAAGAAGAAGAAGCAGCAGCAGCAGCAGCAGCAGCAGCGGCAGTAGGAATATAAAGTCACATTGCATTGCATATAAAATATAATTTCATTCTATATGAAAAATGCAAAGTGACAACATAATTCGCCAGTTTATCATAATCAAAATACGCCTACATTGTTCGCTGGATGCATAATGCAAGCGACAGGCGAACACTTTTCAGCCACACTTCAACAACAGCAAGAACAACAACAACAACAGCAAAAGCAACAACAGCAGCAACAACAACAGCCACAAGCCACACATGGAACAATGACACAGACGCCTGTCAGGCCAAGTGGCAAAAATAACTTCAAATAGTTTTGGTTGAGCAAAACAAAAAAAAAAAAAAAAAAAAAAGAAGAAGAAGCAAAATATTTCTTAAGTTAATTTTTGCTGCAATTTTTGTTAGTACAAACACGAATTTTCTTTTGCATTTCGCTTCGCTTCCCATTCCCATTCGAGACTTTTCGGCATTTCAAAATGTTGTCCGCGAAGCACGGCGAATTAATGTTGAACACGTTGGAAAACAGTTTTGTAATGCGATCAAATTAATCAACTTTAATGCATTTGATATTAAGCTAAAATCCTTTTCTGAAGTCTTTCAGATGTGCAGTATTTGTGCTAAAATTAGCCAACCAGAAGTAAAGTTAAGACAACCTCCAACACAATACAAATAAAAAAAAACAAAAAAAAAAAAAGATGTTTGTAATATACTTTTACTCATAATAAATGGATTATTTTAATATTGCACTAACTTATTCGTAGAATGGAAGTTCTTCATTGAGATGGCAATTAACATCTATGAACCAATTATTGAATCATATGATTAATTTAACAAAATACAAATAAACAAAAATAATGGAAAATAACATTTATGAATCAAGCGACGAAATAATCGATTAATCAAATGGTTTATTTTCGTGTATTGTATACCATTAAATAGCATATATATGTAAGTATTTATTAATTAACACTCGAAATATGCACATAACTATGGTTAATCCGATCCATTTTAATAGGCATCCTGCTCACTCAGAAGCGCCTATTAGGAAGCAATATCGATCCGCGATTGTGTAAAGTATTGAGTGCACTGCACTCAACTGCTCGGAACTACAACTGGAGTACTTAAAGAAGCTGAGCAAGTCTTTGATTCGAGGTTATTCATTTACTTTCCTGGAATGTTTGTGCCTTGTGGTGGTAGATCAAACTCTACCTCGCCCGTAGATGATCCGTCACTAACATTTGCTGGGCTTTCGTTTGAATTCAATTTCGATTCGATTAAAGTTTCAATTAATTAAATTATATCGCCAAAGAAGTGAAGAAGAATAATCGATTATTGTGAGTAATCTGATTCATTGTGCCATCACTAGTCAAATATGCCTATAGTATCAATATATTGAATATATTATATTCCAATAAAATAATACTTTTGCTTAGACAAATCATTTCAAATCATTCGCAGTAAATTTCAAATTCATATTGAATATGATTTTTGTTTTGTTTTGAATCATTTGACCTGAAATAAATAGCAAATGAATCATTTTATCTGGGTTTTGGAAATCTCAATATTAATGCTTTAGTTAACTTAATCACATGTCACGCTCATGGACTGGATGAAATGAAATGTCAAGTGCTTAAATTCATAAAAACCGAATCGTTTCATTTGCTTTGGCAGCGAGCAAGTAAATATAAATACAATAAATTCGTGTGGCTTAAAAACAAAAAAAAAAAAAAAAAAAAAAAAGAGAGAGAAGCAAATATTATGAAGAAGAAAAACGGGTCAAGAGACAAAAAGCTTTTTTCTGAATGAGCATGGGGACCAGCTATACAAGTCTTATATTATACAATCCCCAAAAACTTCGAGAAACCAAAAAATCGAGCGATGCGACGATCGTTGAGCCATATTTGGTCAAAAGTAGGCATCACAAATTTTGGGGCACCTCAATGCTGTTTCTCTTGTTTCTCCCTTTTGACAGTCATTGTGGCTGTTGTTATTGTTGTTGTTGTTGCTATTCTCTTGTTCGTTACTCAAGTCTTAACCAATTTTGGGTAAACTTTGTGATTTGTGCTTAATTGCGGTTTCGCTTGGGTCGCTCGGCCGCACCAAAAATGGCCACATTTGCTGCCCAGCCACAAACAAAAACAAGTTAACAGTTTCATGGGCTGCGTAATCATCGCCGGCAACGTGTCGCTGACTATTTATAACTGGATTCGCCATGCAAATGCCTGGCGGGGGATTTTGGTTACTAACTCATTTCGCACATACATATATATAAGACAACTGTACTCGAAAGCAATTTGCCAAGAAATGCTGAATCAATTTCAGTCTCTATATATGCATAATAATATTTGTATAATTTATTTTGTAATGAGAATAATATACAATATAGTTTAATATATATTTTTCAAAATTAATTAATTAAATAATTAATTAGGGAACAATACACACATGATAATAATAATATTAAATAATAATAATAGTATTCAATTACGTTTATTATTTTTAACTATTTATCATTTTCATTGTACATAACATTTATATATAAATTTGTTTTAAAAATATTTATATTAATTTTAATTATTATTTATTTATTTATTTTTTTTTTTTGTATTTATGTCATATACAAAAACAGTTAATTTGAATATTTTTATTAATATATAAATTGGCTAACAATATATTTATAGAAATATTTATGGTATCATTCGCTTTATTTTAAATTTTTATTATAATTAATTTCCTTTTCTGCTCGTACTTGATTAGTGTAAATAATTTTCAATTAAAATTTTGTTTGCCCTAACTGTACAAGCCGACAAAAAGTTTGCAAGTATAAAGATAAAACAAGTAAGAAAGCTATAGTCGAGAGTGCTCGACTAGGAGATACCCTGATCCCTACAAAGAGCTGATATTCACGCACGCATAAGCACGCGCTCTGCTAACTGCGCAGTAAGCAGCGACTACGCTTGGGCTGCGCTGCAGTGTGGGCAATACTATGAGAATTTTGTTGCTGAATAATTTCTCCTGTAATAAGACTATCTTCATGAAACTTTCAGAATGTGATCACAATGTGCAAATGTGTGTACATTCCAAAGCACAAGTCTCTAGTGCTTAAAATACGTTTTTTGCAAATTGGGGGCGAAGGGGGCGTGGTATCCAAAATCTGTAAATGACAAAATCTGCATATTGATCAGATGTATGTACACACCAAATCTGAAGTCTCCAGGTCTGAAAGTATTAAAATTACGGTGAATAAACAAACTCAATCTATCGATTATTCGCGATAAAAAAGTAATCGGACGAGTTATCGAAAAAAAAAGATAAACTTGTACTGCGTATGGTATACATGAGTATGCATACAAAATTTGAAGTCTCTAGCTCTTATATCTTCTGAGATCTAGGCGTTCATACGGACGGACGGACGGACGGACGGACGGACGGACGGACGGACGGACGGACGGACGGACAGACGGACAGGGCTATATCGACTCAGCTCGTCGCCCTGATCAAGAATATATATACTTTATGGGGTCTGCCACGCCTCCTTCTGCCTGTTACATACTTTTCACAAAACCATTATACCCTGATTTCCCATTTTTAATGGGATCAGGGTATAAAAAGAAGTGAGAAAAATGAATATTAATTTTTATGATTTAATTGGTTTTAACTTATTATTTCAGCATATAAAAAAGTCTTAACAAGTTAAATATCAAATTGCATATTTTTGGCCACAAATTAGTTTTTGAGTTGTTTTCTAGATGATTTGATGGTCTTTACGTTAATGTTATGTACTTTATTACTATACCTTAAACTAGTGCCCAATCCAGTTGATTCAGGGCTAATAATAGACTTAATTCATTCAATTTGCTGAGGTTCGCTGAGCTCAGCTCCTTGCGTAAGGCTTCTGAGAAATATATTGTTTGGCTATGAATAACTTCGTGCTGTTTGCAATTCGATGGGCAATTGCTACATTTGTAGCTGGTTTTATTTTTAGTTACCTAGTTACTGCAAATATCAGCTTGCATGAAGCTAATGAAAATTTATGGGCGGCATCATTTTCATGGCTTTGCCTGCGTCACAGACAACAAAAAGCAGCTATTAGAAAAAATTACACCTGTTGTCGCAGTCAAGGCCGCTTCGCTTTCGTCACAGCACACACACACAAAGACACAAGCACTCACTCACACACACACACACAGGGGCGAGTGCCCGCAGCTGGGGTGGCAACGCAGGCGCGCTCTTAAGTATGCTATGATTTTTCATTCATTCATAAAAATTTACCGGGAAGGTTTACGCAAGCAGCGTTTGACAACAGCCCAGCAGCAGCCGGCAATTTTTAGCTCCATCGATTTTTGCTACTCAGCACAATATTAGCGAAAGAGCGAGGGAGAGTTGCCTAGCCGCTCTCTCTCTCTCTCTCTTAGTCGTCGTTTCTCGGTTTGAATGTCTCCCTTTTAACTTTGCCTTTACTGCGAGCTCTCTCTCCCTCTCGCTGCCCATCTCTTTCTCTCGCTCGCACCCGCATCTCCCTTTCCCCTTGACTTTGACTTGCAGCAATGGGACTCGCATTGCTGTGACGCCTTCGAAACCGGTGCACATTTATCATCGCAGCAGTCAGTCAAGCAGCCAACCAACCCGATTTGTTCAGGTCTCGCCACGAAGGCGTTCAAAATTAAAAGTCGCTCAACTGCAGCAACAGCAACAGCAACAGCAACAACAACAACGGCATTAAGGCGATTGCATTGCGCAAATGCGAAATGATATTAAAATGAAAAGTTTGCCAAGTAATAAACTGATAAAGAGGCGACGTCTGCGCCGTCTGACGGCGACATATCGCTAAGGTAACTTATTAAACAACATGGCGCTGAGTCTTAATGAAGTGCATAATCCACAGTGTACTCTCGCTATGTGATGCAGTTGACCATCAAGCGCTAATGCACAAACAGCCATCAGTATTCCCAGAGCTTGGGCAATGAATTTATTGTTCCAGATCTGCTCACTATATTTCCTCCTGCTATTCACCAGTATCTATAACTGTAATGAGTATATATAGATACATATTCGAAATGCTTTCAGATCCACTCATTACTGAGCTCATCGAATATATATTGCTGATTTGCAAAAGAGATTGCTAAAAGTTGCCTCTAAAATGTTCTCCATTAAAGCTTCTCTATATATGGCAGTTGATCTTCTGGCAGATCGTAAAACTCTGATTTGCATTAGGAAAAGATAAAATAAATAAGCCTGGGACTTGAAGGGCTTAGCTCAAAAAGCATTGTAGCATTAGAATACGGTAAAGTGGATTCTTACTGTTATTATAACCAGTATTTAATATGAAAACTAGTCAAATTTAGTTTCAGACTGCAATAATAGATGAAATTCATTTCAAATTTATTATAAGTTGTTGTAAGTTATAAATATGTTAAACATTTTTGATTGAATTTAAAAAGTTTAAAGTTATTAAAAACAATATTCAATAAGCAGAGAATTGCTGAGAACTACGAAATTTAATAAGAAAGAAGTAAAAATGTTGTATAAATAATTATAAATATAAATATATAATTTATTTTATATAATAATATTTGGTATATTATATATATTTATATATTATACATAATTATACATAATTATTTTATTGCTATATAAAATATTGTTATAAAATTTTTATACTAATTATTAACACAATATTTTACCAATATTAATATTAAATATTTATAGCTCTGTTTTATAATATTTTTTTTTTTAAGTTTTATACAATTAGGAATATTATTAAATATATTTTTAAAATTTATAATTTGTATCATCATTGCAAACTATTATTCTTTTCCAACTTATATTGCTATGATACAAATCTAAGATTTATTATAAATTTTGAAATTATATTTCATATTATTATTTGTATTTTTTATAACCATATATATTTTTATATATATTTTATAATTTGAAATAATTCAGTAGTGCATTCGTAGAGTGCATATAATATTCGACTAGATTTGTTTTTATTTATTTTAATTTTTTTTTTTTTTTTTTTTTTTTTGGTTTTTGTCTGGCAAATAAAAACTAAACAAAATATACGCACAAATATTGCGATACAGTTTGTAAATGTTGTTGTTGTTGTTGTTGTTGTTGCATTGTGGCTGCCTCGTTGCAGCAGATAAATGTAAATTATTATGTCGTAAATTTGTTGACTGCCATGTTGGCCAGGCTTCTTTGACATGGGGCCCCAACAATGCGCCAAGCATCGATTTGCACAGCAAAAATAAAAAAAAAAAATATTATAATAAAAATTAAATGAAAAGGAAATAAAAGGCAACAAAAAAGGCCTATAAAATGGCTTGATTGAGCCCATGCCTAAGCCCAAAAAGAATATAATATAGACATAGCAACTGAGTGAGAATGATGCCGACTGCATAATACTTGTTCAGAGGAAGAGGGCGGGGGAGGCGCGACGATCGAGTATGAAAAATAAGAATTGCGCTGGGGCGAACCGGATGCGATAGGCGTGCATCAGCAGCATGCAGCATGCAGCATGGAGCATGGGGCATGTTGTTGATTTATTTGAGCCGGCACACGACCAGAGTACGACCACGTCCACTGCGATGGGCGACAAATGACACGCAGAAAAGTGCAAGTTACGCTTGGCAGAGCAGAGCAGAGAGACAGAGAGATAGAGAGAGGTATAAATATGGCTAATACGTGGGCCAATGCGGCAACAAGGCGCGTGCCAGCGCACGCCCAGCCAGAAGAGCAGCAACACATTCTAAAGTGTTTGTGAAAAGGTTTGCGCTGCCCTTGAACTTAGTTCAGGCGGTTGACCGACATTTGGCGGCACAGGTGGGTGGAGAATGTGCCGGCCGGCGGGCCTTCTGGCAGAGTGTGTGTGTGTGTGAGTGAGTGTGTGTGCGTGTGTGCGTGTGGGCATATGTGAGAAAAAAGCAAACAAAACAAACGCCAGCACAACAAACAACCCCCGCAATATTCGCGACCAGACGCGACCAGACGCGACGACGCGACGTCAACAAAAGCGTCCCCTACACTTGTCGATGCAAAACAGAGAAGAATTTCTCAAGCACTACATGTGCATGTGTGTGTGTGTGTGTGTGTGTGAGAGAGAGAGTGTAGGTGGCGGAGGATGGCGCTGCCGCCGATGTGAGCCGGTCGCGTGCCACTTTGTCCTACACATGGTCAGGTGGGGTCACTCAACTAAAACCGAGCCCCACTCACGCTCCATAAAAACAGATCCGAAGCGATCTCTTGATCTCTCGCTGTAGATCACTGGCAATGGAGGCGTTGTTCGTCGAAGCAGCCACGCGACCACGTTTGCCAAATTTGTTACTCAGGTGGGCTGCACTTGACACCAAGCAAGTGGTTAATACTAACTTAGTGCCGGAATAAAATAGTAAACACACATTTCTGAGGCAATGACATAATTTGAGGAAATGCTTACTGACAAACTCGACTTTGCTTAGCTCACTCGAAATGAAGATTCAAACACATGGGTGATTCAATTTGCGTTAAGCATTAGAAGTTCCTACCTCTAACAGCGAAGGATAATCGGAAAGAAAGAGATGAATCAACTCAATTATTAATCTCAAACAAAAATCTATAAATTTACTTTATTATTTGGCATTGTATGTTGATCTTGTATAAAGTTTTTTAGTGGTACCTTTCCTAAGAGTATCGAAAGGGCAAGAACGATTTCTGGATTCAATTGATGCATATCGATATGTCGATGTTTCGTTCAGTGTCGTTTCGTTCAGTTTAGTGTCGATCAGTTGGCTAGTCTAGCCGCTTTGAGTGTGGGAGCAGTTCGCACTTGAAATGTGTTCTGAGTTATTGCGCATAAATTTCACACACACACACTGCCACATACGGCGGGTACGCCCACCTCAATTAAATAACGGACCCAGAAGAACGCGGCGATCGCCTTTAATTTAATTAGTTGCGCGTGCGACGATCTGCAGGTTGCATGCCCCAGTGGCTGCGCGGTTGCACGTTATTTATGCGTCGCCTTCTTTATGGCTTCCCATATAAATTTTCATTCTGCTTGTCATCATTTTGTTGTTGTTTTTCGGGTGGAATCTTTTCGCTTTTCGCTGTTCGCTGTTCGCTTTTCGGCTTTCAGTTTTCGCTTTGCATTTGAGGCTCTTTGGGGCCATAAACTATGTCGCTCGCCGCTCAAGAGCCAAAACATGCTCATAATTCCATAGGCAACAATGTGTTCAGTCTCGATCGGTCGATCGGGTCAATAAATGAGCTAACGATTCATATCTGCCCCTCGTGTGATCTAGATTCGAGCAGCAGAGCCCATAAATATCATATAATACCAGCTTTATTACTGTATGACTTTTCTCTAAAGACTAAACAACATTTGTGGCATATCTAAATTCTATCAGTGCAACGTGAGCACTAAAAGTTAGTTTACAGAAATCAAAATATCAAAAACTTGATATTAGAAATTAGTATAAAATATTAGCTAATGTATTCGTTAATAATTAAAGAATTAACAAAAAATCGGTATTATCTATAATCAATTTCCATGTAATTCCATGCCTACTTTCATTCTATTTTATAATATTTTTATAGCCTGATCCCATTAAAAGTGGGAAATCAGGGTATAATGGCTTTGTAAAAAGTATGTAACAGGCAGAAGGAGGCGTGGCAGACCCCATAATTTTTTATTTTTAATGATTATTTTGATTCTCATATGAATGAATACATTTCTTTATAGTTGTTTTTTATTCTCTCCACAATTATATTAAATATGTAGTTAAATATGTAAAGTTAAGGCTGCCAAATTCTGGAAAATACAAAATATGTTCTTTACCCTAAAAAATCTTTAAGTTGTTTATAATATTTCATAATTCAATTGGCATAGTCCAACCGTAATACTTTAGTCAAGTTCTTAAATTTGTAGCCTTAGAGCTGCAGAAATATAATTTATTTTCTCGATTTGCCACGCCTTTCATTGCGTATACATGCCATAAATTTTAAGGTACATATTTTTATATTATATATAATTTTATTTTATTGGCCTCACAGGTCAAACTTCCTGTAGAAACCTCAATATCGGCAAACATCGGATCACTTTATCAAATATAAGAAATATATTCCCTATGCTAACTGAGAGTCGTGTGCTTTGCTCTATTCATTTGTTTCGCAAATGATATTCTCTTGTATAGTATTTCTAGTAGAAGGCAATTTGCCAGCTTAGCATAAATAAGTAATTGCGATTATGAATTCAATGTCTCTCTAGTCTCTGACTTAATACAATAATGATAAATGGCGTTTGTCTATTTACGAGTGGCTGCTTCATTGGAGCTCTGGAGACAGGAAATGGAATAACAAGACTTGGACCCAGACAGCCAATCAGCGAAACGAGTGCTTGACCGGGTCATAAGGCTGCCGAGCCGGCGAGCTTCGATCTTGGGCTATAAATCGAAGTATCTAATTTTTTCTCTTTTAATTTTGTTTTTATTTGTGTTTTATGTAATGGACGCCCACCTGGTAAACGTCTTTTGCTGTAATAATTTATTATCACATTCACGGCTTGGCAGAGTCAAGCAATTAATATGGAGAGTGAATGGTGCAGAGGAGGGGCACGTGGACGGGCGGGGGAAGAAGTGGCACAGAAATCAAATGAATGAATGAATCAACGCAACGGGCAGCTGACACGGGCAAGGCAAATGCCAGAGAGACGGCAGCCAGAGCAGAAATCATCAATGGAAAACAACAAGCAGAACGATGAAGAGGGGAGCAGAGGGTAGCAGAGGGTAGCAGAGGGGAGCGGAGCGGAGCTGACTCCAAATGTATCTGTGTTTCTCTGTATCTGCAGAGTGTTGGCGTGGCAGAAGGCAATCGGCAGCTTTAGAGCCAGCAAAGCGTTTGGCAATGCAGAAATCGAATTAGCCGCAACAAGCCGTTTAGACAGACTCTGCTGCTGAGCTGCGTATCTCAGAGATACGTGGCGTGTGGGCTGCGGTCAGTGCGTAGGTAGTTGTTAGCCGAAGCAGCAGCGCAGCAGCGCAACAGCAGCGCAGCACCCTGTATCTATATCTACGCGGCAGCATAATAAAATTCAACAATTTATTGCAGTTGCCGCTTTAACTTGTTGTTGTTGTTGTTGTTGCTTAGCCAAAAAAAGTAAATAAAAAATAAAACATTTTCATTCACAAAACGGCGGCCGTTGTATGCAAATTGACCGCCAGCTTTCAAAACTGCGCCGTGCGACACACTTGGCAAGCGATGTTCAGCGATTGCAACAGCAACAGCAACAACAACAATAACAACTGAGCTGCCGCCAATGAATGAAACTGCGCCCAGGAGCAGGGGCAGGGGCAGGGGCAGCTGACTGGGCCTACGTGTCGGCTACGTAATGGCATATATTTAATTATCGTACACTCGGCAGCATATCGAAGTGACATTTAGATCAGGCATAAGCAAACACCTATTAGATATATAAGTAGTATATAGCATACAGTATAGATAAGATCAATCAGATAAGGCATAGATATAAGCAGAATTCAGAATTGCTCAGAATTGAAAAATAACAATACAAATTATGATGTACGGAAAATAAGTAACTCTGCAATTCGATCCATTCCTAATAACTCATATATATAATAACAATAATAACTCATATATATATATTGCTGGAGTTTGTCTTCATTCTGCTATCTGATCTATTCGACTTACAAAATACATTACTTTGTTTACTATATACATGTATGCATATATTGATTATGTATATTATATTTTATATATTATTATGTATCTAAAATTGCATGAGTTGCGTTGTTGAGCCCAACGGGATGGCAGCGCCAGTTCAAGAAGAAGACAGACAGAAGACAGAATATTGATGGAGCCAAGTTTAAGTAATCACGGTGCTTTAGAGCTGTTTATTATTATTCTCATTACATTCATTTATTTTTTATTATAGTAATTGTTACATATATATTTATAAAGTTGTACCTTTCTATCTTTCTAATCCTAACAGTTAATTGACTTGACTCTGTAGATTGATAAAATGAAAATATGTGAAATGTGCAGATTTGTTTACTTCTACAAATTAGAGCATGGATGATTTTATAGTTTAGATCAGATAAGTTTATTGCGCTTGGCTATTTCATCATAGTTTTATAGACTCAATTATCTTCAGAATATAAAGATATTTAAACTAAAATCGTGTTGCACTAAATCAAATAATTCAACAAATCAATATGAATTTTATTATTGAAAAGTAAAAACTGTGTATCTAAAAAGTTTATATGTATGTATATTACTTTGAGAGTATATATTTACAGTTTATAATTTTCAATTCTGTATTTTACTCGGAGGCAAAGAGAGGCATGGCAGACTCTAAGCAATGTACATCTATGTATTCTTGATCAGGGCTTGATCAGAAATAAGCTTTTAAATATATTCTTCTCTAAATTATTGCAGTTCCTGACTGTCGATAAAAATCTATGGATTGGATTGCGACTCTGGAGTTCTTTAAGAGCAGAAGGTTGCTAAATTTTTGGCGCATATTCCTAGGTATACTTGGAATATTTCAAAATTTCGTTAAATTGAAATGTGGAATAGCTGCAAGTCGCCGTGCTTAGGGTATCTTCAAGTCGCGCACTCCTCGACTAGAGCTCATTTACTTTTGATTTCGTTTCGTTTTGGCTTTTGTTCGTTGTTGACTTTGCATTTTGCATTCGCATTTTGCATTCGCATTTTGCATTCGCATTTATTTATTTAAAGCATTAAACAAAGACACAGACACAAATGTTGTTGTCGCCGCTGCAACAGTTGCTGCTGCTGCAGTTGTTGTTGTTGCTGTTACTGCTGGCGACACGCAACAAATGTTAGACATTCAATTTGTTGTTGACACTTCATTAGCAAACCAAAAAGAGGAAAAAAAAAGAATTGGGTTAAATGTTGCTAAAATTAAGCGATGCGCGGAGCAGAAGCTGCAAAAGTTGAGCGATCAGTGATCTGCACTCGCAATGGGAAGCAGCTGGTCCTGCCCATTGACATGGCTAGCGAACACATTCCTGACGATCTTCTGCTGCTCCCATCTGCGCTCTTGCTTTCCCTACATTTTACTCGATGGGGATCAGCAGTTGATTTGATTTGCCCTCTTACAAGATCGAACGTTTGGCATATAGGCTCGTCACTCTTGCTGTAGCTGTTGAGTTTCTGTTTGGTTCGGAACTGGAGTAGCACGCAGCTTAGCCTAATAAAATCAACGATCGCGCTGGGGCTATACGATTACAGCTGCAGGGCGGGGCGGGGCAGGGTGGGGCAGGGCACGCGCTGGTCTGATAAGATTTCATGAATGAAATAGTAAATTCGCCCACGCTGCGCGCCGCATGATGAAATCATGAATGAATGGATGAATCAATGACTGAATGAGTGAATCGAGTCGAGTCGAGCGAGCAGAGATCACCTGGTGCCAGGTGCCAAAAGGGCACACGCGATGCGCGCGTGGGCAGCAAATGCAAATTGATGGCCATGGCTAAGATGCTCGTCTCCATTAGCCACGCACACCGGAACCGCATTAGCATCTCCGCTCGAAGTTGAGGAGGAAGATGCTGGAAAACCGGAAAGCCGCACTTTCAGTGAATGCTAACAAATTAACTGTCAAATGCCTCGACATCATTTGATGCATTCAACGAAAACATTTCGAAATCGCTTTTATGAATGAATTTTCGGCTACTCCCCGCTCGCCCGGCCCTTGTTCAGCCCGTCGAAAGCTGCATTGGCCCAATGGCAATATGCAGACAAAGACCAGCAGGCAATCAGGCCATGAGGCCATCTAACCAGGCAGCATTTGTTTGTTTCCCTCGACTTTTCCATGGCTCAATATCATATTTCAGTGATTGTCAACGGCTGTCATTGTTCGCCGCTGAAAGAGCTCTAATATTTTTCAGCTCGTTAAATCGTACGATCGAACGCATTAAAACTCAAATATTATGTCTTCCCGTTTGCTTTCTGATCTCTTTGGGAATCGCAGAGCATGAGAATCTTAGCGCATGTAAACTAGACTCATCAAGTATTTGGACTAGGCTAGAGTGGCACTTTGATCGAGCTCTGCAGCTCCACAGCTCTATCATATTTTTACCAATTTACCAATTTATGGGAAAATATTTTTGAAAAATACTTAAACAATTCAAAAGGGATTTTTTGGAGCAAAAACCCAATAGAGTCGCATATGAACTCAAGCCAGGAGAGGTCGAACGAAAAGTTCTTGACGTGACGACAGTTCAAATGTACAAATCAAAAGTGTTTTCTGCCTTGAATCTTGGGAGTAGAAGGAAAACCTGGTAAATAGTCCTGCATAGTCGGTTTGCATTAGTTTTAATGATATTCTTGGGTTAGGAATTATCTGTAACGAGCTTCTTCAGCTTGTAGGGAGCTAGAGCAGGAGAACGGTATCTTTATACCGACTGGCCAAGGTTTATGAACAGGTCGTTTCTTCAAAGATTTAACCTCCCTGTTATCATCGGAAAGTCCCTAAGCAGCCTAAGTCGTGTGTGAATGTAGTTTATGATTACTTTTCTATAAAAAGTGAACTACTTCATAGCCTAGTTTCAATCAAGTATAACCAAAACAAAAGAAAAGCTATTTACCATTACCCATTTGCCTTTTAGCCTTGCTCAGTACCTACCCAAGTCTACAGTGAATAGTAAATTGGGCTTTGAGGAGAGTTCTTACGACCCACACACAGGTGAAACGAAATGTGCTCGCATATCTAGTCGCTCGTAAGCATTTGAGTGCCAACTTAATTATGGAATGCTCTACACGTACATTGATTGTTGTTAAGTTGATTCCGACAATGTCTTGGCTGTTGTGTGGCTGGCATTTGGCTTGGCGTTCGGGTTGCTGTCGGGGCGCTGGTTAAGGCCGAATTCTCACACAGCTGGCGGGCATTACAAGTTTATGGCTGGTAAACAGCGAACGACGACGGCAGCCGCTGCAAAGGCTGCACCACTCAACCACTGCACCACTGAACCACAGCCATGGCCAGGCTGACGTCATATGTGCATATAAAAGCCGCGACGATGACATAAATTGCATTTGAATATTGGCCAACAGCAGAAAACCATAACTGACTTTATTTTCCTATATACCCTGCATGGAAAAGGAAATTGGGCTGGGTATATGAGTGGTGCAGGCAGAAGCAGGCCACGAAGAAGAGAGGTGGAGCAACGCAAAGAGATGAGATTAGATGTGGGGAGAGATGATGAGAGCATAGAGGCGCTGAGTAGAAGGGATGGGCAGGAGAGAAAAGCACAGAGAGAGAGAGAGAGAGAGAGAGAGAGAGAAATCTGATATGTTTCTATATATTTTGCTATAAAATCAGTATCGAATATTGATTTATTGATTGAATAACTATTAATATTGCACTAATAACATATATAATAAAGTAATAATATTTGAGCATTTGTCTAAACTCCCAACTGCTAGAATTACAGGGTATTTAGCTGCGCACTCACGAGTAGCGCGCATTAACTTGTTTCTGCGTGCCTCTCGCTCGTCACGACGCGACGCTAACATCGACGTTCGACGTCCACGCCGCCGTCGACGTCAGCGTCCCTGGTCGATTTTTGGCATGAAAAGTGACAAAATTGCAGCGATCGCTGCGCCTGCGCTTTGAGCAGAGCGAAAAGCGTTTAATGAATGGGGCGCAGCAGCAGCAGCAGCAGCAGCAGCAGCAGCAAAAAGCGAAAATGAAACAACAAAAATAACAACAACAGCAGCAATTGCTGTCGCAGCAACAACATCCGCTGCTGCTGCTGCTGCTGCTGTCACAGCCAGCGTCGACTGCAGCGTCAGCTTTTTCGGAACTTGCGCGTGGGCAGCTTCATTCATAACGAAAATTTCGTAGCGCTGAATGAATTGCAGTTTTGTAGCGCTTAAGGCGCTGGCTTATGGGCCAAATAACGGGACAATGTGCTACGCCCCCCACCCGCCACTCAGCTCGGCTGAGTGAGTTGAGCTGCCAGCGTTGAAGCTCAAAAGGAGCTGCAGGAGCAGCCCGAAACAACAAATAAAACGACGCGTTGATTGGAACCGAAAAATAAAACGAAAGAAAAACAAAAAAAAAAAAAAAAAAAAAACGAAAGAAAACAGCAGAGATTTACATAAATCAGCTACAAATTTGTTCCACTGTTCAAATGCAGTGTCGCCAAGTGCGAGCGAGAGGTCCGAGGAAGTCGCA
Organism: Drosophila mayaguana; assembly: GCA_037075325.1. NCBI lineage: Eukaryota > Metazoa > Arthropoda > Insecta > Diptera > Drosophilidae > Drosophila > Drosophila mayaguana. The sequence goes on along the minus strand of JBAMCG010000037.1, from coordinate 13,358,362 downwards.
GCAGCTTCTACGGCAGAGCAACAAGCGCAGTTGAAGTTGCAGGAGGCGGGCGAGGGGCTTGGCGTGCCTGGCGTCGTGTAGCCAAAGTCAACGCGTGTCGGCTTAGAAAACCTCGCAGCTGTACCAACTGTTTTTTTTTTCGGCTCTTTTTCTCCGATTTTTGTTGTTTTCTTTCCCGCATCAGCTTTGCGGGGGCCGCTGCCAAAGTAAAGTAGCTTTGTGTAGTTTTGTTGTCTGCTGTCGTCGTCGTACGAGTGGAAGAGTTTTCAAGTTGGAAGTCGTTGCGATTTAGTGGCCTGATTGCAATTGTTGATGTTAGCCATGTGCGCGTGCGTGTGTGTGTGTGTGTGTGATTAGAGGATGTGCCGCGTGCACGTGTGAGTGTCTGTGTGTGGATGTGGCAAACGGCTTTTGTTAATGCACAGCCGAATGCGATTGTTTGCTTAACGAATGCTTAATAAATGCATTTTGATTGCGTGCAGCGCATTTAAGCAATAGAAGCAGCGATTTTTCATTACGTTTAGCGCTCAGCGACTTTTCCTATTTTTCTTTTCACTGAATGCAGAGGCCCCTGCCAACTATCTGGCAAAGTCTTGCTGCTTAGATATGGTCACACTGCACTCAACAACCAATTTCAGTTTTCCAATTGGAATACTCGAATTCCAGCTAAAAGTATGGCTTTTATTTTAGCTGTGCTGATTTGCACAATTGATTTACATTTCAATTTATATTTATTTACTTATTTTTATTTATTTCAATTTATTTATATTTATATTTTATTAAACGAGTTTGCAGCACAATTGCTAGATCATTATATGGTCACCTTAATCAATCGAATTATATTTCCTCTTGATTGGTGAGTTTTGCATAAAATGTTCTCGCATTGTTAAATAATCGAATCTATATATGGTCACACTTAAACACCTATCGATAACCAATAAATTATCCTGAAAGCTGGCAACGCCCTAGCGATATGGCAAGCTTCAATGAAGCCCTTTTGTCAAATCATTAAATACGCTCAGTCTTTAGTCAGTCGGTGAAGCATTAATTTGTCGAGTGTGAAAAAAAAAAAAAATTATTGAAAAACCATAAAAAAGTGTTAAAATTTGTTAAACTTTTTTTTAACCAATTTATAAAAATGTGTAAAGTGTTTCGCGTTTCTTTGCTTTTCGTTCATTAATTTCCATGCAAATCTTGCGAATTTATTTGTGGAGCGCCCTCAAATAAAGGGTGCATAATGCATGTGTGTGTGTGTGTGTATGTGTGCAGCTAATTACTTGCTCAGGTATTGTCAAATAATTACTCTTAATAATATATATTTCTTAATTACTTATTTTTCTTTAGGTTTTGTGTTTAATTCAGTATGTCTATCATAGTTTTGAGGTTAGAATTGAACGTGGAGCTTTCAGGTAAGTTCTGCCAACCTATTTAAGCCTGCACTTCCATATAAACATACGTCAAGCATCTACAATGGCATTTATTAAGGTATTTATGAACTATAGAAACTTATTTTCTCGTACATTGGCAAATATTCAATATTTCCAGGTGTGTTTCAGGTTAGAGCCGAGCTGCAAAGTTTCAGTTGCGCAAAAGACAAAACTTGGTGAAACTGATAAGTTCTTCCGATTCTTAGTATTTATATTTTGTGAACACTTATCCCATTAGCCGCGCTAATTGGGCTGCTTTCTGAGCGCTTTAGTCACAAATCGTCGCATCTTTCAAAATTGACAGCAAAGAAAAAGAGAGGAGAAAAGACATTTTCCGACTTTGTGCTAACGATATGTAAAGCAGAAAGAAAACTTGGCAAACGCAAACGCAAACGACATTGGCACTTGCTCCAAAATCAGCCTCCTGCCCCCTCCCTTCATATGCCGTATGCATATAGCGATTTTCCTGTCAAGGGAAGCCAAGCATAAATCTTAGACAGATTGACAGATGGAAATGAATGTTCCTGCTGCTGGCCGCAGTGGAAATCTTTCGGCCGTTCCGAATGAGCCGCGTCGCTGCGAGCCATCGCGATCTGCGCGGCTCATTAGAAAATATGCGTGTGATTTGTTGGACTCTCTTGCTCATACCGTAAAACGGAGGGATGGGAATACCACCCAGCTGAGTCCCTAACACCGTCTCTATATGCTCATGTTCGCAGGTTTCCCATAGTATTTGATTGGCTTTCATTCCAGTTGGTTTTGGTCAACCTCAGTTCAAATGCCAGCGAACGGTGCTGGGCATCTGGCAGTCGGGCACGCCCTGCCAGCGCGCACTTGTCTGTTTGTTTCTATTTTCGTATTGGCTGCCGCGGCGACTGCTTCATTGAAATATGTCAAGTGGCCAGCCGAGGGAAACGCACTTGAAACTCGGGCCAACAGAATTGACCACCAATCAAATTTGAGCAACTGCCTCGACGGCGATTCCTCCAAAGCGGCACCAAAAAAGGCAAACGCCAACTGAGTGGGTCGAAAGCAGCGCGCGCGTTACGCCCACCCACAAAACAAACTCGCCAAACGAACGAACAAAAAAATAAAATAACAAAAAACTTCAAATCACGCAGCAACAACAACAACAACAACAACAAGCAAAACAATAAACCGCATAGAGTTGATGTAAATTATTTGACTACCAAATTTAGTTGGAAATCTACTGAGCTCGCTGACTGCCCCTCTTTCGTATACCCTAGACCAGCTCTAGGAACCCCTGAGAAATCGCATTTGTCTTGTATGTGCATAGGAAATTTGCGGTAAGTAAATATTCATTCATTCATTCAATATTCATTCATTATTTGGAATATTTGATTTATTTAGGAATATCCACAAATCAATTTATGATATTTTATTTATGTTATAATCATCTCTAACTTATTTGTAAACGTTTCTTCAAATTTGTTTTTCTTAAACTATATAGGAGAGTCCTATTTTTAATTTGTTTATGGGCTGATCCATTACATTTGATGCATAGATATTCATATATATTTATAAATCTCATTAATTTCATTCATTATTATTTGAAATAGTTGATTTACTGAAAAATATTTACAATTGAATTTATGATATTGAATTGTATATATTTCAATTTTATTTCTTCAAATTTATTTTTCTTAATTTAATTTGCTTAGGGTTTATCAATAACATTCGATGCATAGTCATTCATATATATTTATAAAGTCATATATATCTAAAAAGCATTAATTTCATTCATTATTATTTGAAATATTGAAATATTCAGAAATGAATTTATTGAATTGCATATGTTTCAATTAAAAAGTTTAGCTATTCTATATAATCTATGTATATTCATCTTTAACTTGTTAACTATATAGGAAAATGGAGATGCATTCCTGCTAGATCGATAAATCTATCGATAGTTATGCACAATTTAACTACAGATAGATCACACAAAAATAAATACACAATAAGCATGATATGAGTAGGGGGATTGCCTAAGCTAATACTTGGAGATCTTTTAATAACATTTTACCCCGTATCGAGTCTAGCTTTTTCTAGGGTATAAGACAGTTGCCCAACAGTTACTTATATCACATTTGTCATATTTTGTACAGCATCTTAGTGGCCGAAAGAGCTCAGCAGGCCACGAAGTTGAGTTGGTGGAGCGCTCTACAGTGAAGCACTGAAGGAGTGAAACGAACAAACTTTTTGAGCGCTGACTGACATTTCGCCTCAAACTCAAATGTCAGACGAGACGAGAGCTGATTGTGGCAACGAGTCCCACTGCGAATGCAGCTCCGTTTGGTGGCATGACAGTTCAAATAGTTCACTATATATATATATAGCTTTGCTCTGTATGAATATCCATTGAGCTTGTCCAAGCGCATGATAAAGTGCGGCTCTGAAAGTCGAAGCTCGACTCTAGGCTCAGCCTCAGTTTTCGTTTGTTTGCCTTGCCACACATTTGAAGCATCCTGAATGAGGCAAATAGCAAAGTCTGTGCAGTTGTTGTTGCTTTCTACTTGCTGTTGTTGCACCGGAAGCCCGCGCGGACAGCCTATAATTTGCAAATTTAATTTGCAACACACGCCAACATGTGACCCCAAAAAATAAGTGCACAGACATACATACGCATACATGTGTATAAATATATATGTATACATGCATGTATGTATAAATAATATGCAGTTGCAGTTGCAGTTGGAGCTGGAGCTGGTGGTAGGTGTTGCTCGGTGGCTTACCTTAAACTAGAAATGCGCAGCTTATGAATGGAGCTGCGGCTCATGAATGAAATCAACTGCGAAACAGATACAGATACAGCTACAGATACAGCTAATAATATAGATACACATACATGTATCTGTATCTGTGCTTCCATGTTCCGATCTCCGCCAGCATAAACAGATTTGCGGTTGCGAATCGAACGGATTTCAAATGTAGTTTATGCGCTGCTTGGCTTTAATGATGTTTTGTGGTTTTCAGATTTGTTTTTAAGTTTGTTTTGCTTAATAAATATATTGTATATAAATTTTGTTTACCTGCTGCGTGGGTCGCCGCTGACTGCCAGCAAACGGCGGCGCCAACAGGTTATGGCTGAAGCGTGGGCAAGACTCTGAGCTGATCTTAATCGCAAGTAGCTGAGAAACAAGAGCTGCAGCCATTCATAGATGTCTTCCATTCAGACTCGACCCATTCAACAAAAAAGTGAGGGTGTTTATCAGCATAAACTGTTGGGCATTATATATACTCTATGCAATATAGATTTCTTATGGGATGCTCATAAAACAAGTATATAATTTTCTTGTAATGAATATATTAAGTTTTTAAGCAAACTATCCCATCTTCCGGGCCACTCTATCAGTTATCATACATAAAGTATATACATATTTTACCGAATTCGATCTACGTAAATACATACATGTACACTTACGTATACAGAGGTGGTCAAAAGTATTTACACATCGAACATTTTTTTGCATGCTCTGCTTAATGAGCTTTTTTTTGCTGTTTTTGTTTACCGTTTTTGAAGAAAAGCTTTTTTGTCATGAAGCTTAATCTGTGTAGAAGCGATCGGCTGAAGAAATTGCTAAAATAACGGTACATGGCTATAAATAGAACCAAAATAACACAGCCACCAAAGTTGTCAAAAGTATTTACACATATTTTTATTGCGTCTTAAGTATTTACACAAAACTTATACAATGTTTATTTCTATTATTTATTGCTATTTATTTTAGATTTTGGTTTTATATAACAAAGAGTTTATTTATTTTAAATTAATATTTAGTTATTCCTCCTTTTGCGTCAATTACAGCCTGAAGCCTGGCTGGAATTGATGCCACCAAGGATCGGGCAAAGTCAATTGTTAGTTTGGACCAAATTTCGGTAACTTCTGAGATGGTATCATCCCGTTTTCGGTCCCTGTTAAATAATCGCTTAGATTTCATGAAAGCCCAAACATTTTCAATAATGTTAAGGTCTGGACTTTGCGCAGGCCGGGGCAGAACGGCTTGGTTTAAGTCCCTCAAAAACTTTGTGGGTATTGATCCTTTATGGCAAGGAGCATTATCTTGCTGCAATACCCAGTCAATGGTTGGAAATAGTTTGTTTCCAGAAACAAAAGCATGTTCATTTAATATATGCAAATATCCTGATTGATTTAATGTGCCCTCTATTGGCACCAAATCTCCAAAGCCATAATATGACATGCAACCCCAAAACATTACTGTTCCACCTCCAAATCTGGTAAGAGGCTGCACTGCAATTTTCTTATTTTTTCGACTCAAATGCATAAAACTCTTCCCAAAAGAGCCGTGAAACTGAAATGCAGCCTCATCTGTCCACAAAACATTCTGCCAAAACTCCAAAGGCTTTTCAATATGCTCCAAAGCAAAAGCAAGGCGTTTTGCTTTATTTGTTTCAGAAATATCTATTATTTTTCGGACGACATAGGTATTTATGTCAACTTCCTTTAACCTTCTACGAATAGTAGCATCGCTTATACGTTTACCAATTATCTGATTTGATGCTGCTGACATCTTAACTGGGCTTATTTCAGGCATTTCTATGACCTTGTTGATAAGTCTTCTACATTCACTGGCGTTTAATACTGGTTTTCGCCCACTTCGCCGTACATTTTTTAAATTTCCGAGTGTATCCTTTTTCTTAACCAAGTTATACACTGTTTTTCTTGATATTTTGTATATCTTTGCCAACTCCATTGCCGCAATACCACACTTGAACTTGGTTACGATCTCGGATCTTGTTTCAACTGAAAGCTCTTTTATTTTTACCATTTTACATTAGTTTTACAATTTTAACTACAAATTGAACTCTGATCTTAGTCAACGACCGCACACGATTAACCAAATCAAATCAAAAAGGCAAATTTACATTGTGTAAATACTTAAGACGCAATAAAAATATGTGTAAATACTTTTGACAACTTTGGTGGCTGTGTTATTTTGGTTCTATTTATAGCCATGTACCGTTATTTTAGCAATTTCTTCAGCCGATCGCTTCTACGCAGAATAAGCTTCATGACAAAAAAGCTTTTTTTCAAAAACGGTAAACAAAAACAGCAAAAAAAAGCTCATTAAGCAGAGCATGCAAAAAAATGTTCGATGTGTAAATACTTTTGACCACTTTGTATATACAGGAGCGTTGATTCGATGGCTACTCGTATTACGGCTCTATTCCATGCCAGCTTTTGGGCACCTGAGCTGTGCCTCTATTTTTAGCTGCATGATGCCGGCGACGCATTCACTTTGAAAGCCGTTAAAGCGAGCCACAAATTATAACTTAAGTTAAACCACAGAAATAAATAAATACAAAAACAAAGATAAAAAAAGCTGCCCACGTGTTGCGGTTTTTGATCGAAGCATTTGATTTAATTCGATTGGACCGCAGACGAAGTCTGGCTTCGAGGCTGGCGCCAATTTGAATCTTATGCAAACAGGTGACACTATAGGGAAACTCAAGATATAATACGCCCAAGATATGAATGCAAGTTTTGTCAATGTGAAATAATCTTATCTGAATACTAAGTATATCCAAATAAAAGCGCAGCACGCGTGCTGTAATCGGCAGTGCCCGAGATACTTAGAGTATCGCAGGGGGCAATATTGGGGAAATCCTTTTAGTACAGTTTTCTGAGTATTATGGCAGTCACATATCTGCATCTCCCGAATCACGCGTCTAGTATTAGAAACAGGTGAAATAGGAGGTACTAAAAATTCGTGTATTCAATGGAGGGATCTTCACTTTAAACTTTCCAATTATTATATATAAATATATAATATATATAAGCCAAATAATCGATTTTTATCGATAATATGAAAAAGATGAATTCCTACTGCGCAGATTATAGACGAATATTAAATTTAGATATGCTTAAAGTCTATCGTTTTTGAGGATTACGAGTAGGCTGTGCTCTAGCGGATATAGGTTGGAAAGGTGGATGCCTGACATGGCTAGAGTTTTCAGGTTTTTGTCCTGATCGTGAATCTATATACTTTATGGCTTGTAGCACGCTTCTTTCATTTTATTTATATTTTCACATAACCAATTAATATACCCCGAAGAATATGAAAACAAAACAAAAATATATAAATTAAATGGAATAAAATTCAGAGTATAATTGGAAAATAATTGATAAAAGAAAATAAATTAAATTAAATGAAAATATTTGTTTATTACAAATTAAAATATATAGAATTACATATTAATTATTAATTAATATTAATTAATATATACTATTTTAGTATTTATGATTTCCAAATTGTGAGCTAAACCGAAACTTCGATATCTACTGATTTTTGTAAAGACAAAAACTGATCGGAATATGAAAAATAGGCGTGGAACATCGTTTCGCTTCTTAAGAACTGCTCTTACTGTTATCTTTGCCTGCTGGAACTCATAGCCCTGACTTTGGCTCTATGGAGGGTATCTCTTGTAGATCATAATTTATATCATAAATATAATATATTTGAGCTCGCCTATTGAATGCAATCATGGCACACTCTTCGATCCCATTAAAGATGATGTTAATCTCGTTCGATCCACCTCGCATAGGTGAGCGAATTGATAAGCTTTTCAGGTTCATTAAAGCAGCTGTTGGTGGTGCTGTCGCTGCTTTGTGGTGGTTCTCGCTATGATGAACTGTGGCGGCTGCGCCGCTGCGTCAGTCTGTCTCAGTCTCTGTCTCTGCGGCTGCAATTCATCAGCTGAATTGTGCCACCAACAAAGAACTGAACACTGAGTGGCACATTTGCTCATTCAAATGGCAATTAAGTTGCCCGCAACTCGTGAACTTGTGAACCAGAGCTAAGGCCTCAATCCCAGCAACAGTCGCAGTCGCAGTCGCAGTCGCAGTCGCAGACACAGCCAAAGGCGAAGGCAAAGCCACGGCCAATACACATCATCAAGCAGACCCAAAGGAAGTCGGCGCAGTTTCCTTAGCTCATTTCCATTTGGCAAGTCGCGTTCGCGCTCTGCAATTAATCGGCGCTCAACTGGCGCACTGATTGCAATTAATCTTCATTAAGGCGACGGCAATCAGCAAGGCAGCTGAATAGGGCGTGGCAGCGTGTCCTTTGGCCCGAAGTGTTTGACATGGCGAGGCGAAGCACGCTTAGAAATCCTTACAAACCAATTTGGTGATCATTCGTGAGCTGTTGTTGTCACCGAACAACAGCAACAGCAGCACCACCAACACCACCAGCAGCAGCAACAACAACAAAGTTCAGGTGACCGCACTGCAATCACCTTAATTAAACATTAGGCAAGCCTCACTGGCCTGGCTGGGCGGGAGCTGGCAGTCGGCGAAGCTGGGAGCTGTGCCCATGGTGTGGTCCATGTCAACGATTTCCGTTGCACAAGGCGCAAAGGTTGCCACAGTCTCGATTGTCGCCTTAATTATACTGTGGATATCAAGCTGGGCCACTCGGGGTAGTATGACTGCTCGAAAATTGCGAAAAACTAGCGATCGATAATAGTATTCACATTTCGATATAAATCGATAGAAAAATTCGTGGCATCAATTTGTAAAATATAATATAAATGAATTCACGTTAACTGAATTTGTTTAATTAATTAATTATGATTAATTATCATTTAATCATTAAAGCGAATGAGTTTCTATAATTGCGAAAAGTTGGCGATCGATAATAGTATTCACATTTCGATATAAATCGATAGAAAAATTCGTGGCATCAATTTGTGGTTGATAAAACTAAATATAGCATAAATAAAGTCATGTTAACTTATTATTTATTCATTAAAGTGAATGAGTTTGCTTATCTTTAGAGTTTTTATATTTTAAACTTATTTGTTTTATTTGAGTCCTCTCAAATTGTTTATAAATTGTCTGCTTTTTCAGTAATAGTTTAAGAGCTCAGCCTGCTGAAAATAAAGCTCTACTTGTGCCGTTTGTCTACAGGGTATTTTGTAGACGCCTACTGCTGCCTGATGCACTCGCGTTTTCTCGCAGTTTTCTTGACTGCAGCATCGTGTTGCTGCCAACTGCTGTTGTTGCTGCTGTTGCTGTTGCTGTTGCTGTTGCTGCTGTTGTTGCTGCCGCGCTGCCAACGTCGTTGACAAACGCTGAAAGGCTTTGTGTGTGATTTTCATTGGAAACGATCACCCAGCTTGATTTTCATATAAATATAAATATATATATATAAATATGTGTGTATAGAGCGCATAGCATATATAAAACGGGTCACGTTATTAATTGGTATACCTTTGGGGGATAGATAGAGAGCGAGAGCGAGAGCGAGAGAGAGAGAGAGGGAGGGAGAGAGGCAGCGAGATTTATGAATATTGATTGCAAGTGAAGTGCAGCTGAGTGAGCAAACACTGTGGCCGTAGCCTGTCTCTCAGCGCCGCCGTCAGTCCGTAGGTCTCTATGTGAGCTGCTCAGATTGAGTCAGCTTCCTGTCGATTAGGGTCACTCGGCTGTGTGGCTACTGTAGTTGCAATTGCTGCTGCTGCTGCTGCTGTTCTTGCTGATCGGTCAGCCGGGGTCATTTCCTGGCTAATTAACTTTGCCATGAGAGAGATTTTATTTGATATTTTTATTATGATTTTTTCTTATTATTTTTTTCTGTTTTGTTTTGTTTTGTTTTTGTTTTTTTTTTTGCTATGCTTCGGCAATTAAGCGCCGTCGCTTACTTATGATATTAATTAATTAAGACAACTTGTGTGCAGCTTGGGAATACGCGTACTTGAAACTGCATTTGCTCTGCTGCTCGTTCACTCGATCGTTCTCAAAAGGGGTTTGGCTTCGTTCAATTCACTATCACAATCCTAGGCACACGCAGTCTTGATACGAATTGTTGTTGAGCAGCAAACTCTAACTATAATTCGTAAACAATTTTACTGCATAGAGAAATGTCATTCGCTCAGCCTACATTGAGATAGGAGTCTCCTTACCTCATAAAAAAACTCCAATCAACTGAATGCTGCATTATAAGCCGTTGCATTGGGTTTAGGTTATCAACAGAATCAAAGAATCTTTCCTATCAAACAGAACACACTAACTCATCTCTCATCTCATCTCATCTCATCTCATCTCATCTCATCTCATCTCATCTCATCTCATCTCATCTCATCTCATCTCATCTCATCTCATCTCATCTCATCTCATCTCATCTCATCTCATCTCATCTCATCTCATCTCATCTCATCTCATCTCATCTCATCTCATCTCATCTCATCTCGTCTCATCTCATCTCATCTCATCTCATCTCATCTCATCTCATCTCATCTCATCTCATCTCATCTCATCTCATCTCATCTCATCTCATCTCATCTCATCTCATCTCATCTCATCTCATCTCATCTCATCTCATCTCATCTCATCTCATCTCATCTCATCTCATCTCATCTCATCTCATCTCATCTCATCTCATCTCATCTCATCTCATCTCATCTCATCTCATCTCATCTCATCTCATCTCATCTCATCTCATCTCATCTCATCTCATCTCATCTCATCTCATCTCATCTCATCTCACTCCCTTCTTCCATACTCTCCTCGTGAAATCCTCTCACTCGTCATTTCAATGTCTCATATCATTTCTATTCCTTCATATAACTCTGATCAGCCTATATTCGCATATTTTATATCATCTCTCTTGCACCCATTTCGAACTTGGAATGGAACTTAATATATAAAATGAATAGCCTTATCAAACCTTCAACTTAATATTAGAAAATTAGTTTTAACTGCTCTATGTGAATATCACTGGCCACAATAGTCGCGGGTTCGATCGTTCCCCGATAAGAAGCGCGCAATGTCGGTGCCAAGCATTGACACACTTTGGGTGGTCTTGGCGCTGTCTGTATTTTGGCAAAGCGAACCAAAGCCAGGCGAATAATCGATGGAACGTGTGACGACGACGACGTCGCCTGCATTTGAAATTCGCTTGGGGCTCGGGGCGGGGAGCGGGCCCCGTGCGCAACCAAGCCAACACCTGTTGCCTGAAAAGAAATACAGTGTAACAGTGTTGCAAGTGGGCATAGCCGACTGCGCCCGTTCGTTTTTCAAATTCGAGCAATAATGAGTATGTCCAGGGGGACATGTAATTTGTTTTCATTTGTAAACGATCGTTAGATGAAAATTGATAAGAAGATGCGAGTGGAGTAAGCTTCAGTCCCACGCTAAACCTAATACACTCTTCTTTATTCCCGAGCGATAATTGAGAGAAGAGCAAAACGAATCGAAAGGGCGCTGCATCATTTGGCCAAATTCAATCTCAAGTTTTTGGCAGCGTTTCAAAAGAGTTTTCGACTCTATGGGAAGCGAACGCGTGGCGCCTTGGGCCATGCGCCGTCCCCAGAAATTGCAAGCGAACTGCATCACAGTGCGCCAAAAATGTATATTTATTGAGCTATTACACAGAGGCGGAGGTGGAGGAGAGAGAGGCGACAAGGAGAAAGGTGATGGGGGGTGAACAACTTGAGCAGTCAGCTCATTCATGGATTCATTTTTGTTGGCCATTTATAGCTCGCTGCGATAGCTCTGAGGGGAATAATGCAAGCGAAGAGAGAGGGAGCGAGAGAGAGGGAGAGATAGAGATAGAGAAAGACAGAGGGAGAGAGAGGGGGAGAAAGGGAGAGAAAGGGAGAGAGAGAGAGACGGGATAAACATACATACATTCATGAATATGCTCTAAAAAATGGTTATAGCTAAACAAGAGCTAGTTTTCAAAATCGGATTCGTAATGTTGGTTAGTGGAAAATAAGAAGGGTATTGGTTAATGAACAACCAACAACCTGGGTGTGCACGACTAGGACATACTTCAAGATTTCAAGAGCATTTCGCATCAGTTGAACTTGCACCTTCCTAATCGAACAGCGTGTTTTGAAAGAAACACAGATGTCTCTAGGAACTAAGCCTGTAAGCCTTGGCAACGCGCTTCATTTCATCCTAGAGCTCCACTCCACGGTTCTTAGAATATAGTAGTAGCTCCTTGGAATAGATTTTAATAATATAGTAGAGTATATAGAAAATGCATATTCTTGTTGCTGCTTGTCAGCAATTTGTGAATTTTGAAAATTTCAATAACATTTTCAGCAACGATAAATCATAGTCCATTAAATATTTATGAATCTAGTGAAAATGCAAAGTTTTTCACATATTAGCTAAATATTTATAGCTAAATATATAAATATATATATCTATAATTAGTAAAAATATCTTATAATTTTGTACATTATAAATTAATTAATATGACACATACAATTTACACAGACTCTATCTGCAAAGATGTGCTAGATATAATTTATTATCTGAGTATCGGAATGGGAGTATTCTTAAGTGCCACTATATAGGGATCTATAGAGATATTTGCTAATCCTTACTCCTAGAGCCGATCCACAAGCTCATATGGACGGACAATCAATGTACATATGCATATGAATGCTTCCTGGGCTAAGTCGCGCCTCCTTCTGGCTGTTCAATAAGTGTTCATCAATATACCCTTTATTCACATTTGGGGTGAGGTATCAAAGTTAGGCTTACACAATAAATCAAACACTAATATAGATTTTAGGTAAAATGATTTGGACTTAAGAAATTTATATGTAAATATATTTGTTGTATAACATTTTCTGCAACTCTTTGCTTAAAGACTGCAGGCTGAGCTATTAATTAAGGAGAGGATTGGTGGAGACTCACCTGTTCCATTGCTACCAAACCAAAGGGCCACGAGGTCCTCGCTTGGCGGCGTGTGATGATAGTGGTTGCCGTAAAGGTAGGGGCTCGGATAGTCGAGGAGAACGCGGCGCGAGGCAGGCGAGGAAGTCTCAGCTGCGCGAGAAAGAAGAAGAGCGGGGGCATCAGTGCCTGTGCACCACCAGCCACTGAGTGGTTTCACTTACCCTGCGCTAATTGGGCGGCATATTCCGATGCCTTCTGTAAATTGATGCGCGGTCGCGGCTTGGCGAGCTGCTGCTGGCTCACTTGCTGCTGCTGTTGCTGTTGCTGATGCAATTGCTGCTGCTGCTGCTGCTGCTGCTGCTGGTTGTCGGGGAGAGGGTGGGCAGCCGCTGCCGCAGCCGCGGACGAGTCCAGCAGCAACTGTTGCACTTGCAGAATATCCACGTACTCGTCGAGCTCCACGGAATGGCCGGCGGAGTCCTTGCAAGCAGGAGCCTGCGCGTGGTGCAGGTAACTGGGCGCGAGCGAGCTGCCCGCAGCTGAGCCTGAGCCTGAGCCTGAGCTGGTGGTGCTGCTGTAGTAGCCGAAGGCAGGCGCCGAGGCGGGCACTGCAGGGGGCGGTGGTGCGGGCGGGGCAGCAAAGGACTGCAACGGGTTGCGACTGAGGGGCGTGGTAGGCGTGTTCAGAGAATCCTGTGTGGCGGCTGGACTAGAGGGCACCAGGCTCAAGCCGGGCGTGGCTGATTGATTGGCCGTGGGCGGCGAGGGCGTGGCGGAGGCTGGCGTCGAGGAATGCTGCTGGCTGCTTATCACTTCATTCTGTCGCCTCATTGTCAGCAACATTTTTGAGACCGAGCGCGTTTGCAACGAGCGAAGAGCGAAGCGAAATGAATGAAATCGAAATGGAGTCGAAGACGAAACGAAAACCGAACGGAAAACAAAAAATAAAATGCTCCAAGGGCACAGCTGACTCCATTTGCTTACCAAACATTCACTTTTACTTTTAATCAAAGCTCAACTAACTTCAGCATTTTTGTTTTCCAATATATTCACACTTTGCAAGCCGAGCGATTTTTTGATTGGGATTTCACACTTTTTTCACTTGATTGAATTGAATTTGCTGTTGTTTTTATCATCAAATCAGTCTTTAGTTAGATTTTGTTTCCAAAACGTATTTCCTTAAATAATTGATTAGCTCTTGCTGAGATCTGAAATGTAAAAGACAATTTAAAATTATTCAATCAAGTCAGATATCATAATACCTATATTTACTTTATTTATGTATATTGTGTGATATAGTATATATATTATTAGGCAATCTCAACGGGATGGCAGCACCAGTTCAAGAAGAAGACAGTTTGAGATTGATTAAAAGCAGTTTAAGTAATCACAATGCTTTAAAGTGGTCTAAATTGAGTCATTATATTCTTAATACTCAGTTCATTACATTAATATCCTATTATATAACAATAAACACACAATTATGTACATAATACTTGATAAATATGTGTGTAATATATATTATCTATAGTTCCTGTTCCATATATTCTGATGTATTTATTTTTTCATATCCATGCATTACATGTGAACTTCCTTACATGCATGTCTTTCGGATATTGTATGAACTACATCCATTACAAGATTTTCTCGACATTTATCAGACATTAATCTCTAACATAATTTCAAGAATTCGAGCTGATCAAGTAAGAATATTGTAATACTATTGTAGCAATCATAATATTGGGCAGTCATAATAATAGGCAAAACCTTATACAATTCAAATACATTTGAAAGAAAATGCAGAATTATTCAATGAATTTTATTTTAATATTACAATATTTAGAATACCTTGAACCCATTGAAAATGGGATATCAGGCCATAATGGTTCTGTTTTGTAGTCTTTTTTTTTTTTTTATAAATTATGAAAGTACTTTATTTTATATAGAGTTCCCATTATATCCCGATGCATTAGCCATTTTTATATCGCCACTCCATAAATGTCTTCTTCTTTAGAAAACTGTTGACACTTGTTGCTCAATTTTATATTAATATATTTTATCTATGTAAACAATAGTGTATTTACATTTTTGCAATTTATCACATATATATTTAAGGCTCTTGCTCGAATGTTAATTTCTTTACTGTGCTTTATTGTTATTCACCACAGAGATCGGAAAGCTGAATTGAACCCCAACAACTACACCAAATATTCCAAAAGCCCTGTAAAATTAGTTATCAAAATATAGTAACATCATAGTAAAAACCGAATGAAAACTAAAGATTAATGAATTCAGATTTCTTATTATAATATTTGCATAATATATAAACTTACTTTTCTTTTATTTTACTTTATGAATGTATCTATTTTTCGCTCATTTTAAACTTACAAATTATCGTTATGAATATATATACATATACATATATATATATATATATATATATATTAATCAAAATATATTATATACACATATCCTATTCCCCAAGAGCTGAAACTCACAAGAGTGTGGCTTGTTCGGTTTTTCCGATTTCTTGATTCTACAAATTATATGGATTACACTTGGCATTTACAGTTACCTTTCTCTTAAAACTTGTCAAAGTCTGATCTGCAGCATGATTTTGCGTTCTTGCACCACTATATATTTCTCTATTCATGCTGTACATAAAAGAGTTCAAAAAATTCGTTTGAGCCGCAATAATAATTTCACTAAATTTACATAAATATTTCATAAACTCTATAAAATTGATCAAAATTTTGTAAAATTGAAGTATATATGGGTAAGCCGATGATAAATATTTCGCCTAAAAAACTGTCTTTCGATTTGTGGAACTGCCGACGGAAGTTGCATGATTTTTGTTCTCTTTGTTGCTTTCTTTCTGTTTTTGATTCTCGGCACCGAAATTTGATTAATATAATATAATATAATATAATATATTGTTTGTTGCTCGATATGCAAATCCTTGATTTTTCGCGTAGGAAAAAAGTTTTTGAATTTTCTTGTATTTTCGCTTGCGGACGGCGCGTCGCGGGTGGCAAAGTGAAATGGAAAGCAGCCGAGACGAGCTGCTGAGCCGTCGATGCGCTACTGACGCGCGCGAGCAGTGGAAATTGAAAATGAAAATGGAAAACTCGACAACGGTGAAAAGTCGTATCAGCAGCAGCAACAGCAACAACAACAGCAACAACAGCTGCAGAAGCGGCAAATCAGCTGCGTCGGCGCCAACATCGGCAAACGAAACGAAATGCCCGAAAAGTGTTTGCGTCTCGTCATCAACGAGAGCAGTAACAACAACAACAACAACAACAACAGCAGCAGCAGCAGCAGCAGCAGCGAAAATATGAGTACAATTTGTATCAGTGTAATTGTTGCCTTTGTTTCGTAATATTATCACATATAAAGCTTTGTATTTTCTTTAATGCTCAATGGCGAATCGAGCAGCTCGCTCGCTCGCTCTCTCTCTCTCTCTCTCTCTCTCTCTCTCTTTCTCTCCCTCTCTCTCTGTGTGTGGGAGGAAAAGTTTGCGATGCGAGTGAGAAACCGGCATTTCCTATTTGTTGTTGCAATACGCGACGCGACGGCAGCTCCTGTGCTGGCAAGACAGGCCGTGTGGGCGAACGTGAGAGTGGAGAGAGAAGAGAGAGTGGGCGGGAGAGCGAGAGTGTGAGAGTGCCGTAGAGAGGCCCAACACAAATTGTCAACGCATCGGACTCGTAGCTAATTAATTGAGCTAGCTTGCTCTCTCTCTCCGCATTGTGATTCCTTTACCTACGCAGTGCTACAATAGATAAGGCCTCACATATTTCGGATATATACATACATATAGATATATAGATGTATATAAATAAATCGCGTCATTTGTTGTCAACTATTGGCGATTGCTTTCACTTTTCAAGCTACTTGAAACATTAACTGATAGCTGCCAATTATGCCACTGCCTGACATATTTGCGGAGCATTTGTCTAATCAGCCCATGGGGCGTATGACTAATATTCCAAATTAGCTATAAGCAAATAAGCAACAGGTCGGCGTCCTCCTATAGCCAGGGCTGGATTCTGAATGCTGTTTATGCTCTGACTTAATAGAACTAAAATGCAAATATATTGACTACATAATATATATTATTTACTATATAGACAAATTGTAAACGACGAACTGAACTGAATTGATAATCGCTTTGGAGCACCTGAGTCAAATGCCTAACAAATGCTATGCATGAGAGCTGCCCACCTTCTGTGTTTTGTCGAATATTTTGACATTTAGCAGCTGCCCTTTAACTAAGTCCGTAATTCCGCGAAAGGCAAGCGCTTAAAATGTGAACTAAAACAAACTCTCTCACCCACAACTAAAGCAACAGATAGATAGAGAAAGAGAGAGAGAGAGAGAGAGAGAGTGGGTAAGAGAGAGAGAGAGAGCAACAACTATAGCAACGGCAGCAGCAACAAGCAATTAGAGTTGCAGGCAATGCCAAAAAAGCAAAAAAAAAAAAAAAAAACAAGTAAGAGTGCTCGACTAGGAGATACCCTGAGCCCTGCAAATCAATCATTCTGCACGCATAAGCACGCGCTCTGCTAACTGCGCAGTTAACAGCGACTGCGCTGTGGACACTGATATGAGAATTTATTTGTTGAATAATTTCTCTTTTAGTGGGACTACCTTCAAGAAACTTTCAGAACGTGATCATAATGTTCAAATGGATAATTATTCCAAAGCACAAGTCTCTAGTACTTAAAATAAGATTGGGAAATCTGTAAATTACAAAATTGTATTGATCAGATGTACATATATACACACTAAATCGGAAGTCCACAGGACTAAAAGTATTTTAATAACGCTGAATAAACAAAATCGTTTTATCGATTATACTCGATAAAAAATAAATCGGATGAGTTATCGGAAACATATGATAAAATTGTACTGCATATGATATACACGAGCATGCATGCAAAATTTCAAGACTCTAGCTCTTATATATTCTGAGATCTCGGAGCTCATACGGATGGACGGTGGACAGACGGATAGATGGACAGGGCTATATCGACTCATGGGCTCATGGGCTCTGCGATGCTTCCTTCTGCCTGTTACATACCTCTCACAAAACCAATATACCCCGACTTCCCATATTCAATGGGCTCAGGGTATAAAAAACAAAAAGAGAGCAGATGAAGAAGAAATAAAAAGAACCCACATCCTATTTGACATTTAAAGGTCAAAGTTGAGCATCAATCAAAACGCGGCGAGAATGCGAATGCGAATGCGAATGGAAAGAGAATGAGATATGAGGCGCCCAAAACGAGAACAACGACGGCGTCGCATAAGTAGCAACAGCAACAGCAACAGCAACAACAACAACAACAACAACATATCATATCGCAACAATCAGAAGAGGAGGAAGGCGAAGCAGGGACAAAAGAGAGGAATATTGTAAAAACATTCAGGATAACAGCAGGAATAAATATTCTGCTGGAATTTGAACATGTTAATTCATGACTGACTGACTGACTAACTGAGTGACTGACTGACTAACTAGCTAAATGTTACTGTGGGCGTGGCCAAATATTTTGTTTTCCTTTTCAAAGGAACTTCACTCGAACTCCTTGAAGCCAGCGGCGAGTGGGCGGGCATAGCAAACTGGGCCTGCCCATGTTGCTAATAGATGCGATTAAGCGCCCACACTTTCACGATAATTGAGAGCATACTCCCAGAGAACAGTGTTCCAGAAAAGATAAGTGTACGAATACCCTGGAAAGCTCTGCAACAGCGCGTTATTTATAGGCTATGACAGTTTATGAGCAGCTCAAGCCGCATATCGAAATATCGCAGAGCTGCCGCCAACCCATCAGAGCCAGCCCTTAAAGCTGCTTAAAGGCCCGATGCCCGATGGGTCCATTTCATCAGCCCCAGTCCATGCCACACTCGGCTTCCTCGAGTTCATTCCTAACTGAAGTGTATGCAGCGTCGACATGGAAATGTTTCGATGGCCCGCAGCAAAAATAAATGAGAGGTGGTTTTGCTGGTTGACTAGCCGATACCCTGTAATATGCAGTGGGTAATCTAGCAAAATAAAAAAAAATTGTGAATATATTTTATATAAGATTTTGACATTCATCCTAGTAATAATTAGATATTCCAATCAAAGCAGATTCTTATAGATAGATTACTTTGTTTCTTCTCTTTCATTGAATTCAAAAAAATTTTCTTTTGCCATAAGCTGAATTAAGTTTATGTATCTGTGGACATAACAAAGCAAAGACATGTTCGCATTCCGCTTGGCTTTTGCGCCATCGAGAGCTGCGATAGAATTTGCAGGCCCTTCAGCTGGATACACACACATACATCTCTGTATGTGTGTATAGCACTTTGCCCTTTGGGCTGCTGCTCGCCTGGCATGTGTGTGAGTGTGAGTGTGTGTGTGTGAGCATGTGTTGCTATGACAGCAACTGCTGGGGCTGGCTGGGAGAGCGACCCGGAGCTGTAGCTGGAGCTGGAGCTGGAGCAGGAGACGGCAGCTGCGCAACTAGTGTTGCCGCAAAATGGCGGCAAATAATGCCATGAATCGAACAAGTGTCTGGAATGAATGAAATGCAGCCATCAATGAACAAAAGCTCGCGTGACGTCACACGGAAAAGTTGTTTCAACTTTCAACTTCACGCAGCAGCTTCATTGAGCAGGAGCGTGCTTTCGCCGCGTGCCTCAACTTTGATATTTGTCGAAGCATTTACACCCACACTCACGCATTTACTTACTTTTTGCTACTACTCTGAATGCTGCGCTGCAGAGTTTAGCTAATGCTTGACATAATTGTCAGCCGAAGCGAGAATATATGTTTTAATTAGCCGCACTTTTCAACGGCTGCTTCTCCTGCGTCTCCCGCGTCTCCTGCCTCTCGTGCTACTGCAGTTTTGACCTTTAACTCCACCACATGTGCTGCGAGCCACGCTCGACATTTGGCATTTGGCCAATCTCTGTCTGCGCGAAATGCGGGGGCTTTACACACCCCCACACACACGCACACGCACACACACAAACACAAACACAAACACGCGCGAAGTTTTGCCAAGCTAATTAATTTGTTACACCGTCATACGATTATATTTAATGAGCTCCACTTTATAGGTACTTGTTAAATGCGGCAGCTGTAATTGCAAAATATTTAGCTCTGCTATTGGCTCAACAGATATCTTAATCAGCTGCTAAATAGAGTATTACTATACTACTTGGATAGTTCACAGCCAGTCCCCAAGCCTGTACTGGAAATATGCTCATACAAATGGGAGTGCTATGGGAGTGTCTGATATTATATATATATATATATGTGAGGGAAAGTAAACCGAAGATGATTGTGAATCTCTCTAATGAAGGAATTCAAGCTTAAGCTAGGGATTTATCGAACTCCACTTGCCATTCCCCATCTCCTTAACATCTTAACTCTGCTGCGCCTCTCTATGCGATTCGAAGAATTTGTGACATATCTAATCAAGTCTATAGAAGTTTTAATAAGAGAAATATTCTGATGTATATAGTTATTTAATTTACAGAATATATCAGAGTCCTTCTCTGATTCAAATTATCCCATTATACATTTATTAACAAACATGTATGTATATAAAATTGTTCATTGATTTTCAATTATTTTCTGTTTTAGAATGCAATTTTATTTTGAATCATTCATTATCATTATATAAAGAGCATTATTTGAATAGATTGTGCATTAGCCCCACCGAATCACCCCATAAATATTACCATTAAAATACCGCATAGATCATATATAATCCGCCAAATGAAATTGCCATAAAGAGGCACAAAGGAGACTTCCACATGGCTGTCTGTGTGGCTGTGGCTATTGTCCCATTAATAGACTTGTTTGGATGTCAGCTAAGCCTGGGCAATAGTAGACCCCTTTGAGAGAAGTGTGCTGGGCCAAGCTACTTACCCGCCATAAAAAGGCAATCAGATGTCGTCGATGCTGCACGCGAGGCACAACAGAATCGAGTCGCGGGTTATGGCTGGAATCAAGATATAGCGCGTAAATAAGAAGTTTTCAGCGGCAAACCGGAGTGAGAGCCCAATAGAGAGATAGAGTGAGAGAGACAGAGAGCGTCGCTAGTTGCAAAGAAAAAGTTGCGAGCGATCTTGCGACTGCGTTTGTAATTAATTACGAGGCGCGCGACTCCAACTACGACTGCGACGACGACTCGAGCTCCGCTCCGGCTTGGTCTTCACGTGGTTGACTACTACCAGAGATGGCCAGGCAGCGATAAGGCGGGCCGGGCAGCTAGTCAAAGGATGCGCGCCGGCTACTGCGATTACGCGACGAGGCAAACGCGAGATAGCGATAAGCAGCTAAAGATGCGGCAGCAGCTGCTGCTGATGTTGCTGTTGTTGCTGTTGTTCTGTTGTTGCTGTTGTTGCTGTTGCCACTGCTGCGAGATGATGCAATTTTGATTTGAAACACGCAATTCGGACGGAGAACGCTGCTTAACGATCTCATGTGCTTGGCGCGTAAATCGAGAGAGCGCGAAATGAGATTTTTAACTATTTAGCCGATAATTTCCTTCCGGTTGCGTTTTTGCGTTTCAACTGTGGCTGAAAAACTGTTTGCCGCAGTTTCAGTATTTTTTGATCAGCAGCAGCCGCAGTCGCAGCCGCAGTCACAGCCGCAGCAGCCGCAGCAGTCGCAGCTGCGACAGCGCCGCCAACGGCGCATCGTGGGCCGATCATCGCCTTACTTAGACAGTTGACTGTCGCCCAAGTGTTGACTGTGTGGGCAATTGTACACACACGCACACATACGCTCACACTCACGCACACACACACATGCATATAAGGAGAGAATATGACTGCGAGCAGCTAGCTGTCTCTGTTTCACACATTGGCTATAGCAACCCCCGCAATGTGATTTTGTTTTTTTTCAAATGCTTTTCTCTGCCTGCCCAAGTCTAAAAAGACTGAGCTTCTAGCTAGACACACATATGAGCACACACACACACAGTCAAGGGTTAATACGTCAGTTTCAGCTGCAATCAACTGCAGCTCGTGCCAAGTCTGCGTGTGTGTTGGTCATTCTATTTCTAAGTAGGCTTTTAGTCATGGCGTCGCAGCCCACACACACACACACACATTAGTACGCATAGAAATAGCAGCTGATCTCAGACTTTCAACCAGTGCACGGCCTACGCTGGCCCTGCTTCTGCTTCAGCTTCTGCTGCCAGCTCTGCCTCTGCCTCCGCTGAACTGCGTCATTTGCTGCATTCATTAAAAACTTCAGCCAAATGCTGCTGCAAAGTATCCTTGTGAGCTTTTTCGGCACACACACGCAAAGCACTGCAGCTAAAAATAACACCCAACGAAAGCTTCGCAAGCAATCGAAATTTGTATGGAGCTTTTTAAGCTGGTAAAACTTTTGGAAAGCTTTCGTTTGTTTGGCTGCTCTGCGACCGCCTACCAGCTAAAGTGTCCTCACCTACGCGCTGAGCAGAAGTCGCAGCTGGCGTCTGCGCTGGCAGCGCTGCTCATGTGGGTGGCTTCATTGATAAATTTGTTGCATGGCTCTGCTTCGGCGAGTTCTGCTTCTGCTGCTGCTGCTCTGCATATGCAGCTGAGCCAAGATTAACTGCAAATTGAATTGCAAAATGTTGCAGCTGTGCGCAGGGAAATCTGAATAAAAAAACTTAGCGAGCAAGAGAGTGAGAGAGAGAGAGAGTGAGTGAGAGAGGGCAGGCTGCGCTCCACTTTAAACAACGGCATGGCTGCCTTGCTTCAGTGTGTGTGTGTATGTATGTGTGTGTGTGTGGGTGTGGATCATGCCCAGCATTAGACGCTTGACAAGGCTTTTGTGAATGAATTCCGTTGCTGTCTCCCTCTGACAAAGGCAGCTGCTAACGCCCACAAGTTATGGCAATTTTCTCACACACCAATTGGATTTTAATCATATGCATAAATACACTCACACATCCATAGATATGTATGTGTATATGTACGCATACAGATTTTCTATTGTTCGTATTGTTCTCTACACAGACTTGACTTCATTCACAAAATGCTTATATAAGGAAACTTGTAAATTAGTTCAAGTGCCCGCCTCTCCCCTCCTCTACATACACTGAGCGAAACGAAAGCTCTTGGCGCACTCAAGCAAATTAATTACACTTTACACCCACGGCAGCAAACACATCCATTTGCCATTTGTACTTTGGCATTAACTGTAATTGCTCATTCACACAAAACACAGCTAGAACAATAATAATTGCTAAAGAAATAATGACATACAAATAGGTAATAGACATTATATACGCGATTAATGGAATGTTTTGTATATTCTATGACTAACGGAAAGAAAGTCGTGTTAGTTACTTCAATTATAATCGCAGCTCTGGTGTTATTGAATGGCCTTTCGCTGGCAATAAGATAATAAGTGTTACAATATGACACTCTTGAGGCGAGGGGAGGCCAGACTTTGTGCATAAGAGCAAAGACAGCAAAGTTTTCTGAATGGAGTCAAACGAAGATGAAGCAACCAACTGTTTATCCCATTGAATTTTGACACCCGGACTATTTACGGCGGAAGGTCCACTCCTTACTAATCAGCCTAAATCAGCAAAAACAATCGATAGAGAGATCAATGTCAGTTACGTGACGAAGCTCAAAGGAAAATTCAAATGCTGAAGAAGTCCTAATTCTGAGGATTTCGATGATACTAACATTTCTAACCGGCTTCAATTTCCAGTCCGTCTTTATTTGCTTCGATTTCAATTTCCAATCCGTCTTTATTTTATTATTGTTTGAATCGAAAATCATAATCAATCATAATCAGTTGTGCGTGATGTGTTCAGAAGTAGGATATCCATCTGCTTTATTAAAGCTCTAGTAATGTGAGTCGGAATAACGTTCTTTGGGTCCGCTAGTTTAAATATATATATAAAAAGGTCATATACATATAATTTATAAGTGCGAACTCTTCACTCTACTGGTGATAGTCCCATTGTCTTTCTAAACCTCCTCCTAGATGATCCAACAGGATTTCCTGGGATGTTTTTGTTAACCTGTAGGAGATCTATACATTATTCCTTGAGAAAGTTAAAGTTAGCTAAATTATACGGTTATTAAAATGGAACAAAATCCAATAGTTTCGATAATTCCATTGATGGGCTTAACAGAACATATACGAGAATATTGGTTACTGTGATCAGAAATAGATAGAAATATATGGCTTCGGGTACGTCTTAACCGTCTTACATACATTTTCAATGAGATTTGGGGTGAGAATATTAATCTCTTGAGGTGTAGAACTTTGGCGAACTTTTAAAAATTATATTTAATTTCATAATCAGAATAATGTATTGAGTAAATAAATGTTTTAAAGGTACAAGCCTTTATTTACAAGACTCTGAAGTGTTCTGTCTTCTTATAGGGAATTTTTATAGAGAACTACTATAATAAACTTATGAGTAACCTGGGTTCTTAAACTTTGATTGGGCCTGCATTTGCTTAAAACAACTAATTAGATCTTAACTGCTCGTCAGATGGCATATAAACATATATGTAACATCCACACTCTCTGATTATACCAATGGGAAGATAGCCAACAGGCCACAGCTGGCATGAATGGAGTGCGGATTATAGGAGAGAGCTGAGCTGAGAGAGGGAGACTGATGTAAATCAGCTCCTGTTTGCATGTCACTCACTCATTCAGTCACTTAACTCACTCATTCATTCCACAGACACTCATTTGCATTGCTTTCGATTGTTGTTGTCGCAGACTTGTCCAGGATGCCTGGACTGGGTGCTATATTTAGTTTGACAGTCTTGTACACAGTTTAGTTTTTAATTGAACTGCATTTAATGTGGGCCTTGCGAGGGGCACTGCCGCAGAGCAGCTAGACAAGCAGCAGCTCTCTCCAGCTCGGCTGTGACCCGACCCCCATCCGGACACACAGATCTAGCATTCGTTAAAGATGCTATAAATTTTCGAGACTTGAATTGGCCAGCAGCTTTTGAGTGCGTATGCATCATCATCGAATATCG
The DNA here is from genome assembly GCA_037075325.1 of Drosophila mayaguana. Lineage (NCBI taxonomy): Eukaryota > Metazoa > Arthropoda > Insecta > Diptera > Drosophilidae > Drosophila > Drosophila mayaguana. The sequence continues at coordinate 13,333,237 of JBAMCG010000037.1, read as the reverse complement.
GCATCTGCTAGATATTTACATACCTGTGCCTAGGCACTAAATACCGTATACCATATGGGGTTTATTTGGCATAGTCGGCTGATTTATGATAACGCGCTCCATAAAAGATCTCTGCACATTTGATCGGACAAAGTTTCATGGATTTTATTCAAATTTGTTCTTGTGGCCGGCAAGTCGCATTTCATATACGACTCGGGACATATCTTTATTGAGGGCTGGCTTTTCTTTCTGATGTTTTATGGGCCTTTGATATGACAGCCACACAAGTCGAATATATTCGGTTACTCTCGATTGTCGTGTATCGCTTTGATCTTCGAGATCTTTATGGCATTGTTCATATGCCACCGCTTGAACATCTTATAATTCCTCAATTAATAAACGTCGCTCGGCGACGCGCCTCCCTGTTTGTTGTGACATGCGTGCATTTTGAGAGCCCAGCCCTTTTCTTGGCCATAAATTTGTTTTATGGGCCAAGCGAAATACTTCCACCCGAAATGCGAGAGAGCTGCATAATACTTCTATCAATTTATTTCTTTTTGTCAGACTGCATTTGCAATTTCAATTAATGCAACGCCCCGAGTACAACAAAACTATGTCAAATAAATCATGGACCTGCAGCCGGGCCTCATCAGACCAGGCCAGACCAGGCCAGAGCTGCACTTACCTTCGAGCTCTGTCGCTTTGTAAATGTCTCAGTTATACGAATGCCAAGAGTCTGGCGTCAACTTGCGCACTTCCTGTGAGATTTTGGATGTGCAGATGGAGTTTATAGACTCTAAGATCATTTAACAAGCCTGCAGGCCAAACTGAGTTCTTAGAAAATCGAAGAATATTCTATTTCTAATCTTACGTAGTATTTTCTTGTAGGTACAAACTATATCAAATCGTGTAAACTATATCCAATCGTGCAAAGTGGTAGAAAATATGTATCCTATATGGGTTAACCTCTATCATTGAGGCATTACTCCTTCGCTTTCATAGCCATGATCCGCATACATATCACATCTCTAGATGTATGATAAAGATACAATTTGTTACCACTTCTATATATGATATATGAATTCTACTCTTGTAGCGTGCGATTCCACTGGACTTTTTGTAATGATCTTGGAACGCACCAAAAGATTGTTCAATATTATCATTGTTCAACATATTCAAATAGTGACTAAAAGTTAAGTGACTCACCAATGTCCTCCCCCTCACAAATTGAAAAGAGTCTATGGGTTTCTGTTTGTCTGTCGGTCAGAGAGACTTTTGATTTTGAAATCCTTGCTATCCTTAGTTTATCAATATGAGTGTGGTAAGTAATTAAATACTATTACCTCTTACATCAATAGATCTACGCTTTTAGGTGCTATTGAAGGTAGACAATTGGAATTTTCAGTATAAGTCTTAGTATATTTTGGATCAGTTTTAGAGCTACGGTTGAGCACCCCTTCAGCTCGAGCTCCTTACAAATGTCGGAAAAATTGAATGATATTTTGCACAAACTTATATTTTGAGCATTTTGTTACGAGCCAATCGAAATTATATTAAAGATACCGACTCAAAATGGGACAACTGACATGGCTCTTGGGCTCCTAATCTGTTTGTAAAAATGTATATCATTAATAAACAGATTTTGAGTACATAGAAAATGATATATCTCGCATTTAGGGATCGTGGGGCTGGGTCTAGGACTCGTTGACTGTAGGTTCATAATAAATCTTTACACTGTAAATAAAGAAAATCATTTAATGTCGTATTCAGAGGTAAATTCAGAACTGAAATTTAGTTTACTAAGTTGTTACTGAGCTGAGCTGTATTTAATTATCAAACTAAATTATCAAATGTAATCTCTAGTGATTTTCAGACTTGAATTTTCTAATAATTTAAAATTTCACCGTTAAACTCGTATAAATAGCAGAGTATCTGCTAGTTGAGCTCTGCCCACCGCGTTTCCCTTGTTGAGTTTAATATTTGGTTTATTCCAGAAAAATTTAAATAAATAAATTGAGTTACCACCTTAAGACTGGATCTGAATCTGTTTGTCAGCAAGTTGCATATTTTTGGTGTCATATAGGAGGAGGTGCAGAAAAGAATCAGAAAACCCAAGCCAAGGGCCAATTTAGGAAAATTTCAGCATTAACTCAATTGCCAGGGCCTATGCAAATGAAATCCCCATCATATTTCCATAGTTTACACACAGTCCCATAGAGAGAGTGGGAGAGAGAGATGTGGAGAGGGGGGAGAGGCTCCGTGTGATTGCCCCAGCGATTTCTCTATTAACTATAAGCAGGGTAAATAGGCAATTGACTTGAAATTGGCAATTATTTTTCAGCTTTTCTATTTCTGGCAGAGAGCTAGAGCTCAAGCTAAAGGCAGAGATACAAGCAGACAGTCCACATGTGAACGGCTCTGGCTGTCTCTCATGTGCCATTCGAGTTGTTGTTGTGGCAGTCGTTGCAGTTGTGGCAGTTGTCTAGCTCGCAGAGCTCCTCTTAACCCAAAGCACATTATGAATGAATAATGTATGAATGAAAATTGCATGCACGTGCCTCAGAGCTATAAAATGTTGCACTCTTTGGTTCGAGTTGCCTTCGAGATGCGTTTGTGTTTGGGACGGTACTCAAGTTACCAGAGCTCAACAGATCAGATTTTCATTGAGTATTTGACCACGTTCGTCACCTCACTCAGACAGCCAATGGGGTTTATGAGATGACGAAAGATTTGCATAGCCCAAAGATCAATGAATCGGCAATAAGACGATAAGACTTAAGCTTAGACTGAATAGGACCATTAAGATGCTGATCGTTTACTGAAAACAATAATATACAATGAAATAAAAATAATAATATCAAATGCAGGGTGGTCCATATTCGACGAGCCCATCTGGCAACCCCAGATCTTTGATCCGTCGAATATGGACAGCCCTGTATAAAGCGATGAGAGATACCTTCACAAATATGTTGATCTCTGAGCGAAACAGTTAATCCTGTAGTCAAGGACTGATAAAAATAATTTAAATATAATATAAAAAAATATTTAAATATTAAATATATTTGTATAAATCTAAAGTGATAAGATTTAGCTTGATCTCTCAATAAAAAAGCTATTCCTAGTCGACTCATAGGCCTTCTAACACATGCTAATCGGATCTCTATATTGTCATTCCAATTGAAAAACATTTAATTAATCTCATTGAGTTCACATGCAGAGAAATTCTTGAGAGAGAGCCTGTGAAGCTTTCACAGATTTTCATTATGTAAAATCGAAAATAAAAGGAGTTATGGATCATCAGCATTTTTGTGATGGTTATCAAATTATCGATTATTGATATCTGCAGTTATTTTAATTAAGTTTATAATATATAGAATTTGTACATTATTATTTATTATTATTTATTATTTATTTATGAGATTGCTCGCGATTATATATTATAGAATATATCCATTAAGAAGTTAAGAGTGCTGCCAGATCGTCGCTGTGTGATTTCAAGGCTTGTTTTCATTTAGCATTTACTATACTATATAGACTAGTATCTCGGCATTTTAACGTAAGTGCTGTTAGCTATAAAACACCTTACTTGGTTCTGCTCTGTTTTCCAGTGTTGGCTATAAATGCAGCATCGCAGAGCCATTAACATTTGACTTTGGCCTTTGTCTGACGACTTTGTTAAGATAATGGCAGGAGCACTATTCTAAATTGTTGGAAATTATTTTGATGGCCAGCTGAAGAGGCAAGGCGCCTACGTCTCTGCTCGTCGTCTCTATTATGATGCAAAGCAAGTTCGTCACCTAAGTCTTTTGTTTGTCAGCACCTGCGCTGATATCTTCATTAGCCATTGCGATGCTGCCGATCAGTTGCACACACACACGTACACACCCTCGTATGTGTGTGTGTGTGTGATGGAAATTGGTTTTTAATAACCCAGCCACGGTCTTTTAATTAATTGGATGAAATAGTGGGTAAAAGTGGATCGATCTTTTGTCAAACCTAAAGATCTTCAGCGCTTGCCGCAGCAGTAGCCGAGCAATTTAAATGCAAATCTTGATCTGGAGTGCTTTGCATCGTTAAGTTGCCGGCAGCAGCCGTGGAGTAAAAATTCAATTTAAGCACTACTATTCTTTTGTTAAATGCAGTTATTAGATTTGACAGTTTACAGTTGGGCGATAGCTTTGAAGAGTTGCCGCCGGCTCAGGCAGCAGCAGCAGCAGCAGCAGCAGCAGCGGCTCCGGCTATGGTTACGGCTACTAAATTACTTACAACTTGTGGAATTATCAGCAGCTTGTTTGGTTTTCTGGTGCAGCGGCGGCGGAAGATGAAAGGCTGTGCAGCCATTTCAATTAGCATTTTGATGGCACTTACAAACGAGCGGCTAGAATGGTCAGAGCGGCTGGAGCGGCTGGAGAATCGCGGCCATTTGATAGGCAATTGATAGCACTTCATAAAGCAGCCGATCGTTTGTGGACCGAAATTGACGTGGTGACATGGCGAGGCGCGGGCACATTATTAAATCATTTGGAATTTATGAAATGTCACGCGATTTTCGAAAGACTCGACTCGAGTCGGCCTCCAGCGGCGCCAGCTGTGACAATCTTATGGTAATTAAGTTTTTGCAATTTTTCGGACTCGAAATCGTTTGGCATTAATCAATGCTCAATTTGCCGACAGGGATGAAGTTTTTTAACAAATGGCTGCATGCCTGCCGGCCAGACTCAAAGTAACCAAGAAATACAACAAACCAAAGAGAAAAAAACAAGTAAGCTCTAGTCGAGACTGGTCGACTACGAAATCCCCTGAACCCTTCGCGGAACTGATGTTTCAATACGTGCTTACACAAGAAATACACACTAATTGAATGGACAGGGGGTTGATATAGGAGTGGGGTGTGAATTGTAACAAAAACCGAAATTATATAAAATACATATGAATCTGTATTTAAAATTTGGAGACCCTAGCTCTAAAGATATAGGAGATATAATTTTAAAACAGATTTTCGACATGGTTTTTAATCGATAAGAAAGCACTGGGGGTGGTTATCGATTTTTTGAAACCAACTCGATATGTGCGGGATATACACGGACTCAGGACACAAATTGCAAGTCTTTAGCTCTTATGTCTTCTGAGATCGACGCGATCATACATCCGGACAGATCACGAATATTGGGGTCTGCTACGCCTCCTTCTGCCTATCACATACTTTTAGCAAAGCCATTATACCCAGATTTCCCACCTTCAATGGGTTTAGGGTATAAAAACCGCAACACTCGACATTCGGCATTCGGCATTCGGCATTCGGCATTCGACATTCGACATTCGGTATTCGACATTCGACAACTGGCGACAAGACGTCAACTTGTTTGGCAATAAAATTGTAAGCATTTATCTTGTAAGCCTTTTGTGTGTTACATTGTCGCTTTTTGTGTTGCGCTGCGTTGTTTTTCTTGTGCGTAGACCAAAATAGGCTTTTCTTTTTGCATTACAAAAGTATTGAGTTTCCAAACGATTTGTCAACGTTTAGACCCAGCCGTAGCCATTGCCCCAGCCCCAGCCCCTAGCCCCCAGCCCTAGCTTCAGCTGTAGCCGGCGAACAAGTTAAGGCCAGGCATTTTGTTGGCTCGTAAAGATTTGTTGACACTTGCGTGTTGATGTTTTTCCGTTGGTGTTGTTGCTCTCGGCCATGCAAATCAAACGGCGAGGACCACCTGCACAGCTGGGGTAAAGTTGTGTTTAAAAGACAAGCAACAAGAAATGTTCACACTTTGTTGTTCTGCTATCATGAATGAATATTTCATTCATTCCATAAACTTGTGGGAGTTGTGCAACTATTGCCTGGAATCATCGTCGTCGAATGTGTGGTATCAAGTTTATTTGGAAGTGCAAAAGAAAACTAATGAATCATTGGATTTCAGACTAACCGAAGATTGGCATCGGCTTCTATATCGGGGTTTGCTATCAAACAGAAAGAGAGAGCGAGAGAGTGAGAGAGAGAGAGAGTAAGAGAGTAAGAGAGTAAGAGAGTAGTTTAGTAAACGATTCTTGAGTTCTCTTTATCTCAAAATATCTTTACCGATCTTACATTTTTTCGATTAATAGAAAAAGCGATTCGAAATTAAGATTTACATAAATCTATATAACACAATCTATGTCATGCGATTCCAGACATTTTCCTATAAAAAACTATATATCTTTAATGTACTTCCTGATTTAAATTGAAACATTCTAGTGGATTTAACGATCTACAATTCAAAGAAAAAATATTGAAAAAATTAATTATTTTATTTTACTATTTATATATACATAATCAATCTAAAAACTAAACTGAAATAATATATCGGTTACTAGATTTTTTTTATTTATGATAGTTTATAAATTATTTTATTTAAGTGTCGTTAAACAGCTACTAGAACCTCTATATAGCTCGACTAGATACAGAGACAAAGAGCAATAAGAAGAGGTTGTTTTCCTGGTTCGCCTCATTGGGCAGCTATAACCCAATTAACAAGTACATAAATAATAATAGGAACTTTCATTCAAAGATTTTTACCAGTCGAGCAATAAAAATTAAAAGAGCAAAAGACATTATCAATAAAAAGACAGATAGAGATGTGCAAAGAAAGAAATGTTATCTGTTTAGCGTTTTCAAACTCAATCGGCAAATCAAGTTAGTATAGTATATGGTATAGTATATAGGGTTCAATTCCAGCAATGGGTAATGGAGCTGTTGCTAATTAAGTTGTTGGCTAGGGGTCTACCCACACGATCCATTTAGGCTTCTGTTAAACTGAAGGCGCCTAAACCACATTTCAGTTATCGAAAAGTTCCGTTCCCCAGCAATTGTGGACTTTCATAAATATTTACTCTATTTAGCAGTTCAGTTGTTTAATAGCCCTAGCTTTTACTACTGTATTATCGGTTACTAATTATATTTGGTTTTATTGTTTCGAATTGTTTATTCGTACCAGAGAATCATATTGATGAAATGAAAACCCAATCCCAATATCAAACGGGCCGCAGCGTCTTATCGCACTATTTATGAAGCAGAGCGATCGAATTTATCGAACAGCGCGCACCACTTAAGGCGCTGCTCTGAGCCGATCTATGTTTAATTTCATTATGCAAAATGAATTAATTTGATTTGACTTCAGTTCTCTGTTGGCATCATCCGCAAATCCACATAGTTATGGCTCTGAACGAATTGGGAGCTCAAGCTTGGAAGCTCGCTCGAATTTCACCTCGAAATTCGTTACAGATTTCGGAGCCCATGACGAATTGGCGACCCTTTTGTTCATGTTAAATAAAATTAATAGAGAAATTAGGCAGAGCCGAGCTGAGCCGAGGCGTCGCTTGTTAGTTGGGTGCCTTAAGTGGCGCAGTTTAGGCAGCCCCCGTTCTGGCTGCCTGCAATTAGTCAATTAATGAAAAGGCCATAAATATGCGACTAACATTTATCGATAACCGAGAGGGTCTCCTCTCGTCTTGGCCAACTGCCCAACTGCCCAACTGCCCAAATGGCCAAATGGCAACTGGCGACGGGCAGCGAGTCTCTCACTCACTTCGGCTGCAGCTTGATGGCCATAAATTAATAGTCCATTATTTCTAAATTTTTGTCCACTTCAAACTGTCGTCGGGCAGTCGGGCAATCGGGCAATCGGGCGACTGCTTGAACCGTTTCGCATTTGCATTTTAATCTCTCGGCCACAAATTAGTTCCCTGCCTGACTTTGTGTTGACTTGTCAGTGCGGCCAATAAAACTTAGCCAGTGTCGCGTAATAGAAAACGAAAGCAACAGGAGTCGGCGTGTATATGTATGTGTGTGTGTGCTGCATTTTGGAAAATATGTAAATCATTTTGCGTTTGAACACATTTCAAAAATTGCTTAATTTCCTCCACATGTGCGCGCTGGAAAATCAACAGGCGAATAGCCACATACTGCGTGCGAGGGCTGCACGAAAAGTTACTACACGTAACTGAAAGGTGGATTATGTGTATATTACACATACGATCGAAATATCTATAGACATTAGACTGCTCTAAACCTGAATTTAACTCGAAGATCAGTCAAATTATATTTGACTGATTTTTATTTGTGTGTGGAATGGATCGATACTAATTGAACGTGAAGATGATATTTGGCTTGATTTGAAATGCATATTTGGCAACTTTCCTCTCTCTAATTGAACGTATACAAGATATATACGACTACTTGAAAAGGAGAGTTTTATAATCAATATGTTTTTTGACATTTTTGAAAATAAATTAATATATAATTAATTAAAATTTAATGAATTGTGATTTTAATTTCTAGTTTCAGCTTTAACTGTTTTGTTCTCTTAACCACATTTTCAATGTTATTAATCCTCATTTACACTGCTCTTACACATGGCTAAGCTATAATAATATTTAGCTATAATTTAAATTGCAGTGAATCATTGAAGAATCGTTATGTATTCAATTCTAATGTGACAAGATCTTCAATAGAATTATTGTTATCATAAATTCGAATCTAAAACTTGAACAGCTCTGTAGAGGGGAGGGGATTCAAAAATATGTTGAAAAGGGCATAATCTAGTGCTTTGTAATCAGTATTTGCATCGCGAATATTTTGATTTAAATAATTTATATATATATATATATATATATATATATATATATATATATATATATATATGTACTTGCCCCTCTACAAGCAACGTCTAAGATTTGTTCAGCTTAATTGCTATCGTTGGCTAGATCAGTTTGGTTTACTGCTAATTTGCACTGGCAGCTAGAGTTCAGCGCTGTCAATTTCACATTCTCCATATATGAGCGCCGCATTGAGTCAGAGCTAGCCTTGCCTTGCATTGGCTTGCCCAACCCTGGAGTGAGTACGTGGCCAAGTGGTTGGCACTCAAGCAAAGTTTGCTTTGGGCACTTTGCGAGCTCATTTTCCGACTCAATCAAATCAAGTAATTTATGCCTTGCAAAATGAACTGGCCGAGTGAGTGGAGCTGGTGAGGTCACGGCGCGAGCTGCCATTGCCAATGTGAGAGAGCGTACTGGGCCCAAAGCACAGTTAAATCTTTTAGCCTGGCCATAAAATGTGTTGATTTTTCCATTTGCCGAAGCTGCTGCGACTGGGCCCTAAAGCGCTGCAATGAGCATAAATAAGAGAGTTCGAGAGACTCGGAGAAAATGGATAGCTAGGTGCATATTGAGGAAAACGCATTTCAAGTTTGCTTTTCATTAAGGCTAGCAGAAATATAAATATAAATGTAAATATAAATATATAAAAATATAAATATATAAATATTTAAATCTATAAATATTTAAATATATAAACATTTAAATATATAAATATAAATATATAAATATAAATATATAAATATAAATATATAAATATAAATATATAAACATAAATAGGGAATCAGAATTCTTAGTGGATTTTCATTTTTACCAATGTTCTCTTTTATTACCAAACTATATACAACAAATACAACTACAGGGCTTATATATAGGTATGTACAATTATTTGAAGGGCTTCCGACGAGCTCTAGACAAAGTCGAACTCGAAGCCGTCCTCCTGGTACTCGTAGTCGCTGCCGTCGCAGGTCACCTGCACGTGCTTGTTGCACCGCCAGTAGTCGTACTCATTGGGATGCATTTGCGTCCACATCACCTCGCTGAACACCTGGAGTGGCTGGGCGTTGCGCTCCATGCTGCGAATCTGCTCCAGCTTTTGCAGCTTGTCGCTGTTGCTGTGGTAGCCGTTGAGGGCCAGCTGGGTGAGCTGTGTGCACTCGGCCACCAGCTCGAGCAGTTGGTGCTCTCGCACCGTCTCCCAGCCGCTGAAGCTGAGCACCTTCATCTGGGAGCAGGGTATGTGCCGGTTGTCCAGGAAGAACACGTCGTGGTACCAGTTCTCGCAGACCAGGGAGCGCAGCTTGGGCAGCTCCAGCAGGAGGCTGTGCTGCCAGCGGGCGGGCAACTGCACCACCTCGTTGTTGAGGGCAATGCGCGTGATTGACTCGCTTTTGGCCACAATGATCTGCTGGAATATGGTCTCCTGGTCGGCGTGTAGTTGGCGTGAGTCATCGAAGCGCACGGCCAGCTTGCGCAGCTTGGGCAGCTGGAGCACCTGGGACAGCATGCACTCCACGGTGCTCAAATTGATCTTCAGCACCTCCAGGTTGGGCAGCTTGATGTCGTGCAGTCGCACACTGCTGTCGAAGGAGTCAGTGATGTCCAGGACCCTCAACTGGGGCATGCCCAAGCAGATTTCCTGTATCCACCGGCTGTCCAGCGGCACCGAGTGGTACATGGACTTGAACACCAGCTGCTCCAGTTTCCTGAATCCCCGAATATACAAGCCCGACAGATTCATGCAGCTGGTCAGGCGCTTCAAGTTGGGCAGCATCGCAGTCAGATCGCGTATGTCCTCGTCCACCATGGTGTTGGGATTGCCCCCCAGCACGCAGCTCTCCACGTTGGGAAACCTCATAATGTTGATGTCGCACAGGTGCCTGATGTAGTCGTAGAACTCGGCAAAGGAGCCCACTCCGTCCTCGTGCACATGCAGCTCTGTGAAGCGCGAGGCCATGTTCTCCATGAAGAACACATAGTCCTCGATGTCCAGCAGACCCAAGAACGGGGTATTGGGTCCCACGATGCGAAAGTGCCAGCGCTTCTGCCAGATGCGCAGAACCTGCGGCAGAAACTGCGGATAGGCACGAGCCATTCGCACCTGGTCGCTGATGTAGTCGATGCGCTCGAAGATCTGCTCGAAGAAGATCTCGTGCAGGTTGTCAATATAGTTTGGGGGCAGTGGCTCCGGCAGGGGCACGCGCTGTGCCTCCAAGGCGTGCTTGTAGAACTTTTTGTTTTGCAGCATGACTCGAATAGCTTGAGAACTGGCTGAAGACTCCTTCCAATAATAAACTTTCAGTTTTAAATTAAGTACTAATATGGGTTTTTATAATTTACTGAAATTGATTAATTTATTAAGGATTGCTTTTTGAAAACTTTTGTTCTGTTCGCTGGTCTCTGAGAGGCAGAATAAATTGAAGATTGTTCTCGTTGATGCTTGCTTCGCAGTTGAGAGCGGAATGTGCTGGAATGTCAGGTGAGTAACGCTTATATCTGCGCACAGGTAGTCCTGCAGTCCCTCGTACAGGTAGTCCTGGCGCTTAGCGAGCTTGGGCAAAGGAATTTGACTAATCCGCGCAGCAGCTGCGCATCAACTGCGCAAAGTTAGTTTTCGGGCCGCGGTGCAGGTACGGCCTTTTGGCCTGTTAGGATCATGCCAAGAACATAAATTGCAGTACAGTGTCTGCAATTTGTACACGTATGCAGTGCCGTCTTATCTGTACAGTTATCGCTCGTCTAGTTTGCATATTACACGACTCCAGACGTGTAAGTTTGCATTGCTCCCTGGCCGGATGCGTGCGCAAACGTGGTCAAGAGTTTTGTTCTCTTGCGCATGTCTGCTTGGCTTTCCTAGGAAACTGTTGATAACAACAACAAGGCGAACTGCAGCACCAGCACCAGCAGCAGCAGCAGCAGCAACAAATAGAATCTCTACTCTTTTCGAAGCCTTTTGGCTTTGTCTAGTCGCTGCTGCGATCTAATAATCAAAACTGTCGCCTGCTGTTGCTTTTTTCAGCAGCTTAGCGCGCGATTAGAGCACCGAATGACAATGCGAACGAGATTCAGAACGAGAAGCTGAATGAGAATGGCGTTGCCTGCAGGTTCACACCACGAAGTGCCACACAATAACCATTGATAACCAACTATTTAGAGACCTATTTGTATATACGTGCGTATGTGCTATGTAGGCTGATGCTCTTCCAAAGTGTATCACAGCTTTGTCATTGACTTTGTTGACTGCATAGATATATGAGTGTCATTTAAAATGAATATTCAATCTATCATATTTATAATACTTATCACTTACTTTTCGGCATCCAACTCTTTTTATGAAATAGTCAAAGAGTTAATTCAATTAATATAATAATATAAATACATTAAATTTAATGGTTCTGTGGGGAGGAGCAGTTCTTTCTAATGGAATCTGATATTAACAACATATAATTTATTTATTATATATTGTTACCTATTTTAATTGATTTTATCTTTTATTTCATTTTGTTAAATATTTTAGCATTTCTAGTAATTTAATTTAGTATTTATATTTAATTAAATTTTTTTAAATATTTGTTGTAGCTATTTATGTTTGTGTTGCATCTATTTATTTTTTCTTAAAATTTGTTTTAATTTAATATATTATTTTGTGTTATTCTTGTATATTTTACACTCTTAATTTTTAAAAGCATATTTAAAATTAATTTTATTTTAAAATTCAATTTCATTATGTATTATAGCTTATATATTTGATTATATTGAAATTCAATTCATTCAATTTCATTTTTTATATTATAAGTAATTCACTTTATTTCTGCCATATGTAATTTCTTGTATTTTATTCTGCTATCATATAAATATCGCATGTGCGCAGAACTCTTGATTTAAAGGGAATTCGATCTTCGTCTTACTTTCAATCCGGCTACCCATTCCTCCTGCTTGTCAATTGTCGCTGTGGAGCTGTCTTTGTTGGGGCTAATGGCATTGTTGTCAGCTTGTTTGTGTGTGTGTGTGTGTATGTGTGTAACGCCTGTCAAAGTATTAAACTGTTACTAGACAATGGCGAGCCCCCCGTCCTGTCCTCCTGTCCTCTGCCAATGCGTTTGTCTATGCACATAATGGACATTTATGTCCGGGCGCTGGTGAAAATATTTGGTGTTCATAATTTTTCAACAATTTCATTGAGCAAGGCAGGCGGAGTATTCTTGATTTGGAGTTTGGAGTTTGAGTTGGCTGGGAAAGCTGTTTCACACGGCTCGTGATGCAAATGCACTTGTCCCTCGACTCTGAGCCCGATCTGTAGTTGGCTGTGGCGATTCCAATACGATTTGATATTTCTCTTTTGGCTTTGGTTATTTGGGTCTCGGGTTGACTTGGTTATTTGGTTATTTGGCCGCCTTATCTGAGATCAGTGTCGATCAAAGTGCGGCAGACGAATTGTGAAACATGACGTACATGATATTACGATATGCGGAGTCGGGCAACTGGAGCTCGACTCGGAGACTGTTTTAATAATTTTGACGTAATCACATCACAACAATCTGCCTTCAAAGACTTAGCTTTTCGTGTTTTGTGCTTGAGTCTTGGCTCTGGGTCTGGAGTCTCGCTCAAGTGGACATTTTTTTGGGTTTTGTTTTCACAAATATTTCTGATTTGTTCATTTAAATGAATTACAATACTTTATCTTTAAATGGAGATCGTTTTGCCCTGACGCACAAGCAAGTATGGAGCTTTCCAAGAGCCGCTCAGGTAAGCCGCTCGCCAGAGAGAACTTTCCAGCCAGCTGCAGTTTTTGGACGACATTTTCGGTAATTCCAATGGCCATAAAAAGGCAGCCTGCTGGCTGCTGGCTGCTGGCTGTCTGATCCTCGACGATCTTGTTGGACAGGTAAATTGCGCACTCGTCGAATAATTTCTACACCTTCGGCCAGACATGATCGCAGCAGCCGCAGTTGTGCGGCAGTGCACGTTTTTAATTCATTTGTTCTAAAACTTAATCAGACCGAGGTGCGAACTGCGCACAGCTAACGACACTCCTCCAGCAGAGCTCCTCTCCTCTCCTCTTGCGGCTCCTCTCCTCTCCTCTTGAGGCTCCTGCCCATCCTCGATTTGTGTCGAGTAAGCAGCAAGACAAGAAGTCGTGATTGCGCAACTCATAATTCACAAACAAGGCTCCAAGTTGAACTTGACTAGGGCTGAGGGCTCAGTGCTGCGAAGGGGGGGGCAGGAGGCAGCCAGGGGACGGCACTTCACACCGTACGGTGGCAAGCTGCTAGTGCTGCTGCTTCTTCTTCTGCTTGTTGCTTTCGCTTACATTGTTTAATTAAAAACGATGCCGTTGCCACGTACTGAAGACCATGTCCACGCTGACGATGAGACCTCGACTCGAGCTGACTCTTGGACTGCCTGCCAGCCTGCCTTGCCCGCCTGCTCGTGTGGAGGCAGTCTTTCAGCCTCTCGAGTGGCTCAAAAGGACGACACGTTTTGGCTTCTGTGCAAAGCTGTTTGTTAGCTTGTGCAGTAGCAACTACTGCTGCAGTCACAAGAGGCTGCTGCAACTGTTGCAACTGCAACTGCAACTGCAACCACTTGCCACAATTACCGCTGAGGGCAGTAAGAGGTGACTGCTGCTGCTTAATTTTAGAGCCCGCTGCCTGCGATTATATTGCTCCAGAAATTTACGCTTGGCGCTTGCTATAGTTGGGGTAATTTAGCTATGTGATGTAATTTGCCAGCGATCTGGGAAAGGTATCTGAAACATATTCAACTAAATAGATTAAATGTAATATTTCATTTTCTCAATTAATCAAATCTAGTATTAGTCAGTGTAGTCTGGGAAAGATTTCTGCAACATATTTAAGCCCAAAGATTATATAAAGTAGATCAGCTTTAGCATTCATCCAAGTAGCACGAATTCGCCTTTTAATTTGTTAAATATATAACAGCTAAAAATAACTGAAGAGTTTAGTTGAAAACAAAAGTAACCTTAATTTTAGTTTGTATTGTAATGAACTAATAATAATATTAATAATATTATATGTGTTGAATATGTTGAAAACATGTTCATAATCAAATAATAAAGAACTCAAACTAATTGACATATTTACAATCGAAAAATGAGTGAAGAATGCAGGCCAATTAACAATTTTACTGTTTAATTAATACAGTTACAATTAAATAATTAACCTAGCATATATGATATATTTATTACTAAATGATTTTAGTACAATAAATATTAATTTGTCTGATTGCTCACCTGATTTTAATTGTCTATATAATATAATGTAATATAATATAATAAAATATACTGTAATATTATTATATTTACAATATTATTTGCCTAGATAAAAATATTAAATTTATTTAATATTATTATATTTACAAGTAATTAGATACTCAATATAATTTTTACTTTAGTTTACTAAAAACTAAGAATACAAATTATGATATATAGATATTATAGGTATAATTAATATTAAATCCGGGCTATTAAAGCTTTCGATCTTTTCATTGAATGTTGCTTCATTTTGATTCACTCATTTCGTATGTTTCATTTTGATCAATTCATTTAGATTATTTGTGAGAAGCCAACAGTAAATCCATTAAATGTGCCATTCAATGAATTTATTAAATTAAAATATAAATTGTGAACGTATAAATAATAGCATAATATGAATATTTCGATTTTAAAACAAATTTAAGCATATATAATAATGAGCATAAGTATTACTAAATTATAAAGATTCCATAGATCTTAGCTGACAAAAGCTTTGGCGATTCGAAAGACTAAAATCGTTAATTATTATATAAATATTTAAAATCGTTAACTGCAAAGTGATTGCAATTTTTAACTTTGTTTCTATGTAGAGTGTGCCATAGTTATAGAGTATTTTGGGCTTATGCCGCTTTTGGCTGATCTACTCAGCGCGTGTGTTTATAATTCGCGAATCATGTTGCATTGTTCGGGGGGGCTGCTGCTGCTGTTGTTGTAGTTGTTGTTGTTGTCGTTTCTGTTGCTGCTGGTGATGATGAGGAGCTTCACTTTTATGGCCACTGGCAATGATGGGGCACATTTTGGGATGTCGCTCTCGACGTCTCGCTCTCGGGATGGGGCTGTGCCGGTGGCTGCTGATGCTGCTCGGCTCCTGTACAGCTCGCCTTTAACAATGACAATTGTTAGCGCGCTGCGCCTGATTATTTTGACTTGATAACGAGCTAAACAATAAAAACAAGCGGCTGCCAAACAAACTCGACTCAACTTTTGCCAAGTCATGTTTAGCAGGAGACGAAGACGACGAAGACGACGACGACGACGACGACGACGACGACGACGATGATGATGATGACTCCGACGGCAGACAGGACTCTGTGGCTCACTGTTTTGTAATCAATTTGAATGCAGCGTGAGTTTTGAATCTCGGAGAATCTCAATTTGAGTTTTGAGCTGCTTGTTGCTTATTTGTTGTGATTTCTTAAGTTGTTGCAATTATGTTCGGGCTGCCTGTCCATTTGTTTGGCCGCTGTTTCGGCCACAAAGGCAAGAACAAATAACAGCTCTTAGATAAAGGCAAATTTACATACACTTAATTATATTTATTTTGCTACTTTAATGCTCGTACTTAAGCTCACCTTTGCCTTTGTTGCCAGCACTTTTCACGGCCCGTAAACTGGCCGAACAATACTCGCCTAACTATCGCTACAAGCCAAATGGCCTGGCCCGCTCTGGCCTGACCCAACCTTCCGTTCGGAGCCGCTGATGATGCGTAACAAAATGTGGAGCGACTACCATTCGGCTACCAATGCTTCCACCTTGGGCTCAACTCCAGTCTAGGCCCGGCTTTTATGATCTCTTAGTCTCGCTCCATTGTCGGCCAGGCGATTAGCATAAGAATGCAACCTGCGGCAGCAGTCAGCAGGCAGCAGGCAGCATCTTCTGGTAGCCTCCTCGTGGCTGCACCTATAACAAATGTTCCACAGTCGTAAAACGGCGCAGTCGGAGAAAATGCAGCCGGGCACTTGATGTCTCCCAAACTGCTGCCGCTCTATTGTTCGCCCGATGATGATATAGAATTTATTTTAATAGATTTTATTGCAAATAGTTTTCTGGCTGGTAGCAACTAAAAGCTGAGATAAAGCTTCTGAATTCCTAACAGAAACACTTCTGGATTGCTTGAATGTTTCTTAAAACTTTTGTCTTACTCAGTTTATCAGCCTCTAAAATGCTTGGCTTGCATATAGAGCGCCCTAATTGTAAATAAATTGGTCTGCTGTCGCATCGAACTCTGAATTTTATGCGTCTAAAATTGTTTGCTTCAAAGAATATTTCTAGCTGCAGCTCATTTCTTTTCTTAGTTTCTAACAATTTACTTAATATTTCAGAGCTAGAAAAGTCTGTTTTTCTTATTAATCGTTCAAATCCCTACAGCCGATGTCAGATTAGGCACTGAAAGCATAAAGTGGAGAGCAGATGTCAGGCTCTTTGGCATTGGACATGAGACGTAAGCTGAAGAACCGTTTAAATGATGCAAACAAAAAACTAAGGACTCTGGCTACCACTCTTTACTCATTTATTAATAGAAACTCTCGTCTAATTTGGAAAGCAACGTTCTACGGTCAGATATGTTCAGATGTATCAAAATGTCGCTTAAACGTGGTACAAATCGGTTTAAAGAACTTAAACCTTGAAGCAGAATCTATAGTCTTCGGCATTGTTCTACGATCGATTTTGTCTAGCCTACTTTGGAGTTGGAGATTATTAAATCACCGGATCATCTCTACTATCCCAAAATCCCACCCATGTGGCAAGAATCAATATATATAGGTTATATATATATATATATATATATATATATATATATATATAACGATCTAGCTCAGGCCCTTAGGTATGTAAAGGTCTTTTCTTTTTTCAGACATTCTCTATTAGTTATGTTTAAAATTACGATATGACTTTACTATTGGTATTTAAATAGTCAAAAGTCAAGGGATATATCAATGTTCTTACTATTTTAGTGGTTTTCTATGCACTTTATAATTATCTGGCTGAGTAATTATTAAATTTAATTATATTTCTTTTGTAGTTATTTTTAAGATAGGTTAGGGATAGCATACAATTCTATTGAGATCTACGCAGAAAAGGACTTTGAATTATCTCTTACTCTTTATTTTTTGTAGTTTTCTATTAACTATTGTAATATTCTTAGCAGTGAATTTAATTTAATTGTTTTGTTGATTGATTGTTAATAAGAATGCTTGACTTTACTTCATTCACACTTTTAGTATTCATACCGACGATATTTGCCTCTGATTTCCCTTTGATTCGTAAATACTTCATATTTATATATAATTAACTCTTATATATTTATATTGTATCTTTATTTATTTGTATTATATTTTGTATGTAATTAATTTTTATATATTTATATTATGTCTTTACTGCACTTATCTTTGATAGCAGATCTCGGCCAATTCTTCGCTAGCACCTGAATGGCTTCAGCCACTCCAATTTTCCTGTATTCCTCCCCTTCCCCTTATCAGCCATCAACAATCTCGGTCAATACACTCACACACACACACAGAGAGGGCTATCGGCGATCTCTAGGGACCGCACAGGCCGTAGCGCTGCGCTCCACTCATCATTGTACACTTGACTTGAACTTTGAGTCAATTCATAAATCAACAAATCATTAATTCTTCACTCCTACAAGCCGCACTACACGCCTCAGTGGACGGCCAGAAGATCCCTGCCAAGGTGGGATGGAATGGAGCGAATGGCAGACCCTATTTCTCTTGACAAAGCCCTATTCTCACAGTGGGAACTCTGCGCTCCCACAATTAATCAATTCGGTTTGAGCTCGCTGGGCAATGGGCTGGAACCTCCGCACAGACTCGGACAGCACACACCCAGTTAATTTGTTTATTGAACTGCATTGTGCATTGTGCATTGTGCATTGGGCTGCATTCTGTGGCCAGCGACTTAACATGCTAATTAAAATGGCATCAGCCTGGGCTGCTGGTTCACATGGTAAATCACTCGGCGCGCCGATTCACCTGTGACCCCCACACAAGTGGATTATAAATCAGTTTCGTTCCCCCATGGGCTGTCTGTTGCTCCCATATATCCATATGTCTGTTTACAATATCCTGTCGGTGTTTGGGGCTGGCTCTCAAAAGAAAAGGTACGCGGCATGCAAAATAAGATCTCTTATCGATGTCTCTTCATAAATATCTGTGCAGGCGATAGCGCTCACACTATTTATTATACAAATATATTGTGGCTGGATGGCTGGATGGCTGCCGGCCTGGCTGGATGGATGCTTATCGTTGCATATGATCAGGTTGCAGATTCCGATACGCGGCAAGACGTTGGCAAGTCTTTCCTTCGTTCGATCTGCGATCGTCTGCGATTGATTGATAATAGCACGAAATGCTGTTGTAAACGGGTTAACTGAGCAGAAGAGAAGTAAACTGAAAACTCATTAACGCAATAATTAAGACGACAACAAGGTTTTTAAGATAACTGCCCAACGACATGGCTCGCCCGAGGGGGCGGGGGAGGGGCTTACAGGGATTGTTGCATCGGATTGTTTCTGTTGCTGTTGCCGTGATCCTCTCGCTGGCTGGCAGACTCTGTGACGCTATGACGGGCAGCTTAGGCATTTATCCTGCGCCACGAGTCGCGAGGCTCTGTGTACCTGCTCTTCGGCTCCAGATGTGATAATGATAAAGGGCTGCTACATCAATCGCTGACAGTTGGGCTACCACACTTTCCACATTTGGCTGACTGCCTTTCCGGCCAGTCCGCCCGTCCGTCCGTCCGTCCGTTCGTCGGGCTGCCTGTACGTCTGCTGCTGCCTGAGCCTCTAACTGATCTTCAGAACTCTTCTGCTGCGATGCGTAAGTACCACTTCAAGCTCTCCGATGCCCGGCTGTGATAAGATATACTGGTTTTGTTCCTTTCGCTCTTCTTCTTTGCGGCCACGATATATTTATTGTGAAATTGATTTTTTATTACGCTGTCACATTTGGGCCTGAGTGTGTACCAAAGATCGGCAGCAAGGCGATCGCACATTCCACTAGCCGGCCAGCCAGCCGCGCTGTCTCTCTCTCTCTCTCTCTCGCTCTGTCTCTGTCTCAGTTACAGCTCTGCAGCTCTTCTGCTCGCTCTGCAAACCGCATTCAAGACCAGCAGCAGGCGGGCAATTTTACGCTTCATTTAGCGTGACGTTTAATTGGAAGTTGCTGCGTTCCATTTGAAGATGGTCAATTGATCACATAGGTGATCGTGGCTCTCAAGATTCAATGATCGATTGTTGCGGCAATTTAATTGATTTTTGTTTTGACTCGGCTCTTGGATGTGAATATGAATATGCGAAATGACTCTCGAAAACTCTGCCTGAGAAAACTGCCCGATCATGGCAATTAAAACTACATGATCGCCGATCACAGCTGAAATTCAAAAGCAAACAGGGGGGGGGGGGGAGGAGAGTGAGTCCAGGAAATACATATATATTCTGATGTACATTTCAGTTACTTTAGAGGCTCGCAGAGTTGTCTTGTTGCGCCTCCTGGCGTTATTTAATTATGGCGCTGATAACATTCCGCGTAGATGGGGGCAATTATTCATCGAGGCAGCAGCTATAGAGGTGGATCGCTTGGGCAGATCGGTAGCAATCCGCCAGCTAGACGCAATAAATAAACCAACATGATAAATGGCGCGCCCGTTTTTTAAATGTATTTTAAATGCAATTCGAATGTGGCAATGGGCCGACGGCAGCGGCGGCGCCTGTTGCAACTCATTACTACGATAATTTATGACGCTCAAGTGTGAAGGACGCCGCGCGCTGGACAAGCACCAACGAAAACCTGCTGGTGATACTACTAAAGAAAGAAGAGAGGCAGCAGCTTGGCGAAATCAAACTAAAAACTAAAGGATCCGATTAGACATAAAAGTCTCAAAAGGAAAAGTCCACAGAGTTGCAGTTGAGGGCAGGAGGAGCTCACACAGCCAACGGGGCGAGAGCGGAAGGCAGCCCTTTAGACGTAAGCCCTAAACTTCTGTTTATTAATATTATTGAAATAGCATTTACAGATATTTTCAATACTCATAAACTGAATGAACTGTGAACTTACCATGCGAATGCTTGAAGTCAATATGCAACTACAATATAAATACAAATAGAGGCCGATCGCAATCAATATTATACCATTCTTCACTATAAATGCGTGTTTAATGAGGTTATCCCTATTTATGTGTTTTCTTTAGAGTGTTTGTAAATTTGGCCGCCTTCCATTTCGCTTTCATTTTATACCTTTACAGCTGCGGCGTATGACGAATTCCCGATATTTCTTTTACAATGTGTTTCCCAGAATGACAATTTATAGTTCTTTCCTTCGTCCACTAAAAATCATAAGGACCAAGGGCTAAGTTGGCCATATCTCTCCATCTCTTTCTCTGTCTCTGCCTCTCTCCCTCCCTATCTCTATCTCTCCCTCCCTTCCTCTTTATCTGCCTCTCTTATTCCCTCTCTCTCTCTGCATCTTTCCCTTCCTCTCTCTTTCTGTCTTTCTCACTCCCTCTCTGCCTATCTCTTTCTCACTCTCTCTCTCTCTCTCTCTCGATCGCTCTCTCCCTTCCTCTCTCTTTCTGTCTTTCTCACTCCCTCTCTGCCTATCTCTCTCTCTCTCTCTCTCTCTCTCTCTCTCTCGATCGCTCTCTCCCTTCCTCTCTCTTTCTGTCTTTCTCACTCCCTCTCTGCCTATCTCTCTCTCTCTCTCTCTCTCACTCTCTCTCTCGATCGCTCTCTCCCTTCCTCTCTCTTTCTGTCTTTCTCACTCCCTCGCTGCCTATCTCTCTCTCTCTCTCTCTCACTCTCTCTCTCGATCGCTCTCTCCCTTCCTCTCTCTTTCTGTCTTTCTCACTCCCTCTCTGCCTATCTCTCTCTCTCTCTCTCTCTCTCTCTCTCTCGCGAGGTGAAATTCAGAGGATGCAAGCCATAAATGAGAAGGAGCAAATTCATTTTCATTCAATGAGAAACTTACTTTTTGCGTGCTGTCTACGTCACTGAGATTCAAAACCGCAACGGGAGATAGGGAGAGAGGGAGAGAGAGAGAGACAGAGAGAAAGGGAGAGAGCGAGTGGCATTGGCTAAGTGTGTCGCAGTTGTCATTGAGAAAGACTCTGAGAAGCGCATTAGCAGAGAGGAATGAGAAGCTCCGTCGGCATATAAGCAAGAAGAATAGATAAGACGATAATGAGATTAGCTATGTTCCAAGCGAGTCTGCTGGGGAAGCATCTGCACCTACCCCACTTAGTAAATATATGTATTTATATATTTATTATTTTATATAAGTATATAAAATATTTGAAATTCGTTTTAAAATTTGTAGCTCGATGCTTTATTTCCGATCATAGAGCACATCAATTTAAAATGGTAGATATATAGCTATATAAGTCTAAAAACCACCCTTTCTAGGCAGTTGCTTAAGCCTGGAATTTGCGAAATCCATTTTAATCGCGCAAATGTTGGAGTTGTTGAACATGCGTCACATTTCATTAAAACAACTTAATTAGATTGCAGATAAGTCACCCAGTTGTGGCACTTGCCCCGATATTGGAGGCATCCACTTGGCGCCAGCGATGACAAATGCCTGGGTGGTAAATGCCATGCCCATGGATGGGCCCTATTCGAAATGCCATACTTCCCCCATTTCACTCAATGCTGAAGATATGCTGCAGTTGCCCATAGCCAGGCACTTATAATGTAATTAAAATGATACCGAGAGGGGAGTACTTGAGATTCTGGTAGTCGAGTGGGAGTGGGAGCCCTGGAATGTGCTGGGGATGATTTGCAACTCTATCAACTTTAATTATAAGCATCCAAATAAACTGCAAGAGGGGATGCAGCTCGATCGATTACAGCTAGAGTTACTTTGCTTGGCCTGACTTTAATCTATCTATCTCACTGAAGTACCTAATGTAATGTCTTTTTATTACTTTATGATGTGTGGGCTACTCACAGTATTTGGTCTACCGGGTTGTCTATCTATTGATATCCAATGTTACTGATAGATTTGGTTCTCCTTCAACTATCTTTACACTGACTTAGGCTCACAAGCTATAAATAAACAATGGCCAAATGAACAAATAACTATTTTAAGACTCGGAGTTCATTCGGACGGACGGACGGATTACGGACAGGGCTTTATCGACTCAGCTCGTCGCCCTGATCAAGAACATATATACTTTATACTTATGTCTGCGATGCGTCCTCCTGCCTGTTACATACTTTTCACAGCTGGGTTCGGGGTATAATAATTTCGTATTAGTTGTCGCCTTTCGCCAGTAGGTGGCGCTAGCAAGTGCGGGTGCCGTTGCTGCTGCTGTTGGCCCATTCCAAGTCTGCTGAAATTCAATGTAATATTTGGCATTTGCATTTCGGAGCAGCTCTAGTCTTGCCTGCTGCTGTCCACTTGGCATATGCTTATGAATGTATGCATATGCTCATTAGGTGAGGGCTTTATCGGTCCATAAAATATGCATTATTGCTAGATGTTGTGGGGGAATGACGCGGACAGCACTTTGTTGTCACCTGCTGTTTATGTACAGAAATCAGCCTCTAATTGTGAACGCCCCTCCCCGTCGCCGCCCAGCCTCCAGCTCTGATTTTAGCTGGTTGTCTTCGCTGCATACATAAATAACAGACGCTTTGCTCCACATAAACTGACATAATTGAGGCTGAATTTATGGGACTTCTGCCCGGGGAGTGTGTTGCTTGTTGTCTGATTCCATAGGTTTTTGATTTCGTTTTTGGTTTTTCGTTTTTCGTTTTTCGTTTTTCGTCGGGCTTGTTAAGACAAAGGCAAAGTGTCAAAGCAAGTCATTAGGGCTACAAGTTTTTAGTTTCTCAGCTTGGCAACTGGAAACTGGCGACAAGAGGAGTCCGCAATTAATTAAGCATTCCTATGCCACTTTGCATTGTTTTAGTCCCTCTGACTCCCTCCCTCTCCCTCTCCCTCTCCTATATGATTTGAATATTTTTGGAGATTTCTCACTTTGTCGCCAGTAGATGAGCCGACGAGATGCCGACGCAGCGATAAGATTGGAAATGCGATCAAATCTGATCGGTAAACATGTAAATATTTGCCTTAATTTCTGGCCCAGCTTTCTGGCCTGCTCAGACAATATTCAATCGAGTAACGTAAATAAATTGCCCATCTATATTATAAAAAAAATGAAAAGCTGAAAACTGAAAAATGAAAAATGAAAAAGTCATGGCTGTGGCAATTTCAGCGAGCTAATTTGGCAATTTCGAGGCACGCCAAGGCTCAAGTGAGATTGATCGTAAAAATTGATTTTCGTAAAATCGTGACGCCAATTTAATTCAATTTGCCGCGATGCAGCGCAAGAGCAAGGGGAGCAGGAGCAGGAGGAGGCAAAAGAAGAAGGTGTTGGTTTAATATACGCCTAGATCGCCTTAGCCGCAGCTAAGTGATTTGCTTGTCATATAAATATGTTTGATTTGCAGATTTATGAGTGCCAGGCCGAACCAGGCCGAGCCAAGACAAAGCCATTCAAAGGCCATAGATCAGCCGCTCGAGTGTCACACGGAAACCTTTACGACTGAGCCGTACTCAAATGGATTTCGGTCGAGTCGACTCGTAGAATAATTAAAGCCCTGGACACGTGTAAGAGACTGAATTGTTCAGCTCCACTCTACTCTGTGCGATCACTGAGCCGGTGCTGGCTTCTGGCCCGGCCTGGCCCTGGCCCTTCGTTTGCTTCTTGTTTAGGCTTTTGTTTGTTGGGGCTGTACCCGCATTGTATACACGACGGTTAACAAGCGTGTTATAGTTTTCTAATGAAGTCATTTGAGGTTCTTCTAATTAGGAGCTGTCGCACGGTTAGTATCTGAAATTGCTGGGATTGTCTAGCTCTAGCATGGATGGCTCGGCTCGATGACTCGATGAGTCGATGACTCGCTGCCGCGCTCGCTTGATCGCTTTCTAATTAATGAACGAACATGTCATCGGTTTCTGCTACACGAGTGCTGCCTTTGGGGCATTCATATGCATTTATTGCCTGACATTCTGTGTTATATTTTGAATTTTTATGGGCTTTTAACAAGACGTTCGGGTCTACCAAAAAGACGTTGCATAAACTGCACTTTTATGCCAGTTAATAACTTTATTAGCGTGCGCTAGAGACCGGGAGGGAGAGCAAGAGCAAGAGGGAGAGTTGTTCGGTTTATGTGTTGAACGAGTTTTTATGGCCCGGCCAAAATGGAATTTATTATTACTAGAAATGAGTTTGAACTATATTTTACAGTAGTTTGCCCAGCTTTATGGCCCCAGCCATGTACCGTAACGATCAGATCTTTCGACAGATCCTAGCCCTAGCCAGAGCTATTCAGCCCCAACATGAACTTCATCAACGACGGCTCCACTCGCCTCGCCACTCGCCTCAGCTCGGCTCGGCTGGGTTCGACTCTGGGCCGCGCTGGGGCCAATAAAAAATCGTAACTGACATTTTTCGTTTACGAAAATGTCACAAATTCACAGCGGGACTGTTGCCAATACAAGTGATTTAAATTCAATAAATCATTGGAAATGCACCAACCCAGCGATATATATATACATATATATCGATGGTGATGAGGAGCAGCAGCAGCAGCAGCATTCCATATCGATCCGCAGCCGGCGGATGCTGCGATCCTCCTCGACCGCCGCCTCGCAGGTAAAAGTTGTCTGCCGATTTAATTACAATTGCGCCTCGGCCTTGGCTCTGCGCGTCTCCGCATCTCATTTAAATTGGCTATTAGTTTGGCAAGCGCATGGCACTAGCTAGGCCCGGCCAGAAGAGCGGCCGGCCACATGATTTGTGGGTGCTCTGGGAATGATGCGGGCATTGATTTCAGTGCCGCTCCTCGCAAGACTTTATTATCAAATTGAGGCCTCTTAAGGTGGTCTATTACGTGCAGTGCCATAAAGACTGAAATATTTAAATGTGCCCTAGCCGAGTGATTCCGCACATCTGAGGCAATCGCCGTATGCTGAGAAATAAAATTTGAAACTTGGATTAGAACTGAAATAAATATCTTCATATTTATGGTATTTGATTATTTGATTATTACTGGATTGATTTTAAAAACTGATCTGAGGAACATATAGGTGAGGAACGCCCGAGGAAGAAATTTAATGAGGCAAACAATTTAAAAATTATAACTATCCGCAGCCTTTGTATACTTTCATCAGATTTGATTTCTATAAATACTTTTCTCTGTTTTCTATTTGGCCTTCCACTTTTTTGTCTAATTATTTTTGGCTTTCTTATATTTTTCCGAGTCCTGAAAATCAATTTATTTATGCAGTTATGAAATTTAATAATAATTAAAATAATTAAAACATCAACTATCGTTTACAGAAAAACTCTCACAAAAATATTGAATGGGATTGTTACAAAAATTCGAAATTAGATGTAATAATAAAACAATCAATTATTAAGGCGACTGAAATTAGTAATAATAATAATAACAGTAAGAATTACAAATAATAAAATATTTCTTAAAAATAATAGCGCCTTCATAAACAATTAAAAAATGAAAACTACAAAAATAATATTTAAGCTGTCTTCCTAATGTGTTTTTCCTATGGATAGCCGACGTGAACTGGAAGGGTTTATTATGAGTGTTTTCCATATATCATAGAACATCATTTGCCTTGTGGATTTAATAAATTAGTCTAGATTAATGTACTCGAAACCTAAAGCTAGTCAAATCGAATTGACTTCAAACTGAATAAGATCAAATTTAATGTTTTCTAAATCAACGGAAAACACAAAACTTGAAAAAGTACAAAATATTTAAATAATGATTAAAGCAGCAGTGAATTACTTTAAGACAGTTGCCAGCTAATATCCATAATGAGTATTTAATTAAATTACAAATTAAAAATAGTTTTTATTATTGATAGTTATATAATTAATAATATAATATAAATAAATATTTGTTTTATAACCTGAAGCCATTGCAATAGGGAAATCAAGGCATATTGTTCTTGGCTTTAATATTAATAATTAAATCAACTCATATATTTTTATTTTTAGTGGATTTCTAGGGTCACTAAATCTCCAAAAGTCGTTTTCTGTCTAATTAACCGTTTTTCATAATTAAAACTGAGCTGCAGAGATAGATTCTATAAATAAGTAATTAAAAAATAAATAAATCAAAATGAAGTGTTTATATATATATATATATATATATATATATATATATATATATATATATATATATATATATATATATATATATATATATATATATATATATATATATATATATATATATATATATATTTTTTTTTTTTTTTTTTTTTTTTTTTTTTTTTTATTAAGCATTGCATCACTCATTTACATTCTGCAGCATTTTATTTTCAGTTCAAGTCGCATTTTTGACCTCTCCGAACTCTTTTGGCTTAATGAGAAAGTTGGGTTATGTCCGCCATGCAGAATCCGCAACACTTTTGACTCCGACTCCGACTTTGACTCTGACTCTGAGTCTGACTCTGACTCTGACTCTTAACATATTTATGGGTTTTTGTGTGTTGCCGCGTGCCAAGTCGACGATGTCGTCTGTGGATTGGGTAGGGGTAGAGGGCAGGGATCGGGGATCGGGCCAGCCAAGCAGCCATCCAGCCATCCAGCCAGACAGAGTGAGACAGCCTTTTTGGCATTCATAAATTTGTAACTTCACTTGGCGTGACAATTGCAACACATTCGTGTGTACATTAGTCCGGCCCTCTCGATCGGCCCTCGGTCGTGTTGCCTGCTGGATATGTGGGTAAATAGACGTTTCATTGTCGCCTCAGCTCGGCTCGCCTCGGAATGGAACGGAACGTCCGGGGCTGGGGCTGGAGTTGGGCTGTGGCCGCTTTTATTTATCGGGGCTGGTGCGCAGCGTGTCGAAATGGATGTGGCCATGGTGCGAGGACGAGGGATGCGGTTGGCGAGGGGGCTGCAGGAGGCGGATGTGCAGGGCAGGCGCGTGTGTGGCGTCGCCTGGTTTTGGCCTGTCCATTATAATGTTGTAGCTGCTCTCATTGTTGGCTCGATAAGCCGCCAATCTGGCATGGTGTCTTGACTTCACGAGCTCTAACTGCTGCGCTATCCCCTCTCTGCCCCTGCGCCTCCTACTCGCTGCAGAGGCCACAAGCCCTTTCATGTTCACAACATGTTGCTTTTGCTAGTTTTACAAGATGTTTCCTGTCGTCGCAGCCGCATCGAATTGTTGTCAATAAGCGCGAACGGACAAAGGAACAAACGGACAGAGGACAGACCGAGAGCGAGAGCGAGAGCGAGAGCGAGAGCGAGAGAGACAGACTGGCTGGACATATGGACAGATCTCTTGGCATTTCAACATCGACGACATTCTTAATCATTGATTTAGACATTCGGAAATTGATTAGATGGCTGCAAATAGCTGCGTGTGTGTGTGTGTGTGCGTGCTGCTGGCAGAAATATTTATAGAGCATCTTGTGATAAATAACAATTTGCGCACTCGCTCGCCGCTTGATGAGGCGCTGCGAGGACAATGTTTATAGCCGTGGCGCTGATTGCGCGATTCGCAAATCACATCATTTTCATAAATTCCATGGCAATGGCCACGGCCACTTGGCTGGCGAATTTATACGTCGGTAATTGCTGCTCTCCTCCCTCTCCTCTCTCTCTCTCTCTCTCACTCTCTGGGGCAATGTTTCTCAATGGCGTTATCAATAAATTCAAATTGACACTTCACACTCGATATGTCACACGATATAACCCGAAAAGGTAAAGCGAAGAAGAAGAAGAAGAAGAAGAGCCCTGGGGCCCAACCCAACTCAAAGCCAAGGGCCAAGTGCGACAACGACAGATATCAGAGTCAGAGTCAACAGCAGCAGCAGCAGCAGCAGCAGCAGCAGCAGCAGCAGGAGCAGCAGCAGCAGGGCTTAAACTGGAAATGAAATTCCGCCTCAGCCAGGGTTCACATATATATATACATTTATTATGTATGCACGTGTGTGCGTGAGTGTGCGGCAGGTTGCTCTGGGGCCTAAAATATGATTGCGATTGAACAGCGCAGGTTCATGTAATCTCTTAGCCAGAACAAACTTATTAAATGAGTGCCACAGCAAACAGGCCCGATAACTGGGCCGCCGTCCAAACACAAAAGATAAACGCATATGATCATGTACAAAAAATGCATTAAGAATCTGCATCGCGGTCCACTCCGCTTCCTTTGCGAGCTGATCGAGGCGCCCGTCATTAAAATCGCGCACTGAGGAGGAGCGCCGTCGATGGCCATCTCGCCTCCTTCTCTTGCCCATTTGGGGTGGACCTGGAGGATTTCATTGCCCGCCGTTTGGGGTGACGTGCTAAAAGGCCACAACAACACACACCGATTGCCGATTGCCGATTGCCAAACAAATTCACAAGTTGCGCTGCCTGAGGGAATACCCTACATAGAGCAGGGAAGAGGCAAGTGCCACTCTGAGACTCTCAGCCATGGCTGAGATGACCCAAATGCTAGGGCATCCCAAATGAAGATGACTCTGCAGAATTGAATATACATGGAAAAATGGAAAACGGGATTATCTAAATTAACATCGATATGGTATAATGGAAATATGAGAGCAAGAAACTTAAGATGTTTGCTGTGCATCAATGCTTAACATTCATTAAATACGTGCGAATATATAGAATGTATGATGTATAACAGGGAGTCAGTTTAACAAGTTCGAAAAAACAAACAAAGATGATGTCCAGTTATTTCTGCTGTCATTCCCTAATTAATCTGCATCATAAAACAATTAATACAAATTTAATAAAGGAGTTTTCATTAAAACTAAATATGTTTACAGAAAACCCAAATTTTGTGAATATTAGATGTGTGCCGGTACACGAATAAATATTAAAGTTAATAAAATAATATAATATATGCAATAAATATCGATTATTGATCTGCCTCTTGGCTGCTCTGATTCAGAGAACAAGTTTATTTTTGATTTGCCCCATATACATGTCACAAATTCTCAATCTCTTCAAATATAAAAATGTATAATAAATAAATCCATAACCATTAAAGTTTAGAATTGTAAAAATAATAGCAAATAATAATTAATTTAATGAGTTAATCTGAATAGAAAAATATAAATCAATAAGCATCAGCAATACTAAAGTTTATTATAGTTGACTCTCGATATGTCAATATGTTTTAAATAAATAAATAAAGAAATAAGTAAATCGTAAAGTGTAAAGTCGTACATCTCCAAGCTATAATGAACCAAAAAAAAATATTGTAATTTTGATTTGGCAATTAAGGCAGCAATAAATATTATAAAAAGCTAAAGTATAATTTGTGATATATATAACAATCCAGATATAATATAATGTGATGTAATATAATATAATTTAATTGATTTAAGTTTTGTTATACTACTAATAACATACTATAATATACTATGCTATATATTATATTAATTTTATTAATTCCACTTTCTTTTATTTCACACACATCCCTAGCAATCTTTAAGACCTCACTCATATATAATCTATATTTTGCAATACACTCGATGGGCTTAACAGAAACTGCTGTGCATGATAACCCTGTAAAGAAGGATTCACGTATATGGCAGGACATCTGCCAGCTGCAGGACATTGGCCAGTCTGTAGGGCCGAGCCTCTGTGATCTTGGGAGCCGCGCCTCGCTCTGCAATTGCAATTGCAAACGTCTCACGATAAAGTTCACATTAAGAGTCTCGTTTTACAAATGTAAACATGTTAAGGGTTAATAAACATAAATAATCTACGCTTATTAACGGCCAAAGGACGGCATTTTGAGAGTCTCTGACTCTGACTCTGATTGAGACTCTGATTCCAACTCCAGTTGCCCGGTTGCCCGGTTGCCCGAGGTGTTGCCTCTGTTATCAGTGCGCGTGCATTTTGCAAAGGTGTTTTGAGCTGTTTTGATTGGCCCGCCTGCAATTGGAGTGCTGCTGGGACACGCTCTCAAGTGGGTTCGGCTCGGCTCGGCTCGGTTCAGCGCCTCGTCATGAAATATGTTCCAGCTACTGATAGCAAATGCTGGCAAATGCGACTTAATTAGGCAGGAGAACTTCCCGCTTATCGTCCTTAATTAAGTTGCGGCCAATTTGTCAGACAATTAAATGCATTCTTTGCCGCTTGTTTGTTGTTTGTTTCTCTGTTTCTGTGTTGCTGAAAATGTGGATAAAGTATGGCAAATTAAACGCGGCTTAACAGCGGAATAACTGGCGCCTAGGCTGCCGTGTGTAACATAAGCTGCAACCGCAGCTCAGCAGCTCTGCAGCTCTGGGAACCGGCTACCAAACTTGCAACTTGCAACTTGCAACTGCAACTGCAACTGCCGCCGCAGCTCGCTACTTGGCTGGCGACTACTGACTGAGCCGAGTCAAAGCATTTAAACATCACCTTAGGCCTCATTAAAAACAAAATATTATGTAAATTTCATTAAATTACACACAAATCAATGTTGAAAGCGGCCAAGGAGGGCAGCGAGCAGGAGCTCAGAGGGAGGGGCAGGCGCTGCGGCAGGCGCAGGGGCTTACAAAAAGGGGGATACAGTCTGCCGTCGCTTGTTGAGCCAATGAGTATTCAAATGGACACTTGTCAAGCCATGCAAGCGGCCACTAAATCATATTAAGACTAGACAAGGATTTCCAGACTCAAAATTGGTGTAACATGTGCCGAGCCATACGTTTGGACTGGGAGGGGGCTGGGAGTGGGGCAAGAGAGGCGGGGAGGGGGCCAGCGAGGCTAACGAGGAAGTCTTCGCATCTGCTGCGAGCCGAGTCGCCAGTGCAAACTGCGCTACGCATGATGTTCACTTGACACGCAACGTGGCGACGGCTACAGAGAACGGACCAGGTTACACACACACACACACACACACACACACACACACAGTCGCACACTCACACAAGTCCAGCGAGAGATCTGTTTAATTTTTATTTAATTAAGTTGCGATTTCTGTGACATGGCAGGCGACGGCTAAATGTAAACATCTACACAAAGTCTTTTGGTATTTTAGTCTTGGTCTCTTGCAATTTCCATTTCGTTTCGTTTTCGTTTTCCTTTATTTTTATGTTTTCTGCAGCTGACAGCTGCTTAATATGCCAAAAATAAACAGGTGAGACGTACGAAATTCAAATCTTTGCTGTTTATGTGACACCTTTAATTGAAATTGTCGCAAACATGTCTCAGGAATTTTCAACAGTTTTCATTAAAGCTTATTCCTCGATTTGCTTGTGAGCCAGCAGAGTCTGAAGCGTTTGAGCCACCACAAATAATAATATCCATCGAACTAAGCAGAGTTCCAGATCTGCGGAATCAAAGACTTCTTTCCAGTTTGACTCCCCATAACTCATCGGCTCATTAGCTCATTAGCATACGATATCCATATATATGTATGCGATATGCGATATTTGATATGAGTCAGAGCACACGAATCTCCTCGTGGCTCAGTATACAGGGTATCAAATAGTTGAGTTTTGCATCAAATTCTAATTAATTCAAATTCTCTTTGTACTCTTATTTACTTTTTACTTTTTACTTTAGTTTGGTTTGGTTTGATTCCAATAATAAATTTGATATGAAATTTGACTGAGAGGATCATTAAACAGAGACTTTATCATAAAATATGAATTGATTATTAAATATTCATTATATATATTTCCATAGGGCGATTAGGAAGGTGCTACTGAAACTGTTTCAAATTTACATGTAATTTTGTAGGTCTGCTCTATATTATTGTAAGGTTTTCTTTAACTTTAATCTTTTCCTTGATTTTTTTCGTTTACTTTTATTTTTTCTATTTTGAAACAATTGCGGGGTTTTGGCTACCTATTTTCATTATTCTTTAGGAAGGCGCAACAAGAAATAACAATACTACGTTGACATATGACAAGAAACCAAGAAAATCACAGATATTCCTTGAATCGATTCTCATAAGGAAATCCGACTTTATCTAGAGAATATACCCCATAAAAACTCTGTACAGTATCGCCTAACGGTCACATTTCTCATACAAGTTTTATATATTTCAGGATCATATAAAATTGGAAAACTATTTTACAGTCTTAAGAGCTTAACTCTTTCACTTCCATCTGCTAGTATCCTTAGGCAGCTTAGACAGCGCCAGCTTTCAGACCTTCAACATTCCTTATTTAGATTTGAACTTAATATTCCATAATGGCGAGGCAGATTCCTTGTAATGGATCTGGCTGAGTCGAGTGCGATTGCTTTGTCATTGGGTTTGATTTTGAGTTTGCTTTTGAGTTTTCGCTTTTGGCTCTTGGCTTTGCTTTGGCACAGATCTGATACGGGCCAAAACATGTGTAGGCCTTGTCAATATAGCTGCCAGAGTTGTTGCAGCTGCTGTTGTTGTTGCTGTTGCTGTCGCTGTTGCTGTTGTAGTCGGTGGTCATAAAGCCAGCGCCATTTGAGATTAAGTAACTGAGCGCAACATGTTTGTTCCGGGCCGTGGTCCGACGACTGCCGATCGCTGATCGTTGGCCAATAAACGGGGCGCTTATCTAAACAAAAAATCTCTAAATTGATCTCGCAAAACCTTTTAGCATATTTTGCGCGATTTGGCAGGCGATCAGAGCCGATGGGCCAGTTTTTCCGGGCGAGAGAGAGAGAGAGAGAGAGAGTTGCCGTTGCTTTTGATAATTTTGTATATATTTATATTTTGGGCTGGCAACATAGTCATCTAGAGCCGGCGTAGCCGAGGCCTGGCGCGAACTGCGCCCCATTAAAAACTGCCAGGCCATAGTCATAAACTTCTAAGCTATCAAATTACAGAACGATTTGTTAGATGCCGACGATGCAAAAAAAAAAAAGAGAAAAAAGAAAGAAAATACGAAAATGAAAAAGTAAAAAAGGCCAATGCGCCTGCCTGCTGCACTAATGGATTGCCATGGCAGGAGGAACCGGGTCTCTGCCGTCCAGTCTCGAGTCTCCAGCTCCAGCTCCAGCTCCAGCTCCGACTTCGACTTCGTCTGCACTGAACTCTAATAGCTCATAGCATGCGGCCACTGAGACAGATAGGGGGCGAAAGAGACAGCGAGAGCGGGAGAGGAAGAGGGAGAGGGGGAGAGGATGCGCTGCATGTCGGCAATGCGGCGATATCTTTGTTATAAATCTGTGAGCCAAGTTCAACATGGCCAGAATGCATGCTGTGTCTGTTGTTGCTGTTGTTGTTGTTGCTGTTGCTGTTGCTGTTGCTGTTGTTGTTGCTGTTTCCAGCAACTCGTAAAAAGCTCGTTTGTTGCCTTTTGGCACGCGCAGAGTGCAGCCAGCCAGCAAAAGGTTAAGTTGGCCAGTTTAACCCGCGCCTTGTGTCGCCCAAAGAGAAAACGCCAAAAAGAAAAATCTCAAGTCAAGAAACAATTGCTGTGCTCAGCAGAGAGGCCAATCTAAGCTCTATCTGGACAGATCTATGCCTTCCTAACCTTGATAGACTCAATTAATATGTTGGCAGTTGGTCTGGATCGAGATATATAATTGAGATACAACTCTATTGTCAGCTCTATGCATTGATTAGACTTTACTTAAAACAGAGGTAGTCGACATCTTCTGCCTGTTACACAAAGCACTTTCCCATTGCTCAATTTGTCTCAGGTACAAGGAAGATAAAGAAGCAATCATTATAGCCAAATCCGAGCTCAGAAGTCTCTTCCATCTTTGGGATATCGCTCGTATTAGACAGTTGTGAGCAGAGGCCCAACTTGGTGATCTGGCAAATCTCACATATCCCAATCCGTCCTTTTCTTGTTCTCTCACTCTGACTTTCTTGACTCTATTAATATTTTTCTTTTCTTTATAAGTTGTATTTTGTTAAGTCTTTTACCGATATGTTTTGGGATTCATTTCAATAAAAAAATCCAAACGTGCCTGATATTGTTATTGGTGATTGTTTTATATTATTTTTTATTTTTTATTTTTGTTACCTCATTATTTTTTAATCATTCGTGTTTCAGTTCTTATTTGGGCTATAGAAAAACTTATTCTAGTTGTTGATTTTTATGTGGACTCTTGATCACTCTCATCAATATCCTATATTTTAAATAATTGAGCAATAGTAATAATGAT
This sequence comes from Drosophila mayaguana, assembly GCA_037075325.1. Taxonomy (NCBI): domain Eukaryota; kingdom Metazoa; phylum Arthropoda; class Insecta; order Diptera; family Drosophilidae; genus Drosophila; species Drosophila mayaguana. The sequence goes on along the minus strand of JBAMCG010000037.1, from coordinate 13,298,472 downwards.
AATAATAATTAAAAGAATAATAATAATAATAATAATAATAGTACTAATAATAATAATAATAATAATAATAATAATAATAATAATAATAATAATAATAATAATTATGATAATAATAATAATAATAATAATTATGATAATAATAATAATAATAATAATAATAATAATAATAATAATAATAATAATAATAATAATAATAATAATAATAATAATAATAATTATTATTATTATTATTATTATTTTTATTATAATTATTATTACAATTATAATTATAATAATAACAATAATAATAAAAATTATAATTATAATAATAATACTAGTATTAATAATAGTATACTAATCAACCTACTAGCCATTTCTTCTTAAGTATTCCATTAAGGAACTGCCAAAATTTCTAATCCGAATCTCTGCGGAATTTTGCTTTTTTCTGATTAGATTTCGATCTGTTTTTTTGTTTTGGAGCTCCGCTGGAGCTGCGCAGCTTTACAACTTGATCACGCCCGTCGCTGGGAGAGGGCGGGGAGGCAGACGTCATAAATGTGCCAATTGGCTAGCTAAAAGTTGGCCAAAAACTTGACAAGATTTGCATGCACAAACAGTTAAGAGCGACGACTGCCCCAGCTGCAGCTACCAAGTGAGCCATTAACAACAGCTTTACAGCTACGGCAGCTAGGTTTAATTGTTGCCACAACTGACATTTAAGTTTCAGCAACGGCAACGACGACGACGACGGCGACGGCGACGGCGACGGCAATGGCAACTGCCACGGCAACTCGAAACAAATCAATAGGTTTTCCGCCTGCTGCGCCAACCGCCTCGTAAATAATTGTAGTCGCCGTTTGGCTTTATGACCAGGACAAAGGCGTCCGTTTGGAGTTGTTTTGACTTTTATAGCTGCTGCTCCTATCTGCCGGCTAAATTGAATGGCCAGCCCGGCCCAGCCCCAAGACGACCCGGGGCAGGCCGAGCCAGGCCAAGCGAAGCGAGCCAAGACGGGCAGCCAGACCCACAGACGGATCAGTCAATCAGAGCGTTGATGAGCGCTCTGCTTGCAGGAGGGGAAACGAGAGCGGCGTTGCAGCAGGGGAAATGCAACAGAGTCATAGAGAGAGCGAAAGAGAACGGAGGGGTTTGATCGAGCAAAGAGCGCGTTCGCAGTGCTGCGTTTCGAATTTCGAAATGTGAAAGCGAGAGCGTGGTGAATTTCACGTGTGGTGAAGAGTAACAATTATGCACGTACAACTCATTGGCAGTTCGTGTTTGCGCTCATGGCTGGAATTCGAGTCTGACTTGAATTCAATTGGTTTCTGATTTGCTTTACAGTTGTTTTTATTTCAATTCCAATTGCGGGCTGATTGCAAATCTCATATGAAATGGGATAATAAACGTTCGAGTGTTTCGCTTCTGAATAAATAATACTTTTGTATTGATTAGTTAATAAATGCTTGGCAGAATAAAGAAACAAATAATATGCAATTAAAAATTGGGTGAAATTATGCTAATAGTGTATTTAATTAAAATGTTACATAAAATAGTTGCAATAGAGTAACAAATTCAAGGAGGTCCGAGAGCTGGACATGTTCTTATACAATTTGTTGTGGCATAAGGTTTTCTCGGGGTATCATGTTTTATACCAATATTTTCTCCAATTAGATACTCTTTCAGAATTTCTGTTCATATTATAAATACTTTTTTATTGTAGTAGAAAAAAGACAATAAAATATGAGGTCACAACTTTCAAGCATATTAATATTTATAATAAATAACAGAACAAAATAAATCCATAAATCTATTTGTCAGTCGGCGTGTAAATTGACATGAGTACGCTGCATTACTTCTTCTATTAAGCTTTAATCGACTTTCACTAAAAAGCTTCTTCTAAAGTCCAATTATGCTGAATCATATAAGAATAAACAAACGAAAACAGTAATTAGAATAACATTTGCATGAATCTCTATAACAAACGCCAAATATGTTCACAAATACCAAAGATATCAAACAGGAACTATCTATTGCAGCAAAGCTTAGTAAAAATCTGATGTTAATTTATGAACTAATTTTGATAAAAATGTTCTCTATATTTATCCATCTATAATGTCGATTGCACAAATATTAAAATCCCTCAATATGCAAATATGAATTGGTTAAATGAGACTTGTGCAATTTAAAGCTTAATTTCATTTCCTCCTCACTGTGCATATTTCTCCATCTATCCCATCCACTTCAAGTGGCGCTGGCGCCGCTCACAGATATGGTAAACGTGTGTGCGTATAATCTCACACAATCAACTCTAATCAGAGGGAATACGGCTGTAAATATGATATAGAAGAACTTAGTATCTGGCAGTCGCACTGCCGTACGCGCCACTAAATTGGCCACGGAATGCGGAAAGTCTCTGCCTGAGATGCTGACCAACAACGAGTTTCGACTCCAAATTCGAAAAGCGAGCTGCAGCTGGGCAAGTGCAACTGAAACTGCAACTACAACTGCAACTGCAACTGCAACTGCAGCTGGGCAAGTGCAACTGCATTTGAAGTTTTTGCCCTCAGCTACTTACGGACAATCAGCACGAAGTCGTCGAGTCCGGGGCAATAATTCGAGTGATGGCCCAGCATTAGAATTTGTCTCTGCGCACGCGCCACGGTGTTCGGCTCCTGCTGAGGCAGAAGAGCGAGTCGGTTGCAGTTGCTTTCTGCTTTCTGCTGTTTGCTATGTGCGCTTTGTCGCCGGCGGCTGAATTATGCTCAAAGTGTTAATCAGGAAATTGTTGCGGGCAGAGCAGAAGCCGCGCGAGCCCTGAGAGAGGAGGGGCCCTTATAATGCGCGGCGTCTACTCTAGTCTAGTCTAGACAATTGCTGCCCAGAGAAAGTCAGATCCAAATCCAATGTACAAGTGCATATGTACACAACAGCAGTGAGGAGGAGGCAAAGCTGATTAAAGAGGCGCGAGCTGGGGCTGAGGCATAAATCAGGATCGATGACTGAAAAGCTGAAGACAATTCAATTCGGGCAGAGCAGTCGCACCTATGGCGACACACTAAACTAGTTGAGTTTCAATTAACAATAAAATTGAACCATAAATCGGACAAAGGCCACACGCAGCCCGCAGCAGCGCGACGATTGTTATGAGCGCTGCTGCCCGCGCTCGCTGGTGGTCTTCGGAATTATGTATGGGCCCAGCGTCGACGATATGAAAATGAAGTCGAGATAAGCCACGGCGACAGCAGTGGAGCTCGATGAAATTGAATTATCAAATGGCTGGGAGAAACTAGTGGACGAGCAAGACAGCCAACCGAGATCATTGGGGGCAACACCTTGCGGCTGGCGAAGCGCCGCACCAACTCAAAATAGAATCAATGATCCGGCTATCGACTCGTCTCAAATGATCGAAGCGTTGCGTGTGGCATACTTTAAACTGTCACATAAACCTCAATGCTGATTAGCACAACAAAGTCGGACGGAGGATCTGGAGCTTACATAGCGCTGCGATAAATCAAGCTAGTCGAAAGCTTCGCGGCTATTGTTTGTTTACACATTGTGCGCCATCCAGCATTTGGAGGCATTAGCTCATTTGATTTAAGTAGCTCGGCCACAGCCGGGCCGGGCGCATTATGACAGGCGGGGCGATCGTGTGAGGTCCGCGGGAGAAATGAGACCGCAAGAAGAGACAATGGAGCCCAAAGTAAGAGTGAGAGATCGATCGGCCGATCAACTAGGAAGTATAGCAGCAGCAGCTGAGCAGAGCGGGTATTAATTTATAATTGATCAATTATGTTTGTTACAACGGCAGCTACAACTGCAAAAGGCGGCGAGGATCGGAAGAGTGATGCAGCTTAAGGAAAACATAACGCTTGTTGTCTGATCATAATCGAAACGATTTAAATGATTGCCTGAGCCACGCTCAGAGGCGGCAGTGGCAGTGGCAGTGGCAGCAGGAGGAGGTAGTCCGCGATCCACGATCCACGATCAAAGACTGAGACTGAGTTAGGCACTCGTCTCTGCACCTGTTGCAATAAGCCTTTGCTTTGCGCAGGGTCTCGCGGTGTGAAAATGCATTTGTTGTGCTCAGCTAATGCTGATGATCACGATCAGCGACGCGATCGCTGCCCGAGCGCAAATAGGCGGAGTCTTAATTTAATTAAAAGTTATTAGCCAGAGCCAAGGCTCTTGGCATTTAGCAGCATCAGCATCAGCCAGCAGCAGCGCCAAAATGAACATCAGCTGGGCTGCCGATCGCGCCAACGATCAGTTGGGCCTCGCATTAAGTAGCTGGCAATTGGCCATATATGTTCATGATCGCTTTAGCCGAAACTATCAATCGTGCGAGTCGCTGCTGATGATCTGAGCGACATGTGTTAGATCATTGGACAACTCATTTGTCGATCGTTTCGATCAATTGAAATGCCAAACACGTACGGCCCGTCGAACATGCCGATCGACACCGACATCGAACTCAATTGATCAGGCCAGAGCCACCTCTGATCACCGATCAACGATCACTGATCACCGATCACCGATCACCGATCACTGATCACCGATCACGGTGTGATCGAGCTGATTAATTTCATGTTGTGCTGTTGTCGGCTATGCTGGAAAATTGTTTCAATTAATTTAGTGATTAATCCCGGAACGTGATCGGTATTACAAAAGCGGCCCAGCTGCCGTCTAACTGGGTCATAAATGCAGATCAAATGCGTCGCTTATAACTCAGTTAGCCAGGAGAGCGGGCAGCGAGATGTGCCGAGCGAGAGAGAAATGGCAGCTTAATTGGCTAAATTCCTGAGCTATGATGGCCAGCCTGACCCAATTTCCGCTCTGCTGCTGGCCGTCGTCTGGCCGTCTGGGCCCATAAAATCCAAACTTAATTTGGTGTTAATGCGGCTCATGACTTCGACTGCAAGTCACAAAAGGCGCTGATTTTGATTGCTGCCGGTGGCCTCCAGTGGCCTCCGGAGGCCTCCAGTGGCAATCGCCAGCCGCTGATTGTCGGACGGCCATAAACGGCATTGAGGAAATTATAAAGGCATAAAGGCTAGCTCGGCTCAGCGAAGAGAAGTCAAGTCGCATGCCGTTGCCTGTTTGCTCTGGTCTGTTGCCTGTTGCCTGTTGCCTGTTGTTGTCCAGGATCGGACTCAGGTGCAGACGTTGTCATGCATATGCATTTGATTTATTAACCTTTCTTAGCCATTCGTGTCGACAGCGACAACAACAGCGAAATCACAAAATTAATGCGCACTGAAACGCCAAACATGCAAAGCCAGAGCAAGAAACCAAGAGCGACAAAGAGAGAGAGAGAGAGAGAGAGGGAGAGAGAGAGCGAGAGCGAGAGCGAGAGCGAGAGAGAGGGAGAGGAAACTACATATCTATAGAGAGAGTGAGAGAGATCGGCTCCGCGATCCTTTCATGTGCTTCGACATGTGTTTGATGCCAAAAACAGCGACGTGCTCCGAAAAATCTGGAGCTGCCAAGTGGCGGCGGTTCGTTCTAAGCCAAGCTCAGAGCTGTCTCTGTGTGTGTGCGTGTGTGTGTGTGTGCACGCACGGAGGTGGCCCCGCTGCCAGTTGGTTACAGTTATGCCAGCGACGTTTTTGGAAGGCCTGCCCAAATGCCAGACAAACTGGCACGCAGCCCGTGGCCGACAGCTAATTCGGTAGCCTTTTGTGGCATGGATCGCGGAATGGGTCGAGGAACGCGCAACGCGTGCGAGGCACACTGGAAAATCGGTTGCTCGACCAACAGCAGAGAACAATAAATTTGCGTGCCAACACTTTTTTTATTGTATTTTATAGACTTTGCCCGGCCAAGGGTATCTCGCCTGTGGAGCGAGGCATGTGGCAATCTCCTTTTGCAGGCAGCGGGAGCGCATATTTGGGAATGTTTAATGCCTGGGAAGGTACGCATGCGACTTTATGGGTCAGCAATCGATTGACTACGACTGAGAACTACTAAGCTATCAAACTGGAGCATATTTCAGATGCCCTCTGTATAGCTACAAAATGAATACTCTACAATTTACTAAATATTGTTTCATATTCGAGAAAGAATTTATGTATATCAAATATACAATATCTATATGAACTATAGTCAGTCAGTCCATAAGATAAAGCAAGCAATAATATAGAAAATAATTCAAAAGAAAAATAGAACACAATAAAGAATAAATTTGAATTAAATATGAATATTGTTAGAAGTGTTTTAGAAGTTTGTTTGTATCTAAGAATTTCCTTATTTCAATTAAAAAGTATTGAAAGATACCAATAAAAGAATCGAAGCATAAAAAATTTACATTTCATGAACAGATCGATTTAAAGGTGAAAGCTGTGTATCAAATACGAACATTATGTAATGAATTACAGAGATATTCCCAATATCACACTTCACTTAAAGCACAACATATAATAAATAATAAATAACAAATAACAAATAATAAATAATAAATAATAAATAATAAATAATAAATAATAAATAATAAATAATAAATAATAAATAATAAATAATAAATAATAAATAATAAATAATAAATAATAAATAATAAATAATAAATAATAAATAATAAATAATAAATAATAAATAATAAATAATAAATAATAAATAATAAATAATAAATAATAAATAATAAATAATAAATAATAAATAATAAATAATAGATAATAAATAATAAATAATAAATAATAAATAATAAATAATAAATAATAAATAATAAATAATAAATAATAAATAATAAATAATAAATAATAAATAATAAATAATAAATAATAAATAATAAATAATAAATAATAAATAATAAATAATAAATAATAAATAATAAATAATAAATAATAAATAATAAATAATAAATAATAAATAATAAATAATAAATAATAAATAATAAATAATATTTAATAAATAATATTTAATAAATAATATTTAATAAATAATATTTAATAAATAATAAATAATATTTAATAAATAATAAATAATATTTAATAAATAATAAATAATAAATAATAAATAATATATAATATATAATAAATAATAAATAATAAATAATAAATAATAAATGCATTTCTTGCTCAACAGTAGAAGAGACAATATAACTCATTGAAAAAGAAAAGTATTTAAAAGAGTTCTCTGCTTAGATAATATAATTCATATATGAATTCCCACACCTGCCTCTTCTAAAGGGCATCTGGAATTCGTTGATTGCGGGGCTCTTAGTTTACCCGGCTGGGGCAAACGCCTTTGGTATTGTGTAACCTGCCCGACATTCTAAGTGCCCTGCGCTCCTCTCAGCACTTACATGGACAGCGCGCGTGTGTGGGAATTCGACTGAGTTGAGTCGAGTTGAATCGAGTTGAGTCGAGCTGAGTCGAGTTGGCCGCCAGTAGCCGGGGCAGATATTGCTGTAGGTTGTTGGGTCCCAGCGGATCTGTGACCAGGTGCAGTTATGATTTATGCGCCTGGCCTTTGTCGTTGTTGGTTTTGGTCTCCTGGCCCTGCGCGCGCTCGCTCAGTCTTCCGTGGCAGGGGCGTGGGGCGTGGAGCGCCGCCTTAACGTTTCCAGCGGCGTAAATTATATTGGGCTTAGCATAAATCGTCAATTACAGCACATGATTATTATTAGGCATTATGGCCCGGGCTCAGGCCTGGCTAAAGGACGGGCTCGAGGCTTAGCTGGAGTCGCAGTCGGCGCTGAGCCTGCGCATCGAGACTGTGGCCACGCCCGCACCAAGCCCAATCCGGCCAGAGGTCTGCTGGGAAGCGCGCTAAGCGCCATAAGCGCCAGTTTTATGGCAAGCAGTATCCTCCTCCTGCTCCTCTCGGTCGGCTTTAAATTATGGCCTAGTCGCAGGCTAAGCCGCGATGAGGGCAAAGCAAAAAGCACACACAAGGAACGAGAGATAGCGAGAGAGAGAGAGGAGAGCAACACAAGAAAAAGCCAGTGGCTGCTGCTCTGGAGATCGTGTTGCTCAGATATGTGTCTATCTAATATAATTAATACACCTTCTTTCATTAGGGAACTGGTGAGGCTGCGTGTAGCTGCGATTCTAACGAGATGTGGCCAACAAAGGTCTCGCGCCTGCTAAGCTGATTTACTATTTATCGCGCCGAGTTATAAAGACACGTCAGAGCAGATAAGCCAATATCTGTGTGGATATGTGGATAGGCCCGTTCATGGGGTATGCCACAGCAACAGCAACAGCAACAGCAACACAGGCAACACAATATAAATCAATCAAATGCGTACAAGTTCATTGACAGCTCGCACAGCTTGCCAGCCCCAAGCCCCAAGCTCCAACAACAACAACAGCATAAATAAATAACAACAACAGCAAACATGATCCATGATCCTCTTGGAGAACGGGGCTGTGGCCGGTCTGCGCCTGTCAAATGGCCGGACCACATTGTAAGTTATGATTAGCTCAACGCGCTCAAGATTTAAGACCGGAAACGTACTCTCGTCGACTGGGGGCCATCGGTGTGGTGCGGCACAGGCAGCACTCGCTACGACTGCTCGCGCATGCCGGGCCAATAATTCAAATTCAGATTCAAACTCAAATCTCAATAGTTTTGAGTGATTTGAAATGTGATTTGCGCATTGTTTTGACTGCAGGCGAAGCATTGCATTTTTATTGGCTTTTTGAAAAGCCCGCATCATCCACGAGCCGCAACTCTCTAGCTGAAGTGCCGTGCGGTGAGTGCGAGCGAGAGAGCTATATATAACTGAGACAGTTGAGCTGAGCACCCACTCGATGGTGCCCGAAATTGCTGTGCATAGATTTGGCATAAATTATGGGAAGCTATCAACTGAAAGGGAGATGGTGAGGGAGAAGAAGATGGAGAGGGGGAGGTAGAGCGAGAGAGGCGGGAGAGGGAGAGAGATAAGGAATGAGAGCGAAAGTGAGACAGTGGCATGTAAGAGCGAGAAAGGTGTTGTAAAGGGCGAGAAGGACAAGCAGATAGATATGCATAGGGAAAGAGAGAGAGTGGGTGATAGAGAAGGAGATGAAGATAGGGAATGAGAGTGAAAGTGAGAAAGAGGTAGGTAGAAAAAAGGGGAAAATGTAAGATTGAAAAAACTGCGATAAAGGAAGAGCCAGCCAAATAGAGAGATTAGATAGCGAGAGAGAAAGAGAGAGATAGTGAGAGAGTGAGAGAGTAAAGAGTGAATGACAGAGAAAAAGAGAGAAATTGCTGAGAGAGAAAGTGCGACAGATGCAGGGAGAAAAAGAAGGGAAAGAGAAAGGTCATACAAAGAGAGGTATTGTATAGGGAGAGACAGCCAAACAAATAGATATAGATAAAGAGGGAAAGACAGAGACAGAGAAAGAGGAAGAAATGTTTTGAACATGCTATCAAGTTATTTGATAAGTATTTGCAAATGAAAGACTTAGTTTACATAGATAATTTGTTAATATAAAAGATCTCATGCGTGTCAGCGTGGTTCAGAAAAGAAAATTGATATAATCTAAGATTATATACATATACAGATTATGTACATATATTTATATGCATAGGGTAGTGCAATTATCCCCAACGATTTATCGTTACCAAATTGTATAGAGTTTGCCCAGAAATATTATAATAGTGTTAACTGTATAACCTCTGGTGGGTTTTCCGCAGATTAAGTACAGGGAAAATATACAAATTGAAACTTGTAGCAGTGCTTACTTCTTACCCCCCTAGGACTTGTGCGGTGCATCAGTTGGGATATGACAAGGCGGGCATTAACATCTGTTCCACAAGAATGAAACTAGAGGCAGATCATTTGGAATGTGGTCTATGTGACTAGCTAAGATACCCATTGCACATAGCCCACACTTGTCCCTGGGTCACTTTTCCATGTACATCATGACAGATTGGAGGTAAACTCTTCCCCATGTATGTTGTGTGTGTGTGTGTAAGAGAAACCCAGGTTAAGTAATTTCGGAATTCTGGCATCGGCATCGGCATCGACTGCAAGTTTTATTCAACACAAATTCCCATGCAGCTCGAATTGTAGCAATTGGCAATCGTGGCATATTTTGCATATAATTGGCCATAAAACTTCATGTTAATGTGCAATTAATCATATTAGCAATTAACTTTATGCTGTTCGGCTGCACTGCACGAGATCGTCGCCGATCAGCAACGATCTTCGAGCATGGAGCGTGGAGCGTGGAGCGTGGAGCATGGAACATGGAGTGTGGAGCGTGGATCGTGTCGCAAACCCGCTTAGAGGCCAATGTCAGGCAGTTGATGTTCGTTTTCCTTCTCTATTCATATTTTTCGCTCATTTCTGTTTTCGGTTTTGGTCCCGTTTCCAATTCAGGCTCCTGCTCCCTGGCTGAGCTGAGCCAATTTTCAAAATTTATATCTATGTACGAAGCGCCGACAACTTTGCTGCTGGCCTCTTGGCCAAATTGAAAAACCCATACGGAAGCCAAGTGAAACTCATCCAGAATCTCCCTCTCTCCCTCTCTCCCTCTGTCGCGCTGTCTCTCTTTCAGTCTCTCGGGACTCGGGTAGCAGTAGAGTGCATAAAATGTAAGTGTTATGATCGTACATTGGTGGGGTGCTGCTGGTCGCTTTATGAGGCCGTAAACTGGCGCACAACAGACGCGTATTGCAATAAAAGAAGAACAAGAACAACAACATAAACAATGTTGAGAAGAGAGCAGATTGGGCAAGTGCAACCGGCAGGCAGCGGCTAGTTAACCTTCAATTAATCAGCCGTGCGTAACGCCATTTGGCACAAAGCGGGATCTTCTCCAAATGAACCCACACACACGCGCACACACACGCGCACACGCACACGCACACGCACACACACACATGCATGCATACAATTGATAGCCAATAATCGTTAATTGTTTTCTATTTATCGTCTTCCGCCCATTGCTTGCAACCCTTCGACGATTGCCCATTGTCTTCTTTGTGGCCAGCGCAGCGGGAGTGCTTTGAGCCTCTGGAGTGTCTTTCCATTAAACGGCTTTCGTGCGCTTTCGAGCGGCTTGGCTACCGGGCATGCGACTGTACCTGGCCCATAATTAATAACTGTTAATTTACTTAGTGGCCGCTAATGAATCCCATTTCCACAATGTATTCACCTCAGCGCCTTAATGCGGAATGCGGCGTGAAGTCCGCGACTAAGATCCCAACTTGTTAGGCCTTTGATTAATGTCTCCTCGAAGACACGAATAGAGTTAAATCATGTTTACAGAGGCTGCCTCAATTAGTTATTCTTTGACAAGTGCCATTTATTAATACGCAGAGTGTTTAGCGCTAGGAAACAGCTGAAAACTAATGTAAACAAGTAAGGAAGCTCTAGTCGAGACTGCTCGACTAGGAGATACCCTGATCCCTACAAAGAGCTGATATTCACTCACGCATAAGCACGCGCTCTGCTAACTGCGCAGTAAGCAGCGACTGCGCTTGGGCTGCGCTGCAGTGTGGGCAATACTATGAGAACTTTGTTGCTGAATAATTTCTCCTGTAATAGGACTATCTTCATGAAACTTTTAGAATGTGATCACAATGTGCAAATGTATGTACATTCCAAAGCACAAGTCTCTAGTACTTAAAATACGTTTTTTGCAAATTGGGGGCGAAGGGGGCGTGGTATCCAAAATCTGTAAATGACAAAATCTGCGTATTGATGAGATGTATATACACACCAAATCTGAAGTTTCCAGGTCTAAAAGTATTGAAATTACGGTGAATAAACAAAATCAATTTATCGATTATTCGCGATAAAAAAGTAATCGGACGAGTTATCGAAAAAAAAAGATAAACTTGTACTGCGTATGGTATACATGAGTATGCATACAAAATTTGAAGTCTCTAGCTCTTATATCTTCTGAGATCTAGGCGTTCATACGGACGGACGGACGGACGGACGGACGGACAGACGGACAGGGCTATATCGACTCAGCTCGTCGCCCTGATCAAGAATATATATACTTTATGGGGTCTGCCACGCCTCCTTCTGCCTGTTACATACTTTTCACAAAACCATTATACCCTGATTTCCCATTTTTAATGGGATCAGGGTATAATTATCTATTGACTTGAAGTGCAATTTGTGCTCTTTGGGCACATTGCAGACGTGCGTCGAGTGCTTAAGGTTTTCGCGCAAAGCTCGGGTGAATTTATGTAAATTCATGAATTCATAATGAATGCGTAAGTTAACGTAAATTAATCACAAATCACAGATCTGAATAACATTTGACTCTATAATTAATATAGAGAGCGGGTAAGGAACTAAAAATTCAGATATTTCTTTTGTTCACTTTATCACACAGCTTAACGAATTTCGAATTTCGAAACTGAAACGAATTTCGAAAACCAAATTCGAATCTAGATATTGCTGAACAGACTACAGAGGTTTGTAATCTATTGTTTTTGCTTGCAACGATTCTTATGTGGAGGAGATAGTTTAAAGTTGAGCCTTATTAAATGCTTGATCACTGGGTCCTGCCCAGCCCAGATTGAAGACTTTCCATATCATGGGCACCCATTGAAAATTTTTGCCCAATCTGCAACACAGCAGGGAGCAAATACCTCGATAGAATTTGTAGCCCAAACTCCGTGCATAAACAATTTTGACATTTGCAGATCTATTGACCTTAATTGATTTCATTGTTATTCCCGTTATATTGGCAAGGAAGAGTGCTCCGACGAGCATATCCTAGTTTGGAAAGACTCTGAATAGGACTCTCTACTGACTGCGCAGTTACCGCAGCGACTGCATTAGATCTCTCCTTATGGGCTTCTCAATAGTAATAGTACTGAATGGAGACATCATTTGTCTTGGTCAAATTTTCTGGGTCCAATAACAAAACATATATAAACGTATTTTCCAGAGCTTCTACTATTTGAGTTTATGGCCGAGAGAGGAGAGAGTATTATGAATGATGCAGTGCATTTGTATTACTATTCTGAATACTTCGCACCGATTTGAACACCCTAATCTGGTGACACAGTCTACTTGACAGATGAAAGTAGTTTAATTATTAATCTGTTCATTGATTCCATTCCTCCTCATTTGGCAATTAGGCAAAAATACGTTAAGATTTTTTTTTTTTTTTTTTTTCAATTAGTATTTAGGTTTTTTATTGTTAGATGAGATTACGTTATATTTTTTAAAAATTTGTGTTTTAAGCATATAGAAAAAACTTTCTTATTAAAAAAAAATATATATATATAATTTTAAGTTTTATAAGGGTGAATTGAATATAATGTTTTTTCACATTAATTAATAGTTTTAAATGCATATATATTACATATCAGATTATATTTGAGGTCATAGTTATATTTTATATTATCTCATAATATTTGTATAACCTTAAACCCATGGAAAATAGCAAATCAGCGCATTTAACAGGCAGGAGGAGCCGTGTCAGACCCCATGCAGTATATACTTTCTTGATTTTGTCTGTCTGTCCGTTCGTTTGTATGTATGAATGCGACGATCTCAGAGTAAGAGACTTGAAATTTTGTTTGCTAGGACCGCGCAATGCATGCGCAGATCGAGTTTGATTCAAATTATCGATAACTACTGCCGTCTATTGTTATCGATTGGAATCCTTATCGAAAATCAGCTATAGAATGATATCTCCTGCATTTTCAGTGCGAGAGTATCCAAATGTATTACAATGTATAAAGTAAATCAATCGAATTGGATACACGATTTCGACTCGATTGTCCAACTCCCGTTAACTGGAAATCTTTGCAGTTGCCTCTTGAATCACATATACATTGAGCTGTCATATCGTGCTCTTCGGCTCTAGGTCAGACGGCAGAATTTACAGCCCATTGGGCGACATCCCGTTGAAGTGGTTTATTTGGAATTTAGTTTGGCGCATAAAATTATGCAACACTTTGGCTCGACGTCCGTCGTCCGTCGTCCGTCGTCCGCTGGTCCGTCCGCTGAGCGAATTTACGTGGTTCGTCTTTTCACTCAATTGCCGAACGAATTTAGAAGAGAAAACGCGCTCAATTACATTTCACTTTCCAAGGGAAGGCCGCAGCATCGCGACGCACACATGTGAGTGAGTATGTGTGTGTGTGTGTGAGTGTGTGTGAGTGTGTGTGAGTGTGTGTGTGTGTGTGTGTTTATTTGTGTACATCCCTCCGGTCTTTGCGCCCGCCCTTGCTGCCTTTAGCCACATGTTTTATGGATTATACAATGTATGGCGTGAGTGTGCGTGTGTGTGTGCGTGTGTGTGTGCACCCGCAACACATTCTGCTTGGGAAAGAGGCGCGTTTAGTACTTTTCCAGCAACAAGCGCTCGAGTAGGGGGACGACAGGCACTCGGGGAATTCGTTCCATTGTGGCCCGCGCTCGTTCAATTGAAGAGATATATGGGCCGGGCGATCGGCTGAGCGTATTTCAGTTGCGATCTGACAAGAGGCCCAGTTACAGTTAGAGTTGCGTGCGGATCGGAGAGTGTACCGCTAGCGCAGCGTGCAACAGTTATAATGAAAACTCAGTAGCCTTCTACATAAGCTGCACATAAACTGCGTATACTTGTTTTTAATAGAATTTGTCTATCTGTCGCGCCGCTAAGCAGTGTTTGTTGTTAAGTGTTTCTGTTGCTGTTGCTGTTGCTGTTGCTGTTGCTGTTGGAGGCGAGTCAAGTGTGCTTGCAGTTCTATTATTTTTAAATTCTAAAATGCTAGAGAAGGAATTTCTGGAATTTTAAGTGGAACGCTAAAAGCGCAGAATAAATATCATTTAAATATCAAAGCGGAAAATAATTTGTGTTGCACAAGCAGATTTACACGGGATTTACTGCTCTCTCTCTCTCTCTATATATATATTTATATACATATTGGATATATCGCATTGGCAGCTAAAGGTAAGTTGTTCCATAGACCATTTAAAATAGATTCTTTCCCCCTCCTGCCCTCTTCATCTCCTTCGACCTGTTCGCATTTCCCTTGCGTAATTGCGCCAATGATTTGTTTAGACCACTTTTTGATTGACCACGCAGCACAGCAATTTGACTTTTCAGCCCGCTTTTGTTTGTTTTTTATTTCTCTCCTCTCTCTCTCTCTTCTCGCATTGTCTCTGTTTTGTTGTGGGGTAAACAAATGGCACAACTATTGTGCCTAGGCCAATTTGTGTTGTTGATTTTATTCGAGTGCGAGTCGCAGTCACTCGATCGTCAATTATCCAAACTGTTTCTAATGCCGTTTCTAGCCGTTTACACGGCCCCCTCTGCTCATTGCCCATTGGGGCGCTGTGGCGCAGTTGCCCCCATTTAGGGCACATGCCACACATTTTATGCTTTATGAGCAGAATGAAAGCAGCTCTTTCCTCCCAGTAGTCGCTGGCAGAGGAGCACTCAGTAAATAATTACTAATTACATGAATGTAAATCAAATTACGCAGAAACAATAACAGTTTACTATATTTAATCATTTGCATTCTTATTTTAAAATGTTTTCAATGAGCAGAGTGGGAGCAGCTCTACAGTAGTCGCTGGCAGAGGAGCAATAAAAAAACCATAAATATTCATTTAACTATAATTTTTGTAAATACAATTTTACATTAAAAGACGCCGGGCTTTCTATATTATTTTTAGTTTTTAATATTATTTTCATTTGGAATATTTGAGGTTTTTCTAGAATCCGAGAATCCCCGTCAAGCAGCGCTCACTCACTTATACATACTATAACTAACCGTCTAATGCTTTTAATTTTTTCCCATGAATTGTTCGAGTTCATTTCGTTCTCCAGCAGCGCGTGTGTTTATCAACACGTACGTACGTACGTATATAAATTTATAAATGTATGTATATATATAAAAATATCGAACTATACTACAGATATGAACATGCAATATTTTCCCGCCGCATAAACAAACATTCTAAATGATCTGGCTGTCCGTAGTAAATGGGTAATATGGCTATTGTGGCTACACACACACACACACGTACACACACACTTACACACACTCACACGTACATCTGCTGTTGGGGCAGCTTCTGTTCTTTGGCTCTGGCTTCTGTTTTGTTGGCTTTGGCGGGCGTTCGCTCAGTTGTTGTTGCTTCAGCTCTGTGTGGATCGCTGCAGATGCGTTCGCTCAGCTATTTGAAGAGCTGTGCTACATTGTTTAGCCACTACGGGGTATACCCTATACCCTATACACTACTCACTCGCTCACTCGCTCACCTGAGCCAGTTAATAACCTTCGCATTTCGCACGTATTCGCTTGCAGCGAGCCGTGGCGCATTGCAAACTCGTGCCAGTTGCTGTTGGTATGTGAAATGTATTTTCATGTTAGCTGTGAAATATTTGAAATTGATTTGAACTTGAACAAATCGGCTGGCCCATTCGATTGCGGGCCAAGCAGCAATTGGCATTCCTGCGCGCTCTCCGTGTGACTCTCCTTGGCTGTTTGCTAAATGTTGCCAATCTGATGTGTGTTTATTTTCGTTCGGGGCAGGAAATATATTGCCTACGAGTCAAGTAGTGTGTGGTACGAAGGTCAGATGCTTTTATTTTCGGCACGGGAAACTCGTGTCGGGCTATCCTCCGCAGACGCTACTTCCCCAGTCGCATTTGAGCGTTTTCTCCCAGTGCAGCAGAGACGCGCTGCATGCAACACATGCAACACATGTGGGCTACACTGTAGGTAAAGGAACAGAGTGTCCCCTGTTTCAGAATGATGTTCATGTTGCTGCTGCTGTTGCTGTTGATGATGATGATGATGCTGATGTTGATGCTGATGTGCCCACATGTCAGACGGGGCGCGACAACGCACGACTGCTGCTGCTGCGGCGAGTCCCTCCGATCCGGAATGACAACAATAGCTCACCAAATGTGACTGGAAACAATATTTTCCCTTGTCTTGAACGGGTACGCCGAAACCGTTGCCCCGATCCGTTTTGAAAGGGACACGAGCGACTGTCGGCCAGCGGGAGGAGGCGGGGAAGGCCACTGTAAACGTACATTTTATACCCTGTACACTTAATTCGAGGGCAATGCGTTACTACTTTTTTTCAATTTGATAATTGCTTTATAAACTTGGGATTTATCCCACAGATACCCTAAAAATTACCATTGACAGAGAAGTAGGGAGAGGTGAACTGAAAATTTGGAATACCTACATTTCATAACTAAGGCCAGTTCTTGGCCACATTTCTGATATTTCCAATGTATTAAAGAATGTCACAATATATAGAGAGAAAATCAACAAGAATGCTGTACTTCAGCTAGGAGCCATCACTTTAGGCAGAAGACTCCTCTCAAATTCCTAACGACAAGTCTCAAGTACAGTGCTCTAAATAACATTCACCCATTGAGAGGATTGTTTGGTTTAGTGTCAAGTATGTACTTTGAAATGTTCTTTTGTGATCCGAATCATATAAGTATATGCCTTATATAGCACCGACTTGGGCTGAGTGAGTTTTTTACTCGTGTCAAAGGTATTGCACAAAGCTGTCCAGGCTGTCCAGGGTAACTCTGAGTCGTATACACGCCTTGTTGAATGTTTGTTTTTAATTTCTTTTAATTTTTGTTACCGCTGTGGAACAGATGTGGGCTGCATGAGGCAGAGGCACATTGAGAGCGTCTGTTTCTGTTTTAATTAAGCGAGAGTGAACATCAGAGAGCGAGAGCGAGAGAGAGAGAGAGAGAGAGAGTGTGTGGGACACGCTGAGAGAAGGAGAGAGTGAGGAGTGCATCGACACGCATATGTGAAAAATTAAGGCTATCTGCTGAAAGCGAAAAGCGAAAAGGCGCAAAAGATGCGGGAAGCAGCGCCGGCAGCGGCGGCAGCGCCAGCAGCGACGCCAGCGTCGGCAGCGATCGACAAACGGGGCGAGAATCGCCAGCGACATTTGTGTGCCCAGCCGGGCGAAATGCCGAGCTGAATGTTCTCTGCGACAGCAGCAAACTTTGAATGGAATTGAACTGAGCAGAGCCGAAACAAGCACAACAACACCAACAACAACAACAACAGGAGCAGCAACAGCAACAGCAACAAAATAATATAACTGTGCACGCAGGGCCCACTAAATTGAGTCGTTCGTGGCGCAGTCGCCGCTGCTGTCGCAGTCGCCGTTGCCGTTGCCGTCGCTTCGCTGTCGCCTTCGCAGTTGCCCTGAGTAGGACGCGAGCAGTAGTTGGTTTTTTTTTTGTATTTTTTATTTAGTATTCATGTATTTATTTTGCCTCTGAGCGTAGGAGCCGCAGCCTCTGTCTGGCCTCTGGCAGCGACCACGACGTACTACAAAAAAATCTTCTCTGCTGCATTTAGAACAGTTTTCGACCGGAGCTGCGGAAATTCACAACGAATCGCGCGCGCTAAAGATCGGATAATCACGCAAAATATATATATATATACATATACGTATATACATATATACATCGCACCCTCTCAACGTCATATAGACAAGTGCCACTGTTCTATGTTCCGCCGTATCTGTATCTATATCTGTGTATATGCTTGGCCGTGTATTAGTGTCTTGTGCAAAAAATAGAACATTATCTAAATGAACTACATGCAGCTGTAGCTGTGGCTGTGTCTGTGGCTGTTGCTGTTGCTGTTGCTGTTGCTGTTG
The DNA here is from genome assembly GCA_037075325.1 of Drosophila mayaguana. NCBI lineage: Eukaryota > Metazoa > Arthropoda > Insecta > Diptera > Drosophilidae > Drosophila > Drosophila mayaguana. The sequence continues at coordinate 13,279,943 of JBAMCG010000037.1, read as the reverse complement.
CTGTTGCTGTTGCTGTACCGTGTACTAGGTAATCAACGTCCCTCAGTTCCTGTACCACACATATACAGACACATTTATGTGAACTGCGTGTGTATTCAACAGTGGGTGCCTCGCCTACAGTTATCGAAATTCAGCATATGGAAAAGAGCAAATGAGAAAAACTATTTTGCATTTGCTGCGGGCTTCGAAAAGCCGTTACAAACTGTTTCATTTAATGGAAGCCATAAGAGTGCAGCATCGAGTCTAACATTTCACTACTCACACACACACACACGCGCACACACACATGGCTTTATATAGTTAGCTCGTAAAGCTATTCTAAAAGTAAAAATTTATTATTGTTGTTTTGTTTTCCTTTACGATATATATTTTGCATATATTGTAACTGCGTGGATTTCGCCAAGTGAGCTCATTTCTTGCTTTATTGGGCCTCCAATTTGAGTGGCACGCGCTGAAACAAAAACAAGAAGAAGAAGAGAAGAGCGAAATAAACTCAGCGGAAATGTTCGCGACATTTTAATTAAGCCTTGCCTTGCCAAAATTGAAATGGCTTTTAATCAGAGCTTGAGAGCATTCAGAAGAAATCTCAGTGAAATTAATTGGCAGAAAGATTAAATGAAATATTCAGATTCTGAGGCGCAAAACATTTGAAATGTTTATAAACAGAAAAAGCGATCATCAGTTTTTCGTTTTCGTGAGAAAAGCACTTTGTTTATTGCAAAAAAGCAAATGAAAGAAAATTGAGGAAAAGCCAAATTGTATATTGAAGTCAATATATGGGCATTTTCGGGCAGACAAAACATCCGGCGAGCTGTTCCACTCACGACTTACGTGAAAAGTAGGAAACTCGCCTTTGCCCAGAGCTCTTCCTGCACTCGCAGTAGTTCGTTTTCTCTCCGTGTTCACTCTGTTCTCTGTCTCTCTGACCCTTCCACAAATATGAGATTATTGCTCCTTGCGGTTTCTTAGGGCGTTCTTCTCGCTCTCGACGATCCCCTTTATGGCAGGAGTGATACAGAAATGGATCACTCACACTCGAAACGGAAATAGGCATAAATCTAATCGTTTGCATTTTTCAGGTACTGCAGCTATTCCCTTCTGGCATTGCTATGTGATCTATGCGACGCGCCACGCCCACCAACTGGATCAGAGTGAGATGTCGCCGGCATGGCTGCCATAAATCCATCAACGCACTGAATAAATCAAACAGCGCCCGAGCGAGCGACAGTAATTAAGAGACCCATAAGTACATACACATGTCTATTTTGGGGAACTGTATTTCCGTTACATTGCAAGGTGATCATCGACAATCAGCATCCGATTCCGATTTCGATTCCTATTCCCGACTCTGATCGTAGAGCACTTCAAAGTCGCCGCGTCTGAGCGCACACATGTTGCTGGCGATCAATCTGAGCCAGCGGCAACTGTTGTTATTTCCATCATAAATTAGAAAAATCTAGCCGAGAGATCACTGATCTGTGCGAGGGTGGCACAAGAGACAGATAACCACAGAGAGTGAGAGAGAGAGAAAGTGAGAGTGAGAGTGAGAGTGAGAGTGAGAGTGAGCCATCTCTCAGCTAAAGTGGATTTCCGGTGAATAGAGGAACAACAAGAGGCATCAACAACAACACTCGATACACAAAGTTGTTGCATTAAAGTCAACTCAACCCCATTTGGAGTCAAGGAGCGAGTTGGGGAGTTGCAATACAAAAACCATAAATATATACATATATATATTTATATATAGGGCGAGCAGAGAAGCATTGATGTCTGGCAGTTGCTGGCGACGCGTTGCCAGCATTAGAAGCAGCCAAATAATGTCCACCAGCCTGATCTGCCTCCTGCTGCTGCTGTGCACCTCGCTGGCAACGGCGCGGCGAGCGCCTGCAGCCAGCTCGCAGGAGCTGAGCAGGGACTACGATGTGCCACAGGGCAACGTGACCAGCGACACAGCGCACACACAGAGCAACATTAATGCAGAGGGGGACGAGGATGCGGATGAGGACAAGGCGGGCACGACTGGCTCGAGCAGCGGCTCAGCTGGCAGCCCGGATGCCAAGCAGCAGTTCGCTCCTCGCTTCAAGAATCCCAAGAAGCTGAGCACCCTTTACACGAGGCCCTCGGGCTCATCGCTCGTGCTGAACTGCCAGGCCGTGGGCAATCCGGAGCCGAACATCACGTGGTACAGGAACGGTAGCGACGACCTGACGCGCACCTACGGCAACTACCGCAAGACCAAGTGGCAAATCAGCATGGAGGACCTGGTGCCCGAGGACTCGGACCAGTACACGTGCGTGGTGTGCAATCCCCTGGGCTGTCTCACCCACGTGATGAACGTGATGGTCACCGACCGGGTGAACCACAAGCCCATCCTGCTGAAGGGACCCGCTAACCTCACGCTCCTGATCAACCAGAGCGGCCACATGGAGTGCAAGTATCTGTCGGACCTAACTAGCCGCAAGGCCTGGGTTTTCATGCCTTGCAAGAGTGTGAACGACTGCTCCAAGAACCGCACTATCCTGGCCGAGGACGTGGACCGGCTGGACTTCGTGAACGTGACGCAGGAGGAGGAGGGCTGGTACACGTGCATCGAGAGCAACAGCTTGGGCCAGTCCACGAGTCAAGCCTACTTGCGGGTAATGCGTAGCCTGCAGCTACTCGAGGCGAACCTGGGCAGCGCGTTGCCCGACAACCACATGCTGGCCGTGTTCATCTCGGTGACCATGATGCTGATCATCATTTGCATCATCTTTGTGGCCTATGCGGTGCGGAAGATGAAGCACGAGAAGCTGCTCAAGCAGCGCATCGAGACGGTGCATCAGTGGACCAAGAAGGTGATCATCTACAAGCCGGCAAGCGGCGGTGATTCGAGTGGCTCCATGGACACAATGATAATGCCAGTGGTGCGCATTGAGAAGCAGCGCACCACCGTGCTCCAAAGCGGCAACGAGCCGTCGCCCTTCAACGAGTACGAGTTCCCATTGGACTCCAATTGGGAGCTGCCGCGCAGCCAACTGGTGCTGGGCGCGACGCTTGGGGAGGGCGCCTTCGGACGCGTCGTAATGGCCGAGGTGAACAACGCCATTGTGGCTGTCAAGATGGTCAAGGAGGGCCACACGGACGACGACATCGCCAGCCTGGTGCGCGAAATGGAGGTCATGAAGATCATCGGCCGGCACATCAATATAATCAATCTGCTCGGCTGCTGCAGTCAGAACGGCCCGCTCTACGTGATCGTCGAGTACGCCCCGCATGGCAACCTGAAGGACTTCCTGTACAAGAATCGGCCCCTGAGCAAGGAGCAGCTGGAGAGCGGACAGCCTGCACCGCCACCGCCGCAGCATGTGATCACCGAAAAGGATCTGGTCAAGTTCGCCCATCAGATAGCCCGTGGCATGGATTACCTGGCCTCGCGTCGCTGCATTCATCGCGATCTGGCGGCGCGCAACGTGCTGGTGAGCGACGACTACGTGCTGAAGATTGCGGACTTCGGACTGGCGCGGGACATACAGAGCACGGACTACTACCGGAAGAACACCAACGGACGCTTGCCCATTAAGTGGATGGCGCCCGAGTCGCTGCAGGAGAAGTTCTACGATTCGCAGAGCGACGTCTGGTCCTATGGCATTCTGCTGTGGGAGATCATGACATTCGGAGCCCAACCGTACCCGGCCATCATGTCCGCCGAGGAGCTCTACAGCTACCTGATGTCCGGGCAGCGCATGGAGAAGCCGGCCAAGTGCTCGATGAACATTTATATCCTGATGCGACAGTGCTGGCACTTCGATGCCAGTGCCCGGCCGCCCTTCACGGAGATTGTCGAGTACATGGACAAGCTGCTGCAAGCCAAGGAGGACTACCTTGACTTGGATGTGGCCAATTTGGAGACACCGCCCTCGACCAGTGATGAGGAGGAGGAGGATGCTTCCGACATGGAGCCATCGCGCTACCACTACTAGCCGCGAGCTGGCGACTACCGATCGATCCATCGACCGAGTGATCTACGTAACTGTATATACTGAGCTCTCCTGGGGCTACATAATGATAAGTCTGTAGAGTTTTACTGCACCAAAGGCGTGAACCAAAAAATATTATATCTGTATAAGTCCACAACAATATCTATATATATATATATATATATATATATATATATATATATATATTTTCTATAATGACGTAAGTCTTAAATGTGTAAATTTGCATCTTCAAGTTATCTAAAACTTGCTTGATTTAAGTCAGAGCATTTGCAGGAGTTTGTCAGCTTCGAGTCGCATCAATGTGGAAGCTGAGCGAGCCGAGAGTTCAATACTGATCGAAATACTTTAACAACAAGAGGTTGCTACAAAGAGTTTAAGTGTCGGAATAATAATATGTATGTAACTAGATCGATTTCACGAAGAGGAAACTTGAATTTTGTCGTTAATCTGTAAGGTCTGTACTCAAATACTTGACTGTTCCATTGTAAATGCGGTGAATCCGAAATGTACAATTGTTGAATTCAGTTCTGTACGATTTAAGAGCGTGTGCAAAATGAAATTATTATTGCATTTAATTTGTAAACAATTAATTTAATCCAAAGGCTATTTTAATTCCCAGAACACACTTCTAACGGAAACTCAACTCAATGAAGATGAACTTTTGTATATGTTGTGCACAATTTATAGTGCAATGCGTAGTACGTATCGCCGAACCTAAGAATCATCCTATACCCCGAAATTGAATAGAAATTACGCTGCAGATCATAAGCACTTTGTCTAATATAATAAACATAAGTTAGCTTGTAGCCTATGGTTGTATTTGCGTATGTTGTATTTGTATTTATATCTGTACTGATTCAATGTAGTATTCACGTATTTAAGCTAAGAGTCGAAGCGTATATTTCGCATAAGCCATTGAGCTTATAGCATGCATGCTAGTGCCTTATATAAACAATAAATGTTGTACTCATAGTATAAAATGCAAGGCTTGTGGAATGGGTTAAAGAATGGCGAACTAGAGTTCATGTTGATGAACTTGTTCAGTTCGTTTGTGGGTCAAACATGTTATTCTGCTAAAGTAGTTCCTGAACTAATGAAGAGCTTACTCTATCGTAATATTGATAAACAGACGAGAAACAGATCACATCATTCTAGAAAGGAGAATGGATGGAACTGGAAAATAGTTAATGGTCGCCGTAACAAGCCTAGCAGTTCAGTCCAATGAATTGTTCTATGGAACTAGTCCCAATGAGCAACAGAACTATGCTCGAGCTCAGCTCCGATTGCCTTTCCAAAGGTTACCCCTCTATTGGATAACTGGCCAACACCAAGACCAAACAAAAGCAAAGCCGACAAGATCATGACGTCTCAATTTGAAAATCTGTGTAAAAATGATCAACACAACAACAAAACCTGTCGATTTGGGCCGCACGAGGCACGCGCGTCACTAAACGAAAAATGATGAATGGAACGGCGCGACGGCTCTCGGTGGTTCGTGGAGTGTGCTGCCAAGGGGGCGCGGGTGGGTGGCAGAGGTGCGGCGCGACTTGAACCCTGGCTCTAAGGTAGCGGCGTCCGCGTTGGCGGCTCGTTTGTTGACGCGCCAAATGCCACAAGCGACGACGTCGACGTCGACGTCCACGGCGGCGCTGGCGCTGGCGATGCAATTAGACGATAATGCAAGCCAACTCAAAGTAAAAAAGGTTATACATATATACCCACTATATATATATATATATATATATATATATATATATATATATATAGTGTGCATGTATACGAAATGAAATAGGTTTTCGGTTTCATTTTGGGTGCATTTGCAATGAGTTCTGTCCCAGCCGGCGGCTGTGGGGCGTTTGTTGGCCGCGTTGCTTGAGCGGCGATTGCAACATTGCCAGATATGAATTCTGTGGCAATTTAAATTAAAATCTGCACACGCTGCAATATATAAAAAAAATTTAACATTTTGATTTTGATTGGCATTTTCGCGTGCTATTAATTTTTTCTGCAAATTTTAATAGAAGTTGCTTTGATTGAAGTTTTCGAAATGTTTTCGAAAATAATAATTTAATATATTTGAAGTATTTATTGATTTATTTCTTCTTTTTTAAGCCTTTTCCCTTCTTAATTGTGTTTTGTTTTTCATTTTATCTTTTATCTGAGTTTTGTTAGTTTTTACCTACAGTAGAATCCGGTCATAACGACTCCGCTTATAGCGTCCGCGCGATTATTTCGATGAAAATTCTGGTCCCCAGACAAACTTATATGATTACATTTGTATGGTTATGGTGGGTATAACGACGGTTTCTTAAGCGTTGTTATAATCGGATTTTAGTGTAATTAAAAACGAAACCTATTTTTTGATGGGCTCGACTTATACGATTCAGAGTTAAAATTACAATCACAATATAATTATAATTATGTATTCTTATGTCCAGTTTAGTAGATATAGTACTGTCCGTTTATCCGCCCGTCCGCTTGTCCGTAGGAAAGTTTTGATCTCTGAATTTATAAAAGCCAAGATTGTAAATTTTTTGTAGGTTTCTGTATAACACGCGAATTTCAGTTGTAAATAATCGATAACCTTTTCCGTTTCAATCGAATTTCAGTTATTAAATTATATATTAAGTTATACAATTATACAGTTTTAATTGATGTTATGTTTGCCCCACCAGCCTCTTACAATTATAGTTCGGATGCAAATGTACCTTTACATATTGGCAGCGTTTTCAATATAATTTGTGGCTTTTATGCTAAGAACTTGATTGAAATCGGTTAAGTAACACAGAAGTTATTAAATAGAACAACTTATTAAATAAAAGAAGTTATAAAAAGAAGTTGATAAAAAAATATAAAGCATAAATAAAAATAAGTTTAAAACATCATTTCTATCGCAATAGCGATTCATTTAAATAAGAGTTGAACCAAAACATGCTTTGCCAATAAGTTAATAGAATTTGCATTTCAATTACAAATGATTTAATAAAATATATTATATATATATACATATATATATGTATATATATGTATATATATTTTGATTAGCTTATTATATAGGCTTCCGAGACTTACAAATCTCAAATATCTTAGATAGCGGAATACTCTTGGATACTTTTGACTGTTCTGAAGGTTTCAAAACTGAAATTTGCAACTGAATATGCATATAAAGGAAATTGTTATTCATATCGTACATCTTTTCCAGAAAGTAACATTATATAATATATAATATATAATATATAATATATAATATATAATATATAATATATAATATATAATATATAATATATAATATATAATATATAATATATAATATATAATAAATATAATATACAATATACAATATATAATATATAATATATATTCAATTGCAGCAGTTTCTGCTCTAATCTCCAACGATCGCTGGAGGAGTTACCTTAATGCTGAAAACCAGCTTTGAAAAGGTATTTGTTGATGTGCGCTGTCTTTTCCATTGACCCACTGGATTTGCCGACAAATTTTCATCGCTTTCCAGCGCGATCATTAATTATGCGGCATTAGACGGTAAACGGGCATCGGGGATCGTTAATCGCCAACGCAGCAGATATTTTTGATTATTAATCTCAATTTTCATTGTGTCCGTGGCACACGCTAAACTGCATTTTCGATAATTTATCAATCGGCTGGAAGGCCGAGAAGGTCGAGAAAAAAGATGTATTAAACGGACCCAACGAAAACAAAAACTATGTATATAAAAAGTGTGGCATTAAAATTGTTTTGTCTGCGGCTTTAATTAGGGCTTGGTCGCTGCAGCGCTGTGGGCGTGACAGCGATGCGCATCTAATGATCGGAAGTTTGACACGTGTCTGGATGCTGCGGCGTGGGCAGCAGCGCTGACCACAGATCGCAGCAACAACAGCAATGCGAAAGGCGTGGGCCGTGTACGACCCCGCCCGAGCGTCCAATTATTGCGTGAATATGTTAATTGAAAACTTTATTAATTGAGCCATGAAAAACATTTTCACCATGCAAGCAGGCAGACAGAGAGACAAACGCTAAGCCAGCCGGGCCAGCTACCTCAGGAAGTCGACCAAACAGTCTATGCGGGCATTTACCAACATAATTCGAGTCGATCGGCTGTCGAACGGTCGATCGGGCAGCCAAAAAGCCAGCTAGCCAGCTAGCCAGCTAGCCAGCTATGCAATATCTACTGGCTGCTGCTGTCTTGAATGATCAATTAAATTTTTGTATTTTTGCCAAAGTCGGCTATTAATTTGCATGCGCTTTTTGTGTTGTCGATCGCTGCCGCGATCAAGCGACTGCTGCACTCAGGCCCAGGCACAGGCACAGGCACAGGTTGCCCCAGCGATCTGTCCATTTGCTGGCTAGCTGGCTTCGTCCGCTCGACTGTCTGGCTGTGCTCCATTTGAAAACCATTTTAAAAGACTACAAATTGCCTGTCCAATCCACCGATCGCTGCCCGCACCGCGCTGCCGTCTGCCGTCTGCCAGTCAGTCAGTCAGTCAGTCAAGTGGCAGGCAAAATCGATTGCAGAGCTTCGATTTGACCTCGACTTGGCATGTGGAAGTTTTTTCTTTTGGAAAGGGGCTCCATGACGTTCGCATTGAGTGCTACTCAAGTACTCCTTCATTTTACAGCTGACTTTATTGTCTAGTTGACTTTATGCTTGGATTTGCATGACTCTATTTTGTATATAAGAAATACCTCAAAAATGAACAGGTGTCGAGAATCTAAAACGTTGCAGAGCTCGATGCATGCGTATGCACATACATATGTATGAGTGTACACAAAAATTGGAGAATGTTTGAGATATCATTTCCTCGGGTCGGGGGATCTTCTAGCCAAGCAGTCTCGATTAGAGCTCGCTTACTTGCTGCATTATAGAATTATAGAAATAAATGATATAGCAGTACATGATATAGCAATACATGATAAGCGCGTACAGCTTATGCTGTAATAAATATTTGCACTTCCTCTTTTGTGGTTTACGAGATCAGTGCGATCAATCGGATGGACGTATGACCCAATTTGTCATCAGAATTCAACTTATTATTTTATGGCTATAAACTATTATATCCTTACATTTGTAGAAAACATATTTACTCCAGATTCAACTTTTTTTTCAGAGAGTGTAAATATATTAATGAATGCTCATAATGCAAATTTTGATAAATGTGTAAGCGAGACTTCAAGATTTTTCGCAACTGTATCTCTAATTCCATGTTCGAGGACGAAATCCTGCTGATCAGAGTCTTCAGTTTCATAGACTGCTTGTTCCTTTTTACGAAGAGCATCATCTCAGCCGCATTCATTAAGTAGTTTATTCAACAGACTCAATATATCCTTCACTTCGTCGCTTCTTAGAATTTGACCGACTCCTTCAAAAATATCTTTAGACTTAATGTTGCTGCTGTGGCTGCTGCCTTTGGGGCTACTGCTTTCATTCGGGCTGCTGATCTCTATAATTTTGTAAACAAATATTTCATATTTAGATTCGCTATGCCTTTTGTGTTTCACATTAATTTATTCACAAATTTTTAAATTGGCTTTTAGTAATTAAGCAGAAAAAACAGACGTAAAAGTAGGGCAATAACAAAAATCGACATTCAATAAATTAAGCGTGAATCTATAGTCAAAGAGTATTCAAAAGTGTATCCAAAGTCAGACGCAGCAGTCGTAAAGTTGATAATTGATTGCAAAAGTTTCATCTGCAGCGCAAATTCAGAAGTAAATATTTAAACTAAAGCCAACAGTTGAGCGGCAAATGAACATTCTTACAGAACCATATAATTGTGCCTATCGACTATAAACTGTGCAAGCATGCGAGGTCTATCTGAAGAGCTCCCCTCCACTAAATCTGATTGGAGAGGCTCAACCGTGAGATGCACCTTGCGGGGAGTGCGAGCGCCATTTACTAAACATTGACTCCACGTATGGCCAGCTTTTGGGGTATTCGATTAACAGAGCTTAAATGAATATATTGGTTCTAAAGCTTTTGATTTAAGAATATGGAGAAAAAAGTTGAGATATACTTGCTGTGACACAGATTAAAATTGATAAAATGCTGGGCTTCTACTGCATTGGGAAACATTTTAAAGTAAATAATCCTCGTAACATCTTGCCTATAATCAATGGGCTTTATTTGCATTACACGAAATTGGCACAAGCTATAAATATATGTAGATATTGGATAAACATTAAGAATGGAAATGGCACAAATGAATGCTGAGGCTCACAGTTTTGGCTCATAGCTTAGCAGATTTGTAGATCGAGATCTTTGCTATTTACATCGAACGATTCAGACGTAGCTACAGATCGATACGGCTGTCAAATCGTTATCAACATGCGCATCTAAATCAATAAATAAACAAAGAAGAGAGAAAAAGAGGCGAATTGATGTTTGCTTTTGTTCAAATTTGTTGTATATTTGCTTTGGAAATGATTCAGTTTACCTGTTGCTGGCACCTGTCCGAGTCACAGCAGTAGTCTTCAGTATAAATGCGAAAGTGTATTTGAACTGCGAATGCTCACCGGAAGTGTTGATTCATCGGGTTGATGCAGCACAAGATTTGCGTTTCTAATTAATTCGACGCAGCCTAGTGGAGAGTCAAGCCAGCTGGTTCAATGGGGCGTATGAGTAATTGTTAATCTTCGGCTTTGCTGTGCTCCAATGCAAATTTTACGTTAATAGCAAAGTCTTGCTGTTGTTCCTGGTGTTGTTGCGGTTGTTATTGTGGTTATTTTTCATTCATAAAATACAAAACACAGTTTCATAATCGAAACCTCAACCAGAGACAAATAACCGGTTCGAGGCTTTTGTGTTTTGTATACTTGTTTGAATGATCGAAAAAAGATATTTTTTTAAAGTTTTTTTAACGATTTTGTGCTCTTTACTACATGATCACTTGACTTGACTAACAAACTATGCAAATGCGGCAACGCTGCGGCACGTGGGCGGCAGCTGCTGCAAATGAGAGAGACCCAAACGAGCAAAATTCGAGATTTTTATGAATGAAACTCGCTTGAGGTGACAACGCGGCGGTCGGGGCGGCCGGGGCGGGCATTTATTTTTCGTCGAGCGGATGTGCCTAATTAACAATGCTGATTACATTTTATACACCTGTAGATCGGTTTATTAATCAGAATTATTTGGCTCTTAGCCGCAGTCGATTCAAATGAGCGAAAGGCAAAAGCCGTTTGCCAGCTGCTGATAATCGAGTTTATGCCCATCATGATCTACGATCATCCTCATGATGGCCCAGAGTCCACCGACCGAGTGTGCTACACCGAAAAAACCTGTGGCAATCCATTTACAGACTCAACTCGTTGTTAAGGTGCGCATCTGTCGGATTTGTGAAATCATTTCGCATCAATGGAAATAATTAAGTCCGGCGCAATTCAGCATCAAAAAGTCTGCCGAGACCTGGCTATGCGCTGCATTCCAAAAGTTGGCAATTAATTATTATATTTAATAGTAATCCTACTATTAGGTTTATATATTACGGTAATCATATATGATATTATAATACATATGATATAGCGAATATATATATATATTTTTTTTGATTGATTACATATATTAATATATTATGATTATTTTTGGAATTAATTTATTAAATCTATAGTTTTTGTTTAAAAAATAATATAATTATTAAACTCTAGAGTTTTTAATGATATGCGAATAAAAAATATATTTACAATTATTTTAGAATTATAATTATTATGTTTTTAATTGAAAATATATTTATCAAAATGGAAGTTACTTTTTTCAAATATAATAAATATGTATAATTATCTTCTAACTATAATTATTATCTATACTTCTCAATTACTTTATTTATTACAGTATTTAAATTTTATTTGAAGTTATTTTGTTTTATCACAAATACTTGTAATCCATTTGCTGTTTCGAAGTGCTTTCTCATTCCAAGCAAATTCCAGCCTGAGATTTCGCTCAGCAGAGATAATCATTCTTTAAATTTTGAATCAACTAAATTCCGTCATTTTTGTTGCTGCTTTATTTCAATTCTAATGATTCACATCGTTTGCTTGCCGCACTCTGCCCGCTCTGCAGCGTACTTGGCATGGCTATGTAGTCCGATCGAGGTGAACTCAAGTTCAGCTTGGGTATCACTTTCCAGCTGTGCCTTCAGCGCTTTTGTAGTTGGCTCTGCCTTGGCTTGGCTGCTACTGTTAAACGCAGAATTTATGAACAATTTTTAAGAGAAGTCACGCGTTAAATGTACGACACCAACTCACGCGACAGTCGAGCCGAGGCAGCGGCTCCTGCGAAGCGGTGAAGCGGGAGGATGCTGGGAATGGGATGCGGCAATTGGAGATGATTTCGTTAACGCGTTGGCTGCCTGGTGGCTGGTTGCGCATGCCTTCAACGCGACATGGGTTGGCCAGGCGGTCGCATTGGCCTTTTGTAATGCGCCATGTAATATATTTTATTAACAATAAAATGTTAAGTGCCACAAGGCGACGAGGCGGCGGAAGGCAGCAGAAGTAGAACGAGGAGCAGCTGGGCAGCTGGGCAGCTGGGCAACTGCGCAAACGGGATCGCTGCACGCTGCGCCACAAGGATGGAGGCTACTGCTACTGTGTGTGTGCGCGTGTGTCCCTCTGCCCCGCTGCCGGTCGGCCTGTCCGCTGGTGGGGTTATTGTGTGAAAAAGAAGATAAACTGCGTGCGCACATATAATCGCGCCATGAATCAAAATCACACCAGTTCGCTATATATAGATATCCGGCTAACCAAACAGCATCTCCAACGCAGCTAACGAATGCCAAAAGTCTCTCCTCTCTCCCCCTCGCTCTCTCTCCTTTCTCTCTCCACAACTTTTCCCTAACTTTTTGCTCTGTCTGCTCTCTGTGTGCCACCTGTGGCCGCTTGACTATGCAAATCCCGAACAGCGAACCAGTTCTGCGAGCCTTCCAGCATGATCATATGCCGAATTCGGTGGCCGACTGCCACCCACAATTGGCCACAAATAGCAACCACAATTAACCGTACGATGCAAATCGAGCAATGTCCATAAAAAGCGCCAGAAGAGAACGAGAATGCAGGCTGCCCGCATCGCGAGCTAATTCCATTCGGGAAATTCCTGGGCCACGTGAAAAATTGTGGTGCAGCGCTGACAATGTCAAATTGTGCTGACCAATGTCAGCATCATCAGTGGGGCATTTATCTTGCGGGCCTGCACCCGCTACAGGCGACAGGCAACAGGCAACAGGCAACAGGCAACAGGCAACAGGCTACAGGGTACAGGCCCTCTGGTACCCTAAAGAGATATGCCCAGTAGCAAAAGAGCACCACCAGCAGCACCACCAGCAGCAGCAACGGCAGCAGGTGAGTTGCTGGCAGAGACCACACAAATTTGCGACATTTCCAGCGCAGCATCATTTATCTATTTCGGATTTATCATTGATTAATCGCCAGCGGGCTGAGTCTCCGTGGATGCGTGTGACGCCAGTTGGCTGCCAGTCGATGCACTCAGAGAAAACCTTATGAAGGATGGGTACGTAATCCATGGGGGATCAGATAAGCCTTAGAATAATACAAATACTTCAACTTGTATTATTTGAATGTTTATTTCAGAAAAAACGTTTTTATTTTCAAAAGCAAACATTTAAATGTTGGCAATCATTCGACCATTCTTTTCATTGTTCAGTTCTTAACTTCAATTTAAAATACAACTACAGACTATTAAATATTATATTGAAACTTTAATATAATCTATGCTTTAATATATTAATAATTAAAATAACAAAATATTAGTTCAGTTGACATATATCGATATATGTCGGGTATATCTATTTCATTAATCTATGACTGGCAATAAAGATATTAAAGAAATCTATGGATTACTTAGAATTATATAGAAAATATGTATATTCCAATTATATTATGCATTTCCATGCATATATATTTATCTCTGTTCGTCTATTATTTTAAAATATATTTAAATATTAGTCTTAACTCTATCAATCTATATTGATCGGATATTGATAACTGCTCAATTTCTCTTATATCATATATATGAAAATTCTCGATAGTGCAGTAAAACATTTTGACCATTATTGGAAAACAGATTTTACCTTAGTCTAGGTGTTTTTCTATTTTATATCATGTCAACAATGACTCGTAGAGCTGGGATTCTAGCTTACTTTCTTGAATCATATTTGAGTTTTCTCCAGGTGTAGTCCAGGCAGCTCTCTAATCGGCGGCATATTTGCATATTCGCTTTATACAGTAAATGGGCCAGTCAATGATCGTTAAGCCGACTTGAGACCAGTTGCAGTCGAAGCTGGGCTGGGCCGGGCATTTGTGTTTGTCATTGGCTAGCTCAATTAGCAGCAGCAGATCGATGGATGCAGCACAGGTATGAGCACCTGTATGTGGCAGCAGCGACGAAGCAGAGGTCACTCTACTCTGAGAGGAGCACGTGTTGCTGCCGCTGCCGCTGCCGCTAATTGGATGCATCGGACACGGCCCGAGGGCCTGAGTCCGGATCTTTGATTATGACTTGTGCTTGTGACTAATCAGCGAGCGGTTGGCTACGCCACTGGAATTTGTAACACCTTGGCGAGAGGCTGCGCGTAATCCTGTCAAGTTAAATTAATTTCTCTGCCCCTTTTTCGTGCATAACTCGTAAAGCAAATAAGCCAAGAGTTCTCATCACCGCCTGGCTCCAATCGTGATTCAGTGCAAAGGGCTGCGGCAATCAAAGTGTTACCCCAATATAGAGCAGAGCTCCATACATCAGCTCTGAAATTCATTCTTTTACATTTTTAATATATTTTATATACTTTTATTTCATTTTGCTTATCATTGCGCTTTGTGAATGTGATTAGAATATCATATGGTAAATTGCAATAAATAAGAAGAGACTCTTTTGGGAAATACAAAAAAGCATAATCTGCAGATATTAAATTCGTGCAGTCATTGGATTTAATTCATAGAAATTTATAAGGACAACGAGCTGAATCGATTTGCTCAGGTGTGTCGGTCTTTTCACCTGAATGAACGATTAGATCTCATGAACTAAGAAAGCTACAGGCTTTAAATTAATATATAATATATATACCCTAGTACACGTTTATAATATGTTCTCGATAGCTCAATAAAATATAATATATACTATATATAATACATTTATATAATACCATACAAAATACAAGTTTGTAATTTATTTTCGTAATTTCCATCTCTATTATCCAAGACTTACAAACACAGGTCAACAATTGATTATTATGATATTTATTAAGGAACGATGGATTTGAATTCCTGTGATCAGTATTTTGGTTTTTGGATGCTTCACCCTATTCCCCGTCAAACTGAAGTAGAAAGTTGTGCTTTGGCATGCAGAAACAAGTAATTTCACTTGATGAAATTATTTCGTTTTAAGCATTCCCTTGCAGAATTGCATCAGATGAAGGGTTTATAATTTAATAGTCTACCTTAGTGTAACCCTTAACATACAAAACTGCTTTATAAGGGTTTGTTATATTTGCAGTCCTGCTGTCCGTTCATCTTCCTACAGATACTAAAAGCGATTCATCGTTATTGTAGGCCAAATAAGATGTCTCTGGGTTGCTGTATGTATCTGTCCATTGCATTTCGGAAAGACCCTAAGATTTGGTAGCTTCAACTGCCCTTTGGCCGTGAATTAGTATTGCGCAGTCGGAATCAGTCAGCTTGTTGTTTATGGTTCAATCCGTGTCTAGCTTGCAGCTGGGGAAGTGCAGCATGATCGAGATGACAGTGGACCAAATTGTTATTTGCCTTTGCGGAGCCTGCGGCCTCTAAAGAGACTTTGCACGTTTTCTGAATTGAATTGGAGTCCGGCTAGCCTAGCCGTTGCCTAACGGGCTGGCTGGCAGCGAGGCTGTGGCTGCTTGTGTGCACAAAGTGTTATAATCCATCATCGTAATCAATGTGCCGGTGCTGCTGATAATTGTGCTGCTGGCTGGTTGTTGCTGGTTGCTGGTTGCGCCACTGGCGGGCAGCGCACTTGGCCAAAAGCCAAATAACTGTAACTAATGGAAATTGTAACACTTTGGCAATGCTTTAAATGCTCACTAGCTCCGCTCGAGCCTCATGCAAAATGATTTTCTTTAAAGCGTGTTTATGACGCCTCGTCAGGCGTTCCGAAATTGATTAGGATTAGGCCAGCGGCTGCCACGACCAACAACGACAACAGCAACAGCAACAGCAACAACAACTACGACGATTAACATGCACCGGTCAGTGCTCAAGTGGAGTTATTAGCTCGCCGCATGGCTCGCACAGACGAAAGCTCCCAATTGGCCACGCATTCAAGCCAAATTATCGGCATTACATTTACACAAGAGGCGACGACTAATCACCGGCTACACTTTACGGCCCCGATAAATGCGGCGATCCATCAAGATTGCCTGAGTTGCCAGATTTGTGGATTAACAGTAGACAAGTGCGCTTCAACTCATATAGATATTTGATCTGATATATAGGACAGCTCGAGGCAGATCCGGCAGAGTGCAGAAATTTCCAGTTCGATTGACAGTGACTCAAATTATACGAGAAAAAAGCAAAGAGAGAAGAAAGACGACAAATGATTCTATTAAATAATCTTATGGATAACATACTCGGGAGAATGCTAATATGGACATTAAATGTGATATAGAAATTCGACATTTGATTGCAAAAAAGATTATCAAAGATAATATATTGATTCTTTTTGAGTTAAACCAAAATACAGGCGCAGATCAAGCAAATAATTTAGGATAGATCTCCTATTCAGTGTAACTTCATTTGAAATTTAAGTTTTTTATCATCTACATTTATCATACAGGGATGATGTCGGCAAGTATTTATGACCTCTCTATAAGTTTCTCAATATTTGACTAAGCACCTCAAGTAGAAATTCGACTTCAATGGAGCAATGTTCCACATTTGCATGTGATAAGTTAGTGAATACTAATTGTTATTACAATTATGAATTATTATTATTTTTCCTTCTTCACATTTCTGTCCTTTAAACAAAGATGCATGTTTACTATTACTGTTAATATTTGTGTGTTTTATAACCCGAACCTATTGCAAATTGGGAGATCACAAACTTGAATAACTTTTAAAGTTTGATATACTATATGTGCAGAAGTATGTGTGTGTGTACATGTGTGTTTTTGTGTGTATAACAGAAGCTCGTTGCAAGCTTCAGTAGATCTGCCAGTGCTCAGACTCGACTATATTTGTTAAATGCATTGATAAAGAACAGAAATTTGATTTCTGCAAGAATACGAACTTCGGATTATTTGCTTCGATCTATATGAATTTATTTATGTTCTCCACTTATATGCGAGGTCTTGAAGGCTGTCATTTCTGACTCACTTTTTTCAAGACTTTGTTCCACTATTTTCTACTGCTCTTTCATTCAATACTGAACGAAGTCAGCACCTTTTTTGCCTTCATTAGAGGTTCTCTTCCGATTTCGGCCGCTGAGGCGAGTGCCAAATTGTAGCTCTTGGAACATTCTCACGCAACTCGGCTGACCATAAGTGAGACATTAGGCGCAGTCGCAGTCAGTTGACCTTTGACTCCAGCCATATTTGCGCAACGTCAGAGTCGGACTGTCAGCCAGTTGGCTAAGTTGGCCGTTAAAGTCGTAACTCCGGCATCATTAAGACAAAAAACATTTGGCCAGGCACGACCCAGCGCCTGATTAATAGCGCGCGGTGCAGAATTTGACTTTGTTGTTTCTCAAATTGCAGTGCAACGCTGCCTAGAGTAATTACCATGCCATTTGCACGGACTGAGGGGGCCAGCGGGTGCTCAGCAGAGAAGAGACTCTATTTCGAATTGCACTTAATATGGAATTTCAAGTTCAAATTCATAATACACACACTTTTGCATTTGCTGTTGCCGAAGAAATATTCATTTGATCTGGCCGTTTCAGCTGTTTGCCATTGATGATGTCAGCAGCAGCAGCAGATCAAAGGCTGCCAATTGAGTGAATGGCCAAGCACCTTCCACAAATCTGAAGCTGGCTGATTTGCTCGCAGTTTAACGATTTGCTTAGCCTAACAAATGCTTCAAGCGTTGCAGTAATTAAAATGTGAACATTTTGCAATTTGTATACATTAGCCGTTGTCAACATATGCAGTTTTTTAATTATTATCAAATTTATTATTATTTATTTCTTTAAATATTGACTGTGCTCTGAGAGGTCGGGAATTCTTCGTCTCCAATTTTTGCTTTCTTTTGTTCACCTAAAACTATTTTAGGTAAAATGAGGATATTTGATTATTTTTGAAGTATTGTCTATGAGATAACTTAACATCTTTTCTTTATACTCATTCACGAAAGTAAAATGAGCATATTAGTTTTGTGCAATGTGCAATTCGATACCATGAATGGAATACGTAAACCCTCGAGTATGTCAAAAATGCCCTTCAGGGCCTTGAGTGAGTATTCCCTAATCGGTAACGCCCGACTGCAACGTTCTTATTTTATTGTCTTGAATGAATACGAGTAATATTCCATTGAAGCTCGTCTCGTCTATCAATTCAATTTTTCCATTGTAATGTAACAAAAGTTTGGATATAGCTCTTACAAATGTATTTTATGGTGCTTATATAAATGTATGTAATAATTAATATTTGTATTTGTTGTATTATTTTATAAAAATCATTCTCAAAATATCAGATGATGATATTTATAATATTTTTATTTTTACAATATAATATTTATAAGTAATGCAATCAAAAGAAAAATTGCATCTCAAATATATTAAGTATATTAAATTTTTTGACACTTTGCATAACATTAGTACAGCTCGAAACCCTCTTGATAGAGTATGCAAGAAAATATCTGAGCCTTGCCAAGCATATACTGATCAGAACTAGTTGTGCATCTTTTATTATTTGCCTTCAGTCTCTGATTTAATATTTGTTTAATCCTATAGGAATTTCATCAGTTTCAGGCTGCATGGCTCGTGGCCTCTTAGATCTCTTAGGCTCAGCGCTTTATAAAGCATTGATGCCCAATTGCAGAGGGCAAGAGCAAGAGGCGCAAAGAGCTGAAAGAGGGGAAGCTGCCACCGAGACAATCGACGCAGATGCGGCTCGATGGTGGCTTAACGATTTTTGGCCACCATTTTTGGGACGCTGTGTGGAGATCAAGCATCAATTTGCATATGTTCTCTTCTGCGTCTCGGAGATCCGTTTGACTGTGGATGGCGACTGTGTCTCGGATCTCCAAATTATGTCGTTATTTGTGCCATTTTTGGCAATGCCTGCGACGACGATGCGGCTCAGTGATAAATTTGAAGCACTTAGCTGCAGACGTTGCCAGTTGCTCGTTGCATGTTGCATGTTGCATGTCGTTGTCTGTCGAGCTGTCAGTCAGGAGTATGTCAATTGGCTTGCTAATGGCTGCCAATGCATCAGCTTATGATGTGCCCGGACGGGAGCAGCTGGGGAGGAGCTGAGACGCTGCTCTTAAAGTGTTGTAAACGATGTGGCAAGGCGACGGGCCTAACGAGCCGCACAAATACACACGGCATTTATCATAAACGGTCGCTCATAAATGCAAAAGGCCTTCCCCCTCCCTCGCTCCTGCTCTGTCCCCTCTCTCTTCATCTTCTCTTGGATTATTTTACTTTTACACTTGCCAATCAGACAATTCCGAGCTGCGCTCTGGCCTCAGGCTGCCAAAGGCAGCGCTTGTTCAATTCATTTGACCAGCAAACCGAAAAAAGTGCATCAAAATAGCTCGAGGTGAAGAAGCGGAGCCAAGTGCAACAATTGAATAGATAATAACTCACGGGCTCCTCCTACCCAGCCACCCACCACATACATTTAGCCAGGCAACTAGCCTAGCCACAAGCAACTGACCGTTGACCAGGCCAACAAAATGTTGCAGCAGCAGCAGCAGCAGCAGCAGCAGCAGCAGCAACAGCAACATTCGCCTGTTACTGTTTGCTGCTGCTGTCATATTCAAATTGCTAATATGATTGGTGTTTACAGATTAGAAAACAAATATTTCACAAATATTACCACTAATAATTTGTTGCTGTTGTTGCTGTTGTTGCTGTTGCATGCGGCGTCATGTTGCAAGCGGAACATCATGATGAAGCAAATGTTGAGGCTGCTGCCGATGATGAAGCTGATGCTGATGCTGATGCTGATGCTGTGTATAAATGCTCAACTGGCGGCGATAACCTTTTGACTCGCTCTCTCCCTGGCCAGGCAATTGTGACTGCGTCTTGGACAGAGCTGGATTCAGAGTCAGAGTCAGAGTCACAGTCGTAGTCGAAGTCGAGGCAGCAGGAGTTGGGGCTGGAGAGAGGCGCTGCCGCGTGCAAAACTGACAAATTGAATGAATAAAAGAGCAACAAGTGGTCCTCGCTCCGCATGGACGGACAGCCGGGACTGCCGGACAGCTGGCCAGCCAGCCATAGCATAGTTAAACAGTTTGAATGAAAACGCCAAGAGTGAAACGTCGACAGAGATGCGGCTCCACGCCGCTCGCCGCACGCTGCATGATGGCAATGTGTTGCACGTTGTGTTTTGACTGCAGTCGAGAGGCGCAAAAACATAAATCGAAACACTTGCTGCGTGCGCCCGGCAACAGTTGGCTTAGCTGCCCCAAACCCCCTCTCCCCTGCAGCTCTGTGGACGCCCTCGACACTGTTTGCCGCCCACCGCAGCAGCAGCAGGTTCCTTTGCTGCCTCGGTAGGTGTTGCCCCAGCACATTGTGCTGCGCTCTGCTGTGGCCAAGAGTCGGAGTCGGAGTCGGAGTCGGCCGCAGCCGAGTTCACTTGGAAATCAAGTCGAAAATTGCAATTGCAATGTTTGGCCCTCGGCTAAACTATATAGTGGACTGGAGTGCTGGCCGCATTGGTTGACGCTGACGATTCCACCAATGATTCGACTCCCGCCTCCCACTCTGCACTCCACCCCTGGCCCGGTCACTCATGTGCCATCCATTTGCCAGGCCATGCAGCCACATGTGGCACAGTGTTTGCTCCGATCCGCGCTTTTCCTGCCAGCTAGCCAGCCATCTAGCCTGCTGTTGCATTGTTGCAGTTTCTGCAGTTGTTGCAGTTGTTGCAGTTGTTGCAGTTGTTGCAGTTGTTGCAGTTGTGTTTGTCGTTTAATGCGTGGCCGCCTCGCATTGGCAAGGCGCTTTATTAATTCACTCGACGGTTGCTTAATGCTTGAGCATATATGAATGCCCTGGCCGCAAGCCAGTCTCTCCACTATGTGATCAAACTGCTGCCAATACAGATTTGGCCACGGATGTTGGCTGGTTCGAATCCTTTTTCAATGGATGCTGTGGTTTAGTTTAGAAATTCTGTTGGTTGAATTTAAATTTGTATGTGTGTAAAAGAAATAGAATTAGTCTCATTTCCATGTTGGTCAAACCTTAAGGTGAAATTTAAAATTTAATGTAATTGAATTATAAAATAAGATATAAATAAATTATATTAAATTTTAAATTTCACTTTAAGGTTTGACCAATCATATTTACGAATATAAAATTAACGTATGCGTGCTTTGAAGCTCTTCTAATTGACCATCAAATTACAACTCTTTTTAGGTATATTTATTAATATTTTACATCTGTAAATATTTTAATATATTTTTATATTATACTATTTAAAACAACTATTCAAAACAAAATCCATTTACTCTTTTTATACCTTTGTTGAAATATATCTTTGTAAACATACAAAGAATTATATTGCGTTAAGTTATTATTTTAATTACTTCTCGGTTCTCGGATAGCAGTACTCGATTCGAGCCCATAAAAGGGGTTAACTTTCCAGGTTAATATGAGATAACTTCTAGATCTAAAGGGAGGTAGAATGACGAAGAGGACGCTTGCAGTCTGTTATATATTGTGTTTTCTAATATAAGCCGATACACCGTTTAGGGTGTCGACCTATTGACGGTGCATAAAGTTTATTTTCCTTCCTGAACCACAAGAAAAATTATATCTAAATTATTTTGTTTTTATTTCTTACTGGTATTTTATTAGAGAAAAATTCCCAGCACAAAAATCACACCAGTATTTAAATATAGCTATCTTAAGTTAAGAAATAGCATTCTTAAAAAAAAATTGATTAAATTCAATCATATTATGAAGCATTCAGAATTTGCTCGTATTCAACTTTCACACTTACTCAGTCCACAATCGACATTTGGAACGCATTACTGATTTACTACTAATTTAAATGTAAAAGAAATAAATAATATTAAAATCAAATAGTTTATATTAAACGAGATTTCGTTCATTTAGATAATATTTGTACTCAATTCTGTAAGTTTTTGTATGTAAATGATTTCGCTCACCTGGTGCAATATTTTGTTAGAGTATCAAGAATTCGGTTGATATTCTCTGGCGGATTATCCATTGGCCATTGGCTAGGCTGTCGCTTGTTGCAGTCAGTGCGGGTGCTGGGCCACTACAAGCAGGGGCATAAATCGGCCCCAGGTGTTTGGGTGCGCATTTCCCACGGATTAGTGCATAAATAAAGAAGGTCAGAGCTCTGCTTGGGGGACAGCTAGCAAGTTAACTAGATATTTCAAATGCACTGTGGCAGGGGCCGCCGTCTCCTGCCGCCTGCCGTCTGCCGCCTGCCGCCTGCCGCCTGCCACCTGCCACCTGCCCCTTCGAATAGCTTCCGATGGACGGCCATAGGCCGGTCAACTGTACCGTGGCCTCTCGTGGAATCGCATCGCATTGCTTTCTTTTCAGGGCATGAGCCAAATTGCTTTATTAGCCGCGGTACCCCACATATAAAGCATAACGACTTCATTTGGGGCTGCCAGCGAGCGCCTAAGGTGGTCCTGGCGCAGCATTTCCTTTAGCTCATTAACACGTTGGCTGCGCTGATCCTTGGGCCATGGGCCCTGGGCCTTGGACTGGGGAGCAGACTGGTACTGGAGAATGGCGTTGATGGAACCCACACGCAGCGGTTCTCACGCTGCAGCACAAAAGCACTGGGTGCGCAATTTAAGATTAGCAACAGTTAGCACAGACAATGGAATGGCCAGGGCATGGATCATAATGATAATGCTTATAATAACAACGGTCGGTCGGTCCGCCCGATAGGTCGCTTGGCCGGTCGGACGATCGCTCGGTCAGCAAGGACCACCAAACGGCGCTGATAAGATGCCGACCCGCAGTCCGAGAACTGCGTGCGCAAGATCTGGCGAAGAGATAGCGCGGGGAGCTCCAGCTGGTGGCTCCATCGATAATCGCGCATTAAGCGTGCGTAAGTCACGTCACGGCGAGGCCCCGAGCAACGGCGAGACGACCGCAGGGCACCGAAAAGGAAACCAAAAAATAAAACAGCAAAGGAGAGAAAGAGACCTTGCCCTGGGTGCGATCGCGATAAGCGCGACTTTTGCCTCGGTACGTGCTAAACCCTTGCCTGCGATCATTTTAATTATACAGTACTCGGGGCCAACTGCAGCGCAGAGCAGCAGCGAGAAACAGCGAACCAGCGAACCAGCGAACCACTGAACCACCGTCGCCACCGCCACCGCCACCGCCACTCCTTGCCTCATTCACATTACGGGACCGGGGTCAAGCAACGCAAATTGTGGGCTTGGTCAATATTTGTTTAAGCCGGGTCCATAAATACTTAATTTGTGCAACGGCTTTTTTATTATTTTCCCTTATGAAGCCATCGAGACGACAATTGGACCGCAATTACCTCCAAGTCAAATACAGTTGAGGCTGATGGACCACGTCTGCAGTGGAAAGGGCTAAACGAGTACTACAAATGGGTGGCAAATGAATATATACATATTATATTCCTCAAGTTTAACAAGGAATCAGGAAAAAGCTTTCCAATTTGTTCTATGAGTCGACAGTCATGGGATGCCTGATAAAATGATAATGCAAATGCTATATGACTACTAAAAATAAATGTCAGATATCAATAACTTTAGATTTAAATGTATGTAGATTTCATTCCTCAATTTTAGGAAAGAATATAAGCAAAGTTCTCAAATTTCTTCTGAGTGGACCGTAAGGGATGTCTGAGAGTAGATTTATGAGTAATTATAAATGAAGCTCAAATTAAAAATTTAAATATTTTTCATTCCACAAGAATAAAATCAATAATTTGACAATTTCTTCTATTATCTATGAAACTGTTATATGATTACTACAAATGGATATCGAATCCTCCCCTGTGAGTCGACAGTCTCGAGATGTCTGAGAGTTGATAAAACGCTAAATGAGTAGTAAAAAAATATTTATATGATTCAATTATTATAAATATTTCAAGTTAAAGTTTAAGTTTAAGAAATAATGTAATCAATGATATCCCCCCTTCATTAAATGTATATTTCATTCCTTGAGCTTAAGAAAGAATATAACGAAAGTTTTTTAATTTCTTCTATGAGTTGACGGAATATTGGCAAATTTATGCAAGTACTAAAAATAAATCTCAAATTAAATTATATGTTTACTTAGATCCACAAGGTTAAGAAATATTACAAAAAACAGTTTTTCCAATTTCTTCGTTGGCTTTAAAAAGTGCATGAGCATCAGTCGAAGAGAGGCGTGCACTCAGTGGAGCTGTCCAGTTCATCAACGGAGCTTTCACTGTGGTGGTATGGGGTTTTGGGTCCCATTTTAAAGGAGAAAGGGCACAGGTTGATCAGTCCTCAGAGCCGTAGTCGGAGTTACGCTGGGAGACGGGCGCCGAGGCGTCCACCTCGAGATAATCGTGCACCAGCTGGCATATGTTCTCGGAGGCCTCGTTGAAGTTGCCCTCCTCGAGTCCCTCGCCCACGTAGTGATAGACGAAGGCTCGCCGCTGGTAGAGCTTGTCGAACTTGTTGACCAGGCGGCACCAGGCAATCCGAATGTTCGTGTTGTTCGAGATGGCGACACAGGCGCGGCTTGTGGGCGCCAGGTCTCCGTGGGGCACGTAGACGGGGGGCATGTTGCTGACGCCGATCTTGAAGCCGGTGGGTGACCAGTCCACGAACCTGAAGGACTTCGACCGCTTGATGCTTTCCAGCGCCGAGTTGATCTCATTGGGCGCCACGTCGCCGCGATAGAGCAGCACGCAGGCCATGTACTTGCCATTGATGGGATTGCAGCGAACCATCTGGTTGCTCATGTGGAAGCACTGCCCAGTCAGCTGGGCCGTGCTCATGTTCACGAACTGCGAGTGGGTCATGGGCACCAGCGGCGCGTAGTTGATCAGGGGATAGTGAATGCGCGGATAGGGCACCAAGTTCGTCTGCAGCTCCTGGAAGCTCACCAACTGGCCCGAGAATCGCTGCGTCGCCGTGAACGCAGCCACCACTTGGCCAATGATGCGGTTTAGGTTGGTGTAGGTGGGCGCGGGCACATTCAGGGTACTCGCACAAATGTCGTACAGTGCCTCGTTGTCCACAATGAAGGACACATCCGCACAGTCCATGGAGAAGTGGGCGGCCAGCAGCGCGTTGTACGGCTCCACAATGACCGGGGAGATGCTGTAATGCGAGGGAGGAGCCATCTGAAGTGCACACTGAACTCAGCTCAGCTACTTACGAAGGCGACGGATACACTAGGAACTCTACGATGGTCATTTTCCTGCCGAAGTCCTGGTTGAGCTGCTCCATTATGCGCGTGCCCAGGCCGGAGCCTGTTCCGCCGCCAATGGCGCGAAAGACCAGGAAGCCGCGCAAGCTCCGGCAGCGCTCGGCGACGCGCCGTATGGCATTCATGGCTCGATCCAGCAGCTCGCTGGCCATCAAATTGTAGCCGCGAGCGAAGTTGCTGCCCGAGTCGTCCTTCCCCGTGATCAACGTGTCCGGATGAAACAAATTGCGATAGGCGCCCGTCCGTATCTCATCTGAAGCGAAAACCAAACAAGAAGAGCAAGTAAGGAAACTTATTCGGCTGGGCACTAACCAAGGTTCTTAATCGAACACCAACAAGCAGGAATAGTTATTGATTTCCAGAAAGACGCGGACCTAACTCTCTAGCTCTAATAGCATACATACGGACAGACTGGTAGACAGACAGACAGACAGACACACAATAAAACTCAAAGGAAACACGAAAAGTAAATATGTAGGGGAAAACTTTGAAGACAGACGTAAAGGAAACACGAATATGAAAACGTAAAGAAAACACATAAAGGAAACACAAAGAAAACACCTAGAGGAAATACTTGGGGGCAATACTTGGAGCAAATACAGAACAATAATCTTACTTTTTTTATGCTCATGTGAACGCATGCATTGAAAGCTGCCCTATTATCAATTATATTAAATCTACACAAAAAAAAAAAAAAAAAAAAAAGTTTCGTTTGTAAGCATCCTCTTCTTTCTAGTATGCGGGAGCTTTAGAAACTAATTACACACACTCAGGCTGAAGATCATTGAGTCCCGGTTGACTCGAAATTGTTGTATATGTTCGGCAAATAACTATTCCAAGAAAGCGCGAAAATCCACGTAACTCATACAAAATGTGCTCCCCTGCCATTTCTAATTATTGGACATGCATGTTCCATTTTTGTGAGCTAGCTAAATCTCTATGAGAGATACAGTTTCTAGGGATTAAGCTAAATAATGGTATCCCTCTGATGACGCTCGATTTAAAAGTCTTATCACTAATTCAGATGCGGACAGGCAGTCGAACATTGCACGAGAGTCCAGTAGACTCGTTTCTATTCGCGAGCGAGTATCAGAATCCATAGATAGGTAGTAGTCAGGCACCTATGACCGTTGGCTCCGTGTCGATCATGACCAAACGGGGCTGCACGCAGGGCTCCATGCCGCTGAACTCGAAGAAGGTGAGAAAGGACTCGTCGCAGGGCTTGCTCATCAGCCGGCCGTTCGAGAGGATGCCATGCTCCAGGCAGTAGAGCTCCCAGCACGCATTTGCGATCTGCACGCCCGCCTGGCCGATGTGTATCTGTATTATCTCGCCCTTGTTGCCCATCTGGAGCTGGAGGAACTATTCAGCCACTGCTGATCCAAGCCAATCCGCGACATATGCCACTATCGAATTTCGATCACCCCTGAGCCAGAAGTTAATTAATTACAAATCAAATTAAACTACAAATTTTGTTATTGAATTTTGTTACTGATTTCTCAAATAATTTAATTTACATTGTGATTTCAATGACAAGCTAAACAATTCATTGCTCAAGCTCTGCTTTACATATATATAAATACGTATATGTGTATATATATAAGTGGCATGTGGTCAGTGGTAAAGATATTGTATATTGCATATATATATACATATATATATTTCTTTTAATTAAGTACGCACAATACACGTTTACATTACATTCATTATTGTCCGCGCGCGGATTAGTCAGTTTTCGAAGCGTTAAGTACATGTCCTTAATTGGTATATCTATAGTATATATAGTGTATATAGTTGGTGAATTCCCGTGCTCGAGTGCATGTCAGCGTTAGATTACTCTGGGATGTACGCGCAGGAAATTGTAATTTGTTAAATATTTATATGGAATATATATGTGTATATAAGTAATTCTGTCTGTGCATGAATACTTAGAGTTTTCTTTATGTGTGTATTATACAAAGCTGTTGCGAGTTTCTAGCTACTTTTTCAATCATTTACAAAAAATACCGCACAAATAACCGAAATACTCCAAATTTATTGTAACCACAAATGTGACGAGTAATAGCTTTCGTATTCTACCTAGCTCTATGATTTATTTGAGTTCCTAATTCTCTCAAGCGAGTTTGAATTGAGTTTTTGGTTTAAAGCTTCTTCGATTTGTTTTTGACAATATTAAAATAATTTACGAAGTCATTGATTAACGCAGAGAAATTGTAGAATGGCTTAATCAATTAAATCAAATAGCAATAGCAATTGCACTTCTTTTTATACTTGCAATATATAAAAATATGCCTAGTGAGGCATATCAGTGGATTCAGTTGGAATTATTTTCCACCTATTCTGTATATGGCATTCAAGATTTTGAGCAAAAACATGTCAGATTAGATTTGCGAAGAGGATCTGAATAATTGTCAACCTCCTTTTGGGCCCAAGTTTTGGTTGGATAGTTTTCATACTATCCTCGTATTTCGTAAAGTCTAGATATATTTCTATATACAGGAATGGATCAATATCTAAAATCTATACAAGCATCAATTGATACTAACAATTTGAAAGTATTATTAAAATTAGCCTAGTAGGTTAACAGTGAGATAAAGCGTTAACTGAGCTATGAGAATCGAAAGCTATTTCAGGGCATCGACACTTGCGGTTGCGGGACTAGAAATAATACAATTTTGTACATTTGAATCTGGGACAGATCCGGAAGCAGGCAATAGGCAAAAGTTCTGTGTCCCAGCTCAAGGCATCAATTTTGTTCTATGGCAAGCGAGAATCAAGAGTAATTCCCTAAAGCAGCGACTGTTCCAATAAAATGCGCTCGAATCCGGGGGGAGGTCCGTGCGTGAAATTGTCCAGAATAATGTCCAGAATTGCGCCGTTGCCCACTGCAAGGTAGATCAGAGAATACATATATATCAAATACAGTTAAATATCAGTTCATGGACTACTTAAAATTATAATGGAAAGTCAAAGCCATTTCACACATCTCATATATATATACATATGTATATATGTGGGTTAGGGTATCAATCACAGTTAAGCTCATGATATAAAACACAGCTGATAAGAGCACAGGTGAACTATGCCCGCCCATGAGTGCAATGGTTTCACAGAGTGTACAAACAATTTCGTACCATAGATGACGGGAAAGAGAGCCGGGCCGCGCACATTTATGAAGGGCACCTCCAGGTTCTTGCCATTGAAGTAGAAGTTGAGCTCGACGTGGTCGAAGGCCACGCCCAGTATGTCGCCCTCGTCGGGAAAGTCGCGCTGTGGTGCACTGATCAGAGTGTCCACGGGACTCAAGTCTGCGGGCGACTTTTGGTCCGACCCAGTGGTCATCAGCAGATCCTCCTGCAGATCCTCAATGGCAATCAGGCCAGCTGCGGCTGCTGCACTGTTGTTCAATATGCCATTGGCAGTGGTTGTGACTGGCTTGGCGGCGGATGTGGGCTGAGCGCCAGTGGCCACCACCGGACGGAACTCCTCGTCGTTGTGGCGTGTGGCATTGTCGGAGCACAGGCACCACGACTCGCGGTCTCCGCCGCCCCATTTGCGGGACAGATCCGCTTGGCGCGTGGCCAGGCCAACGGACCAGCAGCCGCTCTGCTGGATCTTCACCTCGAAATAGGATTTGGACTGGACCAACGGCGCTGTCGCCAGCACTCCGCCCGTGCCGGTGACTCTCAGCTGGTGCGAGAGCAGTATAACATCAGGGCCTGCAAAACACACGTGTAGGGTATTACCAGTGCATGGATACCCTGCACAACTTACCCATATGCGCCGCGTCGAGGTGCACTTCGGGCTCCCTTAATCGATGCGCGGCTGCTGTCGGTTTTCGGAGCTGCCCTCCATTGAGGCACGTGCGCAGGCAGCAGAACATGCCCAATTGTTTTTATTTGTATATTTTTATATTTATATATTCTTATATTTTATACACTTATTAGAGTAGTTTTATGTTAGCCTTGCTTTTTTCCAGCTGCAGTTTGTTTTTTCTCGTTCTGCTGCTCTTCGCTTCGTTTATCAACAGCTGTTCAATTTGTGTGTGCCAGCCCTGGCAGACGCCATCTTGTGACGTCACCCTTGCTGGCTAGCGGTCGCATTTGTGTCCAACAGATGGCGCCACCAAGCCATCTATAGTTCAAGTTTCACTTAACAGAGTCATTTCAATGAAAATCGTTATATACAGAGAATAAAATAAAATCATTTTCAAATTCAAATAAGCAGATAAATGAGCATTTTTAATGTCATATTTGAAGGTCATAGTTTTCTCTTTATTACTCTATATACATGTATTATTATATATTTGAGTGAATATATAATAATATATATACTAATATAATATTAAGCACTGGCTCTACTCTGGGGCCTTCGCTTTGAATGCCAGGTTATTTCAAAGGGAATATTTTCCAAGAAGGTAATATCTTTTGATATCTGTAGATAGGGTATAATAGCTATGCCAATAATTTTTCAAAGCTAACTTGATATATGTATGATACTTGATATATAGTGGGATACGCCCACTGGGAGCTACCAATTCGAGGAATAGAATTTGGGAATACAATCTAAAGATGAATTGGACTAACTAACTGATGATCATTGGCCATCAATCATTTGACAGTTAAGCTACTGTCCACCTTTTCTAAATATGAAAGCAAATCCAAGATCTTGAAAAATATACAACTTCATCAGCTTTAGATATACACTTTGCACATCATTCATTGCGTTTTCTGCTCAGCTGCTTCAATTTATCAGATCTACTTTATATTAATATAATAATACTCTCATCGATTTTTTGGTTGATCTCAGCTAAAAACTTTTATTGTGCATTATCGTCTTAGATTTTCAGTTACATTTTTCGTAGTTGGCCACGAGCTTTCGGTAGAGATCCGATACTCGGGAGCTCTTGTGGCAGACGGTGCCGCCGCCGCGCTTTTGTTGCTGCTGTTGCCTGTTGATGTCGCCGATGCAGATCCAGTCGCCGCCGCCGATGCGCCAGCGATGCAGCTTGATGCCCGACTCCTCGGAGACGGCCCACTTGGAGTGGTCGCCGGTGGTCTTGAACTCGACGAGGAACTCCGCATTGGCGATGTCCTGAACGTTGAACACCTTGTTGGTCTTGTCGCAGGAGTCGGGCAGGTTGCCAGCTCCGTCGCGCCAGGCCTCCACGAAGAGATTGACGCCCAGGGCGGGTGCCACCAGGTCGCTGTAGAGCTCGATGTCTGCGCGCTGACTCTTGCCAAAGAGCTTGAACTGCTTGCCGTCAAGAGTGCGCAGCTCGACTTCCTTCTGGAAGGGCGCCTCGGTGCGCCATTGGCGCTTCAAGGCGCGCTCCAAGCTGGGAAACACCTCGGCCGTCTTCAGCAAGGGATTGCGCTCGTAGTAGAAGTGCGGCTCGTTGTAGACCAGCAGCTCGCCTACCTTCTCCACGCCCTCGGCATCCACCGTCATGCACAGCAGGCTCTGGCCGTAGTGCTCGCCCGTGGTGGGGTAGCTGTACTCCGGCACAGTGGGGTACTTGGGCACCGAGTGCACCAGCCACATGCCAGTCGTGCCATCGGTGGCAACCACGCCCTTCGCATGACCACCGGTGCTGGACACCGTCCCATTGGGGTACTCGTCGTTGTAGGCGGCTAGCAGCACCCGGTGCTGGTCCGCGAAGAGCGGCTTCAGCGTCTGCGCCGGCAGGGAGTTAGCATCGCTAATCCTCCGTCCCGACAGCTGCCAGTTGTCGTAGCTCTCGCTGGTCACATACAAATACCTCAGGCCACTCACGTCCTGCCCGGTCTGTCCTCCGGGCGAGTAGTGCTTGGGCAGCTTGTACATGTACCACCTGTTGGAAAGTGAATTTAAGTTTATGCATATATAATTTGTTTGGTATTTTGATTGAATTTACACTAAAGTATTTCGTTCAGATCTGAGCATATCAATTGAATAAATAGTTGGACCTGTAGCTGCTGTACCATCAATATCTACTTGAAGACTCTCTATTTGTATCCTAGCACAGGGGAGAAAGTTGCTGACGGACATTAGCGACTGCAGAAACTCTGCCAGCTCCCAAATATGAATATATGGGCATTTAAATATATTTTAATAGAAATATATACACAAAAGTTGGAAATATAATTTATAGCGAACCAATTCAAGAGGTTAACTCTATCGTTAAGACTATAGAAGATTTACCGATTCACCACGCCTCCATTGGAGGTATACCTATATTTTTAACAATACTTAGACTTTCGCTCTAAAGGCGTGGACTGTTCGGGGTATTTTTCAATAGGGGCCAAAGACAGAGGAACTAAATTATCCATGTTTAAGCTACTCGGTTTGCCGCTCCCCCTATAGGCGTAGATATATCGCCCATATCTTTGTCAATGCGAGTGGGACTTTCATTCTCTAGCTTATTATACCGGAAAATGGATTTTCCGTGTCGGGAAAATCTTACCACTTTGAGGGTACGTGGGGTACGTGTATAAACGTCTATGACGTTTTGCGCTCATACGGACAGACGGATGGACAACAAGACGGACATTGCTAACACCAATATACCCATTTCACTTTCCTGAGTGAGTATTAAAACTGGAACTGGAGCGTGGGTTTCAGTGTGCAGTATAGTCGGTCGGTCTCGCTTGTGGAACTCTTAATTGTAGTTCACATAGCGAAGCGAGAGCCGATTTAATGGAGCATTACATTCTTATTTTGGTTAGGCCTGACTCGTCTTATAAAGGGTTAACAACTTTTAGTTGTGCCCACTGAGCACATGACAAATGGAGAGCTTCGGTCTGCTTTGCAAATACGGTGCCATTATCTGAGGCCCTATTGTCGCTTCGTTTTATGTAAGTGCGTAACTATTAGACAGTCAACAATTTCTGTGTGAAACCTTGTTACTGTGTTGAATGCGCAGAATAAATAGTAGATTGTGTCCGTGGCTGGACTTGCTGACGTAATGCTCTGAAACATGACGCATCCAATGTCAGTTATGTGGGCTACGGGGCACAATCGCTGGAGAGCGCGGTAAATATAAACGTAGAATGCATCGTCGCTCTAGTGCAGTCGTCAAATGAATAATTTAAGCCAATATAGAAATATACTCGAAGATCTGTTGTTGATACCATCTATAAGGCGGGCAGTCGGAGATTGAAAGATACGTTGAACCTAGACCGAATCACTCTCACAGTTTGTATCTATCACATGTATGGCGGACAGAGCAGAAAAATGACAGAGAGAACATATCTCGATGGATTCTTTGTGCTCAGGGTGGTATAACAAAGATTGAAAGATACTATCCTTCCTTAAAGAAAATATTTAGGGCTTTATCGCTTAGGTCTTCCTTTTCAAATTCATTGAATATTTTGGAATTATCGTATTTTATATTATGGGAAGATTGTCAAACATTCCGTCAATTCCTTCTCGTATTGATTCCCTCTACAAATCAAGTTCTTTGGGTATTCTGAATTCAGTCTTAAAGCTTGTTCTTTTTCTATTATATTATTATTCGATGTGCACTAAATATAAGCCTGAACCTTTAGCCTATATCAGATATTCTCTTTTTATTGTCCGCTCAAACACCTACCAGTCCACGTCGTGTCCCTTTTCGTCCTTGCAGGATACTTTGTTGTCGGCTAAGCTGGCCTGGAGCGTGGCAGCCGCGCAAAGCAGAAGGCAAATCAAGCGCATTTTAGAACCGTCTCGTCGCGAAGTACAGACTCAACTGAATCAGCCCAGCTGAGCCAACACAAACATCGACTACGGTTTGACGGAAATCTCTCACATATCTTCTGAGAGGGTGTTTCACTTCGCTTTTTCTGCATTCCCTTTATGTATTATACCTTCCGGGCAGGTAAGAACCTTTGCGCAGGTAGCTGAGATAAGCAAGACTGTATTTTGCATAGGCGGCTTTACCTTTTTACAGTAAATACTCACATATGTGTGACCCGTTGGGCTGAGCTCTGCGCTCTTCGCTTATCAGCAGAGCTCGCGAACTCGGGGCAAATCCAGCATCTGTGCTAGATTTACGGCTGTAGCTGCAAATCATTTCAAGGGGATTTCGCACTCGAATTCGCCAAAGCCTACTACAGACGTCTCTGTCATCAGCGATAAGCGGAATCAGCATTCTGCATAGAAATAATAATTTATTTCTATATAACTGAAATTAATTTGATTCAATATTCTCTTTGAAGAGCTGACGCGGACTTCGACACATTTTGATTATTCACTTCAGCATCGTCTATATATAAGTGCATGAGAAGCCTGAAAGCAAGCAGAAACAGCTGAAATGACTTCCCAATGCTCTATATTCAGTTCTCATCAATAGCTAACTTTCCTTAACAACGCCTATTAGCTAATGTGACTAGCATAAAGAACTATCAAAATGAAGACTTATTTTAGGACTTATAAACAATATATATAGTGAAAGGCCCTCCTGCATTGATTGCATTCATTGTTTGTTCTGCAACGATTATTCGAGATGTGCTTTGTATCCCCAGCCCAGAGGAAAACATTATTGACTCGCAATCCCAAGAGCTGCTTACCTCTTAAGAAACATGCCATGGTTCGACAACTGTGAAAAAATGAGCTGATTCGCAAAGATTCTATTAAATATAATAGAACATGTCCTCGTTAAGTCAGTTTTCGAAGAATGGCTACCTCTTATGGCAAGTTTTAATTGCAAGCTTCATCTAAACGTTTCATCTAAAATGTATTTTTGAGCTTCGTTAAATGAAAATCGGGACTTAAATTGAAAAATTGAAATGTTTGAAATACCCAAAAATGTTATACAAAATGATTTTCTCTTATCCATTTCTGTGGTCTGTGCAATAAACTTAAGATCCCCCTCCGCAGGCCAAGAACTGTCTTCGGTTTTCAATAAAGTAAAGAAGCCTTTGCTTTTCTTCAAGTATTATTATTATTCCATCAAAGAGTCATGTTTAAGTTAGTTGAAGTTACATTTCAATATATTCCCTGTGTTAACTCTTAACTATTTACAGCTTCTCTCTATTCTTCCTCCTCTCCGTCTATTGCTGTTTATTCTCACCCAAAGAAATCAAACTTATTTTTTTACAATTACACAAAACAATTGTTAAAGTTTTTATTCATTATTTGTATTACATATTATTATTTGTTACTGCTGTTGTTGTTGTTGTTGTTTTGTTGTTGTTTTGTTGTTGTTGCTACCGTCTGCAGTTCGCACTGCCAAGACCCTGTTTTTGTGTGTTTAGCTTTGCATTTTCTCCTTTTCTCTCTGGGTCTGCGCGCATCGCTCCGATGATCAAATGGGGTAGGGAGAAATATTATCAAACTGTATAATTTGTGTGTTTGCCTGTATGTTATCTGGTTTCTGCTGTTTATTTATATTTCGTAGTACAATAATAAGTTTCTGATATTACGATAATGTAATTAAAATAAGTTTCGCTTCATCCTAATCGCTGGTTGCGGCTTATTGTGTGCTCGTGAACAACGTGAGAATGTTCACGATCAACTCTTGATTCTTGATACCTGATTCTTGATTCTCGATTCTCGATTCAGTAATGTTTCCTGTCTCTGCCAATTCAATTCAGTTTCATTTCGCTTCGCTCCTCCGGCAACTGCCAGTCGAATTTTGTTAATTTCTTATCTTTGGTTTCGTATGCAACAACACACATTTTAAACTCACAAATACAATATTTTTGCTAAATACTTATGTATGTTTTTTAATCATTTTTTTCTTTCTTTTTAGTTTACTTTTAATATAGTAGTTAATAATTTATTAATATATTGTATGCTTTTTGTTTGTTTGGTTTACTTTGAAATATATATAAAGAACAAGGCTGATATTCATATTTGTTTTTCTGTTTATGTAAGTTTATAATAATATTTAGCTAATTTTTGTCTTAGCTTTCGCTTTTCTTTTTGTTTTTGTTTTTTTGTTTTTGTTTTTTTTTTTTTTTTTTGTTTTTGTCTTTTTGTAGATTTGTGTTTATTTTTACAATACTAGCAAAAGGGTTTCTCTTTGTGTTAAAATGAAGAGTTGTCAAATGTCTTGCAAAAACTTTAAATAAATGAGCCTCAAAATAGACAAAAATGTTGCCATTTCTTGTAGTTGTAGTTGGTATTATATTGAATTGTATTTGTTATTATATTATAATTTAATATTATGATGATAAAAGTTGACGCTATATGCAATTAAATATTGCACGCACTTCATATATATATGAATTTTGTTATATATATATGTATATATATATAACTTGAAAACTGCTGCACATAATTTGTTGCTGCTTATATATATTTATATATATTATATATATGTACGCACATATATAGTTGCTTGTTTTTTATATCGGGCACGAGTTTGATATGTTTTCAATTTAATTTGAAGTGTTTCGCATTTCACTTGCTTTTTGTTTTACTTATATTTTCCTCCTTAATCGCTTTTTCATTGATATTTTCAATATTCAATATCCAATTTGATCTACTTATATGCCTATACGTATGCTTGTATATGCCTGTATATATGTATTTATATATATAAACATATTCGTGTGTTCGTGTATATGTATGTGTATATTTGTATACGAGTATATTGAATGTATGTAGATAGTATTCATATATATATAAATATATACATACATAATTCAACTGTCCAGCTCGCAGTTGGAAATGTTATAAACAAAATTTACAAACTTTTCCATATCGATTTCTATTCGAATACATATTAGATATCTCCCAGTTCTCTAATTGCTTCCAGGGCTTCAAATATATGTATATATATAGCTGTATTTGCTGTTGTATGTCTTTAGTTGTATAGTTCTTGCAAAAATTTCACTAATTTAAAATTCGTTTCTTGAAGGTTTTATGCGCATCTTTTCATAGAAGAGAAATAAAAGTGAGCAAAAAAAAAAAAAAAAAAAGAAATAAAAGTAAATGAAACAAAGAGTTTTAGTTTTTTTTTGTTTTTTGTTTAACGAACATAATGAATTTATTAAGCATAGTTAATACCGTCAATTAAAAAAAGGCTAAGTAATCACTACATGTAAACGCAAGTACGAAAAGATAGTGTGTATATATAAAGTATATAGGGAAATGGTATACAATACGTCAAGAACTTAAGCATTAGTAGGGTTACAAAACAAATCGGTTTAGTTATCTGTCAGCAGGCAAACATAAGGCAACTGATGTCGAATATGCAGGTATATAGGACAGATCTGCGTCTGGTTAACTACTTTCGAGATGCGCGAAACGTAAAGTACAAATATATGTATATATATATGTGTATATATATGTGTATAGCTAAGAGCTAATGCAATAATAAATACAAATTTGGTTTTCTATTACTGCTGCGGCCTTTTAGCTGCTCTGCGCCCCATCGGCATCCGCGTTTACATATGTAAGTCGTATGTATTCGTATTCTATTACTAATTGCCCATGGATGCGTAAAACACACGTAGTCTCTATTATTTTGTTATCAATTGTTGTTTGTTTGTTTCTCTTTTTATTTTTGGTAACTGCCTTTTTACGCTTACATTGTTAAAAATGTTTAAAAACCACATCAAAACATATCGATTTCAGCTTTAAAGTTTTATACTTTTTGTAAAACTTTACTCATTTCTTTTTGTTTTCTATCTGGTAAACCTTTCATCTTGCTGATATGTATCTGTTGTAGTTGCATTAGGTTTATATATATATAAATAATAATTTTCGTTTTCTTCAAAAATGTATTCATATTTTCATACAATGTTCCCATAATTCATATTGTTTAGTTTAGTTTAGCTTTTATTTAGCTTATCATTTACAAACTAGTTCATTATGCATTAGATATTCCCATTCAAATATGTTTGCTCTACTTCTGCATGCACTCCAATTGCGTCAATTGTTGTTTCGCTGTTTGAAATCGCACGAAATCTTGGTTAGGAGAATGTTTCTGTTTGTTTTCTTCGAAAGCAGCTAATGGGCAATGCCTTGTGTCTTTATCATCGGTTGTCTACTTAGTTATAGATACAGATGCATGAGCTATGCTAATGAGAACATGAGAACATGGTTGGGTTGGGTAGGGCGCTTTCTTTCCAGAGATGCTGGTCTATCGTTTTTTAAATTGCACAACATTCACACACTCA
Source organism: Drosophila mayaguana (assembly GCA_037075325.1). NCBI lineage: Eukaryota > Metazoa > Arthropoda > Insecta > Diptera > Drosophilidae > Drosophila > Drosophila mayaguana. The sequence continues at coordinate 13,242,273 of JBAMCG010000037.1, read as the reverse complement.
CACACACACTCACACATTGCATCTTATATTTATGAATAAGAATGCATTTACATTGCTTTTCCTCGCTCAAGCTTAAAAATTAATTTCGAAAATATTTTTTATGTTAGGCATAGCTTCTATTCCACATTGTTTCCTTTGGGCAAACATTCTGCTTCTTGTTTTGTTTAATTTAATTATGTGCTTAGTTGTAGTTGTAAATATTTGTTTTTGTTTTTTCATTAATTTTGTTTTTGTTTTGTTTTGTTTTTTTTTATGTTGGTTGTTTGTTCTTTATTTTCTTTAAAGGCGCAATTTTATGATATGCATTAGTGTTAATATATAATTAAACTTGTTCACTTAAAACTACTCTTCTTTTTTAAATGTGTGTGTGTGTGTGTGGGTGTGTGTGTGTGGGTGTTGTCTGACCAACGCGCCTGAACGTTGTAATCAATGTTAGCTGATGCTGGTGATGATGATGCTAATGACAATGATGATCGGCAAGAGGAAAGCAAGAAATGTCATTGGACGGAATATGCTTTTACATTTGACTTAAGTCAATTGAAATTATACATATACGAAATAAACTTCAATATTCAAGTTAATTAAATGAGGAGTAGACAAAATTATCAACATTTTCTTAGATTTTCTTTTCCTTTGATCCATTACCAATTATGCCAATTCTTATTGCCATAATATATTTTACATATTTTTCTTCTTTTTTGTGTTTTCTTTGCTTTAACAAACATTTTGAATATGCCTTTGGTATGTCTAGTTGTTTCTTTATTTATTTTTTTAAATCTTAACAAAGTATTAAATAGATTTACGTTTATATTATTTTGTTTCGAGTTGATTACTTTGCTGTTGGTTTGTTTAAGAAATGTTGGGAATGGTTAACGTAAACGATTCTATGTTATTTAGTAAGGACAACTTTGGTAAATATAAAAATTTAATTTAAATATATGTATATATATATATATATATATATTAATATATTTTAAATAATGAATGTATGCTTATATAATTTAAACAATGCTGAGAAAAATAACCTTTCCGAATAAACAAGTTTGTGTAGAAATTTGCAAGCGCGCCGCTTGTTCTGGTAATTAGCTACTTAAAAGCCTATGTCTTGCCTTTTGTTGTATGTTTTTGTTTGTTTTGTTTCTTGTTTTATTTCTGTTAGCTTACATTGCTTTAGCATAAGTGTACTCGTAGTTGTTTCGTTTAGTTACAATAGATATAAGTAGTTGCTGAATTGCAGCAACTGCCGCTACGTAAGATGATATGTAAACGATTTCACTCGTAATTATGTATAGAGGGAGTACGAGTAGTCATAGAAGTTGTTTGTATTGTTGGTTGTTTGCTGTTGCTGTTTGCTGTTACTGTTGCTGTTTGCTTGTGCTTTTCTGCCTAGAGAGAAATCTACATCTTCAGCCTTACCCCACTGCCTCCTGTTCATTGGTTTGCGCAAGAAATGTGTGTGTCTTGATTGTTCTAGCATTTTTTGAAATTGAGTTTAGGAATTCACGTTGTTGTTGCTGATGCCGCTGATAATGAAGAGCCAGCAGCACGAGCCCATCAATTTTCTAGTCTTTAGGGTGGAGTTGAGAGCCTTTGCAGAAATTTCATTCATTCTTTTTCGTTTGGGCGGAAAGTGTGTCGAGAGTGTTTTGAATTTGTTTTCTAGGCCAGCCACAGCCACAGAGCCCACAGAGTTCCCGTCTGCCCCGGCTGGCAGATAGTTATACATATATACATGCATATATCTAAGTATGTTTGTGGAGAGTCTTAACAGCGCATTTCAACTCAATGCCGTATCGAATTCGCAATGGATTTATAAGTACGTTATTATAACAAATAAATTTGGAAACCAGCGTTCAGTTGTTCTCAATATAAATTGAAATTTCACTTTCTTCTTCACTGACGACCTCGACTAGTTCTCGTTGTTAAATTGTTGGCTATTCAATTACTTTATCGTATTTGGTTTTCCGTTTAACAGTTCGAAATTGTATTACTAGATTCAAGTTTCAATTCAATGCATATACATACACAAACATACATACAGATGTATTACTTATTTGCCTTTAATTTATTTTCATATTTCATATTTCATATTTCATTATCGATTTCTTTTCCTTTTCTTTATCTTCTTTTGTTTGTCTTTTAGTAATTCTAGAAAGAGAGCTATTTAAAGGGCACATTCGGTTAAGCTATAATTATATTTGTTTTTCCTCATTTATTATTAATTATGTATACTTATTATGTTTCCTCTTCCCTTAACTTGTTATCATGCTTTAAAAAGGATTCTCATACTGATCAAAATGTTTTAAAAAATTGTACGTAACTTGTAATGTCTCAATTCCATTTCTTCAATATGTTTCAACATAACTGAATAAATAAATAGAAATGAAGAAGAAGAGTTCATGGTCATGTCATGATCTCTGCAAGACCTCGAAGGCAAACGCAAATAGTGCAAACTATCAGAACAACCACAGTTAAAAATGTTTCAAAAATCGTTTGCAGCATTTTACATATATATATATATATATATATATATATATATATATATATATATATATATATATATATCCTATATACATATTTCTGTATATCTATTGGGGCAAAATTAACTGTTGAGATTAAGCTCTCTCAATCTAAACTGATCTATCGTTTTTTCTTTTTTAAAATATTTTTTTTCTTTTCTTTTTTTTTGTATATTTTACTACAAGGGTTTCTTTTGCTGCTTTTCATATTATTTGTATTATATTTCGCTTCTTCTTTTTTTTTTTTTTTTGATACCTATAATTTTTGCATACATTTCATCGGCCTGTCAAAAATTTCACTAAACTGGGTTAGGCTTGCCATGTAAATTAATATATATATATATATATATATATATATATATATATATATATATATATATATATATATATATATATATATATATATATATAATATAATATAATAGTTATATATTTTTTTTGTTTTTTTTTTTTTTTAATTTTTCTGTTGAATATACTACAACTAAAGGTTGCCTCCTTTGCATGAATCCGTCACATGCGGAGCTTCACTGCTCTATGCTGGGCGGAGGGGGAAATCCGCCGAAACTCAAAATGTGCGCCTGTCGCTGCGGACCGTCGCACCACCGCACCACTCAGGCGGCGATGTGTGTTGTCGCTGGCAGCAAGTACGAGTAGATGTGGTGCTGCAGCGGCTGCGGCTGGTGGTGGTGCTGCTGCTGCTGAATATTTGGGTAGTGGGTCAGCGGCGTTGGTGGTGCTGGCGGTGCATTGGCGCTGCCGGGTCAGGTCGCTGTCGGCGTCATCAAGAACTGCTGCTGCTGATGGTGGTGGTGCTGGTGATGATGGTGATGATGGTGGTGCGGCTGGTGGCTCTGATGGAAATGCTGATGCTGATGATGTGCCTGCTGCTGCTGCTGCTGCTGTTGCTGCTGTTGTTGCTGCTGCTGCTGCTGCATTTCACGCTCTAGTTTCTTAGCGAGCAAATCATGCCTTGATTCCATACCCGCTCCTCTGCAAGTAGTAGTTGGTAGAACAGTTGGCGTTGTAAGTGGCTGTCAGTGAGGTTTGACACTGGGAGTGGGTGCATTCAGTGATTTGGATAGTTCTTAAAGCGTTACACATTAAATGGACTCGACATGCACGGCTGCCTGGCTATGTGTGTGCATGTGTGTGTGTGTGTGTGGCTCACAGCTCCCCCGGGCATGCCCCTAATGCGCACATGCACACACATAACCTTCAGCTACTATTTTATGGCCGAACCGCTCTAAGAATCGTGTTTTATTTGTAAGCAGCATGCAAAGAAACAAAGATTCGCACAGCAGCTTCAAGCAGCAGCTCCTGGAAGTCCCTTCCCGCCCTCTGGTTGCCGAGCAATTGTTTACGATGTAGCTGGCTTCTTCGCCTTCATTACTAAGCCCTAGAACTACCGAAAACGGGCAGCTATCGCAGCTTGTAAAGCGCTTTAAATTGATTTCGAGCCAGCAGCCAACCCCAAACAGCAACGAAACTTACTAAAAAGCGAACTGCAAACATTTTATCCCCATAAACTTTTTACAGCTTGACTGCAAATATATTTCGAGAAATCAATTAAAAAGCAATACAAATTTGCATATTTGCCTGGTCTTCGACTCATGACGTTGGCTGGATTCCGATTCACATCAAAGTTGGCCAGCAGAGCTCCGAGTTATTGTCAAATATTACTAGTTGGACTTCAATTGGTAACTCAATTTGAAATGCTGGTAATCTGATTGTATCTGGTATTTAAGTATTTGAATCCCTCATTTTCTGTTGCTCAATTCTTGCTTAGTCATAATTCATATTATTTTACTGAATTGATATATTATTATTATTGTTACTGTTATATCATTATATTATTAAAGTGCTTTCGTTGATTCATATGGAATATGTTCCCCTGTTTCTGCTCTCTTTTCCAATACTCTTTCCAGGTCTATTTATATTGTTTGCTAATAAATCTATATGTTAAATGAACTCCTGTTGTGGTAATGTTTGTTCATGAGAACAATTCAATTATCTAGTATTTTTATTAAAATTTTCATATACAGTGGAGTCCGACTATAGCGACACTCAAGTGAATATGCTCTATATTATATATATGATAATATAGAGCTCTAAATTGGGGAAACCCGATTCCTAGATTCTCTTATATAAAAATTTAAGATCATAAGAGTTCGTCTTCCTAATTCTCGGCTCTATATACTCAGTTCTTCCAGCAAGTTATTTTCATTGCCTGTGCTTCTTTGATATGAAGATGTTTAGACACAAAGATCTTTTATGGACAGTACAATGTCTACTCGACTTGCGTCTGCCTCGTCGATTATTGTTCATTCAATTATCCAAATTATCTATTTTTAGTGTTCCTTTCTAAATGCACTCTTCTATCCATATTTTGTAGACACGCCCTCTTATATATAGAGCTCTCGCTAAAAACCTTGGGAGTTCTATTCACAATCATAAGCGAATCCTTTCGCTGCTTTCGTTTCATAGTTGGCCGATTTTATGCTTTAAACTTTTCTTTACTTTTCTTTAGTGTAATGAACGACGCGTCGTAGGTGGCTGCACATAATTATGGGCGTGGCTGTGTGTGTTTTGCATTTTGTATAAAGTTTGCATGTTCGCTTTTTATTATTGCTGTTGTTGTTGTTTGCGGTTGTTGCTGCTGTATTTATTTGCTGCTCCTGCCGCTACTCTTGCTGCTGTTTGAGATCACGAAAATTGAAAAAGTGCATTTATGCGTTCTCTCAGCATTTAAAGTAAGTGCAGCAAGCAGCATACATACTATTTATGTGTGCGTCTGTGTGAGTGGCTCAGCTTAAGGTGAACAAAATGTTGTTGTTGCGGCTAAGCGGAAGCTTGCATTTAAAGCTCGAGATGGCCATAAAAAATGCAGGAGTAGCAAGTGGAGTGTGTGTGTGTGCGTGTGTGTGTAGCATAAAGTCAAGTGCTAGAAGGTGGCCATAAATCGTTGCCCATGTGTGTGTGTGTGTGTGTGTGCCGGCCATATTTGCTTGTTATAATTTGTATTTAAATGCCTGCCTGGTCGCAATTTTTGCTGCTGCTGCTGTTGTTGCAGTAGTTGCTGCTGTTGCTGTTGCTGCTGCTGCTGCTGGTGCTGCTGCTGCTGCTGTGATACTGCTGTTGCCATGCAAAGTAAACGAGCCGAGCTAAACAATAACAATTTGCAATTTCATAAATAGTTAATTGGCTTCGCCTTTTTTCGGCTGGGTTGCATACAATTTGCTTATGATATATGGTGCTTTATTTCGGGGGCAAAAGGTCGTGAGTTATGGGCGGAACCCTTTGCGTGTGTGAGTGGGTTTGCATTAAATATTTCAGGAGCTTAGAGGCTATATAAAAGCGGGCTTAAGAATTGCTGAGCGATAGTTAAGTGTGTGGGCGTGCGTGTGTGTGTGCGTGTGATAGAGAGAGAGAGAGAGAAATAAAGTTAGATAGACAGAGAGAGAGAGAGAGAGACAGAGAGAGAGAGAGAGAGACACAGAGAGAGAGTGAGTTAGCAACTACATAAGCGAAATTACTTTTACTTTTAGGTTTCATTGATTGCTGTTGGGGTTTACTTTTGTTTCTTAGTTATCATATACATACGTCTCTAAAGAGATGATTTTGGTGGTGCTGATTTGGATGAAGTTGGTGGTGCTGTAGTGAGTTAACAACAACGCTAGTGGTGCTAGTGCTGGTGCAGCCTGCAGATGGCTGTACTGGTAGTGGTGGCTGTTGCTGTTGTTGTTGCTGCTGTTGGTGCTGCTGCTGCTGCATTTGCTGTTGCTGTAGCTGAAAGTGTTGCTGCTGTTGCTGTTGCTGCTGCTGTTGTTGGGCCGACGCCTGTGCCGTGACGAGCATATTGGCATTTGCCACATGCCCCAAATCCAAGCCGCCATTCAATAAAAATAGTTGCTGCTGCTGCTGTGCTGCTGCTGCGGCGGCTGCTGCTGCTGCTGCTGCTGCTGCCGCTTTGCCATTCACGAGCGGCAGCGACAGCTCGTTGAGCATCTTGGTCTTGGCGTATTCGATGCGTATGCAGCCACGGTCTGAACTGAGCAGGTACTTGCCCTGCAGCTGATGCATGGCCTGCGCAGCACTCGGAGCATCGTTGAACTCAATAAAGGCTACCGGGTGCTGCTGCTGCTGCTGCTGTTGCTGCTGGCCAGAATTGGTGCTGCTGTTGCTGCTGCTGCTGGTATTGCAGCTCGTGACTGCGGCTGTGGTTGACAATTGGTGGTTGACAGTTGCAGTGTGGAAAGTTGAAGTTGGTGTTGGAGAAGGCAGAGTTGAAGACAAAGTTGGAGGCATAGAAGTTGTGATATTGTGCGTACCTTTTGTGTGCATTCGGAGGCGACAAAAGCCAGGCATACTGTGCATATTATGTTAACGTATTTTGAGTTGCATATACAATATTTGTATATACACATATAGGTGTATATATAGGTGTGTAGGTAGTAGTCGGTTATCGATAGTTCATGTATAATACAAGTGATGGGCAACAAACGACAAACCAAAGAGAGAACGCAAAAGAGATGCTGATTAGTCTTTGCGATTAGTTAGAGTTTTGAGAACAAATTTATGGTGCAGTTGGTGGTTAAGTGGTTTTGGTGGGTGTGGTGGTTGTGGTGGTTGTGGTGGCTTTGGTGGGTTCAGTGGCTCGTTTAGGTGGCTGCTGTGGTTAACAATGTGGTGCAGTTTTCGCTCAACAACTCAAACTTCGTGACGTGTTTACATGTGTATATCGGTATATCGCTTATCGTTCTGGCTTAGCTTATATCGATAAATGTTTAATCGGAGCTGAAGTCATTAATTTACCTAGAGAAAACCTCCTTCAGCTCGTGCTCGGACACGAACTGACCCAAGTTGGCTACGAACAGCGTCGAGCAGGGCGCATTGGCGGCTATTTGTGGGTTGGCTGGGTGCGCGGCATTGTTGGTAGAGCCAGCGGGGCTAGCCAGAGCGGGACTGGATAAAAAATGATGATGTGATGCGGCCGCAGCAGCGGCGGCGGCGGCTGCAGCTGCAGCTGCTGCTGGATTGCCGGCAGCACCTTGCGGCGCCGCAGCGGCAGCAGCAGCGGCGGCTGCACTAGCAGCACCACCGGCACCACCGCCGCCAGCGGCCAAGTGCGCCATGGCTGCCTGCTGGCTGGGATGTAGAGCGGTTGCAGTTGTCTGATGATGTGGCATTGTCATTTGAGTCTGCAACACGCAACAATTAATAATGTTTGTCTTAGTGTGTGTGTGTGTGTGTGTGGGTGTGTGGCGCTGCGCCTTTACTCACTTGATGCATAGGCTGCTCCATTACTTTGTCTGTATTTAGTCAGAGATAGGAGCGTACGGGCACCTGCGGATGCAGTGCCGGATGCACGAGTGTTGCATGCTGCAAGGCAGCGGCGCCGGGCAGCTCAGCGGCGGCGGCGGCTGAATACGCTAACGGATGATGCCATAGCTCGGGTCCGCCCGGAAAGAATGGCCCGCCCAGATCTAAGAGAGAATGGAATAGAAACGTGACAAAGAGAGAGAGAGAGAGAGAGAGGGAAAGAGAGAGAGAAGCGAGAGGTCAGTTGAGCGCCAGCTTGTAAATTTTTATATTTCTCATAAGTTTAAAAATGATTTTCTTATTTTCGCTTCTTATTCATTTGGAAAAAAAATGTTAAAAAAATATACCAAAAATACTGTTTTTTTCAAGTTCGTTGCCTAAGTTATTCGTTTCACTGCATATGCATTTTTTTTATAATTTTATAGACTAGAATCTTTAAGCAAGTTTCCATTTAGATAACTTATATAATTCAATAAGAATATATACAGGGTTCTCCATATTCGAGTGACCCATCTGGCAGCACTCTTGACAGAGGCGGGCATTATACGCCGTAGAGGCCCAAGACGGCCATTTGAGAGTTGTTATATTCCAAGAGCGATGTCAACAATTCTACTTGAACCCAATAATAATATTATTATCGACAACATTAACAAAATTGTATATTTCATTGATTAAAACAAAAAAAAAAAAACATGGGTCCGTCGATTATGGGCAACCTTATAGGGTTGCCAGATGGGTCACTCGAATATGGAGAACCCTGTATTTATATATGTATAGGTTTTTTGAGTATTCTGTGTACACATTTATATATATCTTTGTTTACTACAAGTTTCACGGATTGTGTGTGTGTGTGTGTGTGTGTGTGTGTGTGTGTGTGTGTGCGTCTGTTTGTGGCTGTGGCGTGGTGTGTGATTCAAACAGAGTGTTACAGTGATCAAAGTGCAGTTACATATCATAGTTGTTTGTTGTTGTCGTTGTTGTTGTTGTTGTTGTGGTTGTTGTTGTTTGTTGCAGTTTGTTGAGCTGTTGCTGTAACCTATGTAAATATTTATAGCGAAATTTAGTTGGGGCTTACGGTAATCGATCACAATTGATATATAGCAATATATACGGTATATTTATATATATATTTGAGTTTGTATTATTAGAGAGAGATAGATAGGGAGAGAGAGAGTGCACTTGAAGCGAATTTCAACTGTTCAATTGTTGGATTATTGTTGTGTTCGTGTTCGCGCGTGTGTGTGTGTGTGTGTGTGTGTGAGAGTCATAATAATTAGGAAGTGCTCTGCGTACGCTCCCTAGGCACGCCATCGATCCGTTAGCTTGAAGTAATTGTGATTTTTAGTTCTTTGTTTTTAACTATTTACTACATACATAAACCAAAAGAAGAATATTTTGTAACTAAAAAAAAGCAGCAGCTGCTGAGTCGAGCTTTCTTTTTTTTAGTTAATCAATTTTTTTTTTTTTTTTTACTTACGTCCAGTGAGTGGGTGCATCAATGCAGGATGTGAAGCTGTTGTCGCTGTATTGGGCTGTGGTTTGGGTTTGCTCACTTTCGTGTTACTCTTGGCGAATTCCAAGCGAATTGTTTGGGGCATATCGGGATCGAAGCGTACACCCTGCTGTAAATGATCAGATCAAGATACAGCGGTTTGTATTTTCTATTTGATTTGCATTTTTGTTTTTCTTTTTTACATTAATTTTTAATTTTTAATTTTTGCAAAATAAAAACGAGTGTTTCTCAATGCAACTCGGAGACTTTCTATTCGACTGTCTTAATTTCTACTTGTAAATTCGTTGACTTGCAACAATTCGCCAAAAATAATTTCAAATGTCGCATATCTAGTGTTAAGAGAGAGAGAGAGAGAGAGAGATAGATGGGGAGAGCAGATTTTGCATATTCTACTTTGATCTTCGGTTTCTGATTGGGAACTTAGAATCCAACTTCTTATTGGCAGTGCTTACGGAACGCTGAGTTGAGGCTATTGAGAGGTGCCTTTGGATGCCTTGCTCTGTTCAGAAGTTGACGGGTTAGGGGTTACACGGATCTAATTTAGAGTGTGGTTGTTGCTGTGTGTGTGTGTGGGTGTGTGGGTGTGTGAATTTATCTCTGGTATATATGCACATAAATCAAAAGCAGGAGATGACAACAGCAACTGCATAGGAGGAGCACCTATGAGTGGGGCGTTTGGGTTCTTTCGATTTCGTTGAAGAAATTCGGTGCCAATGGTTGGTGCCTAGGGGTTGAGGGGGTGGCATCGACATGCACCAGCCATTTAAATAGTTCACTAAAATATATATATATATATATATATATATATATATATATATATATATATATATATATATATATATATATATATATTTTTATATATATTGTTATATATATATATTGTTAAAGGTTCATTTGTTGGTGCTTCATTGCCTCGTTGCAGTTGCTATATATGTATATATTGAATTAGAGATAGAGAGAGAGAGAGTGTGTTCAATGTGATGTATATGTATTTTGTGTGGTGGGTGACAGAGAGCGAGATAGAGAGATAGAAAGGGAGCGAGTAGTTTTCTGAGAGCGAGATGCAATACCAAAACAATAAGAGGGAACAAATCAATAGGGAAGACTTAAGGTAAATGCGGTGAAGGTTCTTTCAAAATGCAAGCACGTGTGACAGGTACATTTTGTTGTTGTTGTTTTTGTTGTGTGTTGTAGTTGTTGCTGTGGGTCTTGAGATAAGATTGAGGGACCTAACTGTTCTTAACGCTCAGTGTAAGCCAGGCAGTAATACGAGTACAGGTTTTTCTTAACATATTTGTTTTCTGTGTGTGCTTTACAATCTAAGTGTTGATGTTTTGGTACGGCGAAAATTTAGATTTATTTGTTGCCAGTTGGGGAAGTCTTTTGGCAGACATTGCTAAAAATATTCAGTGTTTATCGCATATATTTATATATGTATAGATTAACAAAATGTATAGTAGTAAATATATATATTTATTTATTTGCAGTTGTCTGGATTAGCAATTCGGTTCAATAGTTACCTGTAGATCCTGTTTGGCTGCCTCGGCTCCGGCTCTAGTGTGGAATGTTACGAAACCAACGGGCTGTGGTCGAATAAGTTCGATGTTAAAAGGTTTTACAGTTGCTCTAAGGCATTTACTTACCGATGCTGTTTTGCCATTTTTGCTAGTTACTTTCAGTAGAGATCCTTCGTAGCCCTAAGAAGAAGTCAATCGTTTATAAATTAGAAGCACAAGAATAGGTCTTATTTCTACCTAAATATTGCAACCATTTAGGGTGTCTGAAATAATATTTTAAAGTAGCTTCAAATTGAAATAGTTCTTATTTCTACCTAAATATTGCAACCATTTAGGGTGTCTGAAATAATATTTTAAAGTAACTTTAAATTGAAATTCGAATGCTGAGTTCTCGCCTTGGCCTTGCGAGGTGCCTGGCTACTCTTCTTCTTCTCCTATTGTCATTCTAGTTGTCTCGATTGTGCCAAAGTTAAGTATCGATAGCCTTTCGGTTAGTTATCGATGGTTAATTATTGTGCTGTGTCCTCTAATTGCTATTGGCCTACTGCAAAAGATGTTTCTCTTTTAACGCTTTTATCAATGAAATTAAAAATATTCCTATTTCTTTGGATCCTCCTCTTTCACTTAATATAATACCATATTCAATTCAATCTGACTTTTCATCATAATATGTTGCCTTGGTCGCTTAAAGAATAAGAACTCGGTTTATTTTATATTCAAGTGCTTCCGGCCCTTGCCAGGGGCCTTTAAGAGGGTGGCCCCGTTGGCCGAGTGGGAGGCTTGGATGAACTTGCGCTTGGCTAGTTTTCGTCTCGGATTACTCACCTCATAGGCTCTGAATAGCAAATAGAGCTCGCGTGGCTTAGCATCCATTGGCAAGCCGCTGACGAACAATGTGCGCACCTGCAGCAGATAAGAGAAAAAGGTAGATGGATTAGGCACAAGTTGGATGGAAACAGAGCGACGGATATACAGTTAACAAATCTGTGTGGAATATGTAAATATATTTTGTGAGAAACCAATTTCCTATGATTGTGTTATTAAGTTAAAGCCGACACGTAGCGACAGGGGCGCGATGCAGAAGGAGCCGGAAACCTTTGGCCTCCATTTCGATGTGTCAAATATTTAAATTTCGCAGCTACCCAAAAGCCCAAAAAGTTCACGTCACGCACACACACACGTACACACATGCGGGGCAGCATGCATGTGTATGTGTGGGTGTGTGTGTGTACCTATCTTTGTATGTCGTGATAATGAAAGCAAATGGAATAAGCGCCATAAACGCTGAATTCATTAAGGCAACGACGTGACGCTGAAACAGAAGAGAGAGAGAAAGAGAGAGAGAGAGAGAGAGAGAGAGAGAGAGGGAGAGAGAGTGTGTGTAAAGAGAGAGAGGAAGAGAGCGTGGGCTGGAGAGCGTGTCAAAGGGGATTTTGGCTCTAATGAGCCTTGCCGCATTTTTGTTGTCTCTCTTTATTTTTAACACCTAGGCCAACAGAAGGGCAACAGAAGGGCCAAGCTGTGTCAGCTCTGAGCTGTGAGCTATTTTTAGTTAGCATCCATTATTATTTTATTTTATTTCTTTTTTTTCAGTTTGGCTGTGGAAAAAAGAGTGTTCTGAGGCTTGGACTGCATAAGCTATAATTTATTTGATGGGGAATCTGTTTCAGCTCTATTTGATTTATTTCACGTAAATGTTTAATTGGGATCTGAAGAGTCCCAAAATTCAAGTATTGATCCAGAAGAATTGCTAATAAGTTGTGGTATTTGAAACTCTTGATTTATTATTTTACAAATTTTATTTAGCAAACTGAATTCATTTGGTATGATAGAAGCCGGAAAAAGTAAGAAATATTTTAGCTGGCATTAATAAATACAATAAATAATAAAAACAGATAAATAACTAGTATAAATGTTGTATAATAAATAAATAATAAAATAATTAATCTAAAATTTAGAAATACATAAATTCATAAACTTTTGACTAAATCAAAACAGGTGTAAATATCAAAGCCAAGCATGATCTTATATTTGGCATATCCTCTATCAGTAAAACGTTAAAAACTTGCGAATTTCTCATCTCTTGAGCCCTTTCGGGAATGACCATAGATACTGCGGCAATTTGTTGCCTCCGCTGATGCGAACAGTTTTTGTGCTAGCAGGAGGAGTCTGCTGAGGAGTGGAGTGGAGGAGTCAGTGCATGTGTGTGTTTTAAAATTAAAACGTGTTCTATCGGGAAATCTAGCTATTGTTAGCTAAAAAGGTGAAACATGCAGCGTATTAATAGAGCTCGGTCGCAGAAGCTGCTGCAGTTGAGGCTTTTAAAATGCCCAGCTGCCATTTACAAATTAATTAATTCACTCAAGTGCTGGCCAGCAGTAGCAGCAGGAGACTCAAAAAGAATGGAAATACGACAATAAAAAATAATAAAAAGCAAGAGATCCTTTGACGTTTGCTGGCGCTGCCAAAAAGGATCTGTGAGCCACGCTCAGTTAAATAGCAATTAAAATTAATTTTTGCGCAGTCTGCGTTCGCCCCTCCTCCCGCCCTTTGCGGCTCCACTAATTGGACGGGTAATGAGCTGAGTGGAGACCACGCTGCCTCAACAAACAGAAAAAAGAACGAAAATAGAGAAGATAGCGGAATAAAGTTTAAAATGTTTCAAGTAAAATGAGCCTAGCGCAAACTAATTAGAAAGTGGATCCAGCACTTACTGAATTATACTCGTGGTTAGCAGATTCCTGCTGCAAATGGCATTGAAATGCAATTAAATTGTGTGTGTGTGCGTTGCACCTCAAGTTGATGTCATGTCTCGGCGCAGCAAATATGCCAAGAGCAAACAAGAAACTGGCAGACGGTCAGGAGCAGGAGCAGGAGCACGAGCAGGAGCAGCAGCAAATGGAACTTTACTCTCAGGCGTGCAGCCAGTTGCATTGGCAACCGCAAAAGCCAGTTAGCCGAAGCCCAATCAGCCATAGACGTGGACTAAATGCGAGTTGGCTACAACCTCCTCCGCCCTCCTTTCCTCCTCCTCGTCGTCGTCTGGCCACTGCGGATACACATTCAACATTTTGGCAAGCACAGAAGCGAGCAGAACTGCTAGCTCCAGCTGCCCAGCAGCCAGCCAGAGCCAGCTAAGCTCCACTGCCATATGTTGCCCACTGTGGGGCTTGTGTGGGTGTTGCGGCAGCAACTTTGCTTGCCAAATTCCATTTAAATACAGTAAATGTCATAGAGTTGCAGTTAGATTCCTGCTCCCGCTGCTGCTGCTGCTACAGTTTCTGCTCCTGCTCCAACTCCTACTCATTGTTGTTTGTTGTTGGTCAACCTTGCAACTTGGTTGCCTGCGCTTGGCAATGATTTTTGTTGCCGCAACCAAAGCTCTCAGCCCGCGCTCCCTTTTGCTCGCTCTCTCGCTCTTTCTCCCTCTGTCTGTTTGTTTTTGTGGTTGTTTAACTGCAGTTGCTGCTGCTGATATTATTGCCAAGAAGTTGGCTTGGCATTCGCATTGCGTTTAGCCGCAAGTTGTTTTGGAAGTCAGTTTATATTCGGCAGGCTTCACATTTGTCATTTGTAATTATATTCTCTATTTTGGTTGTCTGCCAAAACCAGTTAAGACGCTCACTTTGTCTTGAGCCTTAAAGACAATCGCTTCTTTTCTTTAAAGACTCGCAGAGGCAGAGGCAGAGGCAGCGGCGGAGACCTTCATTTATGCAAATATCAAGCATACGCAGCGTTGACTTCTGCTGCAAATTGAGCTCTTTAAACTTGTCTCGTCTGCTCGGTCCAGTGTAAATCACTCTCGAGTCAAGTGTTGACTGGCGATAACTCAGCGTGACACACACACACGCGCGCGCGACTTATAAAGCATTTATGAACGCCCAGCTGCAGCTGTGGGCGTGCCGCTGCTCTCTGAGGCTTGGCATGCGCAATTCGCGTCTGAGAGGCGTTAAATTGCAAGAGCTTGTAAATTGTAAATTGTAAATTGTAAATTGTAAATTGTCAAACGGCTAGCAACAACACGACAAACACAGAAATCGAGAGGCCAAGTCAAGAAAAATAAAATCAGTTAGCAGCTTTTGCAAATATTTAAATAGCTGCAGTGATTGTTGCTTTCGTTGTTGTTGTTGTTGTTGCTGCTGCTGAATTTGCTGCGTGTTGGCAGCGTCAACATCAACAACCAAACATTTAACATTGAAACAACTTTTGATGTTGACTTTTATCGCATCGGCGGCTTTTGCACAAAGTATTTGCGTAAATATTTTCACCTTTAATAGATGCCAATTAAATAAATTATTTATGCATTTTTGTAGCATTGTTGGCTGAATGGAAAATTAAAATTTTATCGGCAATCAAAGTCTCATTAAAATTAACAGAGCCCGGGTGACTTTTGTAAGAGTATTAGTAATCTAGTATTTCTCAGATATATCAGGGAAGAGCATGCTCTAAGATTATTCAATAATATTTATCATGAATAGTTTATAGCAATTATTAAAATAATTTTTAAGTAGCAGCAGATAGCTTTTAAAAATCCCATTTGAATTCATCCAAGCTCTGTATCTAGAGACATATATAATGGGGTCTCAGACTTTTTAGCCTCTCATTCAGTTCGACTTTAAGCATCCCAGCCAGACTTAAAAGTAAATGCCCTCATCTGCCAATTATTCTGCTAAGTAGCTAAGTGCGCCGACTCCTGTTGGCAATTTGTCTGGCCAGCCAGGGTCAATTGCAAGCTCAATTAATTGGCATAATGCATAACAATGGTCAAGAGTGAAAAATTCTTTCAGCTGGTCGAGTCGACTGCTGAATGCCTTCAATTATAGACTCGACTGCAGCTGCTTTTTGCTTTGTTGCTGCCATTGTTCTTATAATGTGAGACTGTTGTTGATACAGTTTATGAATACTGGTTTCCTTTGCTCTCGTTTTAATGGCTTGTCAAGTGCTCAAGTGAAACAGCAAGCTTAGAAAAGAGTTTACGCCCTCAGGTCGAAAACTGTGGACAATGACACTCTTCTACAAATATATATTATATAGCTATATACCGACTATATATGGCGACTTATTTGCATCAGATCAGAAACAGATGTGGCCGGGAAAGTCTCTTGAATTTTATATTTGGATATAGCAATGTAGTTGCAGTTGTTTCTAATTATTATTTGTATTATAGATGTACACATTTTATATATTCAATTTATTCCTATTGTTAAAATAATTATTAAGAATTTTCTTATCATACATATATAATATTATAATCAAATAATACTAAATCAATATTTAAAGCAGAAGATCAAATTGAGTATATAAAGTAGCAACGATATTCTGCACAAATATATATATATATATATATATATATATATATATATAAATATCTCAATAATAATACACCTCTCTAACTGCCTTTCGAAGAGCCGCAACTCACTCCAAAATTCTATCTATCTATCTATATATATATGTATATAATATCTCAATAATAATACACCTCTCTAACTGCCTTTCGAAGAGCCGCAACTCACTCCAAAATTCTATCAAACCTTTCCAAAAGTCTACAGACATTTCAAAAATCTTTGCTGCTGTTTTGTCAAGTCTAATTCTAATCTTAGTTATTGGCTAGGAGGCTGCTTCGCAGTTCATCCTCAGGGAGCTCTGCAAGCTGTCAGAAAACTCATTTCTCATTGCGAATTCAATATGCAGCTCGGGCGTGTTCTATGAAATGTGAATGCGGAGTGAATGAGTGAATGAATAAATACTGAATGCGACTGCAGCATAAGATGTTATTGTTGTTGTTGTTGTTGTTGTTGTTTGGTGTTTTGCCGCAGTTTGCATACAAAACGACGTCGGCCATTGTGGCAGCCTTGCCGAGAGTGCGCAGCGCAGCGCAGCATGTGGAGCAACAGTGCAGACAATTGCAACTGAAGCTGCATTTCATGGCTAGAACAATGTTGTCCAACTCCTCTTGGCTTCAATGAAAGGTTTGCGCAAATGCTGCGCCTTTTCTTTGGCTGCCTCATTGAGGGTGCGAACGAGTGAGTTACCCTCTCTTGACTGAATCTAAATTAAACTTGATCTACTTTTATTTTTGATATCTCATCAGATTATCGAATAGTATCGTTAAGAATTGATGCTATTAACTTCTCTCATGCAAGCATGTCAAGGCTTAGGGTATATCCCAGTCGGCCACTCCCGAAGAGCGCAGCTTTCTCTCGCCTCGCTTTGCCCGATTTGGAATTTGGCACAAGCGCTCGCGACCTGCCGCAATCTGCCACGCCCCCAAACTATCACGATGCCGCGGCCAACGCTCAATTAAACCTAGTCATTGTCATTGTTGTTGTTGTTGTTGCTGCTGCTGCTGTCGTTGCTTTGTTGGCTTGGCTATCCTTGCTGTCGTCCTGTTTGCTGTTGCTGCTCTTGTTATTTGTCTCTCACTTGTTTGCTTTGCTGCATTTTTTATTTTTCGCAGAGTTTTTTTCTGCTTAGAATTGGTTGCCATTGTTCGCGTAGCGTCTTCAGTTTTGTTTTACTCTGATCCTTGGCTGCCGCCAGGCTGTTATCTGCGCTGCTGCGCTCCTGCTGCTGTGACAGCAACAACAGCACAATTGCTGTGGTAATTAGCGCTTTTCTTGTCGCCTTTAATCATTTGATTAAAGACTTACCCACGCCCAGCTGCCCACTCGGCAAACGCTTTTTAAATTGCTTCATAAGCCGCCTATCCACAGCAGGAGACTGCGGCTGTAGGTGTTGCTGCGGGCTCAACAGCAACAACAGCAATCAGGTAAAACTAATATTTTAATTGCTAACCAAACAACTGTCAGTTATCGCACACTCTCTCACACACACACACGCACACAGAGATAGTCGTAAGTGAATGCAAAGTTTTGCCTAGTTATGCTTATTTTACAAATTAGCCCCAAACATTTCGAGAGTTAGGGGAAACAGAAACATAAGGAAAGAGGGGGAGGGCGGGCGTCTGGTGAGGATAAGCGAGACAAATGCGTAGCAGCTGTGGGGCATGGCTATAACAGTTTTTTGGCCATGTGCCGAGTGGGGGCTGGGGAAGGGGGGAATTCTCGTGGCTGCAACTTTTGATTGCAAATTATTTGCAACACACACACGCACATATATATATATATATGTATATATAGAGACACACGCAAACATAGAAAGCAGAGCGCGGGCACACACTGCCTGTCAAAAGTTGGTTGCCGGCGGCAACAGCAACTAGTTAGTTGTTGCCAGTTTGGCAAACAAAAATTATGTAACTTGATAGAGCAGCACACAAAAACAATAAATATATAATATATATATACATATATATATCCATGTACTCGATGCGTCGCATGGAACTTGACAATTTATAAATGCAACAGCAATAGCAACAACAACAGCAACAAATTTCAAATTTTAATAATTAAAACTCATTAACACTTTGCCTCGGGGAGATTTTTGACCGGCCAAAGATTAAATAAAAAATGAGCGATGACTTTTCACAGCATACTTAAAGGCAGCAGCCCAGCGGAGCGGGGCGGATTCGGGGTCGGCGAGTGCTTGAAAAGGGTTTTTGGCTCGGCAAATGAATCGAGTCTAGTGCTGACAGCCTGGGCGCTTATTAATTATGCAGCAGCTGGCGGAGTAGCTGAAGAATTCTGCGACTTTGGAGACATTGTGTGTAATTTATGGCATAAGCAAATTGCAAGCATTTGAATATGCTATGAGCACTTGCCATTCACTGCAGTTGCAACTAACTGGGGCAAGGCTGCGCCGTAAAGCAGGAGGCGCAGTTCGTTCCACACACGCAACATTTGTTGGCATGGCTGTTGCACATACAAAACGAAACAAAACAATATTATTAACAATTCAACGTTTAGGCCAAGGCTGCGAATATACTTCCGGCTCGAAAAAAAAAGAAAAACAAGACACAGTCGGCAAGCAAAGAAAACCTATGAAGAACACATCAAGAAAATGCCACGCTGTAAATGAGAAAACAATAGCGCAATGAGCCTTGGACGCAAAACATGTCCGAATGTGAACAATGAAAAGGGTTTTGCATTCGCGGCATGCTCCTGTTGCTGCTGCTCTGTTGCTCTGTTGCTTGTCAGCCTACTTGACAGTCGACATTATTAAAACACAACTTGCCCAGCAGCTAAAAAATATAAAAAGGTCTAAACAAAAGCTGAACAATTGGGCAAAGTCCCTAAATGAGTAGCAGCAGCAGCAGCAGCAGGTCTATTGTTCAGGTGTTGGGCGCAAGAATATGTTTCGGCTTAAAAGGAACTTTATTTCATTCAAGGTATACCAAATGCTCAACAAAAACATCAAATTGACAACTTTCAATACATTCTAAAAGTAGTGTAATGTAACCTTGCCTTCTGACAATCCCAGAGTCAGAATTAATAAATCATAAATACTAAAATGTGTTTTGCACAATTTATAACATATTATAATGCATGACCAGGCTGTAGAAGTAAAAGTATCCCTGAAGGAATGGTTAGTTATTGAAAATACAGATATCAATTATTTTCATTCATTTTCCATTATGACAAAATTCACAACAAATTATAATATTAAAACAAGTAAGAACGTTGCAGTTGGGCGTTACCAACTGCGGAATACTCATTCACATTCTGGCTCTAGCATGTACAATTTTCAATATGACACGGCACAAAAAGTGGCCTACAAATTATTCGTATACCCTGAACCCATTGAAAATGTGAAATCAAGGTATAATGTTTTTGTTAAAATGTATGTAACAGGTAGAAGGAGGCGTGGCAGACTCCATAAAGTATATATATTCTTGATCAGGGCGACGAGCTGAATCGATTTAGCCATGTCCGTCTGTCCGTGATACTAGAGACTTGTGCTTTGGCAACTTCATGCATTTCAATTTTATAATCACGATATAAAAGTTTCATGAAAATAGTCCATCGACAAGAAAAGTTATTAAACAATTAAGTTCCCATAGTAAGCCCACACTGCAGTTAATGCGTGCTTATGCGTGCGTGCCTCTGTGTGTTTGTGTTTCTTTTGAAGCAGAAAAAAGCGAAGAATTCTTGAAATATCAGTTCCTGGAAGGGATCAGGGGATTTCGTAGTCGAGCAGTCTACAGACAAAAGCGCGTCTTGTAGCCTATTTTGTGAGATGACGCTCTAGCACTGAAGTTACATATATAATTTTTCGCTACTAGATAGCCAACCGGAGCAGTGGTGCCGATGGTTGAGGCAACGCAAGTCGTGTTAGGTATCGTGGGTTCAAATCTTATTCGATTACATTTTCTTTTTTCATAATTTCGATATTTTATTGGGAGGGTGCGAGCTCGAATGAATATCACTTAATATTTTTCATTTTCTTAGTCGAAAATTGTTATAAGTTTAAATTTGTTTCTTCTTAGATAGCTCTCAAATGCTTATACGTAGATATATACATACATATATAAAATAAAATATAAGTCTGCATACACAATTTCAGCACGTGCTCATTTGTATGTGTGTATGTATGTACATATAATGCGCACTCTAGCATTTTCTAAGAATCTCAATTGCGATTGATTCCAAATTTCAGCGCTCTAGCTCTTCAACTAATATGATTTCTGGCATATCGGAAAATGCATTTTCCGATTTGCCACGCCCCTAGTGGGCGGATCGGGAAAATTTTAACACTTTATAAATCGGAGATATACACGAGTATCTGTTCCAAATTTCAAGTCTCTAGCTCTAATAGCGCCGAAATAGATTGCGTTCATACAGACAGACGGACAGACGGACGGACAGCAAGACGGACATGCACAAAACCAATATACTAATTCACTTCGTGAATGAGTATAAAAACATTATACCATGAATTCCCATTTACAATGGGGTTAGGATATACAAATATTCAATCGGAGAAATGTGTGCAACTAATTATTTCCCATATCCATCAACTATTGTAGAAAAGATGTTGCTTTGTTAAATGAAACTTATGTTGATAGTTAATGCTAAAAGCAAAAAGGGAATTTCAATAGAGACTGTTAAATGAATAAGTCCAACTACAAGAGGATTTATTCCAGAAATAAGTTCCCTTTTTCCTTGTTATTATTAATAGTCATTCATTCATTAGGTTAACTCATCATCATTCTCATCTAGCTTAGTTTAGATTGTCTCTGTAGTCGAGCTTAAGGAATCCTTCCTGTCAAGAGCCTTGATTAGATCAGCGTCTTTGCTGCTTTGCTACTTTGCTGTTAATTAACTTGAATTCCCAAAATTATATCAAATGCAGCATTCAACTTTTGGTGCACTCTGCCAGCAGGTGGGCGTGTGCTGTGTGTGTATGTAAGACTGTGTGCGTGTGTTTGTGCTCTGGTTATTCATTAGGCAAACACGGCAGCACTCTTGCTGCAGGTAGCTAACAAGTTGCGGCGTCGCCCAATATAATGCATATGTGCGACCCTATCTTGCCCCACTGTGCGCAGCTACAAGCGGCGTCAGCTAATTAAGATTGAAGTTGCCGCAGAGCAGCGCCATGGGCAGCACCAGCAGCAGCAGCAGCAGCAACACCAGCAGCAGCAGCAACACCAGCAGCAGCAGCAACACCAGCAGCAGCAGCAGCAGGGAAAGCCACCGCAAACATGGCAACGAAAAGTCTGGCTGGCTAATTTATTATGCCAAGCGTACGAACTGCTGCTGCCTCAGCGAGGGGCGTGGCACTTGCAGCACTAAATGCAGCGCTCAGTTGTCGTAGGTGTCGAGCTGACAGCTGTTAACGACCATAGTTAAGCAACTGATGCACGTGGCAAGGTTAGCCAGCTGCCTATAGCCAATTGCCAATCGGCAGTTGCCACAAATCGAAGATAGTAACCAGATCTTCGATATGGCGGTCAAGCATAATTTCTATTCAAAATCTGTGCAAGGAGTGGGCAAAGTTTTGAAATTTGCGGCAATTGGAAATATTATTTTGTACGCTTGGCGAACTTTTGGGCCAACTCGTGTCCGTGTGGGGCGCACACCCAACAGGAATTTCAAATAGAACTGTTCCATGTTTTTGTTTTCAATTTGCGCAAAGCCACAAAAATTATCCCAAGAGCCAAGAGCGCTGAAAGAGGAGACAGTAAAAATCAAAACGAATCAGCGCGTTTTTGGGTCAATCACACAGAGAAGAAAGAGAAGGAGAAGGAAGGAGAAGGCGCTGCACATACCCAAGGCATGAAATACGTGCCGAGCATGTGCTTCTCATACCTTGTACCTAGCACTCGCGAGGGGCATATTGGCTGCTCGCAAAGCTATAAAAACAGAGCTCCGAAACTAAATATAATAATCTAATGATAGAATTGTATTGACTAAATAACTATAATAATAAGAAATAAATAATAATAATAATAATAATAATAATAATAATAATAATAATAATAATAATAATAATAATAAATTGAGAAATGATTTGTTAAATAATAATAATCATATTTTTAATAGAACATGAAATATATGTATGTGTATATAAGTATATAGAAGAAGAGATATTATGTATTTCATTTATATTATTATATTAATATATATAAAATATCCCTAGAGATTATTATATATACAATATTAAAGTATTATATAAACATATATGGTATGTGTCTACTCTTTTTTCTTTTCCAAATATAATTTATGTGATGAATCAGATTTCATTTCTGATCAATCAACTATATTGAAGGGATATCTCTGGCACAGGCTCTTCGCTTGATCTTAATTTTCGCTATAGCTTAAGCTGCTGCTGCTGCTTGTTCCACATTTTGGGCAAAGCAAATGCTTGGCTCTCTTTCTGTTATGGCAGCATTTTCACTCTCCCGTTGGCTGTGTCAATCTTCCTAACGAGCGCCTGCTCCAGGACTTAACCACTCGGCTGGTTCTGCTCCGATTGACCAGAGAACGGGGCGTGCATATTAAGCATGACGCTGGGCTCTTACGAGTACACAGCCCTGAAATGCTTGTGTAAGCTGGCATAGATCACGCCCCAAACCCAGCCTCCGCCCGCCTGCCCACCAAAGACTCTTGTATGCTTAAATAAATGATGTTGGTGCTGCGGCTTTTGGACTGCGATTCGCTTTCAATCGACCCAAGCACTTGGCGCTTGGTGACCCACTCCGCTGCCATCCTGCCACGCCTTCAACTCGCTTGGCACTCGATACGACAGCCGTGAATGAGTTGCTGCAGTTTCTATAGCATACTTAGCGGGGCGCTACAGCAGTGCTGCTTGCATATTATTTCAAATTATGGCTCTGTGTGGCTGCTGTTGCTTACTGCAACATTTTCGCGTTGCCTCATGCTGATTGCGTTAATTAGTTGGGCGCCCATGCACATCAATTGTGGCGAATATTTAATGTCATTTCATATTCATAAGCAAATCTCTGGGGACAACAATGCAAAATTGTGCATGTTTTTGCCAAAAAAACAAATTAAACAAAAGAAACAAACAAATATTAAACAATTCGCAATGTATACACAATTCACAATAGATGCTATGGCATTTGTGTATAGTCTGAATAACAGAAACCTGCCCAATTATCGTGCCTATGTATGCCTCGTAACAATCAGCCATTGGCACAGGAAATTAGCGAAATGTGTCTAATAAATAGTTGCATCAAAATATTTACAACTATCAGTTACTCGAATCGTGTATTTATATATTTGCGTGTATTTATTTTATGGCCTGCCACAAAGAGACAATTTCCATTCGTGTTAACAAATTAATTCAAATTGTATTAGATGTAATTTATGCTTTCTGTTGAATAACTTTCATTTGCCAAAATATATTTACATAGTTTGTGCTGACGATCTTCCTGAATTTACCATTTGAAGTCAGTTTTTGTCAATCCTTCAGTTACTTGTATATATTTTTAATAATAATTCAATAAAAGATGTTAAAAATATAAAATGGACCAAATATCCGCCTCTAGTCTGTGTAAAACTCGACTCGTTTTAGTCTGTACAAATAAAAGGATTGCGCTTGTTATACCTGCAGGCACATAGACATGTTCTGAGTAATCTCTCTTTAAATGTTTGCCGAGTAAACAAAGGACTCTTAATAAAGCGAACTATGCAACCTATGCTTTAATTAAACTTTTGTTTGCTCTGGTCACACGTGCCAAGGAGTTTTAAATGTGAAACGAATAACGAATTCATATTTCATATTTACTCCAAAAATGGTTTACTAATTTCTTTTGTGGTTTCAATGTAAATAATGGCATATGTGATATTCCCATTCCCATTCCCATTGCCATTCATCTGCTTCTGACTAATTACATAATGCCATCGAATATATATTCTCCTGATATTGCATTGTTGAGTTGAATGCGGCTTAAATATTTGAGCACTTATAATTGCCTCTGCGCGTTGACATAAGAAGTTTGCTAATGACAACTGAAAGCTAGTCAATGTATCAATTATCCCGCTTGCCAGTCTCTGCGTCTCCTGCCCGCGCTGTGTGTGCGCTGCGAGCAGGAGTCATTGATTATTCGGGCATTTTAAGTGCTTTGGTATTTTGTGTTTAATCTGCACATTTGTTGCATAATTTATATGGCAGGCGCATTGCTGCAATTGTACATTGCAGTGACGCCGCCAGTGTAGCCCTCTCTCTCTCTCTCTCTCTCTCTCTCTCTCTCTCTATCTGTCTGTCTGATTTGAATTTGAAATGAATCGAACAACTATTCGAATGGCAGCCCCGATGAGCTTTGCTAGCTTCACATTTGTTATATTTACGCAATTTATTTTATTGCCAAAGATCAAAGCAAATTCCACAATTGGCTGCAGTGTTTGTTGGCATTATTTGATGGTCCCTTTGCAGTGTTTTCGGCTCCTGCTTTTTGGTTTGTTTGTTTGTTTGTTAGTGGAGCGCTTCACGCGCCGCTGAGTGTTGGTAAACAGAATTTATTTGTCAATAAAGCTGTCACTTCATTACGGCCATTGTCCTTGCTCCTGTTTGCTTTGCTGCATTTTTTATTTTTCGCAGAGTTTTTTTCTGCTTAGAATTGGTTGCCATTGTTCGCGTAGCGTCTTCAGTTTTGTTTTACTCTGATCCTTGGCTGCCGCCAGGCTGTTATCTGCGCTGCTGCGCTCCTGCTGCTGTGACAGCAACAACAGCACAATTGCTGTGGTAATTAGCGCTTTTCTTGTCGCCTTTAATCATTTGATTAAAGACTTACCCACGCCCAGCTGCCCACTCGGCAAACGCTTTTTAAATTGCTTCATAAGCCGCCTATCCACAGCAGGAGACTGCGGCTGTAGGTGTTGCTGCGGGCTCAACAGCAACAACAGCAATCAGGTAAAACTAATATTTTAATTGCTAACCAAACAACTGTCAGTTATCGCACACTCTCTCACACACACACACGCACACAGAGATAGTCGTAAGTGAATGCAAAGTTTTGCCTAGTTATGCTTATTTTACAAATTAGCCCCAAACATTTCGAGAGTTAGGGGAAACAGAAACATAAGGAAAGAGGGGGAGGGCGGGCGTCTGGTGAGGATAAGCGAGACAAATGCGTAGCAGCTGTGGGGCATGGCTATAACAGTTTTTTGGCCATGTGCCGAGTGGGGGCTGGGGAAGGGGGGGAATTCTCGTGGCTGCAACTTTTGATTGCAAATTATTTGCAACACACACACGCACATATATATATATATATGTATATATAGAGACACACGCAAACATAGAAAGCAGAGCGCGGGCACACACTGCCTGTCAAAAGTTGGTTGCCGGCGGCAACAGCAACTAGTTAGTTGTTGCCAGTTTGGCAAACAAAAATTATGTAACTTGATAGAGCAGCACACAAAAACAATAAATATATAATATATATATACATATATATATCCATGTACTCGATGCGTCGCATGGAACTTGACAATTTATAAATGCAACAGCAATAGCAACAACAACAGCAACAAATTTCAAATTTTAATAATTAAAACTCATTAACACTTTGCCTCGGGGAGATTTTTGACCGGCCAAAGATTAAATAAAAAATGAGCGATGACTTTTCACAGCATACTTAAAGGCAGCAGCCCAGCGGAGCGGGGCGGATTCGGGGTCGGCGAGTGCTTGAAAAGGGTTTTTGGCTCGGCAAATGAATCGAGTCTAGTGCTGACAGCCTGGGCGCTTATTAATTATGCAGCAGCTGGCGGAGTAGCTGAAGAATTCTGCGACTTTGGAGACATTGTGTGTAATTTATGGCATAAGCAAATTGCAAGCATTTGAATATGCTATGAGCACTTGCCATTCACTGCAGTTGCAACTAACTGGGGCAAGGCTGCGCCGTAAAGCAGGAGGCGCAGTTCGTTCCACACACGCAACATTTGTTGGCATGGCTGTTGCACATACAAAACGAAACAAAACAATATTATTAACAATTCAACGTTTAGGCCAAGGCTGCGAATATACTTCCGGCTCGAAAAAAAAGAAAAACAAGACACAGTCGGCAAGCAAAGAAAACCTATGAAGAACACATCAAGAAAATGCCACGCTGTAAATGAGAAAACAATAGCGCAATGAGCCTTGGACGCAAAACATGTCCGAATGTGAACAATGAAAAGGGTTTTGCATTCGCGGCATGCTCCTGTTGCTGCTGCTCTGTTGCTCTGTTGCTTGTCAGCCTACTTGACAGTCGACATTATTAAAACACAACTTGCCCAGCAGCTAAAAAATATAAAAAGGTCTAAACAAAAGCTGAACAATTGGGCAAAGTCCCTAAATGAGTAGCAGCAGCAGCAGCAGCAGGTCTATTGTTCAGGTGTTGGGCGCAAGAATATGTTTCGGCTTAAAAGGAACTTTATTTCATTCAAGGTATACCAAATGCTCAACAAAAACATCAAATTGACAACTTTCAATACATTCTAAAAGTAGTGTAATGTAACCTTGCCTTCTGACAATCCCAGAGTCAGAATTAATAAATCATAAATACTAAAATGTGTTTTGCACAATTTATAACATATTATAATGCATGACCAGGCTGTAGAAGTAAAAGTATCCCTGAAGGAATGGTTAGTTATTGAAAATACAGATATCAATTATTTTCATTCATTTTCCATTATGACAAAATTCACAACAAATTATAATATTAAAACAAGTAAGAACGTTGCAGTTGGGCGTTACCAACTGCGGAATACTCATTCACATTCTGGCTCTAGCATGTACAATTTTCAATATGACACGGCACAAAAAGTGGCCTACAAATTATTCGTATACCCTGAACCCATTGAAAATGTGAAATCAAGGTATAATGTTTTTGTTAAAATGTATGTAACAGGTAGAAGGAGGCGTGGCAGACTCCATAAAGTATATATATTCTTGATCAGGGCGACGAGCTGAATCGATTTAGCCATGTCCGTCTGTCCGTGATACTAGAGACTTGTGCTTTGGCAACTTCATGCATTTCAATTTTATAATCACGATATAAAAGTTTCATGAAAATAGTCCATCGACAAGAAAAGTTATTAAACAATTAAGTTCCCATAGTAAGCCCACACTGCAGTTAATGCGTGCTTATGCGTGCGTGCCTCTGTGTGTTTGTGTTTCTTTTGAAGCAGAAAAAAGCGAAGAATTCTTGAAATATCAGTTCCTGGAAGGGATCAGGGGATTTCGTAGTCGAGCAGTCTACAGACAAAAGCGCGTCTTGTAGCCTATTTTGTGAGATGACGCTCTAGCACTGAAGTTACATATATAATTTTTCGCTACTAGATAGCCAACCGGAGCAGTGGTGCCGATGGTTGAGGCAACGCAAGTCGTGTTAGGTATCGTGGGTTCAAATCTTATTCGATTACATTTTCTTTTTTCATAATTTCGATATTTTATTGGGAGGGTGCGAGCTCGAATGAATATCACTTAATATTTTTCATTTTCTTAGTCGAAAATTGTTATAAGTTTAAATTTGTTTCTTCTTAGATAGCTCTCAAATGCTTATACGTAGATATATACATACATATATAAAATAAAATATAAGTCTGCATACACAATTTCAGCACGTGCTCATTTGTATGTGTGTATGTATGTACATATAATGCGCACTCTAGCATTTTCTAAGAATCTCAATTGCGATTGATTCCAAATTTCAGCGCTCTAGCTCTTCAACTAATATGATTTCTGGCATATCGGAAAATGCATTTTCCGATTTGCCACGCCCCTAGTGGGCGGATCGGGAAAATTTTAACACTTTATAAATCGGAGATATACACGAGTATCTGTTCCAAATTTCAAGTCTCTAGCTCTAATAGCGCCGAAATAGATTGCGTTCATACAGACAGACGGACAGACGGACGGACAGCAAGACGGACATGCACAAAACCAATATACTAATTCACTTCGTGAATGAGTATAAAAACATTATACCATGAATTCCCATTTACAATGGGGTTAGGATATACAAATATTCAATCGGAGAAATGTGTGCAACTAATTATTTCCCATATCCATCAACTATTGTAGAAAAGATGTTGCTTTGTTAAATGAAACTTATGTTGATAGTTAATGCTAAAAGCAAAAAGGGAATTTCAATAGAGACTGTTAAATGAATAAGTCCAACTACAAGAGGATTTATTCCAGAAATAAGTTCCCTTTTTCCTTGTTATTATTAATAGTCATTCATTCATTAGGTTAACTCATCATCATTCTCATCTAGCTTAGTTTAGATTGTCTCTGTAGTCGAGCTTAAGGAATCCTTCCTGTCAAGAGCCTTGATTAGATCAGCGTCTTTGCTGCTTTGCTACTTTGCTGTTAATTAACTTGAATTCCCAAAATTATATCAAATGCAGCATTCAACTTTTGGTGCACTCTGCCAGCAGGTGGGCGTGTGCTGTGTGTGTATGTAAGACTGTGTGCGTGTGTTTGTGCTCTGGTTATTCATTAGGCAAACACGGCAGCACTCTTGCTGCAGGTAGCTAACAAGTTGCGGCGTCGCCCAATATAATGCATATGTGCGACCCTATCTTGCCCCACTGTGCGCAGCTACAAGCGGCGTCAGCTAATTAAGATTGAAGTTGCCGCAGAGCAGCGCCATGGGCAGCACCAGCAGCAGCAGCAGCAGCAACACCAGCAGCAGCAGCAACACCAGCAGCAGCAGCAACACCAGCAGCAGCAGCAGCAGGGAAAGCCACCGCAAACATGGCAACGAAAAGTCTGGCTGGCTAATTTATTATGCCAAGCGTACGAACTGCTGCTGCCTCAGCGAGGGGCGTGGCACTTGCAGCACTAAATGCAGCGCTCAGTTGTCGTAGGTGTCGAGCTGACAGCTGTTAACGACCATAGTTAAGCAACTGATGCACGTGGCAAGGTTAGCCAGCTGCCTATAGCCAATTGCCAATCGGCAGTTGCCACAAATCGAAGATAGTAACCAGATCTTCGATATGGCGGTCAAGCATAATTTCTATTCAAAATCTGTGCAAGGAGTGGGCAAAGTTTTGAAATTTGCGGCAATTGGAAATATTATTTTGTACGCTTGGCGAACTTTTGGGCCAACTCGTGTCCGTGTGGGGCGCACACCCAACAGGAATTTCAAATAGAACTGTTCCATGTTTTTGTTTTCAATTTGCGCAAAGCCACAAAAATTATCCCAAGAGCCAAGAGCGCTGAAAGAGGAGACAGTAAAAATCAAAACGAATCAGCGCGTTTTTGGGTCAATCACACAGAGAAGAAAGAGAAGGAGAAGGAAGGAGAAGGCGCTGCACATACCCAAGGCATGAAATACGTGCCGAGCATGTGCTTCTCATACCTTGTACCTAGCACTCGCGAGGGGCATATTGGCTGCTCGCAAAGCTATAAAAACAGAGCTCCGAAACTAAATATAATAATCTAATGATAGAATTGTATTGACTAAATAACTATAATAATAAGAAATAAATAATAATAATAATAATAATAATAATAATAATAATAATAATAATAATAATAATAATAATAAATTGAGAAATGATTTGTTAAATAATAATAATCATATTTTTAATAGAACATGAAATATATGTATGTGTATATAAGTATATAGAAGAAGAGATATTATGTATTTCATTTATATTATTATATTAATATATATAAAATATCCCTAGAGATTATTATATATACAATATTAAAGTATTATATAAACATATATGGTATGTGTCTACTCTTTTTTCTTTTCCAAATATAATTTATGTGATGAATCAGATTTCATTTCTGATCAATCAACTATATTGAAGGGATATCTCTGGCACAGGCTCTTCGCTTGATCTTAATTTTCGCTATAGCTTAAGCTGCTGCTGCTGCTTGTTCCACATTTTGGGCAAAGCAAATGCTTGGCTCTCTTTCTGTTATGGCAGCATTTTCACTCTCCCGTTGGCTGTGTCAATCTTCCTAACGAGCGCCTGCTCCAGGACTTAACCACTCGGCTGGTTCTGCTCCGATTGACCAGAGAACGGGGCGTGCATATTAAGCATGACGCTGGGCTCTTACGAGTACACAGCCCTGAAATGCTTGTGTAAGCTGGCATAGATCACGCCCCAAACCCAGCCTCCGCCCGCCTGCCCACCAAAGACTCTTGTATGCTTAAATAAATGATGTTGGTGCTGCGGCTTTTGGACTGCGATTCGCTTTCAATCGACCCAAGCACTTGGCGCTTGGTGACCCACTCCGCTGCCATCCTGCCACGCCTTCAACTCGCTTGGCACTCGATACGACAGCCGTGAATGAGTTGCTGCAGTTTCTATAGCATACTTAGCGGGGCGCTACAGCAGTGCTGCTTGCATATTATTTCAAATTATGGCTCTGTGTGGCTGCTGTTGCTTACTGCAACATTTTCGCGTTGCCTCATGCTGATTGCGTTAATTAGTTGGGCGCCCATGCACATCAATTGTGGCGAATATTTAATGTCATTTCATATTCATAAGCAAATCTCTGGGGACAACAATGCAAAATTGTGCATGTTTTTGCCAAAAAAACAAATTAAACAAAAGAAACAAACAAATATTAAACAATTCGCAATGTATACACAATTCACAATAGATGCTATGGCATTTGTGTATAGTCTGAATAACAGAAACCTGCCCAATTATCGTGCCTATGTATGCCTCGTAACAATCAGCCATTGGCACAGGAAATTAGCGAAATGTGTCTAATAAATAGTTGCATCAAAATATTTACAACTATCAGTTACTCGAATCGTGTATTTATATATTTGCGTGTATTTATTTTATGGCCTGCCACAAAGAGACAATTTCCATTCGTGTTAACAAATTAATTCAAATTGTATTAGATGTAATTTATGCTTTCTGTTGAATAACTTTCATTTGCCAAAATATATTTACATAGTTTGTGCTGACGATCTTCCTGAATTTACCATTTGAAGTCAGTTTTTGTCAATCCTTCAGTTACTTGTATATATTTTTAATAATAATTCAATAAAAGATGTTAAAAATATAAAATGGACCAAATATCCGCCTCTAGTCTGTGTAAAACTCGACTCGTTTTAGTCTGTACAAATAAAAGGATTGCGCTTGTTATACCTGCAGGCACATAGACATGTTCTGAGTAATCTCTCTTTAAATGTTTGCCGAGTAAACAAAGGACTCTTAATAAAGCGAACTATGCAACCTATGCTTTAATTAAACTTTTGTTTGCTCTGGTCACACGTGCCAAGGAGTTTTAAATGTGAAACGAATAACGAATTCATATTTCATATTTACTCCAAAAATGGTTTACTAATTTCTTTTGTGGTTTCAATGTAAATAATGGCATATGTGATATTCCCATTCCCATTCCCATTGCCATTCATCTGCTTCTGACTAATTACATAATGCCATCGAATATATATTCTCCTGATATTGCATTGTTGAGTTGAATGCGGCTTAAATATTTGAGCACTTATAATTGCCTCTGCGCGTTGACATAAGAAGTTTGCTAATGACAACTGAAAGCTAGTCAATGTATCAATTATCCCGCTTGCCAGTCTCTGCGTCTCCTGCCCGCGCTGTGTGTGCGCTGCGAGCAGGAGTCATTGATTATTCGGGCATTTTAAGTGCTTTGGTATTTTGTGTTTAATCTGCACATTTGTTGCATAATTTATATGGCAGGCGCATTGCTGCAATTGTACATTGCAGTGACGCCGCCAGTGTAGCCCTCTCTCTCTCTCTCTCTCTCTCTCTCTCTCTCTCTATCTGTCTGTCTGATTTGAATTTGAAATGAATCGAACAACTATTCGAATGGCAGCCCCGATGAGCTTTGCTAGCTTCACATTTGTTATATTTACGCAATTTATTTTATTGCCAAAGATCAAAGCAAATTCCACAATTGGCTGCAGTGTTTGTTGGCATTATTTGATGGTCCCTTTGCAGTGTTTTCGGCTCCTGCTTTTTGGTTTGTTTGTTTGTTTGTTAGTGGAGCGCTTCACGCGCCGCTGAGTGTTGGTAAACAGAATTTATTTGTCAATAAAGCTGTCACTTCATTACGGCCATTGTCCTTGCTCCTGTCGCCAATAACTCACGCCCCGCTCTCGCAAAAATGGCGCACAAATTGTCGCGTCCCGGTATAAACTTGCATTATTACTTTTGTCCAGAAACAAGTAAAACGAGCGAGTGTCCTGCTGCAATACGGGACAGGAACACGAGCAGCAGGAGTAGGAGCAGGAGCAGGGCAGGCACTGGTAGCAGCGTAGATGCAGCACGACGACTACCTGTTCTCCGCCTGTTTGGTCTGACATTAATGAATTTGCTGCTGTCAATATAACCAACTGCCAATAAGCGGGAGTGGGGGCGGGAGGAGGACTGTGGGTGTCCTGCTACATAAAAACAACAAACGGGCGGGACGGACTCGAAAGCCATACTGGATTCCCATGTATCCACACAGGATGATAGGACGACGATGACATTGGCTCTCGCCCGTCTGGCCAAAATGTTCGCATTACAATTTTCATTTTTGATGTCTATTGACATAGCAATATGCTATAGAGCAGCAGGAGCAGCAGGAGCAGCCGGTGCAGCTGGTGCAGGGTAGAGCACTCCACTCACAACTGTTTTCAGCTGTCGTCGCAGTTATTGCAGCACTTGGCACTACTCTCCTTGCAGCACGTCTACTTTGTCGACTGCTTGGCAACAGCTAGGCACAAACTTGATGCAGTATTTAATATATACTAGATACACATGTGTAGCCTATGCGCAGATCAAGGCAGGTATTTCAATTGTGTATTGCAATCAGAGTAGGGCATTGCCTAGTTCGGCTTGACTATATGCTTAGCTCGTTACACTTCACACACATTTTCATTCGATATTTTTTATTGGCCGTGCAAACAACACCTTTTCAATTTTTGTCAGCGCCGTCGCTTAATTTGTATTTCGGTGCTTGCATTTTATGCTGTTTGGTTTAACACCATTGCAGAGAAAAAGTCGTGGATTGCGGGACGGGATTGGGGATGGGGATGGGGATGCGGATGCGGATGGGGCATGAGAGTGCGAATTCTGGCAGTCAGACTCAATTACGCACTTGTTTACGCCGATGTTTCTGCATTGAAAACTCAACTCTGTGCATAGCCGGAAAACTCTTCAAGCGAGCAACTGGAGCTAAAGCCGGAGCAGTAGCTGGAGTTGACAGTTCCATTCAATTTGTTTTCGATCATCGCACTCTGTTAATTGCCGTTTCATTAAATGCATGAGTTTTTAAAAATTGAAACAACTTAAAACTGTTTTGCGTTAAATGAACTTCGCTAAACCAAAATAAAAATATATTTTTCCTTAATAATTCATTTTAAAAATCTCCTGAAAATCAGTTTATAGTTTTCATCTCTGTTATTTTCATACCAAGTTTTAAATGTAGATGCAAAAAAGAGACTAAATAAGTAGACACAGAGAAAGGAAAATTTCAAAAATTAATAAAATAAGATATAGAAAAAGTTATATTAAAATAAGCATTGGAATTCAATTAATTTCAAGAATTTATTTAGTATGTATAAACGTTGAGGACTATCAACCCTGAATTGATTGAGATATGTTTTGAGATATGTTGGGGATTATCTTTCTCTAGTTAACTTCTTCTAGTTCCAGATCTAAGCTCCAATATATATTTGCATTATTGATTGATGGCACTGATTACTCGTTTCAATTCAATAATTGGTTTGCAGAAATGTTATGGATTGTCTTGTCTCTAGTTTGTTGTGATCTAAGCTAATTCCGATATATATTTGCAGTCCAGTTTGGAAAATTGGAGCTGAAATACCAGCTGTGTATCGAGTCGATTCATTCTGACAGTAATTGCAAAAATTTCAATTTATGAATGAATCAAGTTTGGAAATCAGCAAACACTTTGACAGCGCAAAATGCTAATTAAAAGTGGAAGCGAAATCGCTTGCTGCGGGCCCTATCGGAAAGGGCATGAGGCGGGGCCCCTGGCCACTCGCCGGC
The DNA here is from genome assembly GCA_037075325.1 of Drosophila mayaguana. NCBI lineage: Eukaryota > Metazoa > Arthropoda > Insecta > Diptera > Drosophilidae > Drosophila > Drosophila mayaguana. The sequence continues at coordinate 13,208,051 of JBAMCG010000037.1, read as the reverse complement.
CATTCACAATGACTGACAACACATTTCAATTAGCAAATCAAATTGAAAACTGTGCAAATGGCAGAAAGTCGTCGTGGCCAACATTTTACCTTTCAACTTGGCCGCTTGGCTCATTTTGTTTGCCTTCATTGAAAGTTTTTGGCTCGTCGCAGGAGTCGGCGTGTCAATGTTGGCGACTCGCTGCTGCAATTAAAGCGGGCAAAAGTTTGCTGACGCTGTGGCCCGTCTTATCCTTTTCTCTGCAAATTAAGCACAAATTAAACACAACTGACTGAAATATCAGTTTAAACATGAAGACAGTTTGAATAATAATTGAGATACAGAATGTTTTCAATGCCTAGACCTCAGTCTGCTTCTGGTCTCGGGAGCTGATTCTGGCCAGCGTTCATTAGTCGGCTGCTAACATAACGCATAAATATTAATATGGCAGCTATATCTAAGGTCCATGTTGTTGCCAATTCACATTTTCAGCTTCTTCTTTCTGCTTCTGCTATAAACTCTGTAGCTATTTTCAGTACAGCAGCGTTTGCATTTCATTAGCCAAAGTGGCATTGTCCTTGTGTGTGTGAGCACGTGTGTCTGTGTGTGTATGTGTCTGTGAGTGTGGCTCGCATAAAAATAGAGCGCATTTAGCAAGGAAGCCAACAACCATTGAAAAAGCAAAACGCAGAAAATGCAAAGTATCCAAATAGACTGAAGGACACTCCAAGCCTTGTGTCCAAGTGTGTCTGTCCAAGAGTACAAAGAACAAGGCAGTAACACACGAAAGAATACCCTATAATTCACAGTTGTTACTGTATAATGCAGCTTTAATATTATCATTGAATTTTTCTTGATTAATAATTATTCACTTTTCATTTTTTATACAACATATATCCACCATCAAACAATAAGTTTACACGTATAAAAAGTACCCAGTTATATAGTTTTATTACTTCAGAAATCGACTGTAATAATTTCAGAATTTACTTTATTTTTATTAATTATATCATATTTAAGAAATTCTTTTAATTTGATATATTTGATATTTGCATCCCATAAAGCTTTCATTCATAGCCATTTACAGGGCAAAATATGCTAAGCTGCAAGTGTTGTCCCTCTTTTACGCCCGCATTAGCTATTCGTATGTGTGTGTGTGGGAGTGAGAGAGACAGTTGTCGAACTCGTCTGTGTGTGTGTATGTGTGTGTGTGTGTGGGCGTTACGAGTGTTTGTCTGCATTGTCACACGCTGTCAAACCCGCTTTAGCCTAAGTCACTCGCACTTATTTACTGTGTGCGGATGCTTTGGTCTATTCTGCCCAGCATTGCCCCCAGCCCCAGCCCCCTCCACGCCCCCTTTGTCCTTCCACATTTGAGCATTCTTATTTTTAGCCATGCGGCTAATTGTGAGTGACAGGCCGGGATTAGGCCGCAACACTCGACAGTTTAGATGGCAACATATGCAACATATGTGTGCGCGTGCATGTGCGTGTGTGTGAGTGAGCGTGTGTGCTACTGTGTCGGTGTCTGTGTGTATGTGCGCATCGATGGCAACTCAAGTGAGTGTAAAAATCGCTGATAATTACATCAAGTGTGTGTGTGTGTGTGTGGGTCATCTCTGCCCCGCCCTCTCGGACTCAGACAGCAGCTCTCGGCTCTATTAATAGTCGCTAAAGTGTTGCGCTTAACGGGGAAAGCCTTGAAACTACTTTAAGGATTCACATTTTTCCTGCATTGTTTTCCTTTGCTTTCCCGAAGCGCATTTTCCAACTGGCCGCCTGCCAAGCAGCTAATAAAGTCGCCTAATTTGTGGCTGCATTGCGTGGCAAAGGAAAAACAAACAAAAAGTCGGAAAAATGTAAAACGCTTAAAGAAAAGTGCGAAAAGTTGCACCCACAAAATGTTGACTCCGCAGAACGGAAGTCAAAAGGCAGCAGCAGAGGAAAAGGAAAAGGAAAAGCGAATGGGAGGAGCTCACAGTTTTTATTGTAAGAAGGCAAATTAAAAAAATTTAAGCTGTCAGAGATAAAGCAAACAATATAATAATAATATATTTTGTTACTAAATCAACAAATTATTAAAATATATGAATAAAGAAGAGCAAAAGCCATTCGCTACTAATTTTGGCTATGTTTAAATAGATCTTCAGGCACAGCAAGGAACATATTAGAGACTTGGCTGAATGGGCATTAATTTAATTAATTAATTTTTGTGTACATCAGATTATCTATGACTGCTGGCTAATAGGTAATTCCATATAAGCTAAATTTAATTATTAGTCTCCTAATCTGTAAACACTTCATAAAAACAGATCTTCCATGAGAAGGAATTTCATTTTGTCATTCATAAAACATTTCAAATTGAATCTATTTTGCCTAGACTAAGCTAATCTCTAACAGAAGAAGAGGAGAAGCATTCTGCTATTCTAAATCCTTTTAATGGCTTTAATTTAATTTAATTTTTAGAAGAAAATTCATCTCAATTAAATGCTCCGAATTTTCATTCGCATTCGATAATTCTCAATTGAATTTCTCAATGCCCATTCGAGATGCATTTGCTTAGTCTTTAATCGGAAATCCACTTGAGGCGACTGCTTTAAGCCATTCACAATAGCAATTGCATTGCTCACATCACCGTCCACAGATAAAGACGTTGCGCGTCTCTGCTCAGATTGTCTATCTCACCCGTTTGCCTCTCGCCCTCCCTCTCGCTCTGGGCAGTGTGTGTGGAATGTTTGTGGGGTAAACCTCAAGGATAACTCACTCTGATTTTTTTCCCTTCTTGCTGTGAAGATTTGTTTGTTTGTCGCATTTTATCGTTGGGTTTTTTTCGTCTTTTTATGTGCAGTCATTTTTTTTATCGCTGAACGCTCCTCGCCCCCGTTTGGCATTCAGCCTCCTCGTTTATCTGCGAGCGACGTTTTGTAACAATTTTTTATTGTTTTCTGGCGAGGCAGCTGCCTCGAGTTGGCTTTGAACGGCTTTTGGTTTTATCTTGGCAGCAGGAGCCGAGACGCGTTGATATGGAACTATCGGCGTCATCCAGGCGCAGCTAGACGGATATACCGTTTCAACTGCGGTGGCTGCCACTTGTCTGTGCTTAACGGTAATAAGCTGCAAGGCACAGGTACGCATAATATAAATGCGCTCTATTTATAAGCACAGCTCATATGTGTGAGTGAGAGCGGGTGAGAGAGAGAGAGAGAGAGGGAGGTCTAAAGCGATTTAGTTGTGAATTGTGTGGAATTGTGTCGAATTGTGTTGAATTGTGACAAAATGAACTCGAAATTAAATCATCCACGATGAGCGAGTGCAGCAAATGCCTCAGTGCTCCAATGAATCCTAACAGAGTCAAGAAATCATTTTGTCCTCATCAAAATAGCAAATGCGACCCATATTGCACGCGAGTGGCTCCAGGCGAAAACTTGTTCAGTTGTCAGGCACGTGCCGGCCTCAAAATCGCAAACAGGAGACAGAGAAAGAGATAGAGAGAAAGGGGAGGAGGGAGAGAGATACACTCTTTTGGCTTGCCAACCAACTTGAAAATTGTGTGAAGCCTTTTGCCAACGTCAACAGCATTTTAAACGCAGCCCACAAGGCTGCACAGGCCTGCAGTGAGCTGGGCTCCTCCTCCCCGCACTCTGAGCCATTTCTCTTTTTGGCCTACGGCAATTGTTGACTTGATTTTTATGCAATTTCTGGCTTATTGCACAAATTTTTGCCAGTCGTCATAGTGCTCTGCCGAGTCACGTAGTCATTGCCCTCCTGCAGGCCATTTATGGGCTTAAAGTCCTGGCCTTAGTTCAGCAGAAAATTATGAAAATAAAGGCGGCTGTACGTCTTGCTGGTCGACTATTGGGCGTCGCTCCAATAATTCGCTGAGCATCATCGTACGTGTCAGAGCGACGTGCGCTAACTGATAGACAATGCAACAACAGCAACAACAACAGGAGCAGCAGCAACAACAGCAGCATCAGCGATAAATTCTCCAACAACCACTGTTCAAGCGACTGTCAGTTGTTGCGTGTCAAAAGTGTCGGCGCATTGAAGTGGATTTCCCACTGATGCGGCTGACAGCAAACAACAAACGAAGTTGCTCCTCCACTGCAACGCTCTGCTGCAGGCGTCGCCCCAAAGTATGCAACACTAAAAGTGACGGCGAACAAACAGCAGCAACACCAGGAGCAGCACAACACTAAGCAAATGAGAAATATGCAACTGCAGTACAAGAACTTCAGCAGATACCCTGTAATATTGTCCTCGATGTATGTAGTGGGTGAGGAATAACAGTAAAAGCTCAGTGAGCAAGTGCTGAGAAGAAGAAGGATCCAGCAGGAGAGACACTGCTGGAGTTATGCTATTAACAGCATAGCGAACCGACGCGGGCGAGAAGCAATTCCTGTTACTGGAAGCGGGCGTTAACTGTTTATTAGACTAATTGAAAATAATATTTGAGAGTTCTAAACTCTCATCAGAATGAACACGTTTCTGTTTGCTCAACATGTGAAAGTCGAATCTACCTTCATTCGGATTTGTTAAATTGTATGTCTACATATATTCTTGTAAAAATACCAATTTCTAAGAAGAAAAAAAGAAGATGAAAAAAATAACAACTAGCTCCATAATCCTGCGTAAATTTTAAAATTGCAGAGAAGGTGCTTTGGTTATTTGTTTGGTTGAAATATCGATTTACTGTCGATTCCATCAAATCCGACATCATCAAAGTGCACAATCCGATGGAAACGGAATGTTCCTCTTACGTATTTCTTAACCAGAATTAATAAAATTGTTTTCTCACAAATTTAAAGACGCAATTTAATCTTCGCATAGCAACTTATGGGCGAGACTTTAACGGCAACTTATTGCATGCGTTGCAAACTTTCAGGAATTGAAACTCGAGCATCATTTTAATTATATTTTGCTGCAGTTGTTCTTATAGACCTCACAGTCAGCTCTCTGGGTATACACTAATATTTATTACACTTTGCATGCAGTTGCGTGTTTTTCGTTGCTTTAGCTGCATCCCTTGAGGCGACTTGCCGCCTTTTTGGCTCCGACGCATCGGCAGGACATCTGACAGACGCGTCACAGCATCAGCAGTAGAAGCAACAGCTGCAGCTGCCTTTGCATTATTGTGTTTGATCTAAAAAATGCAGCTGCTGTTCAAAGCAAACTTTTTAGGAGGACGTAGAAAAGTCAGCAAGAAAAAGAGAAAACAAAAAGCAAGTCGTCATGCGCGTAAGCTGCATGTTAACTTTTCTTGCCAAACTTTCCTTTATTTTGTGCTTTTGTCATGTGAAAAACGTGTCGAAATCGCGCTCAGCTCTCGGCGCCCGCTGACTGAATACCATATTAGTTTATGAGGCAGCCGGGGCAATGTTAAATGAGAATTTAAGCCAGCGGCGAGGGTGGGGGCGCGTGTGTGAAGGGAATACGCAATGGCCGGCTGGGAAATGTTTAAAAAATATGCTGAAACTAATATTTTGCACAAGCTACAATCTGGGCAATAACTGCCAGCTAGAAAGGTAACCAGTGGCAACTGGCCTGACTGCCGTTCGCCTGACAAGTCTGATTAAATTCTTTTAGCCAATGCATTGGGGGGGGGGGGGGGACAAATTGACGCCTGTGGCACTCATCAAGTGGGTGAGCACGATTGATGTGCTCCACATGAATCACAATAGCGCCAGCAGTTGGACAAGGCCGGAAATGTGTCAAGTAAAGCGAATGACGCACAACACTGCGTATACGCAACGTGTGAAATATGAATCTAATGAAATGGACAGACTGCAGTCTTGAAGACTTTAATTCTATGCAAATTTATTGACCAGCAAATAAAATGTTTTACGATTAAAGGTATTGAAGTGAAAGCTGCATGCATTCACAATTGAGCATTCAGTTCGGCCTTTAAGCCGAATGTTTCAGAGCTGCTTTCATTTTTGTGACAGTTTACAAAATCTGTTTGTGCATTTGATTCGCAATCAGGAGTCATTCAAAATTTAAATGCGATTGAAATCGAGCACCCGCTCGACTGCCGACTGCCGATTGACGATTGAGTTGATCAAAAATGAAAACTTAAATTATCGCATTTTTTGCAGGGCTCTGCCTCACGTTACGCATACGCATCGTAGACCGCATCGCGCACAGTGAGTGGCTGGCATTTTTCCAATCAACGCCAATCAAATCAATGCCGTCTAATGGCATTAACCCATCAACTCCAGTGTCAGTCGCCGTCTCTCATATGCAGCTGCAGATTGTGTTTGCTATTTTCCGTTTTTTCTGCCTTTTTTTCCGCTTTGCTCTGCTCTTTTTGAATACTGCTTTGATTCGATCAGGAAATGTTCCGCATTGGTTTGTATCTACCTTGCAGCTCTCTTCTTTTTTTGCAGCTTGCTGCTGCCATGTAATTTCGCCGAAGAGACAGCCAAAGAGGTAAAATTCAAATTGCATTTGTCTGCGCTGGCGACGGCCAACGACATTTGCCAAAGCCGCAGCCTCTGCAATATTCAAAGGTTTGCCATATGGAAATTGGCGGTTGGCCCGGCAAAAAAAATACCAGCACCAGCGGCAGGGGGCGTGGCACGAGTGCTTTGAGCTGCACTTCGGCTACATTGGGCCAGGGTAAATAAACTTGAAATTGGAAATGTTTTTTAAGAAGCTGCTGCCTGCTGAGTTGAAGCGTGCAGGGGCCAGCTTAAAGTGCGACCCGAGCAACAGCAGCGACAACAACAGAACGTGCCCCAAGGACCAATCACGTGCGCCTCATTCAGCTCATTATGTGAGCAGCAGTGGCTGGCCCTGTCAAAGGCTTGAAACTGACGCCGAAGGAGGCGGCAGCCATTGTCATTAGCTCACACGCACAGGGGCTCTCCCGGCAGGGCGACAGTGCAGACGCGGGCAGTACAAAGTTTGCTTAACCCACAAAAGTCATCGCAGCTGCTCATATAACATTAAAGCAGGCCAACTGTCTGACCATCGTCATCGTCACCCGTCGCCCGTTATTGATGAAATGGCTGTCAAACTGTTTTGATTGAGCCGGCGGACATCGCTGGCCGGAAAACTGTGACGCCTGCCAAGTCGCAGCATGACAACAAAGCACATTCAGCTTTCCGCTCCTGCTCCTGCTCCTGCCCCTGCCCCTGCCCAGCCCAGGCGACAAAGAGCACAGCACACAATTTTAAGCATTGTTCGCTGTGCTGCAGCGCAGCCACTAAACTTTAATGGCATGGCATGGCATGGATGCCGTGGAGCACTAGCGGCGCAAAATGCGACGCCCGGCTAAGACAGTCTCTGTGGCGTGACCCCCAAATGTAAGTGGCGGGGCGGCGGCGGGGCGGAGGGCAGGGGAAGAAGCTGTCAACAGTTGCCCACAACATGAGCAGCATGTGAGCACGCCATAAAGGGCGATGGGCGCCCTACACTGCCAGAAATTTCTGCGTTGCCTTGAAGAATACGTTGCATGCCAACTATTCGAGTCTCTGCTCAAGGTATTCAAGTAAATAATACTTTCACTTGAAATACTTTAGGTATTGACATACGCCATTTTTCGTTAATTTAAAGAGATTAATGTTGACTGACTTTCAGTGTGGGCTAATTGAATATTAATGTTAAGCAGGCACTACAAGATCTAACAAGTTTACATTTAAATAAATAGGTCATATTTGATCCGACCAACGTTATACAAGGGCAAAGAGTGAATCTACTGTGAATTATAGCTTTAGATTAAGACTATAACTGGAGTGTTTTCAAGATAATTACAAAAAAAAAAAAAAAAAAAAAAAAAAGCAGGAATAAAGGCCTATATTTCACTTGCAAGCTGTCAAATGAGTCAAGATCGACATAATAATTATAAAAATAACTATTCAATGGCTTTTTTGCTCTATGTCTATATCTGTGTTTAAATACACTTGCAAGTTTTTATCAGTGTAGCCATCTCTCAGTTGCTCAGTTAACAGTTTGGCAATGCACTGGACATAATTTTAATAGTGATGTCTCATACCGAATTGTTCGATTCTCAATCTTAACTTTAGGTATTATGAGAAAGGATTTTGAGTTTAATATGCTGCTTGCAGTATGATCTAGGAAATAGCTTACTTAAATAAATATATAGCATAAATACACTTTTTAATATCGCATTCACTTTATCCCCATCTATGTATCTTGCCTGCAACTGTCGATGGAGTACAGATATATATAAGAACTAGCTTTCATCTGCCTATTTATAGAGCTGCTCTACCTACTGCTAAGGCATGTATATTTTTATGCTCATGCCTGAACAGTCACTCTTGTAAATATATACACCTTTCCTACTCACATCTACATCCACGTGGACATACACTATAAATAATTTATCCTTTTTTCCTCGTATATCTTCCCTGCCAGATGACTAAAGATCTGTCTGTATGCATATACATATAAGTGATAACGACTTTCCTATTCACATCTGTTTCCATGTTGACATATACTTGCAAGTTTTTCTCAGTGCACTCATCTCTGTGTTGCGGCTCGGCAGTTTGGTGCACTGACAGAAATTGAAGTCGTCAAATCTCATGCTGTATGCCAATCATTCTTGAACTTAACTTTAGTGTTTGTTAGTAAAATTGGTCGTAAAATGTAGACGTTCTGCCTGTAGCCCCATCTGGTAAATAGTTTATATAAATATAAATGAATTCATAGAAATTTAGCATATTCCATATAGCATTCATATATCTTGAACATACAAGATATTTCCATGTATATATATGCTATTCAATGCCTTTCCTCTTCACATCTATATCCATATTGGCATATGCTTGCAAGTTTCTCTCAGTGTATTCATCTTTGAGCTGCACACGTGACAGTTTGTCATAAAAACTAAAGGCGGCAAGTGGCAAGTGGCAAGTGGCAAGTGTGACGGTGTTGGGGGCATAAAAATTACATAATAGCGAGCAGTGAAAAGCGTAAATATTGCTTTGTGCTCTCTGGCGAGCGGCGGGTTCATTCAACCCGACTCGAGTGGACCCATCTAGGAGAAGAGCAGCGTGAACCCAATCTCTAGCTGCAACAACTTCTTTGGCCAGGCGCAGCGCGATTCGCTGCAATTTTAGCATCAAATTGCAATTAATCAGCGAAAGCGGCCCGAGCTAAATCTCTGGCGGTGGCTCGGTGGCTTGCCTACGCCCCCCACGCCCCTCTCGCGGTGGCCATATGTGCGACATTTGCACTTGTCGACGATTTGTCTCTGCAATTGGGCGACAATCAGGGCAGCTCGGCAGCTCAATGGGCGGAGCGGCGTGCGGGGACAGCGATAAATGTTCACTCATTAATAATAATTTACGTTAATTTATTGCCTGACATTGTGCAAGATGTTTTTCCTCTAGCTGCGCTGGCAAATTCAATTTGCGCGCCCTTTGCGCATGGCCCCAAATAATGAAATTGATGTGTGGTCGCTCGAACATACCTGAAACGGGACAGAAAACAAGAGAGTCGCATTTAGAAATGATTAATGCAGACGAATATGCCAAAATATGTATGTATCTATAGTATATATAAGTATGTGCGGCAGCCCTAATTGAGCAGACCCGACACAGCACAACTTGGCGGCAAATGCCAATCAATAAGTGTTTATTATGGCCATGTAGCTTCGGCGAGCCCTGTGGAGAGGCTGCATAAATTTGTGCGAGCTGCCTCGCAAATGCATTGAAATGTGTCCGCAGGGAACTGGAATAGCCATAAATAAGCTGCAGTCACAACTTAAACACACGCGCGACAATCTATTGCTCAGCGGGGGGCAGGGCGAAGTGTAAGCACAGTGGCAAACTTTGCCGTGGCACGCACGTTCGCCTGGACACATGTAGCGGCGTCTGCCAGGAGCAACGCATCCGGCTATCAGCCATCCTGTTGAAAACCCACTCTCTCTCCTGCTCAACTCTCAGTTGAGCGTATTCTGTGTTTTACTCAATGCGACGCATAAAACTTTGTACGCCATTGTTCATGATAGTTCAAATACTACGCAATCTCTCGTCTGGGGTCCAGGTCACAAATTCCAATTCCGGCCGAGATATCAGTTGTTGTTCTAGCCATTCTCAGTTATTGATGCGCCTTCACTCACTGCACGCCAAGTATCAATTAGACTAGCTGACCTTTGGATGTGGCTTGCCGCCTCAGTCCTCAGTCCTCAGTTCTCAGTCCTTAGTCCTCAGTTCTCAGTCCTTAGTCCTCAGTCCTGGCTAATCTTGACCTCGTCAAGTGGCAGCACGTAGTATTTGCTAGTCGGGTTGCTTCACTTGTCTCTTTTCTGCGCTCACTGTTGTTGTTGAAAGCAAGAGCGAAGAGGACAGCGAGCAGCGGAGCAGAGAGATCCTTGGCTGACCACCGCCTTTGCGCACTGCCCCTTCGAGGTGTCTCAGCACATTTGGCACGGTTCGTTGGGGCGCGTGACATGTATATGAGAAATTATACCGTTGACTGCCCCAGCAGCGGCAGCGCAAGACGCAAGATGCAGAATGCAGGATGCAGGATGCAGGAGGCACGCTGTTTTCATGCTTGACTGCGTGGCCGTCCGCACCCTCCGCTCTCCACTCTGCCCATTATCGCAGCCCGCTCCGCCCCGCCCTTGAGCCTTCGCACTGTGGTTGCTTTTTATTCGATTCTCTCATGCGCGTTTTGCACCTTTTTTGGCGCCAGCACAGCAGGACTTGGATCTTGGACTCGCAGTGGGAATAATTTATCATGGTTGGCCGTGCCGCTATGCGAACTGTACGGGCGCCACCTCCTACATGGGACCGCGTCGAATGCATAATTCTTACTTTTCGCGTGCGGCACTTCGTGGCCGGGCAGCGCCTTTGCTCCGCGAGGTCCTGCGGCTTAATATCTTAATTCAGTGGCTTCTGCTGCTGCTGCTGCTGCTGTCCTTGTAATGAAATTATTTGTCGGTGCAAGGAATTCGGCTGACCTTTCCGCTGCTCTGCTCTATGAACTGGGCTTTAACTTTAAGTAACAGCTGCTACTCTGCATAAATGTCGCAAATCTCTGGCCAATATTTGTGACAGCTCTTCTCTGGCTGCATATAAATATATACAGATATTTATACACACGCACACATGCACAAGTGTTTCTTTTTTGGCTGGTAAATAAATATTTAATATTTTTTGTTGGTTCAGTTGCAAAAAGTGGCAAATATTTGCGCACACTTTGCTGTAGCAGCAGCAGCAGGAGCAGCAGGGGAATGGGAATGGGGCTGCAAATCCCTTTTGATCCATCGAATCAAATAAATTTCCCCCCTTGGCATCGCAGCCCACCGGGTTTGCTCTAAATCGACGCACTAAAGCCCACTGTCTATCGCTATCTTTATCTCTATCTCTATCTCTATCTCTATCCATCCATATATCCGTCTCTGTCATGTGACAGACCACTTTATGCATTAAAATATTAATAACAATTTCGTGCTGCATATTTTCTGTGATGCATCCGGAAAATCAACAAATGCAAATCAGATTCCGGCGCAACTATGAAATACTCAACAAATGCGCCAGCTCAACATTGTTTGATTCCCTTTCGGAACTTGACTTTAATGAACTTTGGCACTAATTTCAATGCGAGCCGTGCTAATTATTCTGTGTCAGATTTGAATTCCGAGCAATTATTTGTAGACAATCGCAATGCGTTAAGTATTTTCCATACACTATAATGTTTCTCTATTGCAATTTAGAGTATTTGCAGTTCGTTTTGCCAGTAGAAAAACCCTTCTTTCTGCTTTTTTGCTTTGACTGGCTGATGAAAGGGTCGTTAAAACACATTATTATAGCCTGTCTGAACATGGAGCCGCATCAATTTGCGTGAAGCGCAGTTTTCATGAATTTGATTCCCAGCTCTCGTTGACGTCACAAATATTAAGCATTTCGAATGCCAATTTCCCAAACGTATTAATTAGAGGTGCAGCATAAAGCGGGCTGGGCAGAGCTTAAACCGAATTCGGCAGATGCCACGCCTCATTCGGACACGCATGTCGCACAGGTAATCGCTGTAAAATCACTCGATCAGCGAAGCAAAACGTGACATAATTTGACAATTGTAGAGGTTAGGGAGCGGGCAGAGGGGGGAGGGGGATGAGAGCGCTTTAATTGACTGCCTTCCCAATAATTTGCAATTAATGACAAAAGCGGCATGCCCCACATGCCAATTGGTGCATTAGGCCCCAACAATGACTGCTCCAACAATGACTGCAACAATGCGTTGGCTTTTTTCTGTATTTTATCTAAAATCAATTAATTACATGTTTCATATAAAGCATGCAGAAGCAATTTCAATGAAAATTTGAAAGTGTTTATTAAATAGATTTATGCAATCATGAGCTGCAGTGCGAAATATTGAACTCTGGAATGCGCAATTCGAGTGCACGATAAACACAAACAGTGGCTCCCACAAGTATTTTTCCTAATTAAGCTGCCTGCCAGCATATGCTTCCTGTTTATCCTGCGCAGCGCCTCAGCTCGAGCTCAAAGTAATTAAAAGTCCAAGAAGGAGTCGGCTACAGGCAGCCGGAAGAGGCACAGAGTCGTTGCCACTTGCAACCGGAGCGTCAATACCGTGCAGCACTCACTCCATTATGCGTTGCAATGAGAGCGGCGCATAAAAGTGCGCCACAAAGTAAAGCAAGCCCCTGGCCCAGGTGCGCCAAGGTGCGCTGATAAAACAGCTCCCAGCTCCCATTGACAAAACATTGGCAAGCATGCGCTTGTGCCTGACTCGCTGTCATTCATTAAAGCTGCTCGCCAAGACACGCCACGAGGCAGCTGGGCACTTCAATGCCCCGGTACACTGCACAAAACAGAATTAATTGTCAATAAAACGTAGAGTAGGACCAAAACTGAATTTATCCAATACTGAACAATTTCAAATTATTTTTAAATAAAGGAATCAAATTCAATTCGACCTAGTCTACAGCAAAGACTGAATTTTCTCAGCGCTTATCCAATATTGAGAATATATATATAGTGATATTTCAAATAAAATTTGAGAAAATATTTACGAAAATGTTTAAATAAAACAAGTCCATACCAGTATATACTATAAATACAGAAGCAACTCTTCAATCAAAACTATATTTATTAAAATATTTCAATTGGTAAGAAAACATGAATTTTATGTAAAATAAATATGCATTTATTTACATATATAATCAGACATTAGACATTTATATTTATATAAATTGCAGCAAATTAGAAATTTCTAGAGATGATGATGAGTTATCGAATTTGGGAGTTAGGCTGTATATGCGCGCTATATATACGGGCATTTGAAAACAATTTTCAAACATACGGACAGACGAACAGACTGACAGACGAACAGACGGACAGGGCTTAATCGGCTCAGCTCGTCGCCCTGATCAAGAATATATATACACTGTGGGGTCTGTCACGCCTTCTTCTGCCTGTTACATACATTCCAACAGAACCATTATACCCTGATTTCCCATTTTCAATGGGCTTCTGGGTATAATAAACATAGGTCCGTCGAATATGGGCAATCTCGTAGGGCTGCAGATGAGTGCGTCGAATAGGGACATCCCTTTATAGTTTCAATTGAGTAGCTGCTTATTCATCGTATAAACTTCTATACAAGATTTATTTATTTTATTTAAAATTTTATTTCTTGGAATATCACTTGCAAACAGTTGCTTTAATTTGGATATTCCATAAGATTTCAACTACCCATTACTCATTCGATGTGCTGAATCCTAATCTAGAATCAGAAAAGTTATAAATTGGTACAGAGTCGGAACGAGTTTTGTGAAACAAATTAAGCTGTATAATAATTATGGATTCACAATGAATTAACATGCAACGCTTGCTGTACTCCAATTTGGCTCAGTGCATTTGTATTCGCCAGACCCTGCGAGCTCCTGCTGTGCTTGTTTGTGTTTCATTTATTTTCTTTTCTCTCTTTGCTATTGTGCGATAGCCCCTGATATATTTTTGTCGCAAACTGATAAAGCGCCTATAATCAGGCAGCCCTATATGAACAGGAGCTTGAGAGATAGAGAAATAATGAGGAAATGAGGGAGAGGGAGTGGGAGAATGAGGTGGAGAAGGGAGAGTTTGCAGCAGCAACGCGTTGTTGCATTACAAATTCCATTACAAAACGCAAAATGAGACGAAACAGACAAATCAAAATTAAACTGCGGACGCAATGCAGCAGCGGCAACAAACAATGGCAACATTCAGAACAACAAGAACAACAACAACAACGCTTGCAATGAGCAACAATACTAATTACAATTGTAATTACCACTACAAACATACGACAAACTCACACACACAGAGAGAGAGAGAGACAGACAGATCGCAAATGAAAATCGCGGCAAAGGAATTTGCTTTGAGTGGATTTGGTTTTTAGGGCAAGAGTTTTGGCCCTTCGCCGTGGACGTGAAATATGTGCTAATTAGTTTGCGCACAAGCGGCAACGATTGTGGTTAACGGGTTGATATACGAGTGCCGACAATGGCAAACGCAATTGCAGCAGCTGTGGCAGCAGCAGGAGCCACTGGGTAGAGCCACTCTCTAAGCGGGCCGGACAAAAGCCCAATAGGCTAGTCAGAAAACGCAAAACGATTGTTGACGGTGTTGAGAGCAACAAAAATTAGCGGGAAATGCGATTTGACTGAAGTTGAACGAATGAGAAGTCTATAAATATAACTGGGAGCAGTGAGAGATACTCGATAAATACAACTACAGATGATTGGATTAGATTAACTTAAAGTTGTTTATGCAAGAAGTATATAATAGACATTAGACTTTTATAATTAATGTGAATTGAATTGTGATATTTCATAATCCTATATTAATCAGAAAAACTCTAACTGCTCATCAATCAGCACTTTTATTTCATTTGTTACCACATTATCTGACATTGTAACAAGAAATGGCATCATTACACCTCAACTCTGTAGATTATATAATAAGCTACATTCAAATAGCAATGGATGATTCCTGTAATTCGAATCAACTCAAGCCAAGTAAAAATCACAGACACTTAAATTTCGAATCTTTTTGAAAGAACAGAATAATAAAGAGCTTAGCCGATTTGCGAGACTCGTTCTCAAATGTACTTAATAATAATTCATTAATTACTTTCAAAATGCTCAAACATGAGTATTAAGAGAGGTGGATCAGTTCAAATTCTAGGGATTAAGGTCTGAAAAATATCGAGAGACATAATTTACACAATATCTGAAGGGGGAAACACAACATTTATCGAAACATACATGTAATGCATAAGGATCTAAACTACTTGAAGGAGCTATAGATAATTTATTTTACAAGTAAAAGAAGACAAAAGAAGTAAGGAAGCTCTAGTCGAGACAGGAGCTGATATTCACGCACGCATAAGCACGCGCTCTGCTAACTGCGCAGTAAGCAGCGACTGCGCTTGGACTGCGCTACAGTGTGGGCAATACTATGAGAATTTTGTTGCTGAATAATTTCTCTTGTCGTAGGACTTTTTCCATGAAACTTTTAGAACGTGATCATAATGTACAAATGTGTGTACATTCCAAAGCACAAGTCTCTAGTACTTAAAGTACGTTTTTTTCAAATTGGGGGCGAAAGGGGCGTGGTATCTAAAATCTGTAAAAGACAAAATTGATCAGATGTATATTCACATCAAAGCTGAAATCTCCAGGTCTAAAAGTGTCAAATTTACGCCGAATAAACAAACTCAATTTATCGATTATTCTTGATAAAAAATAAATCGGATTAGTTATCGAAAAAAAGATAAACTTGTACTGCGTATGGTATACATGAGTATGCATACAAAATTTGAAGTCTCTAGCTCTTATATCTTCTGAGATCTAGGCGTTCATACGGACGGACGGACGGACAGACGGACAGGGCTACATCGACTCAGCTCGTCGCCCTGATCAAGAATATATATACTTTATGGGGTCTGCCACGCCTCCTTCTGCCTGTTACATACTTTTCACAAAACCATTATACCCTGATTTCCCATTTTTAATGGGATCAGGGTATAAATAGAAGCTCTCTAAGGAAGTTCAATAAAATATTTCATTTGTCGACTAATCATATATACGGAATCTGTGTTGCAGATCTGCAAAGTGGTTCACTAAACACCCAAGTTCCATGCTCTATATAAAAGAAGCTGATCCGCAGTGTAGTAGCTCACTCAGCTAAGTTCAGTTCTCTTCAAGGTGCTCAGCCTTTAGCCTTTTGATTCTCTTGATGCAGCGCCGTTCATAATAAGTCACATAGCCAATAGACTCTGTGCTGTCTGTGGCTGAGGCCGAGCAGCGACAAGAGAACAAATAACAATTACAATTATATCTGCGCTTGGCTGATCAAGTAAGGCAAGTTTAAACTTTGCTCTGGCTGATGCATAAGTTTATTGGCTGTTGTTGTTGCTGTTGTTGTTGTTGTTTCACTGTTCTTTCTGTTGCTTACATTGTTATGGCTAGCTATTTGCTTCAAGTTAACTTCCGCTCAATTGTCTTTTGGCTGATGTTTGTGTTACCTTTGAAGCATTTTCTCTTGTTGTGATATATACATAAATGCTCACATAAATGCATATACAACTAATTCTTCTTCTTTCTTTAGGCCCACGACACGCCTCCTGCCCGCTGCAACACTCACGTCTGCTTGCATTTAGCTTGATTTTCATTGCATTTTCAGTGTCGACTTTATTTGCAGCGCAGCATTTATTACACATAGGAAAACGTATTTACTGTATGTGCATTGCTTTCTCTCTCTATCTCTCTCTCTCTCTTTGAGTATGTGTGTGCATTGCAGTGTTGCACGTGAGATAAGCAACATTTTGTGCCGAGGACATTGAAAAATGGCATTCCATGTGCAGTTTGCGACAGCTGAGCAAATAGGCTGGAGGTGAGATACGCGGCCCGAGGTCAGTGGGGAGGGGACATGACAAAGGGTCCACAAACAAGCAACAACAAATGTTGCAGCGGCTGATCGATTCAATCATCAATACGTTGCTCTGCGGCTGATCATGTTTAATCGTGGCTGATAGCAGACGGACTTTGAGGCAAATCCAAAGCAGCTCAACTTGCCCCATTCTCTCGGCAACTGAAATGCGATTGGTCGTTGTGCTTTAGTTTGAGCATGTCACGTGGTCTGTTGCTATCTCTGTCTCTGTCTCTGCGCCCTCTCTCTTTCTCTGCTTGGCACTTTGGTTGACGTTGACAAGCAGCAACCACACGAAATAATAAAAGTTGCTGTTGCTGTTGCTGTTGCTGTTGCTGTTGCTGCTGGGGCATTTGCTTTTCAGCTACTCGCAAAATTAGTTGATAGCCAAAAAGTTTTGTGTCTTGCTACAAATTCAGCTGCCAACACGAACATTAAACATTTATTGCCAAACAATATTCAAAGCTTCAAAGACAAAGTGTCACAAAATTGGATTATTTGAATAAATTATACTGCGACGACGAATAAGCTTTGAGGGCTGCGCAAGCGAGCGCTAAAACTGTTTTCGGTGTCTACTGAATAATTGAAGAATAATAAACATTTAATGTTTGATTAGACAATGGATTTGGCCAATTCAAAGGAATAAATGTTGTTAAGTTAAATATAAATATATATCCGTTATGACAAGGAAAAGATTCAGCTCTGTAATCTTTCATTTTCTGTGATTTCTTGTTTGGGTTGCAGAATTTTAATATTAGTGATCGATTACATTTTTGTAATTTACTCGGTACTCTAATATTTTAATAAATTATTGCTGCCCTTTTTAAAGAAGGCGCAATTACGATTATATAAAAAAGTATTGAGTTTCATGAATAGATAATGTGATACTCCAGAGATAATGATGGAAGCTATGCCAGAGTGGAGCTCTTATAAGGAATATATATAGCAAACATGATGTAAATTGGTTTCGCTATCCGTCAGTCATTGCCTCAAAGCTTCAGTTTATCAAGTGTTTGCATTCGCCATGGACAGCGAATTGGCAATAAAATATAATCAGCTTTGCATGCCCAACTGCTTTGAGATTAGCCGCACATTCGATATTGGGGATTAGGCTGCATAATCCTTTAGCGTAATATACAGTCACTAACACACACACACACACACACACACACATATATATACATATATATATATTAGGCCTCGGCCGCGGTCAAACCACAATTATGAACCACCGAATAGAGGACACCGCTGCGGGGCTGGCTGTGCAATGCCTTGGTTTGCTGCTCTGCTGCTAATTATTTCGTTTTGTTGTTGTTATTAATTAAATTAGCCGCAAAAAACTGACATTTAAAATGCCTAAAAATATGCAACAAAATGAAAACATTTTAATAATTAAACCGCACTTTTTATTATTTTTTTTATTTGTGCCAGCCATTAAAAGGGCATCAAGAGCTCATTCGCCGAGTGGGCGCAAAAGGAAAAAAATGAAATCCAAACGCGACTGTGGCAAGCGGAAAAAATGTTGCGCGCATTTGTGGCACGGCCGCCAGGGAGATGCAACGTACAACAAAAGGCTGCAAGGGGAACTCGACTGAACCGAAGCAAAGTCGGGGCCATAATTAACGTATAGCCAAAGTAGCTGGTTGAGTGGGCCAAAATTCTGCTCATTAACATAATGTGCTGTGCGGCCGCTGCTGGACACGCCCAGCAACAGCCGATGCCCACTCAAGAAACAAAAAAGGGACGGAAATAACGTTGCAGGCGGGCGTAATTGACTACCCAATACTCGCTGAGAAATCAATTAGTTGCGATTTAGTCGTGTAGAGAGTAGAAGAGCCAGTGCAGGAGTTATGCTATTAACATAATTCTGTTAACATAATTCTGTTAATAGTATAACATGGCGATATGTGGGAAGAACAATTCCTGTTAGAGGAAGCTGGCAAATTACACGAATTGAAATATCGCTTGAAGCCCCTTAAATTATCGATAGATCGCAATTCTCCGGAGCTCTGCCTCGATAAAGATATAAGGGTAAACCCATAAAATGTACTGCTCTACCCTCAAGTATAACTAGCAAAGAATCTCCGAGCCGTGAATCGTCTTCTATTGCCTCGTCTTATATTCCATATTTAACTGATTCAGGACAGCCTGAGACAACTTTGAGCATACACACTAAATTGAAAGCACCCTGAACGAGCAGTAGTCTAACCTACTTAACGATCACAATTATTGGAGTAGTGCGGGCAGCTGCTTGGCTCTGCTGTTGGTATCCGCAAATCAGTTTAGCCTAACCAGCCAGGTGAGGCGTGGCCAGGCCAGGTGAGGCGCCGGCGGCTGCTCATTAAATTTAGCTTTCGCGTATCCCGTGGCAACTTTAATTCGTTGGGTATTTTCCTGCTTGCTCCTGCTCACTACTCATTGCATTTGGCTCCCGCTCACATTGAGCTCGCATCCTTGTTGTTATCCTGTCGCGTGCTTTACTTCGATTTATGAAATATTCATAGCTTGAGCGAGCCCCACACACCCCACAGCGCTGAAATGAATTGAATTTTAATGCGGCTGCCTGCGTACGTCCCCCTGCGAGACGTCGCACTTAATTCCTGCGAATACTTTTAATAAGTTTCGCTGTCGCATTTGCTCGCACCGCGAATAACTTTTGCTGACAGCAATAGCTGCAAACTGTATCCGTGTCAGTCCTTTCTATACACTTGGGTAAATGGAAATAATTAATTAAATGCACTTGACACATGTTGCCCAACAAATTTGCGCCTGTAATTGCTGAAGCCGGTAGCTACTTTTGTTCCGCACTCGCGCCACGAAATGTGGCAGGCGCAAAATAAACTTTGATGTGCTCCAATTAAAATAGATAGAGTGCGTTTCGATCCGCACACACTGCGGGCTTAGTAGAGAGCTTGAACTCAGATAATGTGTATTATAGTAATCAGGATAGGGTATATCTTCTCACAAATATATGTACATATTCGCTAGCTTCAGGTGCATTGGAGCACTGGGCTTTGGCATGTTGCTGACTTAATTTACCAAGGACTTATATCTCAAAGTCTATTCAGTAGTTGAAAAATTAAGTTTAAATTCGTACGAAAATAAATAGTCGCAATTTGAAGACTCCATCCATTCATTCGACTTCTTGTGGGTATAAATATAATTTTTTTTTTGTTATATATATTTGTTTTGTATACATTACGTTAAATTGTTCAATTTTTCAGCCAGATCCCATGGAGATCATATGAATCCCTAACACCCCTTAAATATTCTAGTGACAATGTAGGATGGTTAAAGAATTTTTAAAATCGGAGAAGTTCAAGCAATACCAAAAATCAAATCCTTTATCTTTATACAATACTTTTAAGAAATGTAGTCACAAGTGAGAAATCTGAAAACTCTGTTGACCAACTCTATTGATTGACAAATTCTGTATGAACTACATATATTGTTTTCGAGGCATGGCACACGTAAAGTTTCTATTTGCTTTATCGTTCGATTGGCCGTAATGATTATTTAATTATTAATATTTATTTATTGAGTTATTGAGTTATATATAAATATAAATCTTTTCAATTTAGTTTTTTAAGACAAATGAAATTAGCAATATTAAAAATTCAATAATTATTTGTTGAAGCTAAACTCAGATCAGAGAATTTATCAAACTCTATAGAAATATTATATTTTATGGCCATTTTACATAATGACTTTTCATGAGAATAACTCAATCTAAACGTAACTAGAAAAGAAAACGTAAAGGCGTTTACATTTATGTCTTATCAAAGCATCAGTCATGCGACATTTTGTATATTTAAAGTAAATTTCTAGAAGTACTCAATTATGATGCATAAATTTTCCATAATTTGCTAAGGATTCGCAGGTTATTCCATAAGAACAACTTAATCATAGTAGAAAAAACATGATTTCTAATTTAATGTGAATAAAGGAAAGAAAGAAATATATGTAATAGTATGCAAATATATATGCATATATTGCCCATCATGATGTCTTTCTGTAGAGTTAATTTAAGCATTATTATGCATTATTGCTGATGTCGTCAGTCGAGACCTAACTCAGCCTCGATTAGCTTCACATTTTGCACATTATTTTGTCAAGTCACTCGGAGAGCTTAGCCCACATAACTCCAGCAGCTAATTCAATGGCGGAAACGATTCCCATTAATTAAAACAATATTTATCTCTCATTAGCCAATGCAGATGATGAGCATAGCAATGCCAGCACGGCAATGCGCTCTTCAGCCAAGTGTGCTCTCCATAGATATTTGTAAGCCATTGCAGGATTACAGGACATTTATATCTGCGCTGCTTGTTTTGCCATTGCGGTTAAATTGAAGCGTTTATGCGGATCTCCCTCTCTTTCACTCCCTCTCTCTCTCTCTCGCTCTCTCTCTATCTATCTGGCTTAGACGCAGTTCCATAAATACAAGTTTCCACTGAAGTGGGACAAAAGGAAAGCAGCTTCCGGCTGCGAGGATGTCCTTAGCGCGAGGGCAGAGCGCAGCAAGTTGTAGAGCTGCCTCAAGTGGCAGTCGCTTGTGGAAAGTCATGATGTATTTGCGGATATTAATGTGGCGAAATTATTCACACACACACACACACACTCACACACACACGCTTAAGCTGTGTGCGGAGCATGAATATTGATGTTGGCAGTTGCCTCGGCTGGGAAGTGCTCGTATACATAATATTTATACTGCGATTAGGTGAGTGGCTGGCCGAACTCACTTGTGCTCGGCTCGACTGCACAATATCATTTATCAATCAGCCGCATTTCGCAACTGCTGGCATTTGCCTAAATACCAGCAGCACTTGCAGACGCCCAACGGTGTTAATTGCGAGCAGAGCCACTCATCCGCTGCCTTGGTCATTATCAGGTTGTGCAGTGCCAGGAGCAGGAGTCGCGACGGCGACAGGGAGGAGACTTAGTTGTGGCGACAAACTTTAGCCTTCTGGCCTAAGTGGCACTCATGAATATATGCATAAATATGAAACGCAAAGCCTGCCCCTAGCCAGATCCTGCCCACATAAACAGTTAACATTTTTCTGCTAGCTGCACACGGCATACGGCATACGGCATACGGCGTACGGCATACGGCATGCGGTATACGTCATACGGCATACGGCATACGGCATACGGCGCTTGGTATTTTTATGGTCTGCTGACAAATTACGGAAACTTTCCATTAGTGGCGAATGCGGCCAGACCGCCGCGAGGCGATTTCTCGTGAGCTGCATTACGAAATGCTGTCACATTCAGTACTTGTTGTCGTCGCCCTTCCGAGTGTCATCTCGCCTTTAAAGAGGTGTGCCCGATTCCCATTCCCAGGGTCAGATTTCTAATTGCTTTCCAAAAGGTAAAACTGCGCGCTGCCAGCACATGCAATTATAAATGCCAAAGTTAATAGAATGAAGCCGCAAATGATGAAAATGATAAAGTTGCCCAACTTCAGCGCGACGACAAAGATTAATGCCACAAAGCTCATTAAAAGTGTCAGTTTTCATGTACACACCAAGCATAGAGCACATCTCTCTTGCCCAGGTATATAAATACTGTTATATTCACAGGTAAATCGAGTGTGGGCAGGAGGTGGGGAGATTCGCGCGATACTAAATAATTTGTCTACGCTGAAGTTCAAGGAACTGCCTTGTAGAGGCTGCGAACAGTGGGCGGGGCGGAGGCTGTCTGTGGAGACACGTCTGCAGCTTTGTTTCACGCTGCTTGTTTATAAAACTTGCGCCCTCTTAATATATGTGGCAGGGCAGCTATGCATGGCCGGGGCGCCATGCATCATTTGCGAGGGAGTCTAATAAATTTATTACAGCCAGGACACGCAATAAGGAGCAGAGAGCGAGAGAGAGAGAGAGAGAGGCGCATGCAGGAGGCAGACCTCGACTGGCAGGCCACACGCTAATGATGTAACCACATTTGCTAGCAAATTATCTGCACATCAAAAGGCTCGCTGGCGCGCAGGAGAAGGAGAGTGAGAGTGGGAAGAGAACGAGACAAGTTTGCCTGAGAAAACTTGGATGGGATTTTTAATGAGCATTAGCACGCGGCTTTTGGCGCGTTCAACTGCCAAGGCTTGAAGGCGAGCGAAAAGTTTCGGCTGCTAGACTTTTGGCCAAAAGGTGTTGACAAATTGGCGAGATTCGGCGCTGCAGCTGGCACCGGATCATTTAGAGGCCATTTACCAAATGGATTTCTAATACGTTTCACGTTGGGGTCTCAGCCGACTTATCCCAGCAGAGCCGCGAAGGTAAATATAGCCGGCAAATCTGTTGGCGGGCAACTTGGTTTTTCTTTTGTTTCAAGTTTGCGATGAAATTGCCGCAGATAAGCTTGATGAAAGTGTCTGAGGCAGAAAGCGAGCGAGCGTGTGAGCAGAAGACCAGGAGAACAAGCGAGTGCAGGGGGAGGAGGAGGCGGACCATATGGCGACACAGATTTATCTAAAACTGGGCAATCTGCCTGAGCGCTCGGTCGGCTGGCAGCGTTGCAGAGTAATTTGTTTGCCCAATGACAGGCAGACAACAAAAGCGACCAGGCTGCAAGCTCATGAGCAGCAGACTGGCCTAGCGACAAGCAAAAATCGTTGGCAAAATACAATATTTAATTATATCGCAGTGAGCAACAAGTTGAAGGCGCTGTCTGAAAATGATTTCCTCTCGCATTTAAATCAAATTACTGCATGTGGAATTTTAAGTGGCCCTTGTCTTGCCCATTGCCAAGAAAACATGCACAGCATCGTCATCTTCATCTGCATCAGCATCAGCATCGCATCAGTGAATCGGCCAATGTATTTTTACGCCAATTATTTTATGTTGCTCATGATCAAGTCTGAGGGGGAGGGCAGCAGGAGGCGGGCAGCAATTGCCGCTGTTTATTATTGCCGACTCATAAGTTTTCAGGCTTTGCACTAGGCAAAATTAGATGAAACTTTTCACTCTAACCAACGTGGAAGTGGCTCTCCATTTGATGAGCAAACAAACGGCAAACTGAATGAAGTAAAAGTCGTTGAAATTTTGTACATTTTGTTCAGTTTTCAATTGCGGCAAATTCTTGTTATTTTATTTGATATATGCGCAATTTATTTGCATTCAAGTGGGCTGGGCTCACTGTGAAATAGATTTCAATATTTTGTTTACGGCCGAGCGACGCTTTCTGACTGCAGTTCTAATATCTGTTTCATTTGGCCAATTTGCTGGCGGTTTAATTCAAATGCCATTTGCCAAATAAATAAATCAACAATGAAACAATGGCCGGTAGCATAGACGGGGCGGGGCATGGCCGGTGGCAGGGGCAGAGCGGTCGCTCAGGGAGCTGCTCTCTGAGAGCCGCACTGAGACCCAGCACCTTGGGAACTGGCACACATCGCAATCAGCAGAGGCGTGAGCCACTTCCCAGCAGAGAGACAATGCGCACAAAATGACAAACACGCAGGAATTTTCTTGTTTTCTCAAATGCTCTTTCAGTGGCTATATGAGATGGGTATGCACACATATACGTACATATGCCAGACATAGAAGACAATTGCTATCTCATATAAAGTACAACTACTTCTGAGACTTTGAAAAATACTTTCAATATTTTCTATTTTTTAAATTATATATATTTTTTTTTAATAATAAAAATAATTATAATAATAGTTGTCAGAAGCATTTTTTTATTTTATTTTTTTTCAGTTATTATTTCTAATAATTATTTTCAATTTTTGATAATTACTTCAATTAATTTTTCGATTATTATATTTATCAATAATAATAATTATAATAATCAGAACATTTTTTAAAAATTTTTATAATATTTATTTAATTATTATTTGTAATAAATATTTTATAGTTTTGATAAATATTTAATTTTGTTCTATTATTTTAATTATAAAATTAATAATAATTATAATAGAAACATTTTATGTCTTTCCTTCTATTTTGTTAAACTATTTTTTCAGATAATTATTTTAAAATTTTGATATATACTTTGATTGATTTTTCTATTATTACAATTATCAAAATGATAATAGTTATAATAATCAGAAGTTTTTTATATTATATTTTGTTTATATGTATTTCACTTTTTTTTGGTTATAATTATTTTATAATATTGATAAACAAAATTCATTTTTTTTTTTTTTTTTTTTTATAATAATTATATTTATCAGAAACATTTTGTTTGTGTTCAACATTTTTTAAAATTATTATTTGTGAACATTTATTTAAAATTTTTAAAATTTTGTTAATAAGCTTTATTGTTGTATTATTTAGTTTTTATGTTTATCAGAATAACAATTATCAGAATAAATTATTTTTTATAAATTTATTAATATTATTTTTTATAATTATTTGACCCTGCCAAACTGTTTGACTGCACTTTTATAAGTCAATCTATACTTCAATTCTTTATTATTATTATCGCATTATTTAAGCTCATAATGGATTCACATATGCCGCATCAGGGATAGAATAAATATGTACTTCGCTCCGATTATAATCAGTAGCCAAACAAATACTTCCTCTCCAGTTCATTCTTATTTTTCCGTATATTTTTCCTGGCTGAGCACAATTTGCTCAGTCAGCCAAATACTCTAAATGCAAATGCTAACTAACAGTTGCTCAATGACTGAGCACAATTGAATTAAGCCCTGAGTTCTTCATGCGCAAGCATGTTTATCTACGCCCACCTCCTGCCGGAGCTGTGCGTAAGCGTTTAACAGCTATCGATTCTTGTATTATATAGCTTAATTAAAGAAACGCCAACGTGCATTATTTGCTGCTGCCAATTGATCATTGCGCTGTACTCAATTGGCCCCCAATAACGAAGTTCTCACAGTTCAAGTGAGAGCTGAGCATGACTCGCAGCTCTACACATATCGATAACTTGGGAGACCATGTGCATTGGGAGACTTGCTGCGATCAATGTCACATGCCATACAAATGTCAAAGTCAAACAGCCACAGTCGATAATCATTGCTGGCCTTACTAACTGCTTAGTTATTGTAATTTAAAACAGATCGTGTGCAAGCTGTGATCAGAAATGAGATATGAGGGTATAAAGGTCTTGATCAAATGTATGTAATGGGCAGAAGGCATATATATATATATTTCAAATAAACGTAAACTATTCCCATTTCAATGAGCTCGATTGAAATCGTTATCTTCTTTGAATCTATCTTCCCAATTTTGGAGCTTTGTATATGTTTTATTGATGTATATTTTATATTTGGGTTTACACCAAGAATCGCAATTGCTACAAATAGGCTGATTGATTGCGCAATCTATTTAACGACGTAGATCGGACGGAGCTAGGATACCGAATTAGTAGATGATCCCTAGTAGTGATTTTCCTTTCGTGACTAAATAGCTATATTAATCAGGGTATCAAGTTAGTTAGTTACTAAAAATTGTTAAGCAAGTTCTTTTTTAGATATACATACTGTAGTAGGCTACTATAAGATTTGAGGAACCAACACTATCGATAGTTAACGATAGTACTGCAAGTTTATTTCATTCAATTTGATTGCTTCAAAATGAGGCTGCCTGCTTTAGATATAATTACTCAATGAGCATGTGGACTAGTTCAATATCAGCACAGAAATTGCTGTCATTTCAAAAAATAAGTGTAAGGTCCAAGACCCAAGACGAGATGTGAGAGGCGCGAGGCGCGAGGGCGTGGCAGTCACGATGTCGATTGCCGCATTGGTAACTTGAGACAGAAAAGGTTTCGTGGTTAGTACGCGTTGCATAAGTCCAGAGCTTATAAGTAGTATTCAAGTGCGCTCACAACTGTAGATCTCGTTGGGTTGACGGGAGGTGGGAGGTTCGGGTGGCAGGGGATGGCTGACTAACTGACAATGGCGTTTGGCTTGTAATCTGAGCACCCGTTAGTGGTCTGAGACGCATTCAAATAGCCCCCGCTTCATTTTCACATTATTACTTTTCAACTCTTTGCCATTTTTTCCGAGATTTATTTTAATATTTTGTTATATCATTTTTGTTTTGTTTATTTTTATTTGTTATTATTATTATTTATTTATTTATTTTTTTTTTTTTTGAAGCAGGCAAATTCCATTAGCTTCCTGCTTTTTATGTGGTCCCTGCTGTTGTTTTTACAGCCTAATTGTTGTTGCTGCTGAAATTGTTGTCGCTCTGTTTGCAACGCTTCTTGCTACTAATTTGTCAAACATTAAAAAAGAGTCGTAAATATAACAATCAGCTTTGGACATTTTGACATTTGGCGCTGCTTTTTTTCGTGTGCTGCCAACCGTGAAGGTTATACAAAAAATATACCCAGTATAAATATATATATAGTTATAGAGACCAAATACATAGGAGTGTGTATATGTACATGTATGCAAGTGTGTGTGGGTGGGTGTGGGAAGCGACGTCAGCGCTTGGCACAGAACAAAGGCTTGAAACAAATATGAATTCGTTGCCAAGTGAAGGTTTTTCACTCTCTGCTTGTGAATTCCGATAAGATCCAGCTGGATCAAGTAGTAAAATTAGGGTGAGTGTGGGACTATTTGATACACTTGAAGTAGAAAGAGAATCACAATATTGTTATATAAATGACTACAAATGTAAGAAAATGAGTACAGTGATATTCATGGCATCGACTCCTGTCTTTCAGCTGTGAGATGCCAATTAGAATAGGGCAATCCACTGCCAATCATCGAAATCATTTGACAACAAATTGAATCAGGCCTGAAAGATAGCTTAGCCCATTTTAAGTGATTTAACTCAAACATCACATTTAATAAACAATATATTTCCCTGTCTGTTTGGATATCCCTGGTCGTGTGACTGAGTAGTTCAGTAATTACTGTAACTACAACAATAACAACATCCACATCACTATCAACTGAAATTGCTGTGCAAAATGTTTTCGTACTCGCCGAGCGGGCAATTGTTAACTGCGTCGGCAACGTCGACAAGGCAAATTAGCATTAGCATGAGTAATTAACTTAAATACAATAGAACAATTTAGTTTTCCAAATTGCGCACGAAGCGTCGACGTCGACATCTCCGTCTGCGTCTACACTGTTGCTATCCCTGTCTCTGTGTGTAGACCTCTCTCAATCGCTCTCTCTCTCGCTCTCTCACTTGCTCTCTCTCGCTCTCTCACTCGCTCTCTCTCTCGCTCTCTCACTTGCTCTCTGTTGATGGTCGTAATTTTGATAAATTTTGCATGTGAAAAGGAGCCAAGCCCAGCGGCAGGGAGCATACTATTGCAGAGTGATAGAGAGAGGGGAGAGAGAGAGAGAGAGAGGGAGAGCGAGAGAGAGGGAGAGAGATGGGGCACAGTCATGTCCCCACTTGGGTCTGTAATTACGAGAACGCACGTCAGCTGAAAGCGAATAGAAATGACCGCTCCAGCGGATATCGATGCTATGGAGCACGGAATGTCAACGCATTTGTATGTATATGCATGCATGTATGTATGTATGTATGTTAAGTGGTCGCCACAATGCCCTCCATTTTCCAGGGATATCTGCCAGCCGATAACCCCCTCACATTGGCATCTGTCGTTGGGCTGAACATTGTTTTTCGCTTTAACTGCAAATCAGTTGATATCGCGCGTTACGCGTGCGGATCAGCTCTATAATTTTGTATAATTTGTGTGCTGTGATTCCAAATGGATATTTTATGACCCACATTCCAGCTCAGTTGCCTGATTGCAGCTTAATTTAATTTCTGTTGGCCAAATTGCAATTTGCCCTGAGCCCCCGAATGAATACTTGCGTGTTCGATCAAAAATCTGATATTATGTGACGCATGTGCTGCGATGCATACCTGCAATTAAAGAACAATGGGAATTATGTCATTAGAATTGTGTTTATGTTTGAATAGAAATTAAACAAATATTAAGGAGAAACATTAAGTTATAAATTTAGCTGAAAGTCGTTTTAAGTATTTAATGAATTTTAACATTTTAGTCAGATATTTCATTTAACTCATTCATTCTTATTTCATGACTTAAAAACATGGATATATATATATATATATATATATATATATATATATATATATATATATATATATATATATATATATATATATATATATATATATATATAGAGAAACTCCAGTCGGGACTACTCGATCAGATCGTGATTATAACATTGCATGCTTTTGCCAAAGCACAAGTCTCTAGTATTTGAATTACGCCTTTTACAAATTTTTGGGTGAGGGGCTTGATATAGGGGCGGGGGTGAATTATAGCAAAAATTGAAATTCTATAAAATATGTATGAATCTACATTTAAAATTTGGGGACTTTAGCTCAAAAGGTGTATGAGAGACAATCTAATAACTGCTTTTCGATAAGGTTTTTAATCGCTAATCGATTTTTGGAGATAAACTCGATATGCGCGATATACATACGGACTTCTTAAAACAAATTTCAAGCTTCGAGCTCTTATATCTTCTGAGATCGACACGTTCATACATATGGACAGATGGACGGACAGAACTAAATCGACTCAGCTCATCGCCCTGATCTTGATCACGCCTCCTTCTGTCTGTTACATGCATTTTAACAAAAAAACCAATATGCTAAAACTAAAATGGTATAAGTATTTTCATTAATTCAATAAATCATTTCAGCTTAATTCACTGAGAGAGCACAACTTTTATTTAAAGTGGCTGTCATAAAGCCTTCGCAAACATTTATGGATATAAAAATGTGCTTTCTGGATATATAATTATATATATTGTTACGTCAGTATCTATTCTTTTTTGTATATCATCGATGCATAACCCTTTTACGTATGTGTAAGACTTCCTCCTTTGTATTATCAAACAAATAAAGTGCTTCGGGCTAGAATATAATCCAGGAGCATTTTGATTGTTGAAAATGGCGTGCTCATTGAATTGCAGCCGTGATATATGTTCAAGGGGTTATGAGTCTTATTGGGCTTGAAAAATTCGATTTTTATGGCCTCGGACGAATGCCGAATCAGCATTGTGGCAGCACAATGGACAGCTAACGCATTTAACCCATGTTATCCCACACAATTATGGCATAAAAATGTTGCCTGCCAGCCAATCGCTTTCCAATGCTCCTAGAAGGACGACGGCAGGAGAAGAGGATTTGCTATTTTCGTACTTTCTGCTCCTGCTCCTGCTTCAGCTTCAGCTTCTGCTTTTTAATGCGCAATGCTCAATGGGAGTTATTTTCTATGCATGCCACAATTTGAAATTAAGCAAGAGGATTGCTTGCTGTTGCCAGCCCCCGCCCTTTGAGGTAACGGATGCGGCCCGGGGCTCTGGTTAGGAGTTTGGTGCGCCTTTTCAGGCTTAAATGGGCGGAAAAGAAAATTATGTTTACGCAAAGTGGAAAGAAAGGCGGGCGGCGCACCAAAAGGAGTTCGCTTTTCTATGCCATACTCCGAGGCTCATTGTTTGTGACACTCTGCCACCTCCACCTCCCTCCGCGCCCAAGTGGGACAAGCAGCCGTTGTGCACTGCGATTAAAGCCCAAAGCGTTTCGTTGCTGCAGCATCCAACTCCAAGCTTCCCTTCTGCGACTTACATGCAACTCAAATTAAATGAATTGCTCAGCGCGCAAAAGCTTCCCCCGGTCAGTCAGCCCACGCGCCAACCCGCCAACCCGCTAGCCCCTCAACCCCCTCAGGTTCAGCTCTGGCTACATCTGCTACCCCTTTGGCGCCCCATTAAAATTGTGCTTCAATGGTTTTTGACCAGTTTTTTGTTTGTTGCTCGGAAGTTGCTGCCCTACCTGCATTAACCGACTGGAAAGTGGTCTGCCGGAAAGTTGCAGCCTCTGCTTCGGCCTCTGCCGGCAAACCTTGCAGGTACTTAGCTAGGTAAATGAACTATAAAACACTCTGCTGAATAATTTACGTGCGTTCCATAACGAGAACATCGGCCACTCGAAGCGCTGATCGACTGTACAAGCTCTTCTCTCCGGCAACTTTTAAGTGCGTGGGCGACCAACAGCCCGTAAACGGGCATTGGAAATTAAAGTTCATCTCGGATCAGCAATCGATTAATCCATTCAATGTTGAATACAATTCAATTTCATGTAGAAGCATTTGCAGGATTATATATTATATATTATAAATATAATATAAAATGCGGTCGAAGTATTCAAACTGCTATGCAGCTTAAATATTTCTCAATACTCGCTTATATATCATTATTCTCTCATAGGCATTGGCTTACTCCGCTATTTTTCTAATTTAACAAAACTAAATTAAAACTAATTGAATTGTATTTGCCTGTTGTGGTTTGCTTTACCCATTATCTGCATAATTTTTCTATAACTTTCAGCAGCTTTTAAGCTCTTCTTTTTATATCTAGTTGGTCGCTCAACTTTTTGTTAATACAGAAATAAAATAAAATTTTATTTTGTATTTTGAATAATGTGAAACAATTTGTGACTATTTTTTACCTTTACTTTTAATGAATATAAATTGATGAATTTATTTTATTTTCTAAATTCACAGTCATAACTATTGCTATCTTCTATAAGCATATTTTCGCGATTTCAATTATGAGTTATAAATGAAAATATTATAGATTAATGAACTTCAATTGATTACAACATAAGGAAGGAAATCATCTTTAAGCTTTCGATCTTTAGATGCAGCTTTAAGTTGCACTGATTTGAGAAGCTTCAGGACGTACTTTGCATATTTATATTGGTAGCTGCTGCTCGGAACGTAGGAGCAGGAGCTCTGCTTGCATAAAACATCAAACCTTGGGCCAAAACGTGAAGGTCCCAGCGCGCACTCAGCCCACGCCCACTCCAGCGCCCACGCCCACGCCCATGACCACGCCCACGCCCCAACAAAGCGCGAAATCGCATGCTAAACAAATAAGAGCAGCATGATGTGGCATATAAAAGCAAAAATACCTTGCAATAAACCAGAGAGTAACTGAAACTGGGTCTACACGCCCATCCCCCAGCAATCCATTCCCAGCTCGGCGAGTTATGGTTTGATACGCTTTTCTCTTTTTATTTTGCATGCAGCGATTTGATGTTGTTGCTGTTGTTGTTTGGCTTGGGGCAAAATAAAATTGTATGTACAAAAAGCGCGCCCTAAAGTTGATTTCCGGTTTCCGCTCAAATGGCCGCCGCCTGCGCGTTCGTGTGAGAATTGTGTGCTGCCTGCAGCCTAACTGCAGGTGTTTGTATAACAGCCTCTGAATATGTATATGTGTGTGTGTGCGAGTCGGTGTGTGTGTCTACATTTTTCATATTTGATGATTGACTTTAACTGCCAGAGAAAACAAACAAACATGCGCGCCAAAGCTGTTGCCATAAAGTGCTGGAATTTTTGGAATTCATTCGGCTGCAGTTGTTGGCAGGGACTTCCGAGCAGCCATAATGACAGCGAGAGGAGGAAGGGATGAGAAGGAGGGCAGCTAATGACCCAGCCGAGGAGAAGCCAAAATCAAATTTGCAACGCGTTGTCACAATATAAAAATGCCAAACTCCAAGCCAAAGGCAAATCATCAATGCAGCATCGCCAGGCCAGAGGAGGAAAAGGGCCAAAACTGTATGGGAATAAGTAGGTGATGGAATGTGGCGGGGTGGCGGGGAAAGCGCGTCTGCATAGTTGTGATGGACAGCCGCACATTGCCGCACTAATGAATGCCACTAAAGTGCGCACAGATCAAACAGCAGCACGCTCGAAGCAGGTTCCTTTCCCTCTCCCACTCTCTTCCTTATATATGTATATGTATCTTTGTTTGTGCTTCTCTGTCTGGAGTTCGTCAAATGGCCAAACAATGGCCACAAATCTGCGGCGCATATGCAACACATTGTCTACTCGGCACGCCTTGCTGCCGTGGCATGTGGCACCGTCATTTGTCTTCGCAGCTGTTGCTCGGCTGAGCTGCTGGGACTGCCTGACTGCCTGACTGGCTGGCTGGATGGCCGGATGGCTCCCCTATTTGCCAGTGTCCTTGCGTGTTGTCAACGCATTACACGGCAACATGTTCAACACATTAGCAGCTGAAGAGTGGGCACGACGCAGCGCTGTTGCGAGCCATAAAACACGAATGTGGCTGCCTCTTGTTATTTGTTCAACAATTTTCCATTACTGCGCGTGCCGTGTCCCCCAATCGGCCATTCGCACTCTTTACATTTGCAATTTGAGTGAAAATAAATAAAAACAAATTCAACCGCAGCGTGTGTAAATTAAATTTCAAACAGGGACAACAGCGAGCAGCAGACTTCAGCCTATAAATTTTCAATTGATACTCCGGTCTTTCGGTCATTCCGATATAAATATTTAATTACATTTAACCTTTTGCCAGCCTAACCGCAAAACTTTCAACTTGCAAGTAAAACAAGAGAAATAAAATTAAATAAAATAAAGTCCCACGTAAAAAATGCGACAAAACACAAATGAAACTTCAATTATTCCACGTAAAGAATAAGCCAGCAACAATAGGCGTGGCCGGAACGTGAAAATGTCATTGGAAAAAAAAGGGAAAACGGTTAAGTTTGCTTCCTTTGGTCACGATCTGGTGTTTACATGGGACACGGGAAAGGGGACAGAGGAACAGGAGACGAGGGACTGGGGACACGGGACACACTGGAACTTGGTCTGTTGGTTGGACTGCGCTGAAGGCAACGTGTCTTTGCGGCTCACCTTCCCTCGGACTCACGTGGGGCTGCCCGGCGACTTGTTTGTTTGCTGATTTGTTTGACTTGCGTGTCGATGATGACACAACACAAAAAGTGAACAAACCCAGCGAACAAAGCGGCCAACGCTGGCCAAAGCAAACTCAACAACTGCAGGAATAACAAAAAAAGGAAGAGGAAGAAGCAAGCAGAGCAGCACGAACAGGAACCGAAGCAGCGGCAAATCGGTAACTGAATTTTTCCGTTTATAAGCCAGGAAACCAACAGAACAAAAAGGAAAATTTGTATGTAAAAAAAAAAAAAAATCATAAAGAGGACGGCAGAGAGAGAGAGAGAGAGAGAGAGAGAGAGAGGAGAGGGGACAGAGAAATCAACAACTGACCCAAGCGGAAATTGTTGCAAATGTCAGCAACAATTTCATTCTCTGTATTTGGGTTTATTTTTTTTAGCTCTGATGTATGCGTGTTTATTTTACGTTATTTATTGTGTATTACGTTTACGCCGCATGCGTGCGATAGTGGGCGGGGCGGCCAGTGGTGCCTACGGATTGCCAGTTAACGGCACTTTCGACACGAAGCTGGCACAAAAATGCCCAGACTGGAAGCAAACGCCTGATGATTTAAGCACACAAATGATCACACACGTACACACACACACACCCACACACAGACGCAGAATGCAGGATGCAGGATACAGGAAGCGTGCGCTTATGGCAATACAATTGAGGGCGCTTAAATTCAATCGACGATAAGCAAAACCGGCACAGAGTGAAATTTCAGCAAGGGCATGGAATTTCAATTAACTGAAAAGTATTTCAAATGAGGCAATTATTATTGGGCGTAATTGAAAGCTTGAATTTCGGATTAGATTTTTAGTTTAAGCCTAATGTTTACCAAGTAATTTGATGCCTTTTTATCTACAATGAATGGAGTATATTGGAAACTAATATCGTGAAATTACATAATACTATGAATCTATTAAAGCTGAACAGCATTCTATGTGTCGCAATACATTATCTATGTCGTACTAGTATTATGTTATAAGAAACTAATTGCACTAGCATCGGTGTGATATTATGAGGTTGTGATAGTTACTATGCCGTGATTGCCTGTTGCAGTGGTATAAGAGGGAAAGTAAGTAGAGAAAGTTAATGCTCGTACAATCCGAGTAAGTTAGCAGTGATAATTCAAGGATGTTTTGTAACTATACAAGAGAGAGGGAGTGAGAAAATGTGAGAGTGAGAGAGTGAGAGAGGGAATGAGAAAGAGAGAGGGAGAATGAGAAAGAGAGAGAGAAAGAGTGAGAGAGAGGAGAGAGAGTGTGAGAGAAGAGAGCGAAGAGAGAGTGAGAGAGGGAATGAGGAAGAGAGAGGGAGAATGAGAAAGAGAGAGGGAGAATGAGAAAGAGAGAGAGAAAGAGTGAGAGAGAGGAGAGAGAGTGTGAGAGAAGAGAGCGAAGAGAGAGTGAGAGAGGGAATGAGGAAGAGAGAGGGAGAATGAGAAAGAGAGAGGGAGAATGAGAAAGAGAGAGAGAAAGAGTGAGAGAGAGGAGAGAGAGTGTGAGAGAAGAGAGCGAAGAGAGAGTGAGAGAGGGAATGAGGAAGAGAGAGGAAGAATGAGAAAGAGGGAGAGAGTTAGAGTGAGAGAGAGTGAGTGGGAGGGAGTGTGAGAGAGAGAGTGAGAGAGAGTGAGTGGGAGGGAGTGTGAGAGAGAGAGTGAGTGAGAGAGAAAGAGAGTGAAAGAGAAAAAGTGAGTGAGGGAGACAGAGAGAGAGAGGGAGATAGAGAGTGAAAGAGAGAGAGTGAGAGAGAGTGACTACTTAAGCTGTAGCTGAGTGAGAGCACAGGGTTGCATTGATACCGATAATCAAGAAGAATGAAACCAGAAATAAGGAGTTTGAGAGAACAGGTCAGGAAAGGAACTGCGGGTGAGCCCAATCAGAGATTAGGGGCGAATAACGGATAGGAGGGAACAGCACGATAGATATACATCTATCGATACCTAACCATATCGATGGCAATGATGGCGAATAGTTTAAGCAGATGAGGAAGAATACGATCGCAGTTTGAAGTAGAAAGCGAAGAAGTCGAGAAGCATTAATTGCGGAAATTATTCAAGTAAGGATCGAAATAAGGGCTCCTAAGCTAACTAGTAAGTGCAAGAACTCCGGGAACTCGATATTGTGTACAGGTATAGCGAAAGGCGTGAATAGCATGGCCGTTATATAACATAAATCCCATAACATTACCGCTATATGTATTTATATGTATTTATTAATATATATTAAGTAGTTAAGACTAGTCTATCGGCATTCCCCCCTCGTCGGTATTCCTTGTTCATCAATTGGCGAATTGCGTAACTTAAAGGATTTCAATGCAATTTTCGACATGTGACCTGCATACATACTGAATATTTACCAATTTTAGACAAACAGCCGGAATGACAGGCCTGAATCGTTTCAGGCCCATTCAAAATGATGTACGTAATGTTATTTGGCCACGCCTACTTCTCCATGCGCGCAACGTTCAAGGTATAGTAAATTCAATTTAAAGTGATATATGCTAAATTTCTGAGAAATTCCTCACTTCACACTGTTCTTGAATTTCGTGTATCGATGTCTTGTAAATTCCATTACTCAATGCTGTGCAACACGCTGCGTATGCGTAATATTCGCAACTGAAAAGAGGAAAGGCTTCAGATATGGCGTGTGCTGCTCAAGCAGGGCTCGGCCAAAGGATATGCCCCTAATTAGTTAACGCAGTCGCGCTCTCTTGGCACAGTTCACATGCCCTCTGCTGCCTCAACCCCTTGCCCCTCCTTCCCGCCTTTGCCAATTTCATTTATGAGCCGTTTGCATGTTGTCGATTTGATGGCAGCTCGTAAACGGGGCAACGGCAAAACAACAATTGGCCGAGCAACAGCTAATGAGCTATAAAACAGAGAGAGCGAATAACAGCAGAGAGCGAGCGAAAAAAGCGACTTAATGAGCGATAGGAGCGGAACAGCCGCTGGCGCCGATGATGACGAACCGCGCAAGAAGGATAATGGCCAAGGTGTTAAATGCGGCCGCAGGGCAGAGCAAAGCGCTAAACCGGATCAAGGGATATTAATGATGCAATTCTGCAATTCACCTCAGACGCGTTTGCGGGAAATTCATTGCGCACTTTCATAATTAGGAGTTATGGTTGCTAGAGGGAGAGGGAGGGCTAGGGCCAGAGGGCAGAGGGCAGAGAGCAGACACGTCCTGCTGTGGCGGCGAGCAAACAGAACTTATTAATTTCTGCATTATTTAAGCGTGTAATTTATGTGCACAGTTTGCATTTTTAATTGCATTACACGGTGTGCGGTTAATGCATGTTAAATGCCATCGCCAGGGAGCGCAACCGAGGGAGAAGGAGAGCGGAAGAGAGTAGCTCTGACAAGGAGGAGCATGTGAGACAACTGTAATATGGTCGTTTGTTTAATTAATTGAACTTTAATCAGCGACAGCTGTCATATGCGCTCGATATATACTGAACGTTGATTTTCATTTTTAATTTTTACTTTTTACTTTTTACTTTTTTCACCGAAAAGGTCAGCAGAAATGTAAATCGAATCGAAGCGAGGCGAAGCGGGGCGGCATTCACTTAAAGTCAGCTTGCACTTTGCGCAATTGACTCAAGTCCTACACAAATTATTTCCGATAACATCTCTCGGTGGCGACCTTTTTAATAATTTCATTTAACGCCAAATTGTCTAAGGCGGAATTGAATAAGACCCTCGGACAAAAGAAGAAAGAGAAACGGATAGAGCAGAGCACACCAGGCGAAGGTGCTGAGCGAACCGAGCACTCCAAGTATTCTGAGTGGATATTGGCGAAACACAAAATGACACGCAGCCTGTCTAGAGCTTGACTTAAGTGCTTAAGCGTTTAGCAGACCAAAATTGTTTCAGGCACTTTAACTGCTCTCTCTCTCTCTCTCCCTCTCTCTATTCCTGTACTTTTGTGCCTTTTTCTTTAACATATTACTGCAATTTTTAACTGGGAAAGTGAAATTTAAGAAATTCTCGTACCATTATTCTTATTGGTTTTTTGTTTTATATATTTAAAATTGGTATTCTAAAATATTTAAATAAAAATTATCTAAATTTTTTCTATAAAAAAGAGAAAAGAAAATTATACATTTAAATATTTAAAAACATTTCTTTTTTATTTTATATTTATATTTATTTATTTATATATTTATTTTAGATGTCGCCTATGACATCTTCAAATTAATTTTTATTGATATTTTTTATTCCATTTTGTGTACAGCCTTTTTTCTATGACATATTTGAGCTATGAATTCTTAAATTCATTTTTATTTATACATTTTTTATATATTTTTTATTTATATAGTTTTTAATTATATATATTTTTTTCTTTCAATTTTCCATGCAACTTTTTTCCATGATCTTTTTAAATAGTTAATTTCTAAATTAATTTAGTTCTTGCTCCATCTATGATCTGTGAACCGTGTGAGAGTCTCCCGATCTTACTCTTAAAAACCTCGTCTCTCCTCTATCCGCAATGCTTCTTGAATATCTACTATAAATGAATTAAAATTTCCCAGTTTGCTCTATTTTAAATTCAATATAAAAATTCTCAACGAAAATACTTTTATAACAGACTATAAACAAAAGCTAGAGATCACGTTTCGGCTCACGCGCACATCTCTAGCTGGCTCTTATGGTGTCCGTGGAGCAAATCGGTTTGGCGTGCGCTATCGGAAAAGGCAATCGAACAAATTCTTGCATCCTGGCCGCCAATTGTGGCCTGCTGAAATGGCGCTCGGCATTTCTTAGGCACTTGCCGGCACTTCCGCCGTCTGCACTTGAGCACCGAATTGTGAGCCATTAGGGCGTCAAGTGGCGAGTGGGTTCGAGGGGCCGGGCTTGGCTACTGCGGGGAGGCAGAAACTGGTGCAGTGGAATACGGAAAATGGCTTAAAAGCCTTGTCACAAAACTCTTTTTATTCTGGCATTTAAAAACGGGCGCAAACAAAAACGCAAAATGGCAAAACAAAATACTTAACGTTGACATTTCACTTAGTGAAAACGGACGAGGGGCAACCGCTTATTTGCTTCTATGTGTGTGTGTGTGTGTTTATGTATTGGTGTGCGGGTGTGTGTATGTGGGTGTGTGTGTATCCAAGCCCCTGGGGACACACAAGAGTTGCTTAGAAATTCATTGAGCCAAAAGTTGGTTCGCTTGCCCCAATCGCCTTGTCTGCAATATTTGCTCTCTCTCGCTTTCACTCCCCCCTCTCTCCATCTCTCTCGCTCTGTTTCTCTATCGGTCGCATGCGCTACTGGTATATTTATAGCTATGGCGTATGTCAAGGCGACAAATAAATTTTTGGACAGCAATTTCATGCAACGTGCCGAGCAGCAGCAGCAAAGCTACACGAATAAAAACAACATAAAATAGAAGCAGCAGCAAAATGGGGATTTGCATTTGCCACACAACAGACACAGTGCAGCAGGAGTCGCCACACCAGCCACAAGGCTCAAGAGACAACCAACAACCGATTCGCGTCATATTGCATTTGCTTCTAAGCGTGT
This sequence comes from Drosophila mayaguana, assembly GCA_037075325.1. NCBI lineage: Eukaryota > Metazoa > Arthropoda > Insecta > Diptera > Drosophilidae > Drosophila > Drosophila mayaguana. The sequence goes on along the minus strand of JBAMCG010000037.1, from coordinate 13,168,949 downwards.
TGCGCCTTGCCAACTGCAACAGTTGCTGCCAGTTGCTGCCAGTTGCTGCTGGCTGCGCGGCATTGCCAGCTGGCAGTGCAAAGGCTAAGGCTGATCTGCCAGCGTTTGCAACTGGCGCCACCTGGCGGTCAGCCTGGACTCTGTGCAACATTGTTTGCATGCGACAACATGATAAAGCACAAAAACGTCAAACTGCAAAACTAAAACTAACTCAGGAAATAACAACAGAGGGAAGGAGGCAGCACAAATAGAGAGAGAGTGAGAGAGAGAGAGAGAGAGAGAGAGAGAGTGTGTGTATGGTGGCGGTGTGGCAAAAGAAAGAGCATTTTGACAGCTATTTTGCCACTTGGCAATTTCCTCCGTCGAGCGTACATGACAAAAATTGTAGAGTGTGCTGCAGGCGGGAGGCGGCGGTGAGAGGGTGCGATGGGGGTGGTGCTGGTGCTGCGGCCGTACGTTAGGTAAGGCAATTTTTTCTTGTCGAAAACTCTGGCAGAAAGTTGAAAGTTTAATTGTGCGCAACGCTTAAAATGCAAGCGCTGGACAGCCCGAGCAGGAAGCGGGGCGAGCAGGAGGCGAAGCTGAGTGCAACATCTGTGACAAGTTTTATTAAGTTTATTTTATATTTTTGCATTCGTGCGACGAGTCGGTGAGGAGGAGGGGAGCAGGGGAGCAGGGGAGCAGGGGAGCAGGGGTAGGGGTTAACGACGTGCTGCCACAAACTTGTCGGCTGGCATTCTGAGCGGATAGAGAATAGCGCTTTGTTGCAACTTTGATAAAATCAAACGTGGAAGCTGTACATAGAAGGCGGGGCGTGGAACGGGATGCAGGGCTGCCATGTTGTCACACACACTTTTTTATGGTAGGTTGCACACACTTGACTGCCCAATGGCCTTTGCAGGAGGCAGCCGGACAATGGCCACTTAAAGCTCCGGCCAGCGCGCTCATAAAACGTTTAAGTGAGAGAAAAGAAAGTGCAGCTGCACCTGCACCTGCTGGAGCGACAGGTAATGCATATCCTTGAGGGCAGCTCGTCGGGAGTGTGTAAAATATTTAAGTGCCATCAGTTGATGTCATACTTTTTTAATTGACTTATCAATAATTCATGCAGAGCCGCACTCACACAAGCCGAGCGTTCACTGAGAGCAAGAGGTGAACAGAGAGAGAGGGAGTGGGAGAGGGACAGATTGTATATGGTAGTGTTATTCATAAATACAAATGAAGTCAGTGGTTGGGCGCGAATGCGAGAGGTGAGACAAGTGCGAGAGATTCGAGGCTCCGTTTGGCCAGGTCGACGACTCGCCTTGGAGATACACACACATTTATACACACACGCACACTAGTGAGTGCGGTACTGCCACGCTAGATGGCGCCACCAACACATCCAAGCGAACACACTGCAGGAAAATATTCGAAGGGTTTAATCGTCAAATGGCTTTTACATGGCAAAATGTTTTAAAAGATTTATTTGTTTTATATATTTTTATTTTTAAATATTTATTTATATATCTTAAATATTTTTTCTTTTCATATGTATATTTAGTGTCTATAAATTCATTTATTTTTTAGTTTTCTGATATTTATCTTTCAAGTTACGCTAGATGGCGCCACTAATGCGTGTCAATCCTTAAAATGTGCTTTATTTACTTAACTTTTTATTATTTTATTTTTTAAATATTTTCTATTTATTGTTTATTTTATTTAATTTTTTACATTTTTTTTAGTAATCCGCATTTTCTGTTTTTTCTGTTTAAGCATTTAATTCATGTTTTTTTATTTTTTATTATTTGCTTAAATATTTTCCATGGATCTTTCATTGAATTTCATACGTGAAAAGTTTCATAGATTTTTGCCAGTGTTATTTATATTTAATTTGATTGATTTAAGCGATATGCGAGTTAATTCGGTATCAGAATTACTGCTGCAAATATTTTACGTCCTCGCGCTCATCTTTATCTTGTGCTCCACTTTTGGCAATTTCAGCTGCAGTCCAAAGTGGAGGAACGTGATTGATGCATTTTTAATGCGCTTTTCGGAGCATCGTTTCGCACTACAGCCGTGGAAGGGGTTGGCGGAGGAGTTGTTGTGATTGCGCATTCATTTGAAAAATGCAATTGTGGCTGAGCGACCATTAAAAAGCCTTTAAATAAATTTTAGTTGACATCTCGCGCAGAACAGCAGCAGAAGCAGCAGCAGGAGTGCATCATAAATATTATTTGAGAAACATAATCAGGGCAAAGGTTGAGGACGCTAAACAAAAGCAACGCAGCAGAGCATTATGCTTCAAGGATAAAATCAAATTTAACGCATCGCTTGCATTTCTGCAAGGGCTGCACAAGGAGGCGGCGGTGGAGGAGGAGGTGAAGGAGGTGTGGGAGGGGGAGGAGGAGGATTATGAGGATGTAGAGAGTCTTCTGAATGCTTTGAGTTTTGGTTATGTTCTCTCTGGGCTGCTTAAAGAAAGGCCACGTAGCACTTGACATGAGCAGAGACAAGCACACACACACACACACACACACACACACACACATACACATATGCACTCTCACAGAGGAGGGCGTTTAAGTGAGAGAGCTGTGGGCGTGGGGCTGGGGCGTTGGGCACGTGCCGTCGGCTTACGCGCCGTTTGCGCTGTGGGAAGCCGTCGCCATATGAGAAAAATCAGCGTGAAAAATGTGTAGCACAAGACAAGGCGCATAATCAAAAGTAAAGCAGCCAAAGGATGGCCCAAGCAGCCCCATGCACGGCGCAGCTCTTGCAGAGGATGCACATGCTGAGGCTGCTGCGCTCTGCTCGGCATAATACAATATTTCAAGCCAGAGAAAGCAACGGAAAATATTAAAAGGAAAAACAAAAGCCTTGCCACAAAAATCTTGTGCCCGGACTATACATATATAATAATGTGTGTGTATGTGTGTGTGTGTATTATAATACATGCACTTGAGATATCGATTATGAACCTGTTTGCCAACGCTTTATTATGTGCGCTGGCACTTTCGCCGGGCTACTGAAATGTTATTCGATTTCATTAACTTGCCAAGAATAATATTGTGTGTGACTTGTTACAGATTCATATTGGAGATGTTAAAGCAAACGATAGTAGAGATGCTGTATGTTGTGCAAATCGTGTTATCTGGGGAAGACTTTAAGCAACTCTTGTCATAAATTGACCTTCGAGTGAGATTAAGGGGAACATAAGATATTTCATATTAAATAACTTTTAGGTAGACCACCAAAATCAAGATATCTTTTATTTTCCTGAATCAAACTCGAGGTTCAGTTTATTATATGAATGCAATAGTTTAGCTGTTTCTAAATATATTATTCAGTATTTTTAGAGTAATATCAAATCGATTTAGCATTGATTTATTAGTTTCATTGAATTACTTTCTAGCAGTCCTCCACATTATTAATATAATAAACTAGATATTGAAATAAACGGATTTTTTTCATAGCTGTTAAAACAGTTAAAACGATTGACGGTATCCATGGTTAAAGCCATCGAGTAGAATCATTATCAAGTATACGAGTATATGTATAATACATTCATGGTATACATATAAGAATTTAGCAAATAGAAGGTATAAAATGAACTGACATTATATTATTATTGTATATTATTCTTTTATGTTAGTTATCAATTTTATGCAAGAAGAAAGAATTCAAATACAGACTGAGCAACTTGAGAATTGAGGCTTTAAATGTATTAAAGCTATGATATAATTTTCAGCATAAAATTATCAAAATAAAAATTTAGTACACCGAAATATATTTTTGCTTAAATATTCTCTACACAAAACAAAAACGAAGTTTCTAGTATATTTATAATATATTAAAAAAAAAAAAAAGAAATATATATATGTATAAATAAATTTTCATTTAATATAATAACAGGGAAAGTGCTTTCGCAAACTAGATTTTTCTATCAGTTTTTAACTTTATTCTCTGTGGTCTCCTCGTGCAGCTACTTTATTTTGGCATTACCTTTGGATTGATCCACTCCCCTGCTAACTGCCTTTGCGCTGCCAGCTCGAAACTTGACGCTAAGCCAATATTTCATTGAAGAGCTTGGCATTGGATCTGCCGATTGCTGCTCGAGCGACATTTGGGCGCAAATTGAGTTTGATGATTTTGTTGCTAGAAAAAGTGTTGCCTCCTGCTTTTCGTTTGTCTTTTGCGTATTAGCGTAATCCCTAGGCTGTCTCGAAGTTGGCTTGGCATAACGCGAGTTCTGTCTGCATTGTTATGTAACGGGCTAGGGACGTGGCACTTACCTCTTCCTCATTGCTGGCCGTGTTCACGGAGTCCATGCTCTGTGAGAGTCCCAGCGGGGCGAGCGCCATTTGATTTTCCATTATGCTGGCTTCTCTGCTTATTGTTGTCGCTGCTGTTGCTACTGTTGATGCTGCTGCTGTTGTTGTGTTTGTGTTGTTGTTGTTGCTGTCGCTGGCGACTGTTGCTGCGGCACTGGCACTGCCTGCCGGCGAGGGAGTCGTCGGCGCCGACTCGTGCGACTGCGACTCGTGCGTGGAGCTGCCCGGGGAGTTGGTATTGTTGCTGCTGTTGACTGTTGTTGCTGCTGCTGTGGCAACACTTAGCGCAGTGGTTGCTGCTGGTGGGTGCTGGGCAGCAACTGCTGCTGCTGCTGTCGCTGAGCTGCTCTGTTGCTGCTGCTGCTGCTGCTGCTGTTGGTGTGGCTTGTTGCTGTTGCTGTTGCTCAGCACCAAGTGCTGCTGTTGCTGCTGTGGTGCGTACTGTGCGTGAGCGTGTCGCAGCTGATATCCACTGTAATGGGCAGGCGCTTGCTGCTGCTGCTGCTGCTGTTGGTGCTGGTGCTGCAGCACCGCCACGTGCTGCTGCTGCTGTTGCTGATGCGCCGCGGCAGCTGCAACGGCCGAGTGCTGTAGATGCTGGTTGAGCAGGGCAGCGGCGGCGGCTGCCTGATTGAACTGCGCCAAACGCTGCTGCTGCTGCTGTTGCTGCTGCTGCTGGTGTTGCTGGTGTGCGTAGGCAACCTGCTGTTGCTGTTGTTGCTGCTGCTGCTGCTGCTGTTGCTGGTGGTGCGCGGCAACGGCGGCCGCGAACTGTGTGGGGTGTGCAAAGCTCAGCTGATGGCCCTTGAGCGCTGCGGCTGCTGCAGCTGCGGCGGCGGCGGCGGCGGCTGCTGCTGCTGCTGCCGGCGAGGTGGCGTACTGCAGATGGGCACCGGGCGCGGCAACTGCTGCTGCTGCGGGCACGGGCAGCACCGAAACGGCGGCGGCGCACTGGCGCTTGGGCGACGGCGACAACACCTGTGGGGCACTCGCTGGCGTTTGCGGCAGCGTCGGCCTGCGTTTAATCGCAATCGACGAAATGGTGATGGCTTTTTCAAACACTGGCCGCTGGTGTTGTTGGTGGTTGATGGTCGTGGTGTTGGTGTTGGTGCTGGGTATTATGGATCCTGCTGTCGTCGATGCTGCTGTCGTCAGCGTTGGCGGCGTCGGCGTCGGCGTCGTTGTCACTGCGGGCAGCAGTTGCAATTGTGGTTCGGCGATATGGAGCAGATGGTGATGGCTGCCCAACAGGTTCTGGTTCTGATAGTTGGCTATGTTGGCGACTCAGTTAACCTGCAAATGCAATGCCAGAGAGAGAGCAACATTACTACGACATGAATAACAATCGGGAGCCGTCGAAAATAAATCAGAGATTTCACATGGACCTCACGGACCGACTCGAGAGGGGGCATCGGAGTATCGAAACAGCATTTCCGAAATGCAATCATTGTATTAGCTCGAAATGGATGATGGAATCATTCGCTCTGCAACTGGAAACGTCATGTTTTCAATTGCAGCGCTCAAATTTGTATACATAAATCAAGTCTGACACCAGCAGCTGGCAAGTTCGAAGAGAATTATTGGAGATAAACATTATTTTACTATGTAAAATAAATCAGACAGCTAATAATATAATAATAAATAAATAAATATAAACAGACGATAGTTGAAGCTGTTTTGAGAGTTTCTTTTATATAATAATTGAATAATTAAAATGAACAAGAAATGCTTTATTAATTAACAATTGGAGCCCTGACTTCAGCTCTCTTCAATTCAGTTATTCAATTTCCATAAAACTGTGCGTGCGATAATTACTTTCAAACTGAATTCTGAATTGAACCAGTTTTGTTCGACCTCAAGGCAGGTTATATGAAAGTTGACTAGAACAAATTGTAAACTTATTGAAAAAGAAAAGAAAAAACAGAAACCAGAGCAGCAGAGCAGCAGAGCAGCAGAGCAGCAGAGTTCAAGAACAAAGACTGCGCTTGTACTAGAATAATGATATGCCAGAGCGCAGCTCATAGAAATTGAGAAAATTGCGTCAAATGAAAGAACAAACAGCATGCAAATTGTGTAGGTCAGTCACAGAGCAACTGAGAGGCAGAGAGACTCTGCTGGCAGCAATTCTTGCGGCGCATATAACTCTATTTCGTTGTCGGTTATCACTGGCAGCCATCGAGCGACGCCGCAGCTGCTGGCAAGAAAAGAATCTGAATACAGTTGAATCGGAACAGCAGCAACAGCAACAGCAACAGCAACAACAGAAACAGAAACAGTAGCAACATCAAGGCGAATAAACAAACGAAAACACACAGAGAACGGGAATCGAGTACGCATACATACATATCTATGTACAAACAGTCGAGTGTGAGCGCAGCAACTTGAAAATTGAGCTGACAACAAACCCAAATTGTATTTTAAAAATATGCACATAACTAAAGCCGAGTATCCATAGATACATATGTGCGCCACATAAAGTATAATAGTCGCCATTGTACATCAAATATATGCACATATTTGAGCACAATACACGAGCAGGGCTATGAATGCGGATTATAATGGCGCCATCGAGGCAACCAAGTGCTAAGGACACACGGCAACAAGCGACAAACGACTCGAATATTATCTGTATCTGTATCTGCATCTCTTTCTGTATCTGTATCTGTATCTGTATCTGTAGGATGTTTATCAGTTATCGCCACAGTTTGCATACGACAAATTATGCACACAGCAAGCGAGGCGGGGGCTTGCTCAAGTATGCCCCAGCCCAACACGCTCCATCTAACTTTCAGCAGGAGCAGCAACAGCTCGGCTTGGTTTCAGGGGCATGCCACAAAATGTGCTGTGGGGCTGCGGCTATTTGCAATACACTTGAATTAATTACAGAAAGAAAAACACAACGAGCTTGTTAGCCATAACTCAAATTTAATATCGACCTAAAGGCCTTGCTGAAGGACTCGGGATATTTAGGGTTTATTAAGGGTGACTCGCGTTGGTAGCTGCTGTAATCCCACATGATTTATAATTAATAGAAATGCAAAGCCGACTGGTTAAAATAATGCATAATGCATAATACATGGCTAATATTTAAATAGGCCATTGTGCCAGTGACGCGTGTTAGAGTTATGGCCAAATGCGGCCAATTTCAAATTTATTGAATGCGGCCAGCACTGCGTATGCGCAATATAATTTAACTTATGCCCTACGTACATCGTTTTGAAGCTGCGGCTTTAACCTGGCATCATTGATCTCTGTGCATATTGCAGTTGACTTCAGCAGGAGCTGATGCATAATGGGATGACTTTGTGCTTTAAGCATGGACAAGTTTGTTTGTAAACAGACAAGTCTTCAAACTAAGACGGAGTAACTTTTCTGTCCATATTGCAATAACACACAGAGTGCGCAACCATGAAATTCTGAATTGGTCTCAGCTTAACAAACAGGCAAAGGAAATTTACAAATTTATATATATGTAACAATTATATGAACTGCGTGTTGAGAATATTCTGATTCAACTTGAATAACTTTCAACATGATAGACCTCTTTCAATCATCGGCGTATACCTCTTAGCTCCATCAATGTTCAAACTGTCTTCTTCTTCTTGAACTGTTGTTGCTCGACAACGTTTCTTATCCAACTTTACGTAGGTTTTGTTCAATTATTCCATTACAATATGATAGACTTACATACATATGTGTGAATAATTTGTTATATTTCATACTAAACTCAAAAGTTATTTAATAATAACAGAATAAATATGTATTTAAAAACTATAAAATGATATATTATACATTGTTTCAACTTTTCTTGCTGTTAATTTAGCTAGTTGAAAAATGTATCAATTTATCAAATATTTCAGACTTTTGTTTTTTTCTAGCGAAAAATCAAACTAATTGTAGTGCTAAGCAAATGCCGAAAAACTTTATTATGTACACAAATTGTGAGTCGTATAGCTTTTGATAATTGGTGCGTGTTTCAGATAATTACAAAAAACCTGCAGAAAGCAGATTTTTCTGCAGAAATGTTAATATTCAAGTCGCTTTATTTGCAGTCATTTATTAAAAAATAAATAAATAATTCTTTCTTCGATTGGATCTCATCATCCAGTGCCTCATGCATGAGCTACTTTGCTTACAATGAATATAATCAGACATTTCCTTGGATTTAGCCACTTTTATTAATAGTTATAATGACGATAATGTCGACACAAGACGTATTGCTATTGGCCAGCCACATATACTGTATAACAACATAGAGTTCATAGACTGTCTGCTTCTTTATTACTCATCAGCATTAAATATAAGCATGTGCTCATGCGCTTTAAGTAATTATATCATCAGTCTCGTACAAATGAGCTGCATAAGCTCGCAGATAAAGAACATAACTATGAATTAAAGACAGCGGGATTTTTATTGCTTTGTATTTTTGTTCAGGCACTGAAAATATTTTGAGAATTTTCCATATCGAATTGCTGTTTTTGCTCTCCCTCTCCGAATTTGTTTTCGCGCTGTGCTCTGTCAAGTGAGGTTATGTGTTGTGAAATTCGCACTGCAGCGACAAAGCAACAACGACAACATTAACTACTATTCAGATCGTATCTATATATGAAACGCAGCCACAACAACAACTGCGTTTCAAATTCTAGCGAAACAAAAGCCCTGACAGCAACAATAATGGCATTGTTGTTAGTGCTGCTGTGGCTCTTTGTTGGTCTGCTAAGGAAATTACTCAGTAAAAATTCAACAACAGCAACAGCAATCGCAACAGCAACAAACACATGTAAAATACACTAGTCATAAATATTGCTAATGAATTTCCCGCACGCTTTGCTGAGCTCAGAGTCAGAGTCAGAGTCAGAGTCAGAGCCAGAGCCAGTCGCGCCGCGTTTCTCTAATCGACATCCACTTTGCATTGTTTTTGTATTTTTTCTGTTTCTCTGCTCATTTTTGATGTTTTTTCTGCCACACATTTCTAAAATGGAACCGTGGAACGGAAACTGGGTGCGTTTTTTGTTGGGGCTGGCGCAAAGCAAATATAATTAAACGTAATTTTTATAATGACAAATGCGTTTTATTGTTAACCGACAGACAAAGCCCCGCCACGCCTCTCAAATCCACAAAATAGCAGCTCAATATCACGAGGGCAATTTTCAATTTCTGGCTCTCGCTTTGAACTCTCAGCTTTGAGATTTAACTGTCGCCACTTAAGAGTTGTTGGCGCGACGGGCTACATAATTACCACACGACTCCTGCTCGAGTCGAATTGGGTCAGCTGGGGGCTGTGGCCCGCCCCCCGCGATTAGCGCTGCCTTCAAATGGAAATTGACTGGCTGAGTAGCTAGTCTAAATAGTAAATCTATTGTAATATATACAGTCTGTTGTGTAAAGCAACACACGCTAATCGATGCACGCCCACGCTTCATTATCATCATGATCATCATCATCATCATCATCGAGTTGATTGTGTAGAGGCGGATGCTGCCATAAAAAATAAAGATGATTTTTGGGCCGCGAATCTCACTTGTTAGCAATTGCCCATTGCCAATTGCAACAGCAGCAGCAGCTGCAGCAGCAACAATTAGAATTGCTAATGGCGACAGATAAACGCAAGTGCACGTTACTTGGATGCCCGCCCACGTGATCAGCTTCGGTTGTTGTCTCTGAGTTATTCCTCGCATCTGACCCTGCTACGGATTGGCGCTGTCTCAGTCGCAGTCGCAGTCGCAGTCGCAGTCGCAGTCGCAGTCTCAGCCTCAGCTCGTTTTGTATCTATGACCAAATATATGCTCATCAGCGAGCTCGTGGCTGTGGCTCCCATCTGCCGCCCAGTGGCTCAGAGCACAGTAGACTACAAATGCTAAAAGTGGCTCGAGCCATAAATGTAGCTGGAATTTTATTTTGTTCAACTATTTTTGCTGCTGCTGCGCTTCTCATTGTGTTCACTGTTTGTGCCATAATTAATATTTAATAAGCCAGACAACATTTCTGAAGACTGACTTTGATATACCCAAGCGACTGCCAAACATATATACATATGTATATACATATATACATATAAAACATACGTATGTATGTATATAATACTTCGCTCACAGCTATAAAAATGGGCATTATAGCTATGGGCCTAAAGAAGTTGCCAGAAGAGAGCGGCTTAAATGTGGCTTGGGCGCGATGCAAAACGAATCAAGAATGAGTTTTTAGTTTTATTTTTATATAATGTAGAACATGAATAAATTATAGACTAAAAAATTCCATATTAGAAGATTCTGCATAGAATATACTAAATAAATTATACAAGCTAGATATATTCACGTTATATGAAATTAAAAAAGCTACAAACTTCTATTTTAATTATTGCATCATTAATATAATTGTTTTAACATGCATATTTATAGCTACTATAATTTATAACTCTAGTTCTGACAAGGGACGATCTGATGCTTCCTGACAAGAAATAAAATGTGTCTCAACAATAGAGAATTGATGGCAAATCATTAATGCTTAAGAATATATTTCTCTCTATGATAAGTTCATAGGAAGATAAACCCAATCTGAACAATTAAATAACTAAATTTGACAATAGATAGCAAAAATCTTTAGAGATATAAAATGCAAGTTAGACCAAATATTAAACATTGGTTTTACGGTACGATCTGTACCATATAGAAAGTAAAAATTACAGTTGATAGGGAGAGTTCGAACTATATACGTTGGAACTATTGCAGTTAGAAATATATTATTCAATATATATAAAGCAGAAAAGAGTTTAAATTAAATAATCTCTCAGATGCATCTCCCACCATACATAAACTAAAAACTTATACACGGAATTCTCTCACAGACACATCGTCCACTATATATATAGCGAATAGAAACGTATCTCAAATTCATGAAATAGGAGCTCAAACTGCTCAATATATTTATGGCTTTCAATCTTTACTTTGATAACATCTCATTTTCAGGAAGCGCGTCTCGAAGCGCATTCAAGTTTCGGCTCGTTTTCCGCAATGTTTGTTTTCCTTATGTATTTTATTTTGGCTGCCATTGCTATGGGAGGCAGACAGCAGCAGTAGCAGCAGCAGCAGCAGCAGCAGCAGCAGCTCGGCTTGTGTTGTCATGCTTATGTGCGCATATTTAATACGATGCTCAAGAAACAATTTTTTTTATAGCTCGGCATGCTCCAATTCGCTGGCGCAAAGCGGCAGGGCGGCAGCCGCAGCGGCGGCCTGGCGCTGTCTCCATTTGCCAGCCAGCCAAGCCATTCGAAATTCGAAATGGCATCTGTGCGAGTGGCACGAGTAAAGTATCTTGTATCTGCAAGATAGTTAGTTTTACCTTTTGCTACAAAAGTTTTGCCAGCAACGTGACTTGCCTGCTGCTCTCTCTCTCTCTCTCTCTCTCTACTTTCCCTACTCCTGTTAAGTTTGAGCATTTTTTGAAAATTACAAAATCCATTAAGTTGCTTGCACGCAACTTAAACATAAATCCATCATACGCCATAGAGTACACTCACACACACATGCACACACGCACACACACACACACAGACATAGATATTGAGTTAGGGTAGAAGCCGCGCCCAGTTGCCTCTACGTTAGCTGCTGTTTTTTTATTATCCACGGCACATTCAATGCACAGACATTCAGACACTCGACTAGGTAAGTAGGTTGTGCTGCCTGACTGTCTCCCCTGCTCGCCTCCTGCTTCCCACTGCCCGTCCCCTTTCTGTGGCGCACGCCGACTTCTTCGTGTTGGTCTTTCGCTTCTTGCGCAGGGCTTTCTATTTAATTTCCCAGCCAGCGCTGGACTGGCAAACTTCTGGGCTCAATCAGCCAGCGTCTGTGACTTCTCCTGCCAGCGTAGGCGGCATATTATTTCTCTTTCCGTTTAATACTTGCAAATTTAGAGCATGCAATCAATAAATGATGGCTCAGCCAGCCATTGTGACTGTCAATCTCGTTTAATGCACTTCCGCCTGCCTAATGGATGGATGTGTGCACTTCTAATCGCACAGCCACATGTGTTTTATCGGCGGAACGAGATATGCATAATTTGCATAAAAAACACGGCTCTTTAATCAAACTGCTAATCGGCCAATCAGCAGGCTCTGCACTATTGCGCCCTCAAATTGATAAACATTGTTCATCTAATGGCTGCATTTGCCTAGCTTATAAATCACACACACACACACACACACACATACACAGTTGGAGATAAAGATAGCTGCACACATTTAGATAGAGAGATTGTGAGACAGACGTGCTTACTCACGGCTATTGTAGCCATTACTGTAATAGACGTCGACCGAAAAGAACGGGCCAGGCCAGGCCAGTTGCCAGTTGCCAGCCGAGAGATGTGAAAGATGCAAAAATGTAAAGCCCATGTGAAGATTGAATGGAAGATTTAGCTCACTGACAAACGCTGCGAAACTAGTTCAAAAGTTCAAGCGAGCAGTGACTCAGACTCAGACTCGGGCCGAAACTGAAGCTGAGGCTTAGACTGAGGCTTAGACTGAAGTTGAAGCTGAAGCTGAAGCGTGTGCCTCGTGTGGCATGATCGGAGGCCCAGCGAAAGGTAGCCCAAAGCAGTGCTCGCTGTGGTTCAGAAATACCCTGCAGCTGTTAACTGAATAGGGCATATTGCATTTGTAAAGAAGTTAATGCAGAATGAATTTGCGAATTTGATTTGAAATGATATACAATATTTTCTACATATGGATTAAAATTTTATTTTAAATGATATACTCAATTTTCCATCTATATGGAACAAAAGTTGGAATATATTATATGTATTCTATATTTGGCTATATTCATGAAAATAGTAGTGCAACTAAGCATTAACTTTTTGGTAAAATAATTTGTTATATTTTGTAAACACTCTGAAATGTATGTATATATTTTTATAGTCATTACACATTTTTAAATGTCTTTTAAATTAGTATTATTTATTTGACATACATTAATACAGGCTATGGCAATTTACCGCTGTTCCTTGTGCATATGGCCAGGACCAGCAATCAGCTAACAGAGCGTGTCTAAACGATTTATGTTAAACTAACATCAACTCTCTTTCCCCCTCTTATGAAATCAAACCCTAACTGCAAAGGGTATACAAGAGTCGATCAATCTTGCGCTTCACTCTACGTACTTCTATTATTATTATGTTTTTGACGTGGCTATAAATAGCCTTTGAGCTCAATGGCAATCATAACAAGCTTGGCCGAATCGAGTTTCGAGTGTGGGGGGAGTCGCATCTATTGAGCGAATGCTGTCCCAATCAGCTTTGGGAGATGCTTCGCTCGGCCAACATTTCAATTGTTGTTTTGTGTGGTTTATATGTGAATGTGTGTGCATGTGTGTATTTTCTTTTTATCGCAAGTGCTTGGCAGCACATTCGCCATGCTTTCCCATGGCCTCGCAGCCCAAGTGCTAGTGGGAGGCATCTGAACCGCAAGTAAATGGCACGTTCGATACATATTTCGTGTATCGCAGCGCTTGCTGCTGAAATGCGGTTGATTTTGTCATTGATTTTCGTTTGTGCAGTGCAACAGCAGCTGCAGAACCGCAATCAGAGTACAGCCAAATGACAGATCAACAGCATCAAAGTCAACTAAACAATTCAAACGGCCGTCAGCCTCTTCTGTTTGATGGGATATTAGATGCGATGTGATACGACATGCCCCTCTTGCTCTCACTGTCTCTCTCTCTCTCTTCCTCAGTGAGATCCATTAGCATTTGCAATTAATTTTCATCTCTGGCTTACGATTCGCACAAAGTTTGAACGCGCTGGGAAATATGAGAAATAAGGTCAGCTACTAGATATATATAGAGAATATATATGCCTCTATATCTCTCTCTCTCTCTCTCTCTCTCTCTATCTCTCTCTGTATTTAACTCATTATTGCTCCAACCGAGATTAATTAACGTTAATTTTGCATAATTAAAGCGACAGCAACACTGAGTGAAAGGCCAGCAGTTAAATAGCTTGGGAAAGTTGTTATAGCTCTATTCATAATCTTTGACAGCGCGAACTGCTGCCTGCCTGAGTTTGGGTTCACGTTTTGGATAATCCACTCAGGTTCAGTGTCAAGGGTCGAGCCACTCATTTTCAATTAAAATCTCTTGTAATGCCGCATGCAAATGCTTTATGTCCACAGCTTTACATCTTTTGCTTGGTTTTTCCCTTTTCTGTTTCGTTCGTTGTACATGGAAAAGCTTCTTGAATAACTCATTCTATGTCGCTTGCTCGTAGTAATTCTCAGTGGGCCAGTAAATCTGCATCTGCTTGCTGGATCCAATTAAATTTGCAATAGCCCGAAAGCCTCGCTGCCAAACTGAGGGTCCATTGTCAAAAAGCCAACTACGGCAACAACAAACTGTCAGCTGCGGCATTATTTGCATAAGCACAAGGCCCCAAAGTCAGGGAAGTCACGGTAGTATCTATTTATGTCTAGCATATATAAATCGCGCCCGACTTCATTCTCTTCTATGCAGAGCTCAAAATGAATTACTCATGAGCTGTGATTGTGCATTACAGCAAAGGCAACAGAAACAACAACAAAAGTGTTTAGGAATGCCTACGGGAAATTTTGCCAACTATTGATTAAATTCCTAGAACATTTGCTAAGCTTTACCGAACCGTCTTTCTCGCTTTACCACAAGTCAAAAATGTCGACAACCACAAAGGCTTTTTCTCGAGATGCAAATTAATTTCGACAAACGCAAATATTTAAAGCCAAAGGCTAAAGGGCATCACGATCAACGCAATTTGTGGTTAATTCATGATGGAAATCTCACATGGTTTTACTAAATTGCTTATCAAATGAAAAGAGCAATTCCAAAAACTCAGCTCAAGTAGATTCCCCATCAACTGTGTTGCCGTCTATGTAAATTGTGTCAAATTAAGTGCAAAACGCGTGTGCCATGTGTGCCCACTTCTGCTGGTTTCCCAGAGGGTATCTTGGCAGTGAGACACAGAATGTGACGCAGTGAAGAGAGCGTTTGAAGACGTTTGAGACGCTGGTCATACGACTGACTGGGCGTTGTCTTAGATACTCTGTAATGCGAATGAAGTATTCTTTATCAGCATACTCTATTCTTAACTTCTTTCTGTCGAAACTGTCTTCATGAAACTTTCAGAACGTGATTATATCATTGGAATGCATGCATTTGCTAAAGAACAAGTCTCTAGCATTTACAAATTTAGGATTGAGGGGGTGGATATAATATATATAACAAAAATCGAATTTCTATAAAATACATATGAATCTACTTTTAAAATTTGGAGACTCTAGCTCAGAAGGTGTAGGAGAGATCATTTAAGAACTCATTTTCGATAAGGGTTTTAATCGATAACAAAAGAACGGGATGAGTTATCGATTGTTGGAGATAAACTTGATATGCGAGCTATAGTCTCTAGTCTAGTCTCTAGTTCTTATATGTTCTGAGATCGTCGCGTTCAATCGACTCAGCTCGTCGCCCTGATCAAGAATACATGTACTTTGTGGTGTCTGCCACGCCTCTTTGTGCCCATTACATACATTTTAACCAAACCATTATACCCTGATTTTCCATTTTCAAGGGGTTCAGGGTATAAAATATGTTATTTAATGTTGTTTAGTTTTCATATATAAATATATATATATAAATATATGTATGTATTACATTTTTATATTTCAAAGATTTTCTAAGAGAAATTATTACACAAATATTTCCATATATTATTTACCCAATATTATTTTATGATTTCAACTACAATTTCGCTTGTACTCCGAACTTGTATTATCTTTTTATTATAGTTTCAAATTGATTTATTGCATTGGCTACCACTAATAAATGATATAGTCGAAGAACCATTAAATAGCTTCGATACATCTATCCCTAGCTAGAACGCAACGCATGCTCTAGAACATTTAAAATTCGACATTGCAAAGACTCGTTGTTTCTTTTAGTGTACATACATATTTAATATTAGGTTTCCGTACTCGCAGTTCACGCCGGATTGGCCCCTTCATTCATTCTGAAGTATGATGTCATTAATTAATGTGAATGAGTTCAGTATGATGTCAATTAGCTGCGGAAAGCGCACTTGACGGCGCTGCTGCAGTGCACAAATTGTTGTAAAACCCGTTGCTGATGTTGTTTAAGATATAGCCACCCACACACACACACACACACACACACACACACGCACACACACACTCGCACACTCGCAGCGAGGCACACGCAATGGTCATATTTTATGAGCATTCACAATTGAGAGGCAGCTGAACAGCTGCATGCCCCGCAGAGTGCCGTAGCTGCTGCTGCTGCTGCTGCTGCTCCTGCTGCTTGTGCCCACAAATAAAGAAAAAGTATAAATCTTTATCTTCATGCACGAAAATCGCACAAACTTTAGTTGGCGAATGCTTAACAATAGCTAAGACTAAGAAATTTGAATGCCATCTCTCTCATATTCTCTCTCTCTCTCGCGCGCGCGCGCTATCTCTCTCTAACAACAACGAATGTGAAACTAAGCACAGTCATTAAAACAGACTGTTCGCCATGCCTTCATCCATTGGCGCCCAGCAAGAGAGGAGAATGCGAATTATAATAATAAGTAAATGCAATAAAATGAAAATCCAACTGGGAAATTTTTATTTGATTTATTGTTGCTCTTGTTGTTGCTGCTCTTGTTGTTGCTGTTGCTGTACAAGAGATTCCCAAAGCAGCAAAGTAAAAGTGGAAATGAAGACGGCGAAGGAAAGCATAAGAAAAGCATAAGAAAAGCATTATACAGATGAAATGCTCACCAACAAGACACAACAAAGTTTTAATGCGTTGAAGGGATTTGCTGCTCCAGCAGGAGACTAATCTGCCAGCCCCAAAGAATTCCATTTCAACTAAAATTACTTACACACAGCCCGAATTGTGGTTGGTGTTTGCCCTTTGATTAACGTACCTGCAAGTAGAGAGAAGACAATAGCAATCACACGTTAGAATCTAATAAATGTTTGGCAGCTCTTAAATCTAAAGAAAGAAATGTTTAATTTATGACTGCATGCATTTCAATTTCAGCTCAAAATGCAGATGCAGATGCAGATGCAGATGCAGATGCAGATGCAGCTGCAGATTGCAGCACAATCGAACATTTATCGAAATATAGAAGGTTAAGTGAACTGTGAACGGGGTCTGGGAAAAAGATTCGAGTGAGTCGAAAACTTTTCCTCTGTCCCGCCCATTTTGAAAGTTCATTCGCCTTAGTTGATCCGCATCGATGGGAGTTGCTCAGCCAGGCCCAGATTGTATGTGCCGGCACCCAGCTTACCTTTTTTCTTTATATTCTTTTGCTATTGGCATTGTTTAGAATGGCTTGCATTGAGTTTAGCTGATTTGTTGGCCAATTGCTGCTACACTTTGCTGATAGATCATTATTTCTTTTATTGTTGTTACATGTGGCGAAAGGCGAAACCGACTCGAGCTGTGCGAGCAAGCGCAAGAGTGCGAGCACAAAGAAAGAAGAAAGATTTTTGTGGTCAGCATGAGGTTTGGTGGAGGCAAGGCCTTTCACCGATCCACGTCGTGCAGACCCGCAGATATTCGAACTATGATTGCCCTCACACAGAGAGCAGCCCAAAACATAATCAGCCAAACTATTCTAAACTCCGAACTCTTCCATTTTGCTTTTCTCAAGTCATATGAGTCAAAAGTTGTACTGAAGCAGGCTATTAAAAAATATTTAAATATTTGTTTTGTTTCTTATTTTATGTAGAGTTCAATATTTATATTTATATATATCATATATATTTTAATTATTTTTAGAATATTTATTTATCATTATATTTCAATTCTATGTAGAATTCCTTTTTTTATTGAATTGAATTTTATTGAAATAATCATTCAAAAACCTTAAAAAATAAATATAAAATACAGTTTTTAAAGAACAATAAAATACTAACTATAAGCCTTCACTTGAGCACGAAGTCTGTTTGAATGATTTATCACTCTGATTTCATTATAATAATTCATATATATACTAACTTTTAATTTCCATATCTAATTGGATTCTAAAAATTTATTCTTGATTGTTTTTAATAATTATTGCTTATATTATATGTCAGTTAATATAAGAATTGTTCACATGGATTTCGTAACACTGCAATTAATTTAAATTTTAGAGCATTATGTTTCACAACTCAATCTAGGTAGGCATAATATAAGAATTAAATTTGATTTTAATACTATAAACATTTTTATAGCCTGAACCCATCGAAGATGGGAAATCAGAGCATAATATTTTGTTATTTTATTTTTTTTTATATATATGTGACAGAAGCAGGCGTGGCAGAACCCGAAAAGTATGTTTATTCTTGCTTCTTTCGATTTAATTCCGCACCGATCTCATCAGCTATAATGACTATCCCATTGCTCTTAAAATATCTCTGCACTGCACAAATTCAACTCTACTTTGGCTGTGCGCATTTCCCTGGCATAGTTAGAGCTGTGGACGTCTGTGCTAATGATGTGCAAATAGTCGTCGAGGGCAGACCCACGCAACCAAAAAATCTAGGTATATACATATATATGTAGTATATAAGTAGAGATATGAAGATATATAGAGACAAAAGCCGTTGACAATTGAGACACAGTTTATTCAGTTGCTGGCAGCAGGAGAAGTGCAGCATTATGAAGCAAGGAAGACCCTTCAATTAGCTCGTGGTAGAGAGACACACACACCAGCACACCAGCACACCAGCACACCAACACACACACGCATACACACCCACACACATAATCCAGTGACTACCCCTTTGGCAAATGCGATATGTTGATATATCCTGCCTCTGTCCCTAAGCAGCGGCCACCTTCACTGCTCTCTCTCTCTCTCTCTCTCTCACTCTGTGTGCGTGTGCGTCTGTCTTGTGCCACATCCTTTGTTGCCAGTTCGTTCCTTGTGTTTTATTTTCTTCGCTTTTATTTACCCATGCTGTTTGATGGGCTGCCTAAAGACCTGTGCATTGGGCACGCATTGTCGCTCTGGTTGGGGTTGGAGCTGGGGTTGGGGTTGACAGGTAGTTAGTGCCTGGTGCCGGGGGTTGCTGGCAAATTGTTAGTCTCAGATTACATGGTGGTACACTTAGAGCCCCTTTCCCTCTCCTGTCCCCTGCCGACCCTTGCAGAGTTGGGTGGCGGCGACACGTCACCAATTGCGACGTCTCAGCTCGACGCGTTTCGTTTATTTACTCGAAGCGGGCGACAGCGACTGTTTGAGCCACCACCAGCGAACCACCGCACCACCGCACCACCAAGCCAACGTCGTCATGTGTGTGACGAAAGGGTGCGGTGCCAATTACAAAAACAGCAACGGCAACAGACGGCACGGAAGTGGTTTTGATTTAATGTCAAGATGCCGACGCCGACGCCGACGCCGACGCTGTCGAAGAATGACGCAAGATAAACAGCTGCTGCTGCTTACCGGCCGCAGCAGGTGGCGACAGGTAGTCAACAAGCCAGAGCCAAAGGCAGCAGCATCCGATGCCAACTTTGAGCAAAAAGCAAATACACAGAGTTAGTATACAAAATAAAAAGAAGAAGAAATATATATATATATATATAAATATATACAGAAAGTATTGTCGGCTCGCTTAGAACTGTGCGCGAAGGCGACTTTGAACAGGTGGCAGTCCAGAAGTATTTGTTTTGGCTACGATTACGATTAGAGAGCTGCAAGCGACATTGATGGAGCTGCTGCCGCAGCTGAGAATGCATTCGAGTAGTGAAATATCAGCTCGATATATATGATAGAACATGTGTCTGAATCGTATTTGAATAAGCGCCGTGGGTAATCAAAACTTGTCTTTGTTCTCGAATATAAAAGTGAAGACAGATAACTGGCAATTCCATTTGTCTAGTTGGCCATCAAATATTCAAGATTCGAATAAGACAAGTTCGACACTTCGACTTCATTCTCTGAGCTTATAATAAACTCAATGTGTGCTTTAAATACATATACTTATTGTATTATCTCATGTTGACTTATGATTTCTGCTCACATTGAAAACTTCCTTTGTAATATTTGAATTGAATTGAAATGTAATAAATATAGCCCTCGTTTTCCTACTGCGCGCCTCATTTGCTGTGAAGCAGGCGAAAATGTATTCGTTGCGGGCCATCTATCATTATTGCTGCCTTTAAATGATATTGCTGCGAAGTACGACTGAAAATCAGATCAGTCACGCAATTTGATTGTCTTGCCTGCGGTTGATTTAATTTGTAATTGCAGCTAAAACGAGATTTTCAGGCAGCTCGGCAAGACTCGAGCCAGCGCAGTCGACGGCGGGCAAAGGTGGGCGGGCCAAGACTGAGAGGCGGTGGTGGGTTGGTGGCTAATGCTCGCCTTGGGTGCGTTTGCGGCTTATTGGCAATCAGAATCTAGACAATATAGCATGCACTGTGCGAAAGCTGTACATATTTGTGCGGGGGACACAATTTAAAGGAGGGTTCTCCTGTCAGCTCAGTCAAAGCTTGAGCTAAGAGGAAAGGAAAAGCAATTTAGGGCTAGATTTTATGAATATACTCAATATAGTTTTGGCAATTTCGCGCAGTGCAGCGCCTCTTGCTTGCCAGGCCTCTATTACTCCTACTGCTGCTCCTGCTCCTACTTCCGACTCCTGCGCTGGCGTGTGCGTGAGCGTGTGGGCCTGCCTATCTCTGATTAGCATAATTGGCTGCCTGTTAAATTTAGCGTTTAATTAATATATGAATTTGTCTGGCAGCCAGCAACAGCAAGCAGCTGGACCCTGTAAGTTATACTAACATATAACACATAAATGTGTGTGTGTGTGTAAATAGATATACATTTGTATGTATGTAGTTGTATGAATTATTGGACTGCTTTAAGCGACATGTGCTCCAGTTTCCACTTCCTGCCAGCTCATCAGAGCCACTTGAACAAAGCCTTGCCATAATTGACTTCTAGCCCAAGCAGCACACGCACACACACACGCACAGAACACAATCTGGATGTGTGTTGGAATGTGCGCTCCAGTAAGCCAAGCGAAACAAATTTCCCAGCCCTCGCCCTGCACTTAACATGTTCATCAATTGCTCGACGAGACTTTCGCCATAGACATAGACAAAGTGTTGAAGTAAGAGCTTGGCGAGGCGTCGAGCAGGAGGCGGGAGGCGGGAGGTGGGTGGGAGGTGGTGAGAGGTAGGTGAGTGTGGCCAAAGGCAGACATGGGAATCTGGTCATACACCAAATAATGCAGCAAACGGTAGCCGTGGGTGGGCGAGGGAGGCGGGCCCAAAGCGCAAGGCTGCAGAAGAAGTCAAGTCTGAGCCGTGAAACTGTTTGCCACTGAAACAAAAAATTGCATTTCGTGTTGGGAACTGGAGCGACAACAACAACAACAACAACAACAACTATCGCGGCAAGTGCAGTACAATCGGTGGGGCTGGCCCGCCCACGCCAGAGAGGCAAAACACAATTTATTAGGCGCCCACGCTGGCAGCTCGCTGAAAGCAAAGAGCAGCGAGCCGTTTGATTAATCGCTCGCTAATCAGCAATGGCTCAAAATAAAAGCTGGACAGAAAATGCAGATCTAATTTACTTAAGATCCAAACATCTGTTTCAACCAGCACAGCCTCAATAAGCCCTTGTTTGAGTGCTGGCAGGAGCACGTGGCTGGCACAGTTTGGGACTTGGCAATAGCCGAAAGGCCTAAATGGTCACGTTCTTAATTGCAAAGCCATATTCGTTTCGGAAATAACTCAACTCGAATGCCCTCAAGCGTTTTATGTTGCTAAAAACGTTCAAATTGTTCAATTTTCCTGATTTAGATAAAAATATTTAAATCACAAAATGAAATCTCGTATGAAAACGTAGTCAAAATGAAATTATGGTTGTAATCTAATTATTACAATAATCTAATGTAATGTTTAATAAATCATTAGGCTCTGAATAAATGCAATATAATATATATAAAATAATTGATGGAGTTTTTAATTAATCATTAGGCTCAGAGTGGATCTCTAAGAAATCAAAGAGTTTTTGGAAATGGAACTAACTGTTATACCCAGAGCTTGAGCTGGAGCTTTCTAGAAACAGTTTTCATTCTGCTTTTGCAGTTTTTCTTGGGCTTTCTTTGGTTTGGTTTTGGCCAACAAAACTCATTTAGTTACAGCAGACACTTAATTTAACTCGCACACTTGACCCTCTAAATGTCATCATCATCATCATCATCAGCATCGTCATCATCAGCGTCATAAACGAGTTAAACGAGTTTGCGGCGCGACCTCAAGGCGAATTCCGCCACTTTAAGAATTCACACTTGGCACGGCTCACTCGATAGCTATAGGAGGAGATTTCTAGTGGCTGACTGGGAGGCGTGGCAAGGGCGAGCCGGCAGTTGTGATTAGGCGCAGTTGATGAATTCGCGCGGCTTATGCAAATCACAAATGACATGCTCAATAAAGCAAAGCTCTGCCTAATTGCCAGCGCACTCATGGAAATGGAAAGCGTGGCTGGGCTCTGGGCAGATGCCAGCCAATGGCTAATGAACTCGCCTCAGAGTTGGCAACAGAAACTGCAATCGAATGAGCCACTCGCTCGGCTGTTGGGTAAACAGATACCAGAACTCACTTTGAGCTCTATGGAGGTGGTGGGTGGTGGGTGGTGCGAGAGGTGGGTGGCAACAGTTGCGCAAATGTGCACAAAAGACGCCAACAGGTGCGAGCTCATTTCGTTTCGCAGCTAAATAGCCGCCCATCTATTTATTCAGTTCCACATTTCGCTGTTTTGTTCTCGCTCTCGTTTATTGCTCAGTTGATGTGTCGATGCTTTACTTTCAATTTTCGTATTGCTCAACTGTTTGCACCCTCGAGGCAATGTCAGCTCCGAGCCCCACTTTATGCTAGCCGCAATGTGCAAATGCAGCTCAAATTTGTTGTGTTGTGATGGCCAGCAAACCGAAAGTGATGCAACTTTGGAGCAGACGCCAAGCTCAGCAGAAATACGTTGTTGTCAACGTCGTTTACCCTGCCACAGACACGGAAAGAGCCAAGAGACACAACAGCAACAGCAACAGCAACAGCAACAGCAACAGCAACAACGTCTCCCGGTCTCAGCTCCAGCGCCAGCTTCAGCCCCCGCGGGGCAGCAACGTCTTTAGTTTTTCTGCTGCTGCCTTGGGCAAACAAATGCCTCGCCGGGAGACGTTGTCAGTCGTCACTCTGTAATAATCTTCAACTAACAGCTGAAAAATAAAACAAAGAGCTACAACAGCAACAACAACAACAACAGCAACAACACACAGTCTGTTGGTGATGTTGCTGATGATGATGAGTCGGAATGGGCTGGAATGATGACATGGCTGTAAGTCAATGGCAAGCCGAATGCATATCGAAGCCAAACAGAGATGTGCGCGTGACACGAGGCAGTCAAGAGAGGCCGCAGTTGCCAGTGTTTAATACATAGTTTTAGATTAATTTTAATTTTTAATAAATCAAAAAAACTGTCAGAATGCTTGAAATGATTTAAATAGAAATTAAATATTTCTTAGCTAAAATAAATTATATAGATGATATAAATTGTTGTATATATTGGATGTAAATAAATCATACTATACAATATTTTAAACAATTCACAATCTAGTCTAGGCACAGAACAGAACAGAACTTTCAAATATCGCAAGTCCGAATTGCCTAATTATTAATCGTAGTCGTTGCCTAAGACTTTGACAGAAAAATAAATATGGCATTCGGATTGAGTCATTTGATATTTTGTATAATATTTAATAAATTAATTCTTACATATATGCAATATAATTGATTTATTAAAATTGAATCAATCAGCTGATTGTGGAGGTACTTAACTTATCTAATTGCAGAGATATTTCAAATGGATTTATTTAGAATAGACGCTCGCTCTTCATATTTTAATATTATGAATACATTTTATAGATTTATTAATGTATGTTAATAAATCTATACAAATCTATATAGGGTTATTTAATAAAAGACACTTTTTAGTATATATTTATTACTATATATTTATAAATCTATAAAATAAATTCATAGTATTAAAATATTTCTAAAATGATTATAATTTATATACTATATAATTTATTTTGTGTATATGGAGACTAAAATTGTATCAATGAGAAAGACAAAGACATGGCAACGCGTCGATTGCCATCTCTAATGGGAAACTTCTGTCGGTTGGCTTTTTGTGCCAACAACTTTGCAAGTGGAAACAGTTATTGGAATTTTGCTTTATGCGCCGATTTAGCCATTGTCTTTGACTGCGTTGCTGCTTGTTGTTAATGTTGTTGTAGTTGCGTCTGCGTCGGGGAAACTCGTGCATGCAGCCAAGGCTTGCAACGTGAAGTCGCTGCCATCTCACCTTTCCCCCACTGGCTAGAGTCCCCACTCCACCCTCCCCACTCCCCACTCCCCGCTCTGCCCCCGCTGGCTGGCTGTGTAATGACGTTTGCGTCATGCGCGCGTTGTTTGCAGCGTGTAAGTATCTTTTGGCAGTCCAAAGTATCTCTATCTGTAGCTGTACTTGTGTCAAATGTAACTGTATCTATATCTCTACCTGTGTCTGTCTGTCTCTGTCTCTGTGTCTGTGCTTCATATTGTTTTGCACTTGTAGAGCTCCTTCGAGCGCTGCGTCGTGTCTGGTCTCACATTTCGCGTTTAGTCGTAAGTATTGTGTAACGTAGGTGGCCCAAGTTGGTTTTTGTTGTTGTTGCTGTTGTTGCTGCTTGAAATTGGGTAATCTATATGGCCAATATCGAATGCAACTTCATTCACAATTTGTCAAGTTTTTGACAACTGTTCAACTGGCCATATTTCACGGCGATGCATTTGCATAGTTGATCAATTTTGATAGTTTTTGGGTTAAGCTCTTTGACAAATCGCTGTCCCAAAACCCATCCACCGGCTGAAGATACAAATGTAGCGTATAGATGCGTGTGTGCGTGGCTCATCAATCAGCAACAGCCGCGCAACAATTGCAAATAGTTTACTTATTTATGGAGAGAGGGAGAGAGGGAGAGAGGGATAGAGCGAGAGAGAGAGACAGTTATAGAGTGAGAGAAGCTACCTTCTCCTTCTGGCCAAAACGTGCGCCTACCAAAATAAATTTGGGAATTTATTACTACAGTCCAGGCGAGTGCCAATTGTAGCCTAGCTGTAGTTATATGGAGCTTGCATGTTCATTTGTGGCTTGCGTGCAGCTCTAGCACACACACGCACGCAGAAATAAACACACACATGCACACACGCACACTCACGCCCCTTGTAATTTACGAGCCAACCCCCTCGAAGGCTGCCTGCAACCCTCGCAACATTTTTGCTGGCCTCTAACGAGCCTCGAGCCTCGAGCCTCGTGTCCCGTGTTGCGTGCCGCGTGCCCCGTGCCCCGAGCCCAGCTGATGGCGTTTCCTGTCCCGCTGCTTGGCCCACAGCAGCGGCCAGCGTCGTCGTCTGTTTTATGGCCACCAAAGGGCACTGAACCGCACCTTAAAAAGGCGCAAAAGTAAACTCTAGCGGCGGTTTGATTAAAACTATACACACAGCACACACACACACACAGCATACACACACACACACAGACACACACAGCTGAAACTCGGAGTGAAAAATGGTCACACACAGATACACATGGGAGCAGCCTGGTTCGCTTTTAATAGTTTTTAGCTTGACCTCGTCAGCGCTCGCGTTCCCAGCCAGCAGTTCCTGTTCCTCGCCAATGTTGTTGTTGCTGTCTGTCCAGCTGTTGTCTCTGGGACTCTGTGTTTTGTCATTATTTTTGTGTCGGAAGTGAAAATTATTCACCACTCGCCATTGCCCTGGTGACTGCAACGAGTCCCTTTTGGCTGCATTTCGTTTTCATTATCCACGATCCCCTGGCAAGTCATTGACACACCTGTGTGCAACGTGTGTGTGTGAGCAGGAGTCGGGGCAGGGGCACGAGCAGGGGCAGGGGCCGGGACAGGGGCTGCTTGCAGCAAGCAATGCCATTTAATGCTCGATAAGCGGTTTACATTCTGAGGCAGAAGCCCCCTCTACTCCCATTCATGCAACAATCGTTGCTAGGAATTAGCCAGAGGAGACTAGTCGGCTCTCTTTCTCTCCCTCATTACATCTAACTCTTAAGCTCCACGCAGCGCACAACTTGACTTTAGTGCCATAAACATGTTCGCTGCGATGACTCTCTCATTAGAGTGTTATTCAAATATGTATATATAATTTAGTTATTAATGTACAATTTAGTTATTAATGTACATCATTTAATACTTTCATATGCTACCTTATATCATATCAATCATTCATCTAATCTTTCCACAACTCTATTCTGTTACTCCTTCTACATTTATTTCTTAAATTTAACTACTCTCCAAGAACTGTAAACATAAAAAAGAATTCCAGTGCTTAAAACAAATCTATATATACATATATATATATATATATATATATATATATATATATATATATATGTATATATAGATATACATGTATATATATTCATATATGCCATTTTATCCATATTCCACCTAAAATCGTAGTAACCATTAATCATCTCTAATCCATACAGTCACTTTCTTCTCCCTTCTACAAGAATTTCTTTAATGTAAGCACTCTCCCAACAGATTATCACAATATTACACTTCTTCTTCTTATAATCATTCATGAGTTCTATACAAATTGATTGCATTCCATACAATGAGTCTATGTATGCAACATGTGCATAAATTTATTTATATATATATTATTATGAACTCAACATTATCTAACTTATTTGCAGTAATAACAATTTCCTCTTCAAATTCGCATTGACGTTTAGAGCTTATTCAATAACAAAATATTTCCTTGAGCATGAAAACTTCTTGGCTGCAACTTCAGTGGACTAAAAGTCACTCGAAAAGTTTTCAAACTTTAATTACATTTGTCTGTCCATTGGCCACAAACACTCTCGCACACACACGCACTCACACACACTAACATACACACATACTCGTGCGTAGCAGAGTGCAAAGTTCTTAAGTTCAATTCGATTTGAATCCCTTCCCCCCCGCCAAGCGGCCTATCGAGCGTAACATCGTCACAGTTCTGTCGTTTACAAACTCCAGTTTATTTATTTTTTTTTTTTCGAAACTCATTTCCACCGAAAAGTTCAAATAACATTTCCGAAAACCATTTAGATGTTTTTGATAATTGTTACAACAGCCCGCACCGCATGGCATCGCCCTCCCCTGAGGCCCAGTCCCTGGCCCCTGGCCCTTGGGCCTGTGCACCCGCCTCCTGGTGGTGTAAATGACCCACATGGAGTCATTTGCAACGCATTCCTGTCCACCTAATGATCAACGCGGTTCTCTCACACAAATTATGATGGTTATCTCTCTCTCCCTCCCTCGTTCTCTCTCTTTCTCGCTCTCTCTCTCTCTCTCTCTCTCTCTAGCAATTCTCAGAGCGATCGCAACTCACAAATTCAATTAGATTTTATTGATGATTGATTTTATTTCGTGTATGAACGTGTGCGTGTGTGTGTGTGTGTGTGTCTGTGGCTGTGTGTGCTTATGGCAAACTATATATGTAATTGTCTTTAATTCAATTAGGCGCAGAGAACTTGTGAGAGGAGAACTTCAATTGTCTTGGCTCTGCCGTGGAAAACCTCACTTATGGAAAATTTCAATTTATGACTCGGAATTTGCGTAGCTTAGACAGCTTCGCTCAGACTTATATACAAAGAAATGGATATATATATATATGTATATATATATATATATATATGTATATATATGTATTTATCTGATATTTATTGGCTATATTTCCGCTGTTTAGTTATGTATGCGCAATCACTCGAGCAAACAAACAAAATACACTCGAAACACTCACGGCCCTAGCTCATTGATACACACAACTATATGCGCTTCTTCTGTCTCTTTCTGGCCGGGCCAGCGTATAGCTATCTCGCTCAGCTGTCATCATAAAGCAAATAAAATTGGAAATATTCATATGACTGCCGGGCTCATGTTATCTGCCTGCGTCTTCCTCCCTCCCTCTCCCTCTCTGCATGCCCGCTCCTGCTTTCGCTTGTTTTGCGTGAAAAAAGATATTTTATCGATATTGTAAGCAAACCATCGTTAGCTATATATATATATATATATATGTATATGTATTTATATATTGGAGAGAGGGAGAGAGCGACATACGTGCAGAGGGAGGTGGTAAATGAGCTTCATTTAGGTTCTGGCCAGTACCCAGTGGCGGGTTTCGCTCGGCATTCGCTTGCCTCATTCATAACTCAAGCATCGATCACATACTTCACAGGTTCCGCAAATGTATCTGCATCTGTATGTGAAGCTATATATATATATATATGTGTGCATGTTTATGTATCTATAGCTGCAGCTGCAATTGTATCTGTATCTGTATCTGTATCTGTGCAAGTGCTAGTTGCTATATCTGCTAAATTGCTGCCGTTGCTCGCTTAGCATTCCAGCAGCGCGGGCGAGGGGCGGCTGAGAGAGCCGCGAGAACTCGACTCATTGCATGAGCTGTGAGCTGTGACTGTGCCCAAAGTTTCATGTGCTGCCCTCCTATGCTGCGAGCTTATTGTTTTACGTCTCTCTCTCTCTCTCTCTTTCTCACTTTGTTTAGACTGTCTGTACTCAGTCAACAGAGTCTTATATAAAGCCAAAGCCGCATACAAACAGCATTTGAACGCTCAGTTCATTTTAATTGACATCGATAATTAAAAACTATTTTCTGCTTAAGTTTTGTTCCGCTTCGCATTTTGTATTCCCCTTTTTCGTTTTTCTTTGCATATGCTTCTGGCATAGCGCTCTCTCTCTCTAGCGCGTGGAGTGCGCATGAGACTTCATGCAGCTGCCGCTCGAGGCTTCTTCAGATAACGGGCATGTCTTGACTTAACCCACAGCGCGGCCTGCCAGCAATTAGCTACCAATTAATAAAGTTTTACCACCTGCTCGACCATATCTTAAAATGAGTTTATATAGCAGCTCAATCAGTGCCCGGTCTTTGCCTTGATTGCGGCGCCGTCTCCCGGAAAACTTCTTGCCCTTTGAGTCGCCTTTCGCCAGGTAGCTCAGCGTGTTTAGATAAAGAGCGGGAGCCCCTAGTTGACTCTCAATAAAAGTCTAGCTCGCTCACTCTCTCTCTCTCTCTCTCTCTCTCTCTCTCTGTCTCTCTATTTATCTCCCCTCTCTTTCTCTCTGCCTTATCGCTGCGCTAGCACGCGCTTTTAATTGAATTGTTCACATTGCACATGTAGTTAGCTTTTATCACTCGCCATGACCGAAAGTTGTTCCGGCTAGAAATTCTAGACTATGCGACGTACATACGCACATATATATGTATATATTGTACTATGTATTTCTTATCGAAAGCCATGCAGCATTATATAACTGGAATGAGTACTGCATGCCCTAGAAAATACACATATTGGAACTATATATCATATTATCAATTGTGTAACTGCATTTATTAATTCAGAAATATTAAAATATTATTTAAAACCTGCAATAATATGTATTATATATATTTTATATATTACTATAAAATTATATAGAAAACATATTATTATTAATATTATTTATTTTGTTTACTATATCACTTCACATCTGTTTATTTATTTAATAGATATTAGAATTTATATAAAATTACTATTTTTGGCCTTTGGCTTTTCATATATATTTGGCATTTCACTGCATAGAACTTGAAACAAATGGGAAACAAAACTTTTCTTTAATATTATATAATATAATATATTCTTATATTATTCTTTGTCGCTTATATCTTGACAGCTCTTATGCCATAGGCTCTCCCAATTACGACCGATCTCTGCTAATTCATGTCGCATCGTCTTTGATCTCTTCAAGTATTAAAGTTGTTCTTCCTTGCTGTATCATTCGTAAGCCGCACAGAATTATGGGTTAAAAGTATCGCACGATAATTTCAAGTTGCGGCAACATTTTGCACTTCCCAGAAACAGAAACAGAAACAGAAAAAGAAACAGAGACTGAAACACAGTAACAAACGAGACTCAAGTTGACGTTAGTTTTGTGTTGGTCTTCGCTTTTATCGTCACGTCGTCGCCATAAAACATTATGTAATGGGTCGACGGCTCCGTCGAGTGGGTGCCCGCCCCCCGAAGCAGCCTCTCGCCTCCTCTGATAACCGTTAACTGAGCCGCTGCTCATAGAGAGGCGCTATCATTGCAGCTCAGCCCCAGCTAAGAGTGGGGCTGGTGGGGGGTGCTGCATAATTAGTGGGTCAAGTACAAGTGCGAAGGGTGTAGAAACTAAAAATACATCAATTATTTACCATTTTTACAGTATCTCTCTCTCTCCTCTCCTGTGCTCCGCTCTCTGTCCCTTTCACTCTCTATATCCGTGGTTCGATCCTTATAGAGATCCGGTTTACGATAATTTTTTTTTGTTGATTTTCGCACTTTTGATTTCCGTCAATTGGTTTACAATTCACTTATTATGCAGATCGACTTTTGTTTTTATTTCATTTATAATTTTTATTATTTGTCACGCAACTTTGAAAATAGTTTTTATTTTTTTTTTTTATTTTTTTTTTTTTTTTTTGCTTGGGGGTTGATTCGGCTGTGGCCCGTCACTTTTAACTGGTTTTTACTGCTGTTGCTGTTGCTATAGGTGTTTTACTTTTCAGCTGCACTGTAATTGAAATTATGGTTTGTTGTAACTCGTTGTTGTTGTTGTTGTTGTTGCTGTTGGCTGCGGCGCATTTCAAAAATTGTTTAAGCGCCCACTTAAAATATTTGTTTTTGCAATATTTTTATTGAAGCATATATATATATGTGTGTGTGTGTGTGTGTGTATGTGTGTCTGCTATATATGCATTCGCAATGGACTTTAGTTTGTTTTTAATCAGATATTATCACACACGAACACGCACACGCACGCGTTGACACCCACACACACACACACACACACACACACACACTGGGTGGTGCCATCAATATAAATATGATTATGTGGGCGCCGAAATGTCGCTAGACTTAGTGCAGACAAGCGTCTTTATAGTGAGTGCGACACCCAACTTGGCCATATAAACAAATAAGCCAGTTGGAGCTGGCGCTGATTTATGCTGGCCCGCCGAACCGGTTCCCCAGTTAGAAGGGGCGCGATTGATACAATTTGCCAGCGGGTGTGGGAAACCCTCGTATCCCAGGGCAGAGCCAACTGAGCTTTGGGCCAACTGCAACTTCATGTGGCCAACGACTTTCACACGCCCCAAAAAAACAAAAGAACACAACAAAATAAAAGAGAAAAAAGAATCAAGGGGCGAGCAAACAGCTGGCTGACTGGCTGGCCGACCTTTGCGGCAAGGGGCAGGAAGAGGGGGGGATGGGGGTATGGGGGGATGGGGCAAAGGGTCAGCAGCAGCAACAAAAAGTTCAAAGTAAGTGGCAGTCGGCAGTGCGCAACGCTTCAGCGGAAATAATCGTAAAGTAAGGTAAAAGTAAGAGGAAGCACGGCAAAGCCAGAGACTGGCCAAGAGCCCAAACGCATTGGCAATAGCATAAAATAAAAGCCAAAGCAGAAACACAGCTGGCTAGAAGACAAAGCAAAGAGAACGGCCGAATGGAAATGGAGAATGGGGAATGGAGAATGGAGAACGGAGAACGGAGAACGGAGAATGGAAATTGAGTTGAAGTTGGACGAAGAAGTTGGCATTGGCGACGTGGACAGAGATGGAGATGGAGACGGAGATGGCCAACAACTAGCCGGCAACTGGCGGTTGAACTTGGCTAAAATAAATAAAGCCATACAAAAAGCGTACGAGCAACAACAGCAGCAACAACAATTGCGGCTTGCGACTTGGGCTTGATCTCAACTTTAATTCTTGTGTCACACAAAAAGTTTCGAGTGCCCATGGAAAGTGCTTGAGCACGGGGTATACGTGTTTGCTTGTCGAGTATGTAACAGCCAGAAGGAGCTCGGAGTGCAGCATTTCTTAAATTTGGTCAAGGCCATGCACAGAGTGGAACATGAGAAAGATTTAGGAGCTAAGGAATACAAATTCGAAATGAGAAAGCGCAGAGTAATTACAGTTTTCCAATTATCGATAATTTTCTTCGAGCGTATAATATATAGATATATATAGATATTTTTAGTATTCCTTTTTTAGCTCTCTGCTTAGGGTATCTCCAAGTCGTGTCTCGATTTCAAGCCTTGCTTGAGCGTAAGTCAAATAGTCAAATAGCTAGAGCTACCACACTAATATACATCTATATAGATATTTAAAGTACTCCTCTTATTTGGGAGATCTCTGCTTAGGGTATCTCCAAGTCGTGCATCGATTTCAAGCCTTGCTTGAGCGTAAGTCAAATAGTCAAATAGATATAGCTGCCAAACACTATATAGATATTTGAAGTACTCCTCTTTTTAGGGAGTTCTCTGCTTAGGGTATCTCCAAGTCGTGTCTCGATTTCAAGCCTTGCTTGAGCGTAAGTCAAATAGTCAAATAGCTAGAGCTACCACACTAATATACATCTATATAGATATTTAAAGTACTCCTCTTATTTGGGAGCTCTCTGCTTAGGGTATCTCCAAGTCGTGCATCGATTTCAAGCCTTGCTTGAGCGTAAGTCAAATAGTCAAATAGCTAGAGCTACCACACTAATATACATCTATATAGATATTTAAAGTACTCCTCTTATTTGGGAGTTCTCTGCTTAGGGTATCCGCAAGTCGTGCATCGACCACAGTGGAGCAGTCCCTGACTCAGGCGAAAAGTTCGACGAGCGAGCATAATGAAAATGAAATAGTTTTGCGGGCGCATCCATAATTCAATTTGTGGCTAATTGCGAGCAGTTTTAATGAACAGCAAAAATTGTGGAGCTGGAGCCAACTGCTGCAGCCAGTTAGCCAGTCGTGTGGGCCAATTTATGGGCCCGATTCCCTTTTGGCACGCAATTTGGCCTGCAATTAAATGTTTGCAGGCGAGCAACGAAAAAGTATGTATTAAAAAGAACGAACAAATGGAAAAACTATTCGCATTTTATTTACTTGCTCTTGTGTGGAAATAACAGGAGACTTTTTCGCTTATTCACGCGATACTTTGGCAACTGCAGTTGCTGCTGTTTTCTTGTTCTTCTTCTTGTTCGTGCTCCTCTACGACTACGCTATTTTAGCCCCGAAACTTAACTGGGCTGAAATTTCAATTTGCGGACAGAGGCAGCAGCTGCAGCGGCTGCAGCGGCTTTTAATGGCGAAATTTGTGCGGTTCACGTGTAAGATTTGTGGCATAACTTAACAGATTGGCGGTTCGTTTGGTGGTTCGTTCGGTGGTGCTGCCGCCGCACTGCAGAACTGCAGCACTGAACGAGCTCTGGCTACGTGCTGGAATTTACAGATTGCTGTCTCGTCGTTATTTTATTTTTATTTGTATAAATTTAATCGAATTGAGCTGTAATGGAGCGTCTCAGCTCTAAGAAATTTGTGCGAAAACTGAACAAATAAATTTCGAACTACTTGACAAAGCCAGAGAATTCATTTCAGTGCATTTCAATCTATTTATAGATATTTGAGCTGCAGATCGAAATGAAAATATTTTATGAGAATTGTTTTGTTTCTCGAGATTTCTTGAGATTGCATTCAACTTTGAGAGAAACTGAAATATATTATTATTATTATTTATTCTCTTTTGTATTCTAAATGAATTTGTATTAATTCAAAATATTCAAATTATTCATTTTCGATTCTAAATTTATTTGGGAAACTTTTCAATTCGTATTCTTCAATGAAATAAAACTCGTGGAACATTTGCAAAAATAATTGCTCATTAAGCAATAAATAAATGTTAAGTGCTACGTAAAAGTTTCTCATTTCTGAAATTGATTTCAGAAATTTAAATTTGCTTGTGGCATTCCAAACATTTTCGAAAATATTTAATGAAAAAATAAATAGTTAAATTTTGAATATAGTTTTATGTAAAAACTACAGAGGTGTAAAAGATCGCACCAAAAGCCAAATTTCGACTTGAGATTGAGACGACTTCAGCTCGATTCAGAAATCAGCTTTCAGCACTTTGCAGTGGAATTCCCTGAAGTAGAAGAAGTAGAGTCAACTGGAGACACAACACCATCTATGGCTTCTAGGCATTCCGCATAGGTTTCTGTTCTTTCTTTTTTGCCCTTTCGCTTATGGGCATTTGCATAAATAAATATTTATTTTGTTGTATTTTGTGCGGATTTCGCAATTAATTTATGGCCCGTTTTACGGGATGATATTAATTTGAAAAATGCTTTCCATTTAACCCAATTTCCAGGTCTTGAGCTCCACTTTTTCTGTGTGTTTTTACGGTTTTATTTTATTTTTAGTTTTTTCTTTAGTTACTTTGCCTAGTTTTTTTGTTTATTAAGCCAATTTTGCTTTCTGACTCATTTGTTGTATGCGAAAGATACTGAGATACAATGAGGTAGCTAGAAGCAAAAGCACTTTTGTTCACATGCCAGCGATCGGTAATTTTATACTCGGTTGTTGTTGTTGCTGTTGCTGTTGCTGTTGTTGCTGTAGGTAAATGCACACCTTAATTCTTGTTGCTGGCCATTTTTTATAAACAATTAAATTTTGCTTTGTTCGTTTGCCTGCAATTAAAACGTTGAGATACAAATCCAGCAAAAATATCTTATGCACTTATTACACAAACTAATTGGAAACGGTTTCCGCTTTGCGAATTATTTTAGTTGAAATCGTTGTCGATGTGTCGTTGTTGTTATTGTTGTTGTTGTATTATTGTTATGATTTATTTGAAATTGTTGTTGTTTAGCTTTAGAAATGCGATAGGCAAAACTTTAACTACGTGTGTGTTGGGGTGGGTGTGTGTGTGTGTATATACTTTGATTTTTAATGCCTCAAGTTTAACTGTCGACGATGGTTGTTGCTGTTTTAGCTATTGTTGTTGTTGTTGTTGGAGTGATAGTTGTATTAGCTGTGCCTTTAGATTGTTTTTATTTATTCTTTTTAGCTTGCGCACGACGAGGCAGCTAACTGCGTTTCTGACATTAGACTGAATGGCCCGAACCAAAAACTGTCGCTGTCTGAACTTAACTGCGCCTCGGCAACGACTACCCCGACGTCGGCTCTCTCAATTGTTGCTGTTGTTGTTGTCTAGTTCGTGTGTTGGTTCGGTCGTTCGCGCGCACGTTGATATTCACACATGCTGTTAGTCCGTTAACAGCGCTGTTGTTGCGCTGTTATGCTCGTAGCAGGCAAATGACTGGCTGGTTTGGTTGGCTGCGCTGGCTTGGCAATCGTTGCGCTCTCGCATTCGTGCGCTCTTTCGTGCATGTAGCGAAGCGTAGCGGTAAATGCTTCGGGCATATAACACACATTCGGCACCGGGATCCAGCCATCGTCGTACGCGTTGCTCGCCTTTTCATCACATTTGTTTTGGTTTCGCAGTTCGCAGCGCGAAGAGCGCATACACTGTGGATGCTAAGAGAGCAGCCACACCACTGCTGGCGCCCGCACACTCTCTTATGGATTGTGTCTAGCTAAGAGAGCCGCACACAAGTTGGCTATAGCATAAACGGGTACAATTGGACAGCTTGCTTTGCTAGGGTACTTGAAAACATGAAAGCGAGTGCTGGTGCCCTGCTCAAAGGGAATATCTAAAAAAGGAAAACATAAAAACTAGAACTAGAAGCAATGCGAGCACTGACAATAAATCACGTGCGCCTCAAACTTGGCTCGCAGCTTTGGCTGTGGAGCAGCTGCTGCTCAACCCAGTCACAAGTAAAAGTTGTAAAAGTCGAAAAGAAATGCTCGCAAATCATTTGCCATGTTTAGAAAACGACGCAACTTGACACAGTTGCCAGATTATGCAACACTAACTAAACCTAACCTCAAACCAAACCAAACCAAACCAGACCAGACAACAGCTCTACGTCTAGCAACTGGCTTCAGCAACTGGAGCCCACCTAGAGACACCAAGTGTCGCTCAGACAGGCTCTGGCCAATTGCCTGCGGTCGCCTTCATTCCCACCAACAACAACAGCTACACAGCAATTTCAACAACAACATCAACAGCCACAACAACTACACTTGAAATTTCATTCACTTGGCTCAAATGCTGGTTGCTTCGAGTGCTCGTCGACTCTCGTCTATGCTCTCTAATACTCCACATGATCACGAATACAGCTACATACATATGCATATATACACATATACACATGCATACTTTACGTATGTGAATGTATGTGGAGCGTAGCGCAGAGCTTGAAATCTTTGATTGTGCATACCCTGTAATAGCAGTAAGGCGAGTTGCTCTAGGCAGTGAAGTGTTTATTGAATATGAGTTGAGAAGATATCTGAGAAGGCTGTGTAATTTGAATATTTAATTTAAATATATATATATATATATATATATATATATATATATATATATATATATATATATATATATATATATATATGCATATATAATGCATATATAAATAATATATATATATATAAATAATATATATACATATTTGACCGGTTTCTGTATTCCGATCTTTCCTAAATGAAACATACAAACGAATCTGATTCGCCCATTCTTGGTTTATATATTTTAAATAAATATATATAAAATATATCAAATTATTCAAGCAGTACAAATTATTATACACAATTAATCATTTTTTAAATTTAATTTTGCGAAAACAGAACAAATTGTAACTAATAACAATTTACAACAAATAATATTTTGCTATTTTGCTGTAAATTGTTAAATATTTATTTGCTTTAAATTAATTTTATATTTAAATAAATTATATAAATTTGTCACATTAATATAACTATTTATACATGTATATATTATTTGAATTTACTTTAATAATATTGTTAATAGTTTTCAAGTGATTTTCCGGATAGCTGCTTGACTCACGTACATACATATTTATCGATATGTGAATAAGTGAATCCAAAACGACATACACATATATATACCGTAATATATAGTCTAGCTTTAAAGGGTATCCACCAGTCAGCCTTTGCTCTCGCCTTGCTGCTCTCGCATTGCTTTTGCTGTTTGCTTTCGTTGCAACTTGCACTTTTTGTTGCACAGCTGCCGCTGCCTGGTGGCAAGTGGGAGCTGAAGTGGAGTGCGAAAGTAGAGCATTGAATTGGCCGGGAGTGTCCGATTGGCAAGCAAGCTTCATTAGTTGGCTATCCAATGGATTGTTTGCTGGTCAGGAACTGGCGCACTCCGCGCAGCCATAGCTGGAGAGGCACGAGTAGTTCAATCAGTTGGACAATTTATTTCAACGTCTATTTTCAGGAAACTAGCGCAAAGGCCTCGAACTACCCCCACGAATTCATTTAGATAATTTGTCATAAAAATTGATCAAACAAGCGCATATTGAATCGGGAAGCAGATGCAATTTGCATGTCAACTCTGCCGGCCCCGCGCCCTGCATGTGTGTGTGTTTGGGTGTGTGTGTGTGCGGGCTTAGATTTGGTTTAGTGCCTGCTGCGCCCTACAATGACAGCCAGTCACGATTTCCCATTTACAGTATTTATTTATTCATAATTTTGTTCAATTTTTCTTGTTGTTGTCGCATAATCAGCGTCGTTTAGTGGAGCTGGGCAGGAAGCGAGCGGCAGGGGAAAGGGAAAGGGTCCTGGCCATGTTATCGCCAACTGACAAGTTACCCCAAATATTTGGCATTTCTTTTGAGGCAACTTCGGCTTGATGAACAAAAGCAAATTGCTTTTTGGTCGAATTGTTGTTGTTGTTGCTGTTGCTGTTGCTGTTGCTGTTGCTGAACTGTTTGTTGTTTCATGTCAAAGCGTAATTACTATGGAAATAATATTTTGGACTAAAACTAACTACAGTTAAGCCGGCGCATGCATTGTAGGTCGCCACGTGTCGTTTTTTGGCTCATCTGACGTGATTTGCAGTCATAACTTGCCTCAGTTTATTGCCTCACATTTGCATGGCCTAATCAGCGAGCGAGCGAGCAGGAGTGAGTGTGCGAGAGAGAGAGAGAGAGGGTGGAGGATGATACGCGTTCTTGTTTACACGCCAAAAACAAAGTTGTTACAATTATGGGAAGCCAAACAGCCGGTGCGGAACTGCAGCCCAGAAGTGCTCTAGCCCAATTGAATGGCATCCACAACACGATCCACACACACACAGGTAGCGGCGTGTGTTCATTTGGCCAGAGCAGCTGCTGCCGCCGCTTGCCTTTTGGCCAACTGCTGCTGGGCCATAATAAAGAACGAACAGACATTAAGTCAGGTGCTTCAGCTGTTTCTTTGGGGGTTGCTTTTTCGGGCAAGGTGAATGCACCGGCTGCTGGCCACAGCGGTAACGAAAACCAGTCTGGAGTAATTCATGCAATTGCATTTGCGCTCGTAAATGCCACACAAAAACAATGACAATGGCAAACGCCTCTAAGCCCTGGCTGCCAGTCTGACCACGGTCCACAGGTCCAGCCGTCCATAGTCCAAGTCGAGTTCCAGACATGCCCAGATCGGTGACCCGCTGCCGAGCAGGGGCCCAACTCGAATTCCGACCAGTCAGGCCAGTCATTGCGGCACTCGCTAGCCATAAGCTTTAGCATTTTGTTTTGTTTCTTGTCTTCCAGCTCACCAAAAAAAAAAAAGAGTTTCACACTGGTTACGTACAGCTCTATGTGAAGGTAAACAGAAAACAGAAAAATGTGCTGCGGCTCACTTTTTACTTATCATATTTCATTTGCCTACACAAAGAGTTGACAGCCAGCGAACAGAGTTCAGTTAATAGCAGGAGAAATGACTCCATGAGGAATGGATTGGATGGATCCAAAGAAGTCAAATATATAAAGACATATTTAATAACAATAATTTTTAGTTGTTGCTTATTCAATTAAAAAATCATCAAAAGGTTTCTTTAATATTTAGAGTAAATTAAATCCAAAGAACCAGATTAACTAATATAGTTGTTGTTGGGTATTTACCTATATGGTATTACATTTCGAATTTCAATAAGCATTTTCAATAATTTATAAGATAGCTAAGAATCATTCAGAACAAATTATTTTCATAAATTTCCATTGATGAGTAATTATTATTATAAGAATCTAGAAATGGAAAACTTGTAGCAATTCGGTAAACTTGTATTATTTTTTATTGTGATATAATTTATTATAATATTCTAATATTATATTTTTATAATATTCAAATATCATATAATAATTAGTTTATATATTGTATACCCATTTATAAAAGTAAAATGAGTATATTGGTTCTGTGCAATGTGCTCCTTGCTGGCATCCATTTATGTATAGCCTGGAATTATAAGGTACAGATAGTCAGGGAAATGTAGTAGTAGTATTATTTCCCCTTTTTGGCTTTTTTATGGCATCTTTGACTGTGAGCAAACACACCTTTCCTTTAATGAAAATAGTAGTAGACATACTACTAAATGTTGAATAAAAAATGTTGAGCCTAAGAGGCTGAATATCAACCTCTAAATGAATAGCAATATACATATGTTAAAATTAATGTTCGTTTCAAATTGTTTTCAAAAAATATTGAGTTTGATGCTACTATTTTAGTAATACTACTATTTTATATATGCACATATTTTTTTTTAATTTACAGCCATTAAAGTTATTGCCAAAAATGTAAAAAATAATACTCTAGTTAAATGGGTTATAGAGTTAAATAAAATAAAATAAAATATTAATAATTGAACTTATTATTGATACGAATTCTAAAAAATTTCACAACTTTCTACATTCAGCACTTCCATTTTTATAAAAGATATTCAGTCTAAAGCATATCAAATAAAGAGACTTGTTCAGAATTCTCTCCTCCAAGCAAGAATATCTCTTGGTTATTCAACTGAAA
This sequence comes from Drosophila mayaguana, assembly GCA_037075325.1. Classification (NCBI taxonomy): domain Eukaryota; kingdom Metazoa; phylum Arthropoda; class Insecta; order Diptera; family Drosophilidae; genus Drosophila; species Drosophila mayaguana. Next base: position 13,128,773 of record JBAMCG010000037.1, on the reverse strand, counting down.
ATGCGGCCTCTCATTGGCTTCAAGCTTTGTGGAGTGCAGCAACTCTTTCTTAATGATCGCAGCTTTATTGAAAGAATTTGAATAGCTCTGCTTTTCCCCATTTATAATTTGCAGAACTTTAGCTCCCACTGTCTTCAGTGCAAAGGCAGACAATGAACAATCATAGAAATGCATTATGCATGGCAGATTAAACAAAAATTATTAGCCAACAACAATTGCCTGGGGCAAGGGGAGGCAGAGAGGGAGGGAGGTAGACTTACTGCGAGTTGTGCTAGGCAAAAATATTTTTGAGAATTACTGGGAAAAGCGCACGTTCAATGCACTTTGACCGCTCCTCCGTATCGGAATCTAGAAAATATGGTCAGTCGGAATGAATAATGCAGAAGTCGGCGGCAGCTGACGCCATAATGCAATAAACAGCGAAGCGGGTTGAGCGACGGCATAGCGGAGCAGCCGAGTGGGTGAGCCGACGCCACTGTAGGAGAGGGGGCGTGGCAGGGGTGTGGGCAGATTGACAGGCGATGGGGACGGCTATGCCTCAATGCGTGCGCAGCGGCGAATGCTTCCGTTTCCGTTCTTAATAGCTTTATTGTGATTTACTCAACAGTGGCAGCAGCAGCAGCAGCAGCAGCAGCAGCAGCGAATAACAGAAACAACAACAACATTAAGCAAAAGCAATCAACTGAATTACAACAGCGTTAAAAGTGCATTGATGAAGGGGCAGGAACAGCAACAACACAAGCAACAACGATGTCACGAATAAAAATAATAACATTAAAAAAAAAGAGACAAAATACAAGTAAAATAGTAAAACAAAAGCAACAACAACAGTTGCAATTACGATGAGCACAATTAAGGCAAACGTAAAAAGCGTAAAATCCAAAGAGAATTTTAAATGGGGCTTTCAATTTTATAAATGGGAGAGCTATATGTCGCATTATCTTGAAATGTCATCTAGTATATCGCTCTCTTTATGTATATGTGAAACTCAGACTGTTTGAGCTGCGTGACTGATTGGCCGATGGACTGATTGATCGAGAAGTTTGCACAATAACAGGCGAAAATGGCCGCAAATGCGGCAGCTTTTGTTTTCGACGGAATACGTTTTAAAAGCTATACTTGGCCAAAAATGAAATTCATATCAGGGCAAACGAGTTTTACTGAGTGAAAATCGAGCACATAGGGGTGAAAATTTCTTTAAAAAAAAGTTGAGTATCGCATTCCACCACACACAACAAGAGGAGTTAATTAGGAAAGCGAGCATTGGGAAATCTTGCTCTTCGAATTCGAATTTCAATTTACTTAAATACCCAACTCAAGCAACTTTAACTTTACAATTTTAGTTTTGCAAATATTTATAATTTAATCGAGATAAATAGAAGTAAAACTCAATTCAAAGAGGAGCCTAACTGACAGCTGAATGCAACATCTGAGCGATTTGAAGAGCTTCCAGTCTTTCCCTTTCCTTTTCCATCAAAAGCCATCCATTCTTTTGCACATTATGGTAGTACAACCTGCTCATTGGGATTTATTGAAGATATATACATTTCTATTCTCAAAAACAATAATATCTTTGATCTCTTTTTGACGAACCAAAAACTTGAATTTATGGCAATTCAGTTGATGCATTTCTTTAGAAAGAGATGTGCCTAAAGAGAGGCATCAACTCAAGTGATCTCCCGCAAGTTTAAGTTTTTATTGCTGACATATTCTTCAAAGAATATTTTGCACAGAGAGTTTACTACAATGCAGATTTTCAATATATAAAAAATTATGATATTCTTATATATAATATATTATATTTATATTTATTTATATTTATATATTATCTATAGATAGATTATGTTCTCTGTATATATAGACATCGCTCTTCTTTTATATACGAGTTAAAGTCCTGCTTTAGATTTGGACGCTTATTCTTGTCCGAATGAAATGAAATATATTTAATAACAAAATTATTAGCAAAGTTGGCAAGAAACAGTTGCTGAACATGCTCATCAGGATATGCACGTGAATATCGCATTTGTATTCCTCCCACCGACCTCAAGTTTGCAAGTTTTTTCCTCATCTTTCGGTCACATTTTCTATTGGCATTAGCATATTTGGTTGCCACGACTCCTCTGCTTCGCAGGGCTCGTGCTATGCCCCTAACTTGGATTACCTTTTTCGTTTAGAGATACCTTTTATTTACAGGTGAATTTGTTGTTTCCTTCGATGGCTTTAACTTGCGTAAATTGAAAATTCTTCAAAAGAATCTCAACTTAATGAGTCAGAAAAGTGTCACCAGAGGTTAGCCGTTTATTATGGCTGCAAGGGGAGTTGTCAGCAGCAACAACAACAACTGCAACAACAACAACAACATGTGGAACTACTACAGCAAGAACAACTCGTTTGCCTTCGGCATTGTGGCTTTTAATGAACTTTATGCCCACCCGCTTCCGCCTTTGCTTTGCTCGCTCATTTTCAGTTTTATTTTTTCTTTTTTTCCTTTTTCTGCTGTCTCTTTGCGCATTTTGTGCGCGCTTTAGCTTTATGCTTTTGACACGCACAAACACACGCACACACACACACACACACACACACACAGGCACACATGCAGAGAGAGACAGTATATAGACAGGTATGTGTAATTATTTGTCACACCTGAGTTGGCGCACGGCTCAGACAACCGACAACCGACAACCAACAACCAACAACAGGCAACAACTATACAAAAGGCATTTGGTATTAAAAAAAGGCGTCTCACTTGGCTGAGCCACCAGCGAAGCGGCCAACCGACCAACCACTTTTCTAAACGCTATGTGCCACACTCACAGACACACTCACTCGCACTCGCACTCACATTCACATTCACATTCACATTCACATTTACACTCATTTCTATATAGTTGACGTCTGACGGTATGCCACATTATGTACTCTATATAGCGAGATACATACTTATTTATACCCCGTAATTTGGCCAAAGACTGAGTAATGTCTGTCCGCCTGTCCGTCCGTCTGTCTGTCTGTCTGTCAGTCAGTGAGTCAGTCTGTCCGTCTGTCAAACAGAACAGAAATTCGCTTCATATTTACCTTTTCACTTCCTTCTTCCTTTTCCCTCCCACATTTTTTGTTTCATTGAATGACGTAAGCGCATTGTTCCACGACTTTGACCAACGATATGGCTGCCTCCTAACGCTCTCTGGTTGGGGGTAGAAACTCCACGTATATTCGAGTATACCTGGCATAAAGTTTGATTGACACACTCATACATATATTAATTTGAGCACTATTGAGGCGATTCTCTCTCCTTCTCCCCCTCACTCACTCTCTCTCTCTCTCTCTCTATTTGGGAAGTGGGCATATTATTGAATTGTTTACACAGGACTCAAGCCAAAGTTGGCAGGCAGCTAAATTTCATGTTGCCGAGTAGAGAAGTTCTTATTTTTTGATGCCCTGAGCAAGAGAAGAAACTGAAAACTGTCCATGCTCAACTGAATTTGGCTCTGAAAACAAAATGTTATTGTTTTATTTGAAGCCATGAAGTCTGTACAGCAAATATTTCGTTTGCTTAGCATTTAGAATTTGTAAGCTTTTCCTATTCATATATCGAGTGTTTTTTTAATCAGTTTCAGTCACAGTCCAATAAAGAGATATAAAATAAAATATCAATAGAATTGACTATTTTGAATTGAAAATTGTTGAACATTAATGCTTTATTTCGTTTTATTTTCAGTTATCTAACTAAATCTTCTGCTTTTGTGTTCGCTTTTCATTTTCCAACGAATTCCCAACTTCTATTGATGTTATTCTCCTTTAGTATTAATATAATAAACTCCCCTTCTATTTCTTATTGGCCTGCTACAATTTTAATATGATTTCAGCCATGTGGAGTAAAAAACGCAATTCGAATTTTCACTTCGATTCTCTTTGAATGTTGATTTGAAGGTGCTCAATTGCTTCTCTCTGTATGCAAGACTCCTGGTATGATCATTATCATCAAGCGTAAGCCTGGCCTGACATCGATCCCTTTTTATGGATGTTATAAAACGTAGAAACAGCTGCCAACTTATCCATGACTGAACCGAGACAATATTTCAATAAAATACAACAATTTACAATCCATTCTAATATAAGTTGTTCCATAATGAAATGCTAAGTCGAAACTCAGCCAACGCCTCATTTGTTTTAAGGTTTTTTTTTTGCCAACTCAAAGTTGTGAAACTTCAAGAAATACATCCGGTATAGCTTTAAGGCAAGGAAAACTATTTTTGAGCATGGAAGGACATTTGCAACATCGAGTCCTTGTGTTAGTTTTGTGACTTTGTATTGACAGAAAAGTTTTATTATGCATTTAAAATATTTATCTTCTTTTTTCACAGGGCTTTTCACTCTCTACACTCATTATTCATGTCACAATTTGCAGGGTGAATCATTATAGAGTCCAAAGTCAAGTAATTATGTTTGTTCTAGTGCTAAAGTGAATGCTAGATCTACCTATTAGAGAGGGGGGATACTTTCTATGGTCAGTCATCGACTGCAGTGGGTCTTTGCAATTTTGAATGCAAGTCTGGTATTTGGATAATTTGTTGTGTGATTGAAACGCACATTTGGGCAATTGACCGGTGGGTGATTCGCAGTGCCGTTAGATGGGCATGTGGAGCAGCCCGAGCGGGGCAGAGAATGGCAACGAAATTGAACTCCGCTTGACTGGTCAGCGCAACGTGCAACAATTTGTGGCAACAGCGCCACGGGGTGGCTGCCACTGCCGCCGCCGCCGCCGCTGCTGCAGTGTGTGTGATTCGTGTCCGGAGAGCTGCGACCACATTTGAATTAAGCCAAGTGGCTCGTGGCTCAGCGCAAAGCCGAACTAAGCCAAAGCGTTAGGCGGGTTCTTCTTGGCCGTAGGCCCGACTGCCACTGCCACTGACATGGCTATGCCCCACACTCTTGGCCGCTGCGCGAGGGTTTCACCTGATAGCCAATTGAAATAATGCAGCTTGTCAAGTGAATCACTTATGCAGTCGTCGCACTCGCCGACTTTTAGAGCGGCTCTCTCGGTCATTTGACTTGCGGTTTTTCGACCTGGCCGCACATCTATCACACACATGCGTCTAACTGCATTCGTATCTGTATCTTTATCTTTATCTGTATCTGTCGCTTGTTTTTGTAATTTATGATTTCCTGCACAATTTGCATGCGAGATTAAAATATCAAAACGCGAAGCCGCTTGCGCTTAATTGCAGCGCCATTCAATGTAAATTAATTTATATTTGTTTCGGCTCTGCTTAAATGTGATTAAATTAATTACTGCGTTTTACCTACGAGACGAGCGTTGACTCGACTATGCCGAGTGCAGCTTATGGCACGCCAATGCAACGATTTCAATCTCAAGAGTTGACAGACGTGAGAGCTAAACACGCCAGCAGCTCAGATAATCGCGACTCTTTGTTTCGATTTGCAACTGCATTAAATAGTCGACGGTCGATTTATCAGATATTCAGCTTATGGTAGTCAAGTGCCGTTGGCAATAATAAAAATAGTAGTAGAGACAATAAAGTCAAGAGGAAAGCTTTCTCAGCATTATACATAATCATCTATATATCTGAAATTGTAGGGTAATCAGTGCATACTAATTTCGTACTATTCCATGCTATTTGCCCAAGAGCTGGCCCGAGCTATCATAGTTAATGCATTTAATTAATTTGCAGTTAATCTTACATTTAATATGTTAAATGCAGCATGCCTTAATTGTCATAGGCGTCTTTGCCTATACATGTACGATTATAGATATCCAAATATGCATTAAGACATAAGCATTAGGGGTATTAAGAAGTTGTTGAGATTTACACTAATGCTACGTGGTCTATGGGCTTCAAATAGTAATTGTAGTAGATGTAAATAGTAGTAGGGGAAGTAAATGAAATAGTGCAATTATAAGCCATAGTAAGTAATAGTAGTAGAAAAAGTAGTAATAGTAGTAGAAAAAGTAGTAATAGTAGTAGAAAAAATAGTAATAGTAGTAGAAAAAGTAGTAATAGTTGTAGAAAAAGTAGTTATAGTCGTAGATATAGTAGTAGTTAGTAGTCGTAAGTAGTAATTGTAGTTGTATGTAGTAATTATAGTAGTAAGTAGTAACAGTAGTAGATAAAGTGGTAATAGTAGTAATCAGTAGTAATAGAAGAAAAAGTAGTAATAGTAGTAGAAAAAGTAGTAATAGTTGTAGAAAAAGTAGTAATAGTAGTAGAAAAAGTAGTAATAGTTGTAGAAAAAGTAGTTATAGTCGTAGATAAAGTAGTAGTTAGTAGTCGTAAGTAGTAACAGTAGTAGAAAAAGTAGCAAGAGTAATAATAGTAGTGATAATAGTAGTAATCAGTAGTAATAGAAGAAAAAGTAGTAATAGTAGTAGAAAAAGTAGTAATAGTAGTAGAAAAAGTAGTAATAGTAGTAGAAAAATTAGTAATAGTTGTAGGAAAAGTAGTTATAGTCGTAGATATAGTAGTAGTTAGTAGTCGTAAATAGTAATTGTAGTTGTATGTAGTAATTATAGTAGATAAAGTGGTAATAGTAGTAATCAGTAGTAATAGAAGAAAAAGTAGTAATAGTAGTAGAAAAAGTAGTAAGTAGTAGTAGGAATAGCAATAATAAATGTAGTAATGGTAGTATTAGTGGCAGAAATGGTAGTAGGAATAGTAATAATAAATGTAGGAGTGTATTCCCACATACCATTCCAATGGTAGTACTAGGTATAGGAATAGTAGGAATATTAGTATAAGTAGTAGGAATATTATTCTTATTAGCAAGTTAAATTAGAAACAATTACATATCGTATCAATATATAAATAAATAAATTTAATAGTAGTAGAAACTATAGGAATGTAATAGAAGTAGCAATAAAAATAGTAAATGCTGTAATAGAGGTTGTATGTGGCAGTAGGGGAAAAGGTGGTCGATCTAGTAATAGTGAAAGGAGTAGTAGTAACAGAGTAATTATAACAACAGTAGCAACAGGAGCTACTCCACAATGACTATTCTAATTACTATTAATACTAGGTGATAGTAGTTAGTTAGTAGTAGTTAATAGTATTAAAAGTAACAAGTAAGAAAGCTCTAGTCGAGACTGCTCGACTAGGAGATACCCTGATCCCTACAAAGAGCTGGTATTCACGCACGCATAAGCACGCGCTCTGTTAACTGCGCAGTAAGCAGCGACTGCGCTTGGGCTGCGCTGCTGTGTGGGAAATACTATGAGAATTTTGTTGCTGAATAATTTCTCCTGTAGTAGGACTATCTTCATCAAACTTTCAGAACGTGATCACAATGTGCAAATGTGTATACATTCCAAAGCACAAGTCTCTAGTACTTAAAATACGTTTTTTGCAAATTGGGGGCGAAGGGGGCGTGGTATCCAAAATCTGTAAATGACAAAATTTGCGTATTGACCAGATGTATATACACACCAAATCTGAAGTCTCCAGGTCTAAAAGTATTAAAATTACGGTGAATAAACAAAATCAATTTATCGATTATTCGCGATAAAAAAGTAATCGGACGAGTTATCGAAAATAAAAGATAAACTTGTACTGCGTATGGTATACATGAGTATGCATACAAAATTTGAAGTCTCTAGCTCTTATATCTTCTGAGATCTAGGCGTTCATACGGACGGACGGACGGACGGACGGACGGACGGACGGACGGACGGACGGACGGACGGACAGACGGACAGGGCTATATCGACTCAGCTCGTCGCCCTGATCAAGAATATATATACTTTATGGGGTCTGCCACGCCTCCTTCTGCCTGTTACATACTTTTCACAAAACCATTATACCCTGATTTCCCATTTTTAATGGGATCAGGGTATAAAAATAAAGATGCTTATGTGATAGCTACAGAAGATGGACCTCAAAAATCATCCCCGATCTAGAAAGCACGATGAAACGTCTTTTTTTTAGACAAATCCTCTCGGGTCCTGATTACTTTCAAAAATATCTAAATAAGATGAGGAAAACTACCGAATCCAGCAGCATTTACTACTAAAGTGCAATAGACACGCTTTCCCTAACTGTGAAAGGAAAGAGCTGTCTTAGTAGAAAAGCAACTGTGCTTCATCTAGATACGTGGATAAAGTGTGCCGTGGAACAAGTGTGACCTGGACGCAGGCCCACAGATGGCAATGCTCAGTTAGAGCACATTCGAGGGCTCCACTGTGAGGGTCAGCGGAATAGCTGCTGGCCCCAGGGTGGTATTGAGCCCTAGAAGAGGAGGCTTTTTAGTCGGTAAGCAGTCTTGCAGTCCGACATACCGGCCAGAGCGACGACCTGGCATTTTTACCTACCTCAGCCACAAAAAAAAACAAAATTAACTATAGAAGGCGCTTATATCCTGCTTGAATACTTCTTTTAGTTTAATAGAATCAAAGATTTGTGATATTCGTGTTACTCACCTTGGCAAAAGAAATGTCGCAGCTGAGTTTAGTGCTCTGGCTCCAGTTAAAGTCTGTAAATAAGAGATGGAGATAAATCGAATGAGATAAATATTGAGCTTTAGTGTATTATCAGCGTACTGCTGATTAAAGTGGCAAGAGGAAGAAGAAGAAGCAGAGCCAAAACAAACCCAAACACTTGATTACGATGGCTTCAGATTGATGCATTCAATAAGAGAATCTACGAGCAGCTGCAGCTTTCGACCTTTTTGGCACACTTTTGAGCATCCTCAGGCAGGAGCAGGAGCAGGAGCTGTCTCTCTCTTTCGGTCTCTTTTTAGCTTTTAGTTTTATTTCAATGCAATTGCAAAATGCGCTTCTTGCGATTCAATTCAATTTATCTTTGATTTTCACTGCTGCACAGCAGTTGTACATCTCTCTCTCTCTCTCTCTCTCTCTCTCTCTCCCTTTCTCTCTCACATTCACCCGCTCACTCTCACTCCCGATTTGAATCATTTCGTATGTATTTCGCTTCAGTCAGCTTTAAATTTAGCGCTCCATGTCTCCCTGCTACTCAATGGTCCAACTAATTGCAGTTATTCCAGTGGCCATTGTCCGGTTGCTCTTTGCTAAATTACTTTGGCAATTAGCAGCTCTAAGCCCCGCCGCCCCCTGGACACCTGGTCCGCAATTCAATTTGCTTGTTGCCGCTAGAGCAGCCACGGAGCTCATTTTGTTCGCTTGTTGCACCACTCACACACACACACACACACACAATGCGCAATAGGCCAAAAAAGAATATAAAAAAAAAAAGCCAACAAAGCCTTCTAAACATGTTGTGCTCCGCCCTTTGGAGGCATTGTTGTAAATTTCGTTTTGGCACTCCTAAATTCCTTTGCTGCATTTATGCAAAGGCCCAACTCTGCCGCTGCTGCTGTTGCAACAGAAACAACAACAACAACAACAATAACAACAACTTGGTAGTAACTAATTTTATTACAACGCCACAGCAAAGAGCCCCCAACTGAATAGAGGCGACTCCTTTTCAGGGCCCCCTTTATGTGGCACTCGGAAAACAATGTCAGCTTTACACTCCGAATTTTTGCTGTTGCTGTTGTTGTTTGCTACACTGAGCAAAATTTACCATATGTTGTGTAAATCTTTAATGAAATCCGCCACAGTGGCGAACACAGAGCTGCATTTTAAAGCAGGAACAACCTCAGGGACCGCACGCTGCAGCAATTGTTGCTGCTGTGGCAGCAGCAACTACAACTGCTGCTGCTGTTGTCCGTACTGCCACCAAAGTGGAGGCTCAATTTTCTAAGCCAATTTAGTCGCACAGCGCTGGCCAATGTACAAAATTCCAAGCACAACAAACAAACAAAAGGTGTCAGGGGAGGGGTGGCAGGAGGAGGCTCGCCTGCTGCACTATGCAAAGAGGCAGCTCATGGCACACTGTTGACGCTGCCAATTGATTCTCATTGCGATGGAGTCGTAAAAGAAAGCTCGGTGCACAGCAATATCAAAGTCATTTCAATAAACTGGAGCGAAAAGTCGAAAGCTAACACAAAGAAGCTGGACAAATACAAGTGGATCTGGCTTCAGTTTATGCTCTCATCCCATTGAAACTGAGATTCAATTTAAGTAATGAAACAATAAAATGATAACTGATTAAAAAATACATTTGCTATAATATAACTGCTCTCTTTAATATTATTTTAGTGACTCAAACTAATCTGATGCCATTGCCTTCGATTTGTCTATAGGCTATCGGCAGGAAGGGTCAACTAGGCAAACTATCGATTATATCGATAGCTAACTATTCATAGTTGAACATGCCACATATATAAGTATACAGGAACAATACTGGATTAGCTGCGTGTTATGTCATCCTTTTGTGTATGTAATTTAGCGTAAGCCTAGACAAAGGCTCAACGATCTGAAGAGGGATAGTTGACTAAAATGTACACCTCCAGTGACTAGAAGGAGTTTTAAGATTCCCATTTTAGTTGTTGTAATAAAGTTTCTACAAAGAAATTACTGTTAATTTAAGTCTACTTACATTTGAGAATTGGTCAATAATTACTTAGGGACTATTTCCATGTTTCATATATGTCTGAGATCACTGAATAGAAAGTTTAAAATTTTAAACACAGTATTCATAATAATAATTCGTATACATAATAAGGCAAGTTCATAATTTATTTTAGTTCTCAAATATAAAATACAAATAAAATAAAATTAATTAAGACGAATTACCTCTTAATAATACAAAATTGTTTTTATGAAGCTTATGAATATTAATAATAGCAAAAGTAAATGTAATTTTAACAATAATATTGATTCATACGTTGGCAATCGAATATAATATACACTAATTGAGTTGATAATATAAATAATTTGGATTACATAGATATTCACAGATAAAAATAAAATAAAGATCTTTTGAATCATTTTAAAACATCCCTCTCATATATAACTTATATAGATCATAATACATTAAGCATCTACATGTCTGGCATCTAGTATTTTGACTAAAACCTATCAACTATTATAGCCACTTACGCGCATTGGGCGAGGGCTTCGCTGTCGAAAAAAGCCGTTAAAAGCCGAGATAAGCTTTAAGCCGGTTGTTAGTGAAGCATATATGGTATCCCCTGTATATGGGTAGCCATGCTCGCATGTAGCTGGCGCTAAAGGCATTTGGCATTTGCTGTGCTCTGGCAATATGTGGCAGGTTTTTAAGTATTCTCAGCACACTTTGTGCCGTGCATCGAGTGAAGAGTCGGAGCAGCAACTCAATAAAAGGAAAATAAAGCAAGAGGAAAGCAGCTGGGGAAAGCTGGCTGGCCATAATTTGCAGCAATATTCCTGTGCATAGTCACAATAAACTCAAGTGCTGGCCAACATTGGAGCTTTGAGCCAACATCGACAGGCTGTCAATTAAAATGGAGATGTTTAAGTTTTTGCAAGCAAGCAAGCAAGCAATGAAAAGGTTTCCTTCTCAGCTGTGCGCTGTCCTCTGTCCTCTGTCCGCCGTCTGCCGTCTGCCGTCTGCTGTCTGCTGCTTGCATAGAGGCGGGGGCCAGGGCGGGGGCCAGGGCGGGGGCCAGGGCAGGCTCAGGGGGTTACCTGCTGCATTTCCATGTTGATTTTTTCATCACATTTGAACTTTGACCCAATTTGCTTGGCTACCAATTCCGGGAGCATTCGCTGTCATCCTTGCGCTTGCCGGGATTGCCTTGCTAGCTCCGACGCTTCAGCAGCAGCAGCATCAGCAGCAGCCACTCCAAGTCGAACTCCACGCTGATTGCACGTGGCACACAGTCGGACAGCCAGACAGCCAGACGGCCAGACAGAGGGACAAACATACATATATATATATATGTGTGTGTGTGTCTGCTATATCTCCATATGCATTTGTGCTACAAATTGAAGTCTTCAGCTAGAAGTCACGAAATCTAGAGTAGTAGTCTAGTAGTGTCTTTCACTTGCTCCACTGCAAGCGGGAATACGTGTCCTGTGAATCATATATTCGCACATAAATATATTTTTATACACATACCCATATATATATGCATGTATGTGAATATATTGTATGGCGTATGGCGTATTTCGTATTCTGTATTTCGTTTTCCCTTTGCTGTTGAAAGGAAATTGCTTGTCTGCGCCTATGCAGTCACTCCTCCTGCTACTGCTAGCTGCATGGCTAATAGCTGGCAGCTTGTTTAAGCCTTCTGTGCCGCCCAATTTTTGGCCCCATCTGAAATGCACAGCACATTTTGAGAGACTGCTAGCTGCTGCTGCTGCTGCTGCTGCTGCTGTTGCTGCTCCTGCAGCGAGAAGAGACTCGATTTATATGTGAAACTCTATAACATGTCTACTTCTGCATGTGCACACACACACGCGCACTGAGGCTGGCTACGTGCCGTTTTTGTGCGATGCAATTTGGAGAAAAACATTGCCAGGCAGTCGACAGTCAGTGTTTTAGGCCCGGCTAAAGCACTTTAAGCCCGAAATACTCACGCACACACACGTCAGCTCGAGTCCTTCTTCGTGAGTGTGTGTTTTTATACCCTGAACGCACACTGAAGACGACTAAAGAGGGTGTAATGCTCCACTTGATGTGCAGACATAAGGAGACATTACAGATCCTCTCAACTGAACTCTGATCAGGATCTCCAGTAGAAGCGACTTTGGACTTGGAGTTTGATTCGAATTTTGAGCAACTATTTCCATTTAAGGGAAATAGTTATCAGTCATTAACCCACTAACATTAAGTTTGGTTACCTTTTGATACCCTTTACTCACAGATTATACTTTAAATAATAAATGATAAAAACAGGTAAGGTGCTCCAGTCGAGACTGCTCGACTAGAAGATACCCTGAACCCTGCAAAGAACTGATATTCCAATCATTCTGCACTTTTTTTATACCAGCATAAAAATGCACATGCACTGCGCAGTAAGCAGCGACTGCGCAGTAAGCAGCGACTGCGCTTGGCTGCAGTGTGGACACTAATATGAGAATTTATTTGTTGAAGAATTTCTCTTGTAGTGGGACTATCTTCATGAAACTTTCGGAACGTGATTATAATGTTCAAATGTGTGTATATTCCAAGCGGTAGTACTTTAAATACGTAGTAAGTTACAAAATCTTCTTATTGATCAGGTGTATATACACACCAAATCTGAAGTCTCCAGGTCTAAGAGTATTAAACTTACGCTGAATAAACAAAATCTATTTATCGATTATTTTCTATAAAAAATAAATCAAATGAGTTATCGAAAAAATATGATAAACTTGTACTGCGTATGGTATACACGAGTATGCATGCAAAATTTCAAGTCTCTAGTTCTTATATCTTCTGAGATCTCGGCACTCATACGGACGGACGGGCTCGTCGCCCTGATCAAGAATATATATAATTTATGGGGTCTGCCACGCCTACTTCTACCTGTTACATACTTGTCAGAAAATCAATATACCCTGATTTCACATTTGTAATGGGATCAGGGTATAAAACAACTTATTAATATGTTTAGTAGAGTAATTTGAAGTTTTCTTCCTCAACATTTTGTCGGATTGGGTGGTATACTAAGTAATATACTAACTGCTGCACGATACAGGGCATCTGCTAGTCAGGCCTTTTCCACAGTCTTGCCTTTACTTGTTTTAAATATACTAAGATCTGTCTCTCTCTCTCCCTCACTCTCTCACTCTCCCTCGCACATTTTCTTACAGGCATTTTTCAGTTTTTACCCATTTCACGTCTTTCGTTACTTTTATGGAAATGGACCGGACACGGCTCCAGGACGCCTTTCAAGGATTTGTTTGAGTGTGTAATGAACTGAGTACAGAGAATGAACCGAAGGCATATATACGTATACATATATATACATATACATTCGCACAATACACTCGGTTCATTCTCTGGCCAGTTGGCCATTCTTGAAAAACTAATTTTATACAGGTATACAGGTATGCTTCAGCTGGTTCATCCATCCATTCCCTCGAGCTGCCTCTCGATTTGTATTGAATAAATGCAAGAGGCGTGTTAATTGACAGACCATGAAGAGCACAAGTAAAATATTTTTGCACTTTTCTCCAGCTCTGTTTGCCAGCAAACAACTACAATAGCGCTTGAGAGGGACGGCAACAGAGAGGGAGAGAGAGAGACAGAGAGAGAGGGGGCGTGGCATGAAATGCACTCTGCAAAGGCTGCATAGCGTACCGCTGCCCTTACCACAGTCGCTGTCCTAAGTGGCAAACGGGGTAAATGAAAAAAAGCAAAATCTTGCTACAAGTGAATACGTAAAATAAATATGGTAAAAGCTCTAATTAAATACGAAGCTTTTCTCTTGGTTACTTTTTTACTTCATCGTAGCTTTGTTTGATTTTTAATTTGTGAATAACTTTTTTTTGGCTTTTTATAGCATTTGAAATTTGATAAATGCATCAGTCAATTAATATACAATATTGAAAGACTTAGCTTAGTATGCCTTATCATACTATGCCTATAGTATGGACTTATCTTAGACATCTAAATATTTTCTTGAAATATCATTAATGAGATTATACAATCAGCACTTGCAAGAATTTATTTATTTTATGTTTCGAAACTGTTAGAACTGATTTTCAGAGTTAATTCGTACCAATAATAGATTTAGGATTCTTATCGATTTTGTTTTTCTTAATTAGTTTCTACCTATCTATCTTTCACTTTAACTCGGGCTACCTATCCATTTTAAATATTCCTATCTGTCTCTCTCTTGCTAACTCATGCTCTCTATAGCTTTTTCTATCATTATATATATCTTCATCTTATCTCCTTCCTAGTAATTTTGTGCTTCCTTTTCCTCTACCTTCCTTTCCCCCATTTCTCTTATTCAGCTTTTCTCCTTTTTAATCACAATATTTATTAAATCTAACTAGATAACTTTTTTATTGAATTATGAAATTAGTTTATTAAATTATTAATAAATCGATCAAAATAATTATCCATCCGCTTTTAAAAACCTTTATGAAACAGATATATTGGCTGCTAGAGTCGTTAAAACCATGAAAGCTAATGTCTTTTATAATAAAATCATGATAAATTATAATATTAAAATCTCCTTTAAATTTATAGAGTTCAAAACGTTTATATTAAATCGAACTAAAGTAAAAAGTAATTAAGAATGAACTGCTCGAAATATTTTCCCCTCGTTCATAAATAAAAGTCCGAAAATCCGTTTATCATGTTTTTTTTTTTTTTTTTTTTTGTATTTTATCGCTTAAGCAAGCTTATGTAAAGTGAGGGCATAATAATTTCGAGCTTAAATTCTTGCCAAGAGTTAATTTTGCCGTTGTTGTTGGCTCGTGGAAGTTCTAAAAGTCCGCCTAACTGTTCAAACTGTTCAAATGTTCAAGTTTTTGCAAGTACCGTCAGCGCTCCATGATGAGCCCCCTCTGACTGCGGGGTTAACGCGAGAGCCAGCAGCCAAGCAATTATGTTAATTTGTTATTGCATTTTTTACTACTTTGTTCGCTTTGTTTTCTTATTTTTTTTGTTGTATTTATTTCTTCTTCTTCTTATTATTATTAATAGTCGAGAGCGCGGCGCCTATAAATCTGAGAGCCAGCGGCGCATGGTTTATGACGCTTGGCTGGAGTCGTCTTTGGTGTTGGCTCTGGCCGAGTGGAAGTTGCGTGCAGGCCACTAAATCGCCCATATTTATCTATAATAAAGGCAATTTGGAAAACCAGATACCCTCCCACGCACTCGCAGGCCCCCGCAGCTCCTCCCAGCATAAGCCAAGCTGAGTCGCTCCGCGTCGCGCCAAACCATGGCAGGCCAACGCCTGGCAGTAAAAATCGATTAAACAAATCGAGTAAATTGTTGCCAGTGTCTGAGCCCCTCCCCGGCCCTACGCATACCCTGCACCGCCGCACCGCAGCACCGCCGCACCGCTGCAGGTAAGTACGTGCGCTTATATAGTATGTACATAGTACAGTAGCTGGCCAGGTACGCCCAGAGCGCCCAGAGCCCTCCCCCTGCCTGTCAATAATTATATGCTAGCCATACTACTCCTGCCATATTTTTACTTACTTTGTTTGGCCGCACGACGCGTTGCCAGGCGACGCGCGTCAATAAGCCACGTATACGCCGCGCTGCGCCAGGACACACGAATGTCCTTTCACTTCACTTTTTATATGTACATATATAATATCTCTTCTTTTTTACAACTTTGTTCTGCCACGCGAAATGCAAATGTTATTTACTTAATTTTGCAACTTGATGAATGTTTTATGAAATTCGTCGAGTTTCAGTTTCGGCTTCCTCTACTTATTTTCCTCGTTTTTCTTCTGTTTCTCTTCCCTCTTATTTTTGTTTCTTTTTGGGATTTCACTTAGTCAAATCGTTCACCTAGATGCGCATCCTTGCGAAGCTTTCTGGCCAGTTGGTGGCAGAATTTTTGCGTAAAATTTTTGATTTTGTAAATCTTTTGGCCCAGGGACATTTTCGCCTAGCATAGTCTCAATAGCTGTGCATCCATCGACTTGGTCATGATTACGTCACCATTTTGTGTTATTATGCGTGTTTAGTATTTCGCAGTTGGTATTCAAATGTTGGTATTTTATTTGGTATTCGCATAGCTTTACATAACACTCGCCACTGCCACTGCTGCCATTTGCCACTGCGTCCAATTGCCAACTGTCGTGCCAGGGCAACGCGTGTTTGTTGTTTGGGCCCCAGCGCCAGGCGCGTCTCCTAGCAATGCCGAGGTATTTTAGTTTTCCTTTCTTTCTTTTTTTTTATATTTTTATTTGCGTGTCTTAGCCACAAGTCCTTCGTGCTAGCAACAGCAGACGCGCGGGCGAACGAGCTTGTGCTAGCCCTCGTTGCCGCTAGCTTGTTTTGGCCAGGCCAACAAAAATCGTTAGGACTGTTGGCATGACAACAGCGATTGACAGCGAAGCGAAGCAGCGAAAGGGTGTGCGAGACCAGCCACGGCAATACCCTAGAAGCAGCTGCGTTTGGCTATGATGTTTCTTCATAAGCCTTAAAAGTCCTTTGCGTATCGAGGGACTTATGCTTGAATATAGAGTCCATATAAATGAATACTAAATAGTCAGCAGTAGATATATAGCTTTTGTCAGAGCCGGCACAATACGGCGTACAGTCTCAAGGCGGTTACTTCAGAGATATAATACATGGTTCTGTCGAATATGGGCCACTTGGTAGGGTTGCCAGATGGGTTCGTTGAATATGGACAATCTGTATTTCTTTAAAAATAGTTTAAAGTGGTTTTGTATTATAAATATATGTTTCACTGCCCAAACGATCTTTGTTTTAATGTAAGTAAAGAGCAAACTTATTCGTTGAGGAATGATTCAGTCCTGCGTGCTTGGAGTTGAATATAACATTGCAGCATTTGTCCCCTCTTTGCGCTCTATACTCGTAAAAACCTTTTAAATATTCTGCTATTAAGTGTGTGCATAAATATTAGATGTAAATGTAATAGAGCTATTAAAAGCATTTAATTATATAAACTATTATAAGCCATTATATAAACCATTTAAGGCATGATTCGAGTCTTGAATAGATTCCATTAAATATTGGTATAGATCGATAGACTTTGTTTGGTGCTTAGGATATAGAGAATAGATCACACAACTACTGTATTCCAGAAAGCTTCATCTAAAACAAAGCTTAGCAAGGTAGACGCCCTCATGGAGTAATACAACAATTACTTGAGTCCAAAAAAACAATATATATAAATAATTATTATTCCCTAAACCCAGGTCCCAATATAAAAGGCAGAAGGTGGCGTGGCAGACGCCATATTCATTCCAGCCATGTCCATATGTCTGTCTGTCTGTCCTTATGATTGAACGCGTCCATCTCAGAAGATATAAGAGCGACTTGAAATTTTGTTTGCTATCGAGTTGATTTCCCAAAATCGATAACTACTCACGTTTATTTACTATCGATTAAAAGCCATATCCAAAGTCAGGCATAAAATTATATCTCCTATATCTTTAGAGGTAGAGCTCCAACATTTTAAATATACATATATAATAATAATATATATATATATATGTGTGTGTGTGTGTGTGCGTGCAGAAAGGCAAACTAGAATTATTGAAATAAGAGTTGCTCCAAGGGAAGAGAGACTCGATTTCTTTTTTGTTTATTTAGATAGATTTCTAATGAAAAATGAACTTGTTTAGTTTTAGCTTATTTTACATTATTTACTTAATATAAATAGTTTTAAAAAGTACACAAAAAGGTAAGTCGTAAGCATTGGAAGCTTTAATCTGTCATTTGTACACAGTTTCACAATATCTATTCATATCTGATTCAGTTTTGCATTTATGCTCAAGTTTATTTTCAAGAAATCAACTTGGGCATTATTATTTCGGCCACAAATTTGATTTAAATAAATGTCTTGGTCAATTTGCTTCATTTAAATAATGCCACAATTGGCCGCATTTCAGTTGATTATGTTGATGATATCGATCTAATGGCTGGGACCCCATCCACTGTCGCCCCCATAGACCAACGCAAATGGACAGGGACAGCGATAGGGTGAGGGGGAGGGCCGGAAACAGGACCGACGGCTGCTTTTGTGCTCTGCCGTAACCTGTTAATCGAGCTAATTGCATAAATTACAATGGATAAACAAGAGTACGGCCCCATTTCTCGTGGCTCGTGCTCGTCTCTTGATAGCCAACTGTCAAGTGCAGGAGACTGCTTGCTTGGCCAGCTTGAAAGTGAAAATCAAATTGCGTTCAAGCGACTGCCAATTGGAATTGAATTTGCATTGGGCAACAAAGACGGCTCGGAATTTCCATAAAGCCAAGTGAATCGACCGCCTGCTGCGTCTTTTACAACCCGTTTGCCATTTGCCGGCACACTTAAAGGATCTGCGCGACAGGGCAGACTTGTCGCTGAAAACTATGATTGACAGGTCGAAAACTGGGGCTGGAGCCAGAGCCAGAGCCATAGCCAGAGTCGGACTCTCTGCCAATTGGCGGAGTCTGTGCGCGACAGGCCCCCGCACTCGAGCATAACTTGAAGTTGACAAAGCGTATAACGGAAATTGCTGACAGGCTGTCCTTGCGCCATAAATTATTTAAATTATTTGTGTTTTCGGCAACAATAATGCACAGCCTGCGCAAATTAAACTCTGCTCGAGAGCAGCCCATTCAGATTTCCATTGAGACTTCTAGTTGAAAGCAAATCGAATTTATTTATCCCTGCGTCGCCTCGGCTTGCCCTGCTGCTCCTTCATATATAATAATAAATCAAAATGGCAAGTCCAGTTCTTGGCCATTCAGTCTATCCGCCGTCTGTCTGTCTGTCCCACTGCCTGTCACTCATCAATTTGGAAAATTATTAAAAATTTAAATGGAAACCAAAAATGCACTCAACAACGGGAATATATTCATATAAAAGCTCTCAGTCTGTCCCTGTCTCTCTCTCTCTCCCTCTCTCTCTCTCTCTCTCTGTCTCTCTCTATGTATTTTATGCCTCTGTGGTTGAGTGAGTGTGTGTGTTTGCTGTTTTGTATTTTGTGTTTTGTGTCAAGCTTGTCAAACATTTTGCACATGTCCTGGGCCAAGTTGCCAATGCGTATGAATTTTTAATTTTAATTGTTCACCAAATGCGCTCCGCAAAATCTGTTCACATGGATATGCACATGGTCGCACATGGCCGATGAGTCCTCAAACGACAGGACACTCGTTTCGCCTGGCCATAATTCAATACATGTACATTTTATAAGCCTCTGCCCAGCGAGTGGGAGCTAGCCTGTGCAATATCCTGACAGTTTATTGACACAATCGAAGACGCAGGCAACATCTATATACCTTTATATACATGTGTGTGTGTGTATCATGTACTGGGCAAATCAAAGCTGCTGCTGGGCCTCGTAATGCCCACTTAATGACTTTTATTTTATTGACTTCAAGCGGTAGCAGTCGCAGGAGTCGCCGCAGTCGAGGCATTGAGAGTTCTTCATTAGTTGGCGCTCAAGCGAGCCGCAAAAATCCATAATTATAATGCACCTTACATAACGCTTCATTAAGATAATGATAATGAATACGTGACCGCACAGACAGATACACACACGCACACACGCACACACGCACGCACCATCGCCTGTCCTGCTTCGTTATGGCACGCATGAGAATATATGTGTGTGTCGTCCTGGCCAAGTACATGTGTGCATATCCTTGCGTCTGTCTTGTAGGCGGAGTGGGCCTGGGGCCGCCGTCCAGGTCCGAGTCCGAGTCGGAGGCCCCCGACAAATGGGCAGCGGGCAAGTGGAATTAACCACTTACTGCCTTCCCCCACCCCTTTGCCCCTCCCCAAACGACGCGACGCGACGTCCACTGCGTGACAGGCCGTGTCGGCTTCTGCTTGCATCCCACAACGACGCATGAAATGCGGTCGATAATTTACATAAAAATAATACAAAAGGTGAGCAATTCCCTCCTGCACGATGGGCGAATGACACTGACTCAAATGGACTCCAAACAGCCGGGGATTAATCGTGTGACGTAGAGCAATTAAAGTGTTTAATAATGAATTGCCTATTCGAAGCCATTCATTTAAATATTATATGTACGTATATAAACATATTTCAAAAACGTTTAAGAGAGCTGAATGTTAAAAGTAGTTAAGTAAATATATAAATAAACATGTATATAAAACAAATAACCTATTAGAATTTGTTATCTACGATGAATTTTTTATACTATTTATACTCTAGGCATACAAAAATATTTTCATTATTTTTTTAACGTATTTGTTTTTTTTGTTTAATTTTAATAACCGAAATACTTTAATCTAGTCATAGACAATCGTTTACAGTATAGAATGCATAAATAAATAAAAACAAATTTAAAAATTAAAATTAATTATATTATTTTATATTGCTTATAATACAAATATGTCTTAGTGAAATAATAAATAAATAATGAGTTCGGAAAAAAAGTTTATAAGTAAAATATGTCGTGGCTTTAATATATTTAAAGTTTAAATTTATGTGTTTAAAGCAAAGTGTTAAAAATATTTCCTAAGCTAAAATTTTTAAATGCTGCTGTTTTTAATCCTAACCGGATTGTGGCTGACAAGTTTCTAGCTTGCGAGCTATTTTAATATCCCAAATAAAATATGATTTCACTTGAAAGTTAGTTAATTAATTAAAAGTAAAAAAAAAAAACAGAACAGTGAGTGCTGGGAGGATCGTTCAAATTCCGACAACTTCGGCAGTTGTAGTGTTGGAAAGTGTTTTTCTACCCCTTCACCAATGAACACTGATTAATTTTGTAGCTGGTTTTGCTGAAGCGAGTGTCATTCGAGCATCAGTTATTAAATGTATGCTTGGAATAGTAATAAAATTCGATCTGATTGCGAGCATATTGTATGCCAAATGGCTCGTCAATGGGGGCCAGGCCTTGGCACTGATGAAATAGTCATAAAAAGCGGTAATAATGATTACACAACATTAACGTTCGGCGCAGGGGTGGTAGATGCGTGCTGCGTGGGTGTAATGCGGGGCTGCAGCAGGCGGGGGCGAATGTTCAAAGTAAACGCAACTCGAGCGTTAAAAAAAAAAAACAAAAGCAATAGAGCCTCAACTCTAACCTTTTGCCAGGCTGGCAGTGGAGCAGGCTGTCCTTTTGGCAGCCCGTGCGGCGCTCAGTCAGTCAGTCAGTCAGTCAGTCAATCAACCCAAGGACAAAGTGGGCGACAGTCATCAATAAAATATATTGCCAGTAATTTCCAGCACTGAAATAGCTGCATGGAGTGGGGTAGGTTCGTTTGGAGCTAGTTGATAAGCTGTCCCCAGCATAATTAATTCACTTGCATGATAATCAAAAAATCATTTGATTAATGCTCGCTCTTTGAACGGAGTGCAAACAATCGTTGCTTGTCCTGCCACATGTTTGCCTACGACGCACGAGCTGGAAGCAGGAGCGCCGGCGGAGGAGGAGATATTAACAAGGGTTGTGGCTAACAGGGATTAGGGGTTCGAGTCGAACTCGTCGTGGAATGGGACATGAGAGCCCAATTGCAAATGAGTTTTATGTTAAGAGCTAATTTGGGCTAATGCCGTAAAATGTGGCGCAGTTAAATAAATGCTAGACCGCACACTCAGCTCGGCATACTCCTGCCCAAGTGTGAACAGCTACTGCTGCTGGCTGCGACAGCTTTTTAGCATGCGCTGCGAAGTATGCTACATAAAGTTGCACAATATGCGCAGCAGCCGCAGGCCCTCACACACACACGCCCATCTAAGTGTGTGTGTGTGTGTGTGTGTGTGTGAGTGGCTTGTCTTGCTGCTAAGCAGCGTCGCATACTTTAGTGCTTTGTTTTTGCCCGGTAACATTTTATTATTTGTGACTAGGCTCCCTCTCTTCCCTCTGTCGCTCGCTCTCTTTAGTGCAGTCTTCGTCTCGACTTGCTGCTCTGGCTCTATATTTAAATAAGTTGCGAATGTTAACTTGACACAGATTCTGCCACAGCCTCAACAATGCGTTGCATTGTCAGAACTTGAAGTAGCACAAAGGGAACAAAGTTGGGACTTCGTTCATAAGCTAACTTTTCTTTTCTCAAACTCTACTCTCTGCTCGTTATGCGAATAATTAAGTAGAAAGATTAATGGATAAGGTATTCAATTCTTAAATTATTTATTATTTATTAATATGCTGCACTTGTTTGTTTGCCTGCGATAATCGAATGACAATAAAAACTTATTTAGAACTCTCCAATGAATTACGCAAAATGCCAAATTCGAGCACGAGAGACAAGCAAATCAATCAAGGCTGCTGTAGAGCGAGTGAGACAAGGAGTGGGCACAGAGAAGTTCAGAGAGAATCATACGAATTAGAATGCCCTTCAAATTAAATGTGCAGGCTTAATATAAATGCTAATATAAAATACACCAATATTTCACATTTATTTGGGTTTCTACTTATTTATTTAAATGCCATTTAATTCTTTACTTATTTTAGTTTATTTGTAAAAATTTATATATTCGAAATATGAGTTTTTTTTTTTTGGGAATAGAGCTAACTTTAATTAATTATAGTTATCTAAAGTTATCTAAGGTCAAAGCAGCTCTTTTCGAAAGGGCATTCGATTGTTTCATTCACTGTAGCCTTGAGCACATCCGAATGTCGCTTACCTTGGCAGGGCTCACGCCCTGCCCCCCTCTTGCGCGCTTGCCGCGGGACTGCTCTGGCAAATATTGACAAAACATTTGCGCTGCTTTGCCCGTTGCCGAGCTGTGGAGCTGTGGAGCTGTGGAGCTATGGAGCTACTGAGCTGCAACGCTCCATTTGCTTATCTTAAATTACAAATCAGTCAATACCAAATTGAATGCAAACAGAAACACAGAGGTAAAAGGGCGATTCGATTTGATTCAACTCGACTCGACTCGACTTCATTTCGACTGCAGCTCGGGGGAGCAATTCAGTTGAGGCGCACAAGTGTTGAAATTCGAACGCAAATTGATAGTGAGCTGCAGCTGGCATTAGACATTAGCTTGCCAGGTGGGCGGTGGGCGGTGGGCGGGCATTCACTTTGAAGGGCAATTTGGATATCGCTTAAGGATATGAGCTGCTCACACTTAAAGACAAATATCGATTAATGAAAGCTGAAAAGTAATAAGAGTTAATTTTGAAAGTCCAAGCGAGCTGAAAAACCTTTCCATTATTAACTTGTTTTTATTATTATCATATAATTATTCCTAGGATATTGCAGAAATGTACTTTCTCATCAAATCAAATCTTCAAATTGGCTAGACTTTTATATTACGAGTATATATAACAATGCATTTAAATATCGGTCAAGGCTCTGCGCTGTCATTCCAAATCGGAGGCAGCTCAACTGGCAGTTCAATTAAGACATTTTTAATAAGCTGCTGGCAAATATTTTTCATTTTGTTGTTGGTCCCGCATGAGCCTTGAGAAATCACATCAAGCCATAATGTCGCTGCTTCATTATACGAATTTTCCGCTGCATACTTTTTGGGGCAGCTTTTAAAAATCATAAATTCAATTAGCTTTCGCTCCTCCTGCGGCCCCTGCGGCAATCATTTAAATGCCCTGCGATTTGAGCAGCTCAACTGACATATGCACGATGGATATACACAGATAATAAGCTGTGCAGATACATATAAATACATACATACGTATATATGTATGCATGTATGTATGTATATTAATATATTTATATATATTTTCATATGGTTTATGTATTTAGGAGCCACGAAATGTGCTTAGTAATAAAAGTAAAACGCAGAGTGCCTACATATTTCTCTTGGCTTGCTCTCCCGCTCTCCCGCTCTCTCGCTCTCTCGCTCGCTCTCCTTCTGCGTGACATGCTTCATTACATTAGATGACATGGCGAGCGGCGACGGTGTCTGAGAAATGCCTAACCGCCTTTGTATGTGGCCAATGGGCTGTGGGCTGTGGGCTGAGTGCCACGCCCACGTCAGTCGTGTGACAATGACGCAGCATAACATTTCATTTTTACACTCGTTCACCAGCTGAAACGAGCATATTGACACATGATTTGTGAGCCACATTGAATGCTCCTCAAGCCAGATGAAATTTTGAATACTCTTCTTGTTCAATAAACGAAATATTTCAATATTAATAAAAGAGTGTTGCTGTCTTCAATGTCAGGTAAAATTAAGAGAATACAGAATACTAGAATGCATACTCAGAAGAAACAGTTCTAGGATATAACTATTACAGATTGATAGAGATTGAGGCTAGGGGGGCCGATGAGAATCTAGTCTCTCGAGATATTCTTAGACTACACCTTGGAGCTTGAGTATTCGTGTATATAATTGCGTGATCGAAAGTCAAGAGCTTTTGGATTGACTGTAGAATGACTGTAGGTCTATGAAATGTTAATCGAAAGAATGTCGAGATGTTGGATTGACGGTAGGTCTAACAAGTGCTGAGATCTTTTGAAGACAATGATGCCAATGGCAGAATTATAGATTAGATCATCAGGCAAAATGCTGATGAATTATTTTCTAGATAGACCTATAAGCTATATGGTTCATACCATGTTTTCTGCCAACCCCACTTTCAAGTTGTCAAATTGGTTTTTTAATCAATTGAGCTGTGAGCGTGTATTTTCCAGTCGGTCGCACCCAACTGAAACGCACATTTTTGTTTTTGTTTTTGGCTTTTTTTGGGGGCACTTGCCCAGAAGCCGTGTGGCATGCGGCATGCGGCATGTGGCATGTGGCATGTGGCATGAGGATGACTAACTGCCAGCGGCGACAACCACGCACTTTTCCCAGCCACCCCCAACGATCTACACAAACACAAACACACACACACACACACACACACACACACATAGAAAGAGAAAGAGAACGAGAGACAACGCGGACTCATTTTTAATTCATGAAATGTTTGCTACCAACAAAAAATTACACTTAATGTCAACTTGGCAGCAAAAGCACGGGCGAAGGTAAGCCGAACGGCGCAGGAGACACCTACCCCAAAATAATTGTCACTTAGCGAGGGTAAGCGGCATATGCATATATAATATATATCCCTACACACACATACAACCCGGCGAAGGCAGTCCTTGCTTAAGCAAGGATATAAGGCAGGACTAACTAAGCATGTACAAACATATGCGTGTTTACACACACACGAACTGATATATCCCAGGACCAGCAAATATTATATATTCATGAAATGACATCCACACAACTACATATGCAAGTAAATAGATTGACTGAGAGACCGACTGACTGACTGACTGAGCGACTGCTGATTGACAGCTGGCCAGCTGTTGACCAGGCTGTTGTAGTTCCCAAAGGCTCAGCCGATTTTTAATTGGCGTGTTTCACTTAATTTTTAATGCTACACGCCCCTACCCCGGCCGCCCCCTGAAAAGTTTGCATATGAACAGCTGTTTGGGTCTCTAAGACAATAATAATGATAATGATAATAACAATGATGATGATGATGAAGACATGGACAGCTGTGGGGCTTCACTAAGCCGCATAAGGAAACAGGGTCGCAGGACTCTTAAATTACGCATTGCATAACTCAGGTATTCAGGTATCAACTCTTCAAGTACAATTCTACAGTTACAGCATTATAAATATGTAATCGCTGATATGTGCAAAGCATTGACAGCAAAGTTATAATTAAAACGAGTTAACAGCTCGTCAGAGCCCAATTAATGAATGCATAATACAATCAGAGTCAAATGAGGGGCTTAAATCGGGGCAGCTGTAACGGATTGATGATATTTTCCATTGGAGCTAGGATAGTCCAGTTAGGGGCTATAAACAATTCCTTATGAATATATAAACACTCTGAAAGACGAACTACTTCAGTTACTATTTGGAAATTAATGAGGGATGGCTGCATACAGATGAGCCAACTTCAAACGTACTAAAGGAGCTCCTGTGGTATACTCGAATAAAGTTTCTTCCTTAATACAGAACAACTTATTTATTTTACGATGTGCGATGGACAGAGAAGGAACTTTGTGTACACCAGCCAGCCAGCCTTTCTAGATATTTCAGGGATGCTAAGTGTTGCCAACAAACAGTTGCAGGAGACATGAATTCGTTATTCGATATCATTACTTAAAATCAGCTCTAGTTCAACTTCCTCTGCTTAAGCTATTGACAGATAGATATATGTATAACTATTAATTGTCAACCATAGTGATGTACCTCTAATGAGGCTTACTTATTGGCCTACTACACAATCAAGATCATATTATTAGAAGCCTTACTCCCAACGGAATCTTCCAGCGAATAGAGTTCTGTTCAGAAGCAAGACGTAATCGACTCGATGAGGGTTTAGCTCTACATCTGATAATCCTTTTTACTGTGCTTGTGCTAGAGGTCTGAGTGACAAATTAGAAAAATATTTACAAAACCAAATAACACAAAGATTAATTTTATAAATTAAAAAGAAAATTGTAGCAATTATATTATATTTGCTAAATGTGCTGCATAATAATAAATATCGAAGACCTTGCAACTGCTTGAATAATTTTACATTTAAGATTCACAGTTGACACAATTCTCTACATCGAATGTACACATGAATAAATGATTATTAAAAACCATCTGATGGCTCACGAAAATATAAATGTAGTCCCTATGCTAAGAGGCGGGGCTGATATTGGCCCAAAATTAATTCCAATTGAATATGTGATAATTAATAATAGTTGTTATTATTATTTATTATTACTTATTTCACTTTGAAAAACTTGACTTGAACTAGTTAACGACTTGATAAATATAATACCAAAATAAAATACAGATGAAATTCAAGCTAAATAAATATATATATAAACATTGATCAAATCAAAATTAATTTAAGGCTATATAAATACACTTTTCAATCAGCTGAATAGCTCTTCATTGATAATAGACTTAGAAAGCACTTGAAAATGTAGGAGTAATACCTAATGTGATTTCGACTAGTCCATGTCGTCCCCAGTTTTTAGCGGCTCTTTCAATCTAAGCTTCTCGTATGTAAAAACAAAGGAAATGCGTACACACAATTATTTAACAACTTCTTGGGGCTTTTCATGGAGCTGTCGGATGACATCATATTTGTGCCTTGCCTCGAATCGCTCCAAAGTTTGGGTGAAAACGCGCACGTATCTAAAGGTTAACAATAGCACTCGCAGCTTAAGGATAACAGAGAGCAAGAGAGAGAGAGAGTGCGTGGGAGAGAGAGAGAGAGAGAGAGAGAGAGAGAGAGCGGCAGAGCGGGCAGGGGCGGAGATCGTAAGCAACAGAAACAATTTGCATGAAATTGCGACTACGTGCAAAATTAGCTACACCCACTAAGTGGCTAGAGAAATGTTGGCATCGCGCAGAGGGCGTGGCAGCCGCCGCGTGCCTGTGTGTTGGCCAAAGCGCATTTTAGCCATCATTTGAAGACACCTGAAAAATATGCAAGCAACAAAAATAAAAGTCGGAAACTATGGCCAAAGTGGCTTGGCCAAAAGCGAGAAAGCCAAAGCACAGCTGCTGCCGCCGCTACTCCTGCTACTGCTCCTGCCGCTACTGCTGCTGTTTGCCAATTTGCTGCGTCTGGCAGTGGATTATGCCACGGGCCCGCAGCGAAATGGGCCAAGGTATGCGCAGCAGCAAAGTGTGTTAAATTTTTTATGCCTCGCTGCAAATTGAAGGCAGCTGCAGATGGACTTTAAAAGGGCGAGCGCCCTGCCTAATAGCACAAAAAGCAACAACAGTTTGTCAGCATTATGCAGAAATGTGTAATGCCACCTCCACCCCTCCCTCGCACTGTAGCTGCTGCTGCTGCTGCTGTGTAGTCACCTGTGAAATTTGCCTGCTCCTGCTCGATTCGCCTTTGTTTTGACGCCTGCCACTCGCCCAATGCCCACTGCAAAACGGGCTCATTGAAAATTGAATGTAATTTAATGGCCAAAGTTAAATGCACACATACAGTCATACACACACATACACACACACACACACACACACTCTCTGGCACAGCTTTAGCTGTTGTGAAAACGCGCAATTGCTTTGGATTTTCACTGGCGATAATCATAAAAATGAACATTTCCCTAGCACGACAGTTACAAAAGTGCTTTGTGTGTGTGTGTGTGTGTGTGTGTGTGTGCCCATACATGACAGCACACATACTCTCACACCTTGACTGCCTGTGACACGCAGACACATGCTGTTTTATTGATTTTGTACGCAGCTTTCCCCCCTTACAGTTTTACAGGCTGAAATACCTTCGACTTGTAATTAGAGTGGCCTAAAACTGAAATTTATTTCTATAATAATAAGTGCTTCCGAAATATGGTGATTACAGCTACCCATTTCCAAACATGTTTCTATATCTATTCGACAGTCACAGAGCCGATCAATATATCACGGAATACAATGCCTTATAAAAAAGCAGAGGCGCTGCATTAAAATTTTAAATTTGAGAAATATAGGAGATATTTCTGATCTAATGTAAAAGCCATCTAAAACTGTTTCAAAATTGTCTTGTGAACATTTTCATCAACTTGAATATTGTATAATGACTACGTCTCATTGAAATATCAGACTGATGCGCCCATCGATAGCATTGTAAATCGAAAAGTTACTCTCTTTTGTAATTGTATATTAAAAATGGAGAAGTGGGCGTTTGCTCGTCTCTTCTAAAGACTGAGGCGTGGCAAATGGGAATACGTATATATAATATATTTAAAAAAAATAAGTAATATAAATATGTAATATATAGATTTAAATCTATTTAAATCAATTATGTTTTATAGATTTACAGCTTTTGAGATCAATTCGAATTTCAGTTTAATCACGATTTACATAATGTATATCCTAATAGAGAATCGGTCTAATCTCAAAAAAATAAAATAATATAAAATTATAATTATTATAAATTAAAATATAAAATTATGTTTTCGTACGTTTTTAACGATATTTTTACCTCATTTAATTATTTTGTTTCGAAACCAGGTGCAATCTATAATGCAAATCGAAATTGATTAGGAATGAAATAATCTTCAGGCCTTTATGCCACTATATATTACTGCTTTTTTCCAAGTATTATTTATATGATAAAGGAAAACATTAATGAAGTGGCATGCCAATTCAAAATAGCGCCATAAATAATCATATTGCTTTGAGAAAATGCTGTAAAGCTTTAACTTGTCTGACTAAATAAACAAATAGTTATAGCTTAAATATATTTCATACGAGCTGTTAGTCAGTTAAGCCTTTTCAAAGGCAGAGATCAAATTCTATTTGATATATTTGACTAACAATTTAAAATATATTTTCATTTTTTTAGTACTAAGTAATTTGAAGTGTTGCGCACTCACCTTTGTTGCTGCTAGATATTTCCTCGAAGCAATGCTGTGATCTCTAGTCGAACAGTTTTCTTATTTAGCTTAGCTTTTCGGTTTTCTTTGCTGTGTATTTACGTAATATTTGGTCCTCGATTTGGTTTTTTATAAAGTAAACGAGTTTGCCGGTATCATAAGTAACTTTCTATATTGATATGATTCGCGATAATAACTCTTCGTCAGTTCCTCGACTCTCTTGATATGTGTCGTGATATTTGTATTCTAATTAACTCTATGCATATGTTGTGTGTAAAACTCTTTAATTTGATGTAAAATTGATAACAAATATTCGCTCGACTCTCGCTTAAGACTTATAGAGTTAATAATTATTTAAAAGGTATTGATATGAATCGGTAATTACGCTACGTTTACTCTTTGCAAGAGTGTTGATATGTATGCGATATAAGCACGATTTTCGTTAGTTAAACTACATTAATTCAATTAATTTTATTTTATTTTCAATATGTCAAAAGTTTGTTCATTTGCTAAACTTTTGGACGTACTACATGATATGTTTTATTTGCCTTTCAGATTTAGCAGATTTTTATTTTTGAAGTTTTAACATTTTCGTGGCGTGTTTACATTCGAGTTTTCCTCCTTGGGCTTCGCTTCAGCTTTCAGTGTTTTGTTTTCATATGTTGGGATCCACACACGGGTTCCACACGTTCCTTGTGGAGTTTTCTCTTTGCTGCGCGCTCTCTTGCTCTCTTTGCATCAATCAAAATAGGTTTTTTTTTTTTTGCTACAGCTAACGCAGTAACGCTCCGGCTTTGGCTTTGGCTTTGCTTTTCCAATTTCTTCTCTCGTGTATCCACCCACTCGCTTTGCTTACTGCGTCGCACTATCCTCGCGCTGTCCTTCTCTCTCGCTCTCTCTCGTTGCTCTTTCCTCCCACACGCACACACACGCCCACACAGTCAGCCTTTCAGGCGGCAACGGCAGCGGCGGCAACTTTTCGCTTTATTCCTTTTGCGCGCAAGTTTTTGCGATTCCCTTTTATGTCCACATTCGCTGTCATGGAACGCAGTTCGGCGAGCGAAATTCTAAGCACAAACGCACTTTAATATTAACTTTTCAGTTTCTTCAGTTCACGCACTCTTCGCACCGCCTTTCGCCACTTTATTGTTTCCTTTTGGCCTCTTGCAGTTTCGGTCGCTCGCTCGCTCGCTTTGGCCCTCGCCCCCTTGGCCGCTGCCGTTGGCCGCCTCCAATACAAATTATACAATCGACGCCAATAATTTGCGGCTTTAGATGTGCTTTGATGATTTTCTATTTTTATCGTTCACTCGCGCTGCTTGCCGCAGAATTTCCCCGAGATTTCTTCGCAATTTTCTCGCCTAGCGCAAATTCGAATTTGTAGCACAATTTGTTAGTTTCTATATTCTTTTATTTAATTTTTTTTTTTCTTTTTTCTTGTCGATTTTCTCGCTACGAATTCGCTGCTGTTCGCTCCGTGTGGCAGAGTTGAAGTGTTGTCGTTTACTCACGAGCTGCTGGACGCTGGCTGCGATGCCAAGCCATGAATTTTTCATAAATCCTTATTAGAGATTTTTCGCCCCCGTCTCGTTGAGATTGCTGCGCGCTCAGCAGCAGCAGCAGAGGCAGTAGCAGCAGCAGCAGCCCGCGTTGAGAGAGCGCGAATGGGCAGAGAGGGCGATGCGAGAGAGCAAGAGCAAGTAAGCTTTTGAAGAGAGCGCTAGGAGTTTGCCTCGAGACTTTTCTTGGCGAACGATGCATAAAACATATCTCGGAAAAGTTCTTGATTTTTTCTTTATTTCTGTGGGGGGAATGGGCTGGGCTGTTGTGCCTGCCTCTGAGGGTTGGTTGGGGCCTTGGGGTGGCTTTAACTGTTTATTCTATGCTCTGCATTTACGCAACTTTCCTCATTGCCCGCTGCTTCGCATCACAGTTTGACATTTGCTTTTTCTGCTGCGCTCTTCTGTGCACTGCTAGGCGCAGGCGTCTATATGCAACGGGTGCCCATAGAGGGCGCCACCTCAGTGCCGGTTTGTGTATTGGCTAATACAGTGTTGCCATGATAATTGGCAAAGTTTTCAACCTTCAAACTGCGCCAGTGATGAAAAGCAACAAAAAAATGAAAAATTATTAACATTTTCTATTTCTATTTAACTTTCGAGATATAGGAAAAGTTTAACAGAAAATCGATCATTTGTGTTTGCTAACTAGCCATTTATAGTAATTGAATAAGCAATTGAATATCATGAAAATAAAATTAGATAACATACAGTTTGTTGTTCTATAAATACATTATAATTGTTAACTATATTACATTTTTTTTAATGAATAGAAATCTGCTTAGAGATATTAGCCACAAGCATACACGTGATTCTGCAGTCAGTGTTGCCAGGACAGCATATTTTAGGCGAGATTTAGCCTATTTGCAAGTGGTCTCTGCCCTGTTGGTAATAAATAAATTGAAAATATGAAATATCATTGAATATAATATAATAATAGTCACATATTAGGGCAGACTGTGTCTTTAAAGAAGTACATAACAGAAGAAACTGCTGTCTATGGCATCTAATAATTATAAATACATACATATATATTTTAGAGGGCTAGTCATGCATTTCACTCAAATCATACATTTGTACGTCATATAAAGCCCAGCAAATGTAGGAGTAAGAAGCAAACACATGTTGAGTGAGCTTGAGTTGGCAAAGCATAAAAGGCGTTGAGTCAGTCACTGCTTCGTGTTTGCTTCGTATTTGCTTCGTGCTTGCTTCGTATTTGAAGCTCACATTTCGCTCGCCAAACGGTCAAACGAAATGATCACATTTTTATATGCCATGCGCCATTCTCTCTCTCCCTCTTAGTCTTTGTAGCTCTCTATGCTCTTTCCTTCATGTAAGCAGCACGTTAACGGTGTGACGTCCTTATTCAGAAAGTGGTTTGTAAATTTGTAAGAAAATCGAGCAATTTTGACCAGGTTAACTGTTCAAATGCAGTAGACTAAGCAAAACGAGCAAAACGAATCGGACAATATAAACGTATTTGAAGTCAGTTTGTAGACTGCTATTGCTATCGCAATCCACCACATTAACTTTCATGCAGATTGTCGTTGGCTTTAGTTTAGTTAAGGCTTCAATTTGAAACAATAAATAGTGTGAGTAAGTATTATGCGTTTCCCTTCAATCCGCATCATTATATCTAACACCTTCATTCATTATATTAAAAATATGATGGCCAATGATAATACGTAGCAAAGGAAAGCGTTGGTGTGCATTATTCACACACACACACACACTTACAATCCAGTACTATATGTATGCATGTATTTTTGTGCCAGTGTACGTACTTATCAACTCATTTGCTCGCACTTCCACTCCCTCAGTCCTTTTTTGCTCGGTTGAATATTCTATCTCCGAGTAATATGCAAGCACTCTCTTTCACTCAACGCATTTTGAGTATTCTTAATGCGAACAACGTTTATTTTTTTTTGTTTTGGCATTCGTGCAGCTCTCTGATACATTTATACATATACATACATATTCTTGAGTAGTTTGTGGTAATTATATATATATAATTATATATATATATTATATCTGTCTCTCTGTCTGTCTCTCTGTCTGCTTCCCTGTCTATCTCACGGTGTGTCTCTCCGTCCGTCCGTTTGTCTGTCTGTCTAAGAAGATCATTTAAGTTGTCTATATGTATATGTCTATATGATATTTATATTTGAGTTAAACGAAGCTGGAATGCACGCAGCAGCAGAGAGCGTTTCCATTGGTCACAAAATCTCGACTGCAACGATCTCTACCTGGCGCCAGGCTCAACATTTGAGTGCGACTTCAGACTTGAGTGGAAGTCGCCCTATATAAAGGGCAGCAGCTGCGGCATTTCTTCAGTCGCCCAGGCCCGGTGGGGGCCAGTGGTACAGTGCAGGGCCGAGCAGTGTTTTTTTTTTTTTAATTAATTATTAATTTTTTTTGTTTGTTTTGCTTTTTTTGTTTGTGTGTGTGTGTCTGTTTTTTTTTTTTTTTTTTTGTTTATTATTTATTCTTTTTTTTGTTTGTGTGTTTAATAATTTATTCTGTTTTGCTTTTTTTTTGTTTTTTTTCTGTTTTGTTTTTTTGTTTGCTTTTTTTCTTTGTTTTGGTTTTTTTTATTTTTTGTTTTGGTGTTTTTTTTATTGGTTGTTTTTTTTTTTATATTTATTTATTTTTTGTATAGTTATTTATTTTTTTTTATATTTATTTATTTTTTTTTATATTTATTTATTTTTTTTTATATTTATTTATTTTTTTTATATTTATTTATTTTTTTTTATATTTATTTATTTTTTTTTTTTATATTTATTTATTTATTTTTTATATTTATTTATTTATTTTTTTTATTATTATTTTTTTTTTTTTTTGTTAGTTAAAATCGCCCTATATAAAGGGCAGCAGCTGCGGCATTTCTTCAGTCGTCCAGGCCCTGTGGGGGTCAGTGGTACAGTGCAGGGCAGAGCAGTGTGTGTGTGTGTGTGTGTGTGTGTGTGTTTTTTTTTTAATTAATATATATTTTTTTATTTTTTTTTGTTATCATTTTTATTTATTTTTTATTATTGTTAATTTTTTTTTGCTCTTTTTTTTTTAGTTTTTGTGTGTTTCTATATTGTGTGTGTGTCTGTTTTTTTTTTTTTTTTTTAATTATTTATTCTTATATTTGTTTTTGTGTGTGTGTTCTTTTTTGTTTATAATAATTTATTTTTTTTATGTTGTTGTTTTTGTTTTTTTTTGCGTTCTATGTTTTTTTTTTGTTTTGTTTTGTTTTTTTTTTTTTTTTTATTGGTAGCTTTTTTTATTTATTTATTTTTTGTGAGTTAAAATCGCCCTATATAAAGGGCAGCAGCTGCCTTCAGCTGCCTTCAGCTGCCTTCAGCTGCCTTCAGCTGCCTTCAGCTACCTTCAGCTGCCTTCAGCTGCCTTCTTCAGTCGTCCAGGCCCTGTGGGGGTCAGTGGTACAGTGCACTGCAGGGCAGTGCAGCGTGTGTGTTTGTTTTTTTTTTTTAATATTGTGTCTATAATTTTTTGTTTTTAGGTTTATTTGTGTATTTTTACTTAACTATTTTTATTTATTATATTTTTTGTTTTTAAGTGAAGTGTGATCACCCAGTTAAACATCATTTAATTAGTTTTAATTGTATTAAATCAATAACTCTTTTTGTTTTTTTTTTTTTTTCGTTTTATTTTCTACAGTGCAGTAAAGTGAGGCACGTGACCATTCAGCTAAGCAATAGTTTCGTTGTTTTCATTTGTTTTTGTTTTATTTAAATTTAAGCTTATTCTATAGATTTTATTTAATTTATAAATTATTATTTTAATTTTTTTTTATTCAATGTTGATTTTATTGGTTCTATTACTTATTCCATTTTCAGTTGCTTCGATGTTATAATACGTACTATTATTTTATTTATTTTTCACAAATTTTTATTTATATATTTATTTTTGTTTATTTATTTATATATATTTTTTCAATTTTTTCTTTTTAATACTTGTTGTTTGTTTAAGGTAAGAAGGTAACAAAAAATATATCCTTTATGAATAATTTTTCACTTAAAAATCCTCTGATTGAATATGTTTAGACGCATATATTATAAAATTCATTCATATGCATAATACATATAAAAGTAACTAATATCAAATTATGCGATTCTTATTTAATCTTGTTAGGCTCGAAAGATTTTATAATATGATTGTTCTTAGAATCCTCCAATATTTTATTTATTTGTTCTTATTGAAACTATTAATTATTTTTCATACTATGTACATATATGGATATCATTTAATTTGTACCCTCAAATGTATTAAACTCGATTAGGTTGCTACCAATGGCAAAAAAAAAACAAAAAATGGTGAAATAATAAATAAAAATTCTATTATATCTTTCCGTTGGCTTTAAAAATTGACTACAGCTTGTTTGTTTAATTATTTAATAAATAATGTTATTTCGATAATAAAATATTTGAATATATGAATTTTTAAGGCTCACAATATTTTTACGATAATAAGAAATTCCCGGAATTCTGTATCATATAAAATCGAATAATGGCAACGACTGTTTCCACTTTATTCTCTGAATATTCGTGTAGTTCCATTAGACTGAGAAACTTCAATCCGCAGCATCCGTTCGGCTGCCTTCCTGCTTGCTGTCGCCCCCCAGCCGAGGAGCTAGGGCAAATGCCCGTTGGGTGCTCAGCTGGCCTGGCGTGCTGCCTGGCCTAGCGCAAACACTTTTCGCTAAAATGAAAATCAATAAAAGCTCAATGACGTCAGTTGCGTGTGTGAGCACACAAACAAGCACGCAAACACACACACACACACATGCGTCCGCTGTCTGTTTGTGTTTGAGATGAACGTGGAAGGCCCGCTGGCAAATGAGCTGCGTGCGGGCCGCACAGCACAACAGCCGCAGGATCCGTCGGCAGCCGAGCTGCTGCCGAAGGCGCCCAAGACATTGAGCAGCAACGGCAAACGTACAAGTTGCCCCTCGCAGGGCGAGGGCCGTCTCTGCAGCAAGTATTTGAATATACCCTGGAGCCCGAAAGCATGCAGGAAAAAATTATAGCTTGATTTGAGCGAAATATATGTTATTTTAATTATTGCACTTAAGTTTAAATTACAAGTTGAAGAAATATACTTGAGCTAATGGGCATCGTAAGGATTTACTTGTAAGATTGGATACTCCTGCCGCTACACTGAATAGGACTAAGCGGAGGAACTACACAAGGGTCAATTTTAGAATCAGGCTCTGGCAAATACCATGCGAATGGAATATGGCATATCGGGTATATGGAGTATCGTGATTCTAAGAAGCTCAACTAGACATCTGCCAGATTGTACACCGACATTACTCATACACCTCCTAATCCTT
Source organism: Drosophila mayaguana (assembly GCA_037075325.1). NCBI lineage: Eukaryota > Metazoa > Arthropoda > Insecta > Diptera > Drosophilidae > Drosophila > Drosophila mayaguana. Next base: position 13,092,093 of record JBAMCG010000037.1, on the reverse strand, counting down.
TCCTCAACCCACACCAGTTAATTCACTCTCCCATTCCCTCAGCCCTTAGCAGTTAATTCCCTCTTTACAGGGCTTATAACATTTTCCTAATTATTTCAGAGTCTTATTCAAACTCTTGATTGCTCTACGCATGGGTGAAATAGATAGCAACTAAAGCTCGAATTCGTACCTTTACTTACACCCTAGAAATAAAACATTTTATTCGATTATATCTTCGGCTCGTTTATTGCAGTTTATTAAAAATTCTTTCGCATGTCGCCAAAGTTGATTACGATCGGTGCTCTTCCCCAAAACAATTTCCGACGCCATCTCGGTGCTGGTACAGGTGTTGTTGTTGTTGTTTGTGGGCTGCAACTGGGGTCTGCAGCATTAAAAGCATCTTCGCACTCCTCTGAGGTGCAAGCGCCAGGAGTTGCACATTGCGCTTCGCTGCCTCTTATTAAGCAAATGGCCAAAATGGCAAAGCCGAATATCAGTGTTTGAGCCCTCATCTCGTCGAGTTGAGTTAAGAGGAGTGAAGTCTGCCTGTTATAGCGATTGCCAATCTCGTGTTTATTTACAGTTGATGGTTCAAGCCCAGTTGATTAAACAAATGAGCGTTAAATTTTAGATAAACAAAGAAGATTCTAGTTTTCATTTAAAACAAAGCGCTCGGTAAATTCAACAAAGTTTATTTGTTATATAATCAACTGTCTTACCGCAAAATATCAAATATAAATACAGCTTTAAAATATATGCATTTGCTGCTGCCGAGCAGGAGTATTTAAAGTGACGTAGTATTCATCACTCTTCATTTAAAAATCGTCTGTCTACCTGTGTGAGCTGACTTCCAGATGCATACCTTATACAGATTATGAACATCCGAGTACGAGTAAGTAACAGACAAAAGGATGCATTACACTCCTCATAAAGTATATCTATTCTTGATCAGAATGATGATCATTCGTGCGCACGCTACAGTTTCCAAATAATCGATAATCATCGATGATTTTGCTTTATTTTTGTGTATTCAGTAATATTAGTACTAAGACATCAAATTTATTAAATATGTGTGGCGCATATACAGATTATGGATAGATCCATTTGAAAAATATATTTGATCAACGACTGGAGCTACTGATAAATTCGAGTTTATTTATTTAAATTAGTTCCGCCCAGCTTCGAAAGAGTATTTCACTCTGTTGACGGGAATGTCCTTCCTTATGGATGGCCTCCTTCCACTGCAAAATACAATTTTTCGACTAAGTAGAGTCAACGCAATACGGTGACGGATTTAAAGTTAAAATGCGATTTCTAGTCAAAAAATTAGACACTTGTGCGTGTTCAGTGATCTCTGTTATAGGCTGATGCGTATGGGAAGAGGAAGAGGCGGGGATGGCTAGATTGACGGGAATAAAAGCTACAGTTTCCAAATAATCGATAATTATCGATGATTTTGCTTTATTTTTGTGTATTAATTCAGTAATATTAGTACTAAGACATCAAATTTATTAAATATGTGTGGCGCATATACAGATTATGGATAGATCTATTTGAAAAATATATTTGATCATTATCATTCATTTTCTATATTGGGACTGTGAAAAGTGCGAACGTGGAATTAATATATCGGCTTTGTGCAATGTCCGTCTTGTTCTCCCGGCTTCGGAAAAGGTATTTTCCGGTATATCATAAGTCATGGTAAGCTAAAAAAGATATGGCGGACATATCTGATCCCATTGGGGCATCGAATAAAACGGTATTTCCTACATTTTTCAACTTACAATGAGCACGTGAGTTAATGTCGCAATTCTTTAAAGATCGACGATCTACGCAACTTATTTGTAATAATTTGAGGGTATTAACTTTCTTACTTGTATCGATAAGAATATCGAATCAGCAAATCGTTTAAAAGATGTACATCGATAGGTGTGTCTTTTAGTCTTTTAACTTGACGATTATAGTGAATTAGGTAAGATTAGATTAGTGTGCTTAATTAAGAACCAAATAGAATATACTCTGAGAAAGTCGCTTTGCAAAATAAATGGAACTGAGCTAAAATACGAACGACTGGAGCTACTGATAAATTCGAGTTTATTTACTTAAATTAGTTCCGCCCAGCTTCGAAAGAGTATTTCACTCTGTTGACGGGAATGTCCTTCCTTATGGATGGCCTCCTTCCACTGCAAAATACAATTTTTCGACTAAGTAGAGTCAACGCAATACGGTGACGAATTTAGAGCTAAAATGCGATTTCTAGTCAAAAAATTAGACACTTGTGCGTGTTCAGTGATCTCTATTATAGGCTGATGCAGAGTTATCTGAAAATAAGCACTGTACATATTTTCATACAAGGTATGGAGTATATGGAGTATGGCATCGGTTAACGATTTAAATGCAAAAATCTAGACATTTACTATGCTTGCATTTGAGTCTAAGTTTGTTATATCTGAATCTGCTTATAAATCTAGTACCATTATTTTCTAGTAAACTCTCAACAGATGAGCGCCAGTGATTGCGTAATATCCACGTTTTGAAATTCCAGCTGTAAGCCTGAGGAATATACGACATGCAGGGCGCTAAAGCAGACAGAGAGCAACGTTTTGACAATATGCCGGACATTTCACACAAAAACAAACGAATTACTTCATTTATTTTTTGCACTTGATTTAAATTTTTTTCCAATATAACCAAAGTTGATTAAGATCGGAAATTTGCCTCCAAACCACCTGCGCCACCTCGATGATTCAGTGGTGTCGTATATGTATCTGCTCGTAGTTGTGGTGGCGCAACTGGGGTCTGCAGCATTAAAAACATCTGCGCACTCTGTTGCGGTGCAAGCGCCAGGAGTTGCACATTGCGCTTCGCTGCCTCTTATTAAGCAAATGGCCAAAATGGCAAAGCCGAATATCAGTGTTTGGGCTCTCATCTCGACGAACTGATTAGAGATGCCTGACGTTCTACTTTTATAGCCGAAAACCAGTTCTTTTTTTTCTACTTTGGAAACACTTGTATAAATATGCGCAATAGATATTAGACCAATCAAGAAGATCGTTTGCCAGGTACAAATAAGAGATTATTTGCTTTTAAGCAGCTGGCTTATCGATGAATATAAGTAAAATTATAAAGCAGATAAACCAAAATATTCGATCGTCTGAAGTTTCGCTTGTCTTCTATTTCTGTTAGTATATTTGATGTCAGCGTTATTATACCCTGATCCCATTAAAAATGGGAAATCAGGGTATAATGGTTTTGTGAAAAGTATGTAACAGGCAGAAGGAGGCGTGGCAGACCCCATAAAGTATATATATTCTTGATCAGGGCGACGAGCTGAGTCGATATAGCCCTGTCCGTCTGTCCGTCCGTCCGTCCGTCCGTCCGTCCGTCCGTCCGTCCGTCCGTCCGTCCGTCCGTATGAACGCCTAGATCTCAGAAGATATAAGAGCTAGAGACTTCAAATTTTGTATGCATACTCATGTATACCATACGCAGTACAAGTTTATCTTTTTTTTTCGATAACTCATCCGATTACTTTTTTATCGCGAATAATCGATAAATTGATTTTGTTTATTCACCGTAATTTTAATACTTTCAGACCTGGAGACTTCAGATTTGGTGTGTACATACATCTGATCAATATGCAGATTTTGTCATTTACAGATTTTGGATACCACGCCCCCTTCGCCCCCAATTTGCAAAAAACGTATTTTAAGCACTAGAGACTTGTGCTTTGGAATGTACACACATTTGCACATTGTGATTTGTGACATTCTGAAAGTTTCATGAAGATAGTCCTATTACAGGAGAAATTATTCAGCAACAAAATTCTCATAGTATTGCCCACACTGCAGCGCAGCCCAAGCGTAGTCGCTGCTTACTGCGCAGTTAGCAGAGCGCGTGCTTATGCGTGCGTGAATATCAGCTCTTTGTAGGGATCAGGGTATCTCCTAGTCGAGCACTCTCGACTATAGCTTCCTTACTTGTTAATATTTGTATTTGCCTAGCTGGCATGCGTCCAGCGCATGTAAATTCCAAATAAATTTGTATCTAGTAAATCTACAGTTAAATCTGTATCTTTTTCTAAGATGATCGAACTTAAAGCTTAGGCACACAAAACAAAACAAAAAATCTACAGTTACATGTTGCATAAAGTTCAATGTTGCCCATAGGAAAAACACGATATATTTTGATATTGACGATAATAATCATTTCATTTGGTTCAAGTAGATTTGCAGACATCATTCTTTGAATATAATATAACTACCAAATAGCCGGCTTGAGTCTCTACAGTGAATTGTGCCCGTCAGATGGGACATCCCATAGAATGAACATCCTGTTCCTGTATATAAGAATAATTTATTAAATATTTGTTACTTTATGTACATAAAGCAAATTAAAATATCACGAATAAGTTAATGTTTTTTTAATTTACCAAATAGTATTTATATAGTAGCTTGAAATTGAAATATGCAAATATGTGTATTTGGGGATTCCCCTGTTTCGTTGTTTAGTACAGTCAAAAACTATGCATACAATACATGTTTTCAGAGTTTTTGTTGGTCGTTGAGCGAAATTTATTACCCCAAAATGTATTCGTTATGCGAAATGTGCGTTAGCCGAGGGTCCACTGTACTCTGGTGGCAAGTGGTAGCCCTATACAACATATGTTTTAAGGTTCAATCCATCAGCTACTAAAGTAGATTTCAGGTAAATAATAGATCACAACGGTTAGCATTCGGAATTTAAATTAAAAGGTCTCAGTTCAACGAGCTATATAGAACTTTAGGGAGACTGTTATACATCCAAATGGAGCCGTACCAGCTGCCAAGGCGAACACCGTAGCTATATCCATAACGGAAATGGAAACGAAAATCCGGATGGGCTAATAGAAATTGCAGTCATTGGAAAACATCGCATTATTATTCTTTTTATTATGTTAATTCTTATTTTATTTTCAATATATTTTATACTAAACAATAAGCAAATCTATTAGCAACATCTAACAATAACGGATGGCTTGAACCCCAATGAGATCAATGCATAATTTATATTTTTACATACTACTAACTAAGTCTACTCTCTATTTGGCAAATCCGGCGGCTGTTATTTGCGTTGTCGAGGAGTCCTAAGGCTAGAACATTGCAGTGGACCTATTTAAATATATCTTTGCGCTTTTTGTATATCCTCTGTGATAAGGGGAGTTTGAGATCTTTATGAATGTCAAAGCTTGTCATATACCAAGGAGCACCTGTTATTGATCTAAGGGTTTTAGGCTGGTAACGCTGGAGCATTTAAATTTTTGATTTGCTGGCTGTTCCTCAAAGCTCCAAAGCGAAGGTCTATACTGGTTTTAGAACGGCCGTACTTTATTCTTAAGGCCAGCGTTCTCCTAGGTATTTCACAGTTTCGCTGACTGGAGTGGCGGATCCATTGAGTGAGACTGTAGGACAGTTTCCGGATCTGAGTTCGAATGTCACTTGCACAGACTTTTGTGCGTTCGCCACTGTTCTTCACTGATTCAGCCAAGCTTCCTCTTGAGTCAGATTAGATGCAACAATTGGGCCGTGATGACTGCAGTGTCGGCAGCTTATGTCGGCTGTAAGATCAGTATAGAGGACTGGGACTACTACACTGGCGTGAGGGCCTCCAGCGGTAGCAGAGCATGTTATGGACGATTCGTCCTGCTGTTCTTCAGATACGACTTTATCATCAGGAAATATGGTGCAGGCACCCATTTCTTTAATTTGTAATAGACATGCATGCCACACTTTGGCCAAGGCCTGCCTAACAGATAGGAATACTTCTGTGCAATATTCTGCGAGCATTATTTTGCTCATTAGGCTTAAAAACCAAGCTTTAGTGTTCTGCAAATGGCTCAAGATTCTCAGCATTATGTCTGCAACGTTGGTCCTGCTATCGACAGTCGTCTTTTTCTGGTTGGTCTCTTTATGGATTCCAGAGACTATAATCAAGGTAATTCGTATTAGGATCAAGATTCCTTAGATATTCTGATGTCGCTTCATTTTTGATTTCCCAGTCTGTTGTTTAGGTCCTTGGCAGCCTTGTTGAGTCTTCTTTAGAAATATTTTCCGAAGCCTTCTTTTGCAACTTGTTTGTGCTCTCAGTTCTAGTGGTAGTAAAGTTGGTAGTGTGAACATATATCCAGAAACGTGAATTGAGTTAGTGAGTTTTTCAATCACAGAATCTATTTTTGCATTAATTATACTATAAGGTTTCTGCATAAAATAAACTGTAGAGCCATAGGTCACAATAATTGGTGAATGATCAGAGCTCAGATCGAAAATCGCCTCTATTTTAAAATTGTTGTGCGGTAAATCCAGTAAATCTGTGACTTAACTCAGATTGGTTGGCCAGTGTTGTCTTACTGGTAGATAATGTTGAATATTTATTTTTCCTTCAGTGTTTTTTCAAAATAAAACATCGCATAATAAAGATCGGTCCAAGATGGGTGCTTCTTTTGCTCACAATAAAGCCAAGAATCGCATGCGTAGACTGAATAGTTTATAGAGCTAAATGGAGGTTATGCTAAGAAGTGAGGAATAATTTCCAAATTTGAGGTGTCTTTGTTCAGCCTGTTAATAGAGTATTATACCGCCAGTAACGCCCGTCTGCAATATTTTTACTTTTTTTTTAGTTTGATTTTTTGTCACCTATTTGTAGTGAAGTGAAACCGCGAGACTTAGCCGATAGCAAGCACAGGATCGCTATCAAACAGACATTGTGATAAAATGGAAACAACAATAATAACGGCATCAGAACGGTAACAACAACAACATGAGACGATATACGAACGAGCTTTATGAATATGCATCATCACGTTTGGTGTTAATATTTGGTGCAAGACCAACGGTGAATTGTGAAGTTGTCCGAGATAAGGAGAAAGAGAGAGAGAGAGAAATAGAGGGGAAAGAGGGAAGAACTCATACTCCAACTCCAACTCCAGCTGACGCACACACATGCCTACATTTATTATCGTATTTAGTTTGTAGTAGGTGTTAAAATTGCACATGAAATATGAAAAGGCACTCATAACAGCAGCAGCACACTAACTGTACCCTATCCTGCCCTTGCGCTCTGCCCACTCATTTCAGCACGGCTAATAACTCCCTTGGCTTATTCACCACGACGAGAGCGCAGCAAAGAGATAGAATGATAGAGAGCGAGTAAGAGAGTGGGAGCGAGGGAGGGGAGGGTAGGTAGGTAGGTAGGTAGGTCGAGTGAGGAGCAAGAGGCAAACGCTGACGACAATAGCAGCAACTGCTATTCCTGTTCGCTCTCGCGTTCTCGTTCTCTCTCCCTCTCACTCTCTCTGTCTCTCCTTCGCGTGGACTAGTGGGTGGCACTGTGGCGCCGCCTGTCGACTCGACACTTGAAAGCTCAGACGCTGCTGTTGGCTTCAGTTTCAGTTTCAGTCGTTGTCGTGTCGTGATGTCGTTGCCGTCGTCGTCGTTGTTGTAGTCGCAGCAACAGCAGGAGCAGGCAGCAGGCAGCAGCTTCAGCCAGCAGCACCAGCAGCAGCCGCAGTCGCGCTCATTGTACAACAACAAACACAACAACAGCAACAGCAACAACAACAACAATAATAATAATAACAGTAACAGCAGATTGTTGATAAAAAATACCAAAAAATAAAAACAGAAAAACGCATAAAAGTAATTCATTAACGAAATATTGGCGAAAAAGAATTGCGCATATGGAATGCACGCTGCCATATCTGCAAGCCCATACATATATATATATATATATATATATATATATATATATATATATATATATATATATATATATATATATATATATATATATATATATATATATATATATATATATATTAATTGTATTTTAGGAAAAAAGGTTTAACAACTACGTGAATTGAGTGTGTGTTTAAAGTAAAGCAAAATTAATTTTCGGTTCCCGTTGCCTTTGATACATAGCTCATCTATACATACATATATGTATGTATATATGTTTATATGTGTACATATATTTTTGCTTTGTTTCGTGCTTTTTTCTGTACACACAACACGCAACCCGAATCAGCGCCTCTCCTCGCGCCCCGTCTAGCTCCTCCCTCGCACTGCCTGCACCGAAAAACAGAAGAAGAAATACAAAAAAAAAAAAAAATGAAAAAAACCCCAACCCAATAAGCTCTCCACGTTTTCGTTGTCGTTTTTGTGGCCGTGATCTCGTCGTGTCTTGTCTTTCGCCTCGCCTGCGCCCCAGGACACACACACACACTCAAACGCAGACATAGACCGACACTTAATAACTTTACTGTTTTCTAATTAACGACATTTGTCAAATTCAATAAATTCAAAGTAAATAAAAATCAAAGCAGAGCAGTGCGCAAAATGAAAGGAAATAAAACTGTAAAGCAATTAAGCGTGTGTGTACGCTAGTGTGCGTGCGTGCGTTCGTGTGCGCGTGTGAGTGCGAGTGCGTGTTTTGTTGAGTTGAGGCAGCAGTCACTCAGTTTGGCCACTGACTCGCTCGCTCGCTCGCTGTGATAAGTTCACCACACACACAGCAACAGCAACAGCAACAGCAACAGCAACAATAACAGCAACAACAGCAACAGCAGCAGCAGCAGCAACACAAGAGCAACAACAAATATCCCATGAGCGGAGAGCCAACAACAATGCGCATCGCAAATGTTAACTGTTAACTGCCAAAGCGCAGAGCGCAAAAATGTTGGCAGCCCTCTGCTGCACACACACACACACGCACACATTTATACCCACTAGCATACGCACACACTTAAGTGTCGTCTAATGACAAATTGCTTTGGCTTGTGTGTATAAAAAGGACTACAACAAGTTGCAGCTGGACAGTGGGCAGAGTGCATCAAGTTGAATGTGCGTGTGGCCTACTACCTCCGCCTCTGCCTCTGCCTTTGCCTCTGCCTCGCAACCAGCTGCCAGCTGCCTTTGCTTCCATTGTCCTCTTGGCAACCCAGTATTTACGCAAAATATCCCTGTATTTTTTGTTGTGTGTGTGTGTGTGTGCTGCTTACAGTCAGTGCAACATAATTATAGCTCTCAGCTTTTGGCTAAGCAGATGGCCACCGAAGCTCGAGAGGTTCGATTCGCGTGAAATTTTATAAATGTTTAGCTATATTATAACGAAAAATAAACGAAAATAAAATCATAATAATCAATAATTATATCTACCCTTGCAGTTCAAACATTTACAATTCAAGTGCATTCAAAATACAACAAATAGCTAAGCCAGAGCATCTTTTGTGAATAACTTAAATCATTTTACTGTATATACGCTTCGCTTTTCTAAATATAAATTGTGCAAAATAGTGAAATTTTGTACATCTTCTAATGCAACAACTACTATGAAATCTATTTAATTTTCTATTGCAAATTCACTAAGAATAAATTAAATAAAACAACATAAACAACAACAAACAAAATTCAAATTGAAACAACGAATGAACAAACAACGCCGTTTACAACCAACAACAACTACAACTAAAGAATAATACTAATGACGAATACATGTAAGCAAAGCAATTTACATAATTGTATATCTGGTATTTGTATATCATCGACTTGACTGACATTAAAAATATATTAAAAAATATATAAAATATATCATTGAAGCATAAATTAAAACAACTTTTTGTTTCATAGAATAAATATAGTAAAATTACCCGTGGTGTTCCATTTATTTGACTCTATATATGCTCTAATTATATATCCAGTAGAAAAATAGTTTAAATATATTTATTTGATATTATTAATAAATAATTAATTATTTTGATAGTGATGTAACAATAACAACAATTTACATATGTATAGATAGTTTCACACATATGTATATAAGTATGGAGTTAATCATATATATTCGGTGGGATGGGGCATTCCTCCTGCATGCCTTTCAGCAAAACCATGATACCATGAATTCCCATTTTCAATGGTATCAAGGAGAACAACAACAGCAGCAGTAACAACACGACCAACAACAACAACAATGCAAACAATAGCCAAGAGATTGCCACTAAAGCAGCAAACACAATTCAGAAGGAAAATCTCGTTGTTGGCTTTGTTGCTCTTTACTGGCCAATGATATGGATGGGTAGCAGCTTGGGGCTTGGGGCTGGGGCCTGCATAGATGGGCGGCAAATTTAATTAAAAGTTAAACTTATTAAGCAACAGGGACGAGCGCAAGCAACTACAGAAGCAGCAGTAGCAGCAACAATAGCAGCAACAACAGCAACAACAACAACAACAATAAAGTCAACAGTAGCAACAGGCAGTCATTGAATCGATTTTACTTTCAGTTTACTCGCCTGTCCGCTCAAATTGGCAAACGTCACTAGTCTGAAACAACAATCACAAATGACAGCAGCAAACAAAGCCGAACACAGCCAACTCGAATGGCAGATACCCTTTGGTAATCAAAATCTTTGTCAAGGTTTGCTACAAACACAACAAACAAAAGCATAATGCAGTTTGAAGTAAATAATCTATGATATAACTTGGGATCTGTGAAAAGCATATAATGTGTATATATAATATATAATAAATTTGCTTAAGTATGTTAGTCCTCAGTCCTTAGCTTCTGAACAGCTCTCTGCTGCTTTTTATATTAATTTATTTTTATGTTTGTATTATTACTATTTTTTTATTTTTATTTTTTTTATTATTCATTAATTAATGTTTCTCAAATAATGTTTAATACATTTTCTACAATTCGAGCTATGTTTATAACAAAAATCTATTAGATTTGGACTATGTTTTATTCGCCTTAAAAAAACACAGTTTAATTCTGCATTAATTTTTAAAACAATTGTAACTAAGCAAGCTAAATAAGTGGTTAAAAAAAGGTTAAATAACTTTAGTATTTAGCTCTACAGTTGAAATATTAATATTTTAGTTAAGGTTCAGTTTTTGATTGATTTCCTAAAGCTATTTTTAGCTTTTCCAATTTCTAAATACATTTATTTTTAATTTGTATTTTCATATATTTTCCTTTTTTATATAAAAAGATTAGATGATACAGAACAAAAATAGATTTCACTTTTCACGCAATATAATTAGGCTCTTGTGGACTTTTCTGTTGGATTGTTGACATTTGACAGTCACTGTATATGCCCTCCTGCTAATGCTGCCTACTCGAAGGGGCGTTGTCAGTGGTCATCCACTCGGTTGCCCTGACAAATGGCTACGATGACGACACGCGACGTGGTGGCCCGTTGCTAGAGCGACGCAGATAGCGGGCGTACGAACGTCATAAATGTTTGACAATGCACACGCGTCGTATGAGTGATAGAAAATCACTCATACGACCCTTCGCCCAGCCACTGGCGTAGCTGCCCAGCTCGCCGTGTGTAGGCGAAGCTTGTTCAAATTATTGAGTCAGCTGACAGCAGTTGTTCTTGTCTCATGTATCATGTATCTTGTTGCTCTTGTTGCTCTTGTTGCTGTTGTTGTTAGGTTCAATGGGTGCATAAAATTGCTTTTTGTGTCCCTATGTCATCGTGCGCTTTTTGACATTTGCACAGCATTTACAATGTCAGTTCCCAAGTGCCTGGCATCATCTCTCTCTCTCTCTCTCTCTCGCTCACTTCGTTTGGCCAACTTTCAGTGCATAGTGTCGCCCTTTTGCCATGCCCTGCGCCACAGTCAATGCCCGCCCATTGCAATTGACAAGTTTTGTTCACGAATAAATACATATATCTATTTTTTGTGCTCATTTTCAATGTGGTTGTCGCTGTCGCAGTCGCTGTCGTTGTCGTTGTCATTGTTTAACACATTTGTTTTCAGCTAATTGCATGGAAATTGTGCGTTCCATTGTAAAAGTTGCACAGGAAGCGAACGGGGCGATTGCCTTTGTCCTGTCTCTTATTCAGCCCCTGTCTCTCCCCCTCTCTCTCTTTCTCTCTCTCTCTCTCTCACCCCTCTCATTTGTTCGCTATTTGACTTAGTTTTCTACGAGACTGGCCCGTTTTGTAAATGGCTGCAGTGTGACCAGCTGTGTCGTTGCACCAAGCCAAAAAACATGACCAAAGCAAAAGTTCCTAGCTAAAAAGAAAACAAAAATGTTTTCTACGTTTTGGGACGCGATTATGAAGAATTATAATTACATGCACGCAAGCAGCAGTAACCGGATTGCAGCTGAAATGGGCCATTAGCTGCGAGTTCAACAGAACTTTCTGTGCCAGACAAGTGTCAGTAACAACAGCAACAACAGCAACAACAGCAACAACAGCAACAACAGCAACAACAACAATGAGGGCTACAAAGTGGCCAAGTCATTGGCTCTTTTATTGTTTTGGCTTTGGCTTTGAGCCGCAAAGGCAACTTGGCCACGTTTTCTTATAGCTGTATATGCCAAGAAATAAACTAGGCACACACACACACACTCACACACTTAAAGCGAGTGCATTGCACCCGGTGACGTTCCCAAATGATGCCATGAAAACATCTGCATGAATTTGCAATCGCAGCAGGAGATGACGTCACGAAAAATGAAAACAAGCTCAAATAAAAATGTATATTTTATATAGTAGAAAATTACATTTTCATTGATTGTTGGCCAACTATTCTAGACTGATAAATGACCAGCAGGATAGCCAGCCCAGTTACCACATGACCAGCCAAGTGAGCTGCAACAGTTGCCCTTTCACATTCTAGTGCCACACGCAACAGCGAATTAATTCCAAGTGCACTCGCAGGCAAACAAGAGAATGCATTTCAGTTGACTTGAGTCAAGTTGAATTAAACTTAGCAATGTTTTTTCTACCATGGCATGAATACTAACGCGCAGTTGGAAGCTGCCAAAGAGGTGAACAGAAGGTGGTTTATGTATGATTAATTATATATATATAAAATATAAAACATAAAATATAAAATATAAAATATAAAATATAAAATATAAAATATAAAATATAAAATATAAAATATAAAATATAAAATATAAAATATAAAATATAAAATATAAAATATAAAATATAAAATATAAAATATAAAATATAATATATAAAATATAAAATATAAAATATAAAATATAAAATATAAAATATAAAATATAAAATATAATAATAATAATAAATAAAAAAGTCATTTCACTTAGACAGAATTCCTATTCAGATTTAAGGTGCAAAATATTGAGAAATTTTTCCATTTCTAACCTATTTGGAAATTCAACTGAAATTTAGATGAATTTATGAGCGAAGACAATATATTAATTTATAATAAATATTTTAATTAAATTTAATAAACTATTAAAATAATTAAACATTTTTAAGGAGCCATCTAAGAGCTCATATAGCCCATACATATATTATAATGATTCTGTTTGGATGAGTCTATATACTTGGTAAATCTTTAACTCTATGGTTAATGTTTACAATGTTTCAGAGTCATTTGTGATTCATATTTAGTAATTTGCAGCTAGCGTAACATACTATATATCTATATTACGCAGTTGATCTAAACTCCCCAGCAAAAAATGAAGAAATATTTCGCTTAAATTAGTATTTTTATTTTTAAAATGACGAATGCCTCGATTGTAAATATATATTTCAATATATTTATATTTATATATTTGCTTTGAAAATCATTTTTCCATCTACAGTTGCCATTTAAACTTTTTTTTTTCAATATTAATATTACTCATTGTATATATGATTGATCTGAAACACAGCTGACTATCTAGGATGGTTATCTGCTTTATTTATAGACGTAGAGTCTCCCTTTTCTTCCAATTCGAACTAGCAATCCAATCTCTCTCTAATTGAATGCATAAATCAAATGGGAATTAAATCTATTGTAAACTCTTCTTCAAAATGCCCAACGAACTGTCAGAAATAATTCGATTTAAGCATTTTAATTAATTGTTTATCCCAAAAGTGGGTTAAACTTCAATTCGCATCTGTTGCTATAATGCACTTTGTCAAATTAAATTACTATCAATATTCGCTTGGACATTTACATTTACAACTGGGAGTTAATCAAGCGAACGGTTAAAATAATGTGTCACATATTATAAACCTACTTTGAAAATGCGAAAACAATTTGATGATGAAGAGGATATTGAAATAAGCTTTCGTTGCGGTTGCTGATGCTGTTGCTGTGGAAAATCACAAAATGCTCTCTCGTACGAAATGCTGTAATTGATGGAAATGCCAGTCAAGTGCGGGGGTGTTGGCTGTGAATCTGAAATGGGCTTATTTCTGAATTCGACAAGCTGAACGAAAGCTTTATGTATATGCACATATATTGACCTTTGGACAGTGCTGTGACCTTACCCTTTGCCCTAACAGCTGCTCCTGCAATCGCACTTGCTAATTGAAAGTGTCAATTAGGAGAGCGAGAAAGGGCCATAGATAGCTACAGAGACAGAGACAGAGATAGAGGAATGGACAGTGAGAGCGAAGGAGACAGAGAGAGTGGTTGAATTGTGTTCAGCTGTAAGCAGTTTCGACTATCAGCTGGCTATGAACTTTCACATTTATCATGCGGGCTCGCACTGGCTCGTTTCTTATGCAGCGGCAACGCGGCGTATGTGTAATGTGTGCAACAACCTTGGCTAAGAGCAGCGTAAAGCGCAGGCCAACTGACCAGGGGCCACGACTTGACCCTTGTGGCTTTTTTCTTTTCTCTTGGCTTTTATACTACCTGCACTTTTCATTATTATTATTATTATTATTATTTATAATTTATCCTTGTACCTGTTAAGTTTGCTTGCCTCTGAGGCTTTGCTTTATTTATTTACCTTGTTTTCAGCTTTTTGATTGCGTTTTGCTCTACTTGCTTACAAACACACACACATACACATACACACGCAGAGCGGAGATTCACACGCATACGTATACATATATCAAAATGTACATATATACAAGTATATTTATGTATACAATGGCATACTGGGAAATTTTGTTGTGTGTTTTCGTCGCTATGCCATTCCTATGTCTCTCTCTCTCTCCCACTCTCGCTCTCTGCGGCTTTGTTTTGGCTCTCAGAGCGCGCTTTTTGCGCGCTGTGGTGAATTGTTAACCCAACTCTCTGTTACAGCGAATACCACGCATAGAGCAGCCCCCTCCCTCAACTTCTATTGCCCCCTCACCCTGTTGGTTAAAGTTTTCGCTTTTCGTATTTTGCTCGCTTCACATGAAGTGGAAAGCATTCGCCTTTCCAGTTACCTTGCCCCTTTCGAGTTTTGAGTACGTCAACAATTGCGGGAAAAGTTTTTACTTTATACCAAATCAAGCTGAAATCAAATCAATTTGATTTTTTGCCAGTCTGGCAACACTGCTGGCTGTCTCTGACCCTTGAGCCTGGACCCACGATGTACAGATGCTGGGCGCATAAAATAGCAGCTCGAGCCCTTGTGCAGGCATCAATTTTGCATGAATATTTGTCGCTGTTATTGTCTATGCTCCAGTTCCTGCTCCAGTTGCTGTTGCTGCTGCTGCTGCTGCATTTGCTGCATTTGCTGCATTATCAATTCATATGTCCAAGGAGCTGAGCTGCCAGCGACACGAGCGCAACGCGGCCATAAACAGCCCAGAAGCTGGGTTTTATCTCGCCTCAACTAATGCGGGGCTCAACAGAGATTGGCACGGGCATTGAGGGAATGGGGGAATGGAGAATGGGCACTGGTGCGTGGCGCTTCCCTGTGTCGTGTCCTATGTGCACTCAACTGTACTCGCCTATGCCCCTCGGCTAGCAAGTGCTCCCGTTGCCACATCAATTGGCACTTGGAGTTTGCGTGCGTTGCAAACCAAATATTTGTGCACTTATTGTTAATGTTTTTATAAAGCATTCGCATACAGCATTTACTCATAAGCATAAACCTCATTTATTTATTGAGGGTTTGCATTAATTTTAAATTTATTTTTAAATATTTATTGACAAATTTGATATGGCCTTGAGATAGCTTAACACTGGATTTGCACACATATAACGAATTTTAATATTCAAGGCAGGATAAAACTCCGCTTAAAATAACCAAAATCGATTTTCAGATCTGTTTAAAACTAGAGTAAACCGAATAGTTATACATTTTTCTAAAATTATTTCATTTGAGATTGAATTCAGATCCCCAGTGCTCAAATCTATAATTCATAATAATATATTAAATAAACAAATATCTGATATAAGATATATAATATCTACAGTTCAGCTGCTGCCTTTTTGACTACCTTGAATAAATTCTGATATTCATATTGAGTAATTCGAAAATAAACAAACTTTAAACAAAATAATAATGAAATAAATAAAAAGGAAAATAAATATTAAAATAATAAATTATATAACGGTTGATTGCATTACCAAAAGTTACTTTCGAATATTTTATCTCATTGAATAACGTTTATAAAAGTTATTTACTATAATAGCAGATAAAATATTTATTAAAAGTTGCAGTAAACAAATATTGTTGGTCTAGTTATTTTATAGCTTTGTTACGTTGGCTATTTTTCATTCATAGCTAAACAAACCTACTCCGCTGTAAACTCGCTTTGCTGCTCAGCTTAGCTGAGTATTCGCATTAAAAATGTATGGCTAAATGCAAGTTGTACTTGATCTGTTTTCTAGAGTCTTGTCATGAGGCAGCGGCAGCAGCACTCTCATTTGATATGCTGCCTCTTATCTGCATTGCTGATGCTGTGCCAGATTCGCTGCGACTCCAACACAGCTGCCACGACTGGGGTCGATATCCTCTCAATATATAAATTTCATACCCAGCTTAGGCTGTGCCACTTCTCCCGCTCTCGCTCTTCATATCCTCTCTCTCTCTCTCTCTCTCTCTCTCTCTCTCTCTCTCTCCCTCTCTCTCTCTCTCTATTTATTTTTGTATGTTGTCTGCTCTATAAAATTAGTTAATTTTGAAGTGCAAAAGCCGCATTTGCAATCTGCATGTAGGAAACTGAACAGAACACTTATGCCCACACACACACACACACATACACAAACACACAACTACACACACACACATACAACTTACTCTCACGCACACAGACACAGCTTCACACTTAGGAAATGAGGCGCGTGAAAGGTTCTAGCTGCAGTTTCCTTATCTTTAATCTATACAAGGGCTCTCCTCCTCGAACGCGCGTCCTGCTCCTACTCTCTCCTCTCGCTCTCTTTTTATCTCTTCATCTCTTTTACCTCATGCACTTCGTAAGCTGCTTGTGTGTTCCTGTTTGTGTCAGTGCTGCCAGCCCGGCTTTTTTTCGGTCAGATCTGGCGTTGTTTCTAGCTAGTAAACTATGAAAAGAAATTAAATAATATTCTATTGAAAAATATCAAATAATTCTTGACATATTAAATGTAATGAAATTTAGTAATACGTAACTGTTACGAAACGAGTGTCCCGGCTGAGCTCTGCTCCCACTCGCCTCCTTTAACTCTGATTGACGAAATTCTTTGTAAACGTGAACAGAATATTTGTTTGATAAAAACCCGACGTATAGCAGCTGAGCAATCGTGACATGCAATGGATCTTCATTTCTGTCAATTCTTATAAATACGGAATATATGGAATACATATGGAATAGTATATGTAGTAATAGTATTAATAAAAAAGATAGATATCTAAAAAAAAATAAATACTGATAAATAAGTTCTTATGTATAATAAATTACAATTGCATAAAAATTAATGTTCTATAATGATTTTCCTTTTGTGGCTACTTTTCGGTTTTTTTTTTTTTTTTTTAAGTGATTTTGTTGGCTTGGTGGCAGCACTGGCGTGTGGCCACTTGCAAATACTCGCATTTTGTATGTGCGTCACCGAGTCGACCACAACGAGTAGCTCGCCACCCCAATGCTGCCACTGCACCTGGTCCCAGCTGCGAAAGAGTTGTGATGTTCCTTGTTTGCTCCGGCAGTTTGATGGTCATAAATAATTGCCGTGCTACACACGCTCGGATTCTGTGACCCGTCTGTACGCCTCCGCTCTTGCCACGCCCACAGTCCTCTGGTCCCACTCTCTCTCTCTCTCTCTCTCTCTTTCCATCTCCAACAACTTGATGAAAGGGTCATTTCTGCTCTGCACATCAAACTGTATTTACATCATCTGATTTCATTTCGCGTTTCAATCAAAAACACTTGCCTACTTTTCAGCTGCGACACGAATTAACATATCAACTGAAAGTCGTGTTTGAATAAATCGCCAATTACAGCATATTTCAATTGTATATATATATATAATAATGCGTATATTCAATGCTTTATTGCATTGGAATATACAAACAAAGAAAGAGACCAAAGAACACGGCACCAAAAACACATACAAAAACAAGAACGAACAAAATAATGATACTGTGTATCATTACATATTAAATAGTGAAAAGTGGAGAAAAAAAAAATAACCATAAATCAAAGTAACAATCAAATGTTTGTTACAGTGGTTATTATCTGTCATATATTTTTAAAAATCTGTCATATTTATATCAGCCTAATCCATATTTTATATGGGTGGGCTTTACTTAATATATTATCGCACTAAATTTACAAGTCAATAAATTTAAAGTTTGTCATCAAAATAAAAGTGCTAAATTCATTATATGGATTTAAGCAATGTGTGACTAATATATTAAGTAAGTGAAAATAAAAATATATTTTTGAATGAATTATATATAAATATATAGATATGTAACGATTATTTATAAATAAAATGTCAATTTTATAATAACGAACGTGAATGCTATATAATAATGGCCATATTCGTTTAAAATTTATATCTATTTTATATATATTTTCGTCAAAATATATATTTAAATCTCTGTCATATAAATTTAAAAAATCTGTCATTTTAATTTACTTGTGTATATTTAATATACATACAAGTAAAAATAAAACAAATAACATTATTCTGGTTGATCCTGCCAGTAGTTATATGCTTGTCTCAAAGATTAAGCCATGCATGTCTAAGTACACACGAATTAACAGTGAAACCGCAAAAGGCTCATTATATCAGTTATGGTTCCTTAGATCGTTAACAGTTACTTGGATAACTGTGGTAATTCTAGAGCTAATACATGCAATTAAAACACGGACCTTTTGGAACGTGTGCTTTTATTAGGCTAAAACCAAGCGATCGTTAGATCGTTTTATTGGTTGAACTCTAGATAACATGCAGATCGTATGGTCTTTGTACCGACGACAGATCTTTCAAATGTCTGCCCTATCAACTTTTGATGGTAGTATCTAGGACTACCATGGTTGCAACGGGTAACGGGGAATCAGGGTTCGATTCCGGAGAGGGAGCCTGAGAAACGGCTACCACATCTAAGGAAGGCAGCAGGCGCGTAAATTACCCACTCCCAGCTCGGGGAGGTAGTGACGAAAAATAACAATACAGGACTCATATCCGAGGCCCTGTAATTGGAATGAGTACACTTTAAATCCTTTAACAAGGACCTATTGGAGGGCAAGTCTGGTGCCAGCAGCCGCGGTAATTCCAGCTCCAAAAGCGTATATTAAAGTTGTTGCGGTTAAAACGTTCGTAGTTGAACTTGTGCTTCATACGGGTAGTACAACTTACAATTGTGGTTAGTACTATACCTTTATGTATGTAAGCGTATTACCGGTGGAGTTCTTATATTTAATTAAGTACTTGTACTTTTTTATATATTCCTCCTATTTAAAAACCTGCATTAGTGCTCTTCATCGAGTGTTATTGTGGGCCGTTACAACTACTTTGAACAAATTAGAGTGCTTAAAGCAGGCTTCAAATGCCTGAATATTCTGTGCATGGGATAATGAAATAAGACCTCTGTTCTGCTTTCATTGGTTTTCAGATCAAGAGGTAATGATTAATAGAAGCAGTTTGGGGGCATTAGTATTACGACGCGAGAGGTGAAATTCTTGGACCGTCGTAAGACTAACTTAAGCGAAAGCATTTGCCAAAGATGTTTTCATTAATCAAGAACGAAAGTTAGAGGTTCGAAGGCGATCAGATACCGCCCTAGTTCTAACCATAAACGATGCCAGCTAGCAATTGGGTGTAGCTACTTTTATGGCTCTCTCAGTCGCTTCCCGGGAAACCAAAGCTTTTGGGCTCCGGGGGAAGTATGGTTGCAAAGCTGAAACTTAAAGGAATTGACGGAAGGGCACCACCAGGAGTGGAGCCTGCGGCTTAATTTGACTCAACACGGGAAAACTTACCAGGTCCGAACATAAGTGTGTAAGACAGATTGATAGCTCTTTCTCGAATCTATGAGTGGTGGTGCATGGCCGTTCTTAGTTCGTGGAGTGATTTGTCTGGTTAATTCCGATAACGAACGAGACTCAAATATATTAAATAGATATCTTCAGGATTATGGTGTTGAAGCTTATATAGCCTTCATTCATGGTAGCAGTAAAATGTTTATTGTGTTTGAATGTGTTTATATAAGTGGAGCCGTACCTGTTGGTTTGTCCCATTATAAGGACACTAGCTTCTTAAATGGACAAATTGCGTCTAGCAATAATGAGATTGAGCAATAACAGGTCTGTGATGCCCTTAGATGTCCTGGGCTGCACGCGCGCTACAATGAAAGTATCAACGTGTATTTCCTAGACCGAGAGGTCCGGGTAAACCGCTGAACCACTTTCATGCTTGGGATTGTGAACTGAAACTGTTCACATGAACTTGGAATTCCCAGTAAGTGTGAGTCATTAACTCGCATTGATTACGTCCCTGCCCTTTGTACACACCGCCCGTCGCTACTACCGATTGAATTATTTAGTGAGGTCTCCGGACGTGATCACTGTGACGCTTCGTGTGTTGCGGTTGTTTCGCAAAAGTTGACCGAACTTGATTATTTAGAGGAAGTAAAAGTCGTAACAAGGTTTCCGTAGGTGAACCTGCGGAAGGATCATTATTGTTATAATATCTTATCCGTTAATAAAAAAAAGAATTTCCTAATATATATATATATATATATATATATATATATATATAATGGAATTTCTTATTGTCAATAAATTTATTATTCACTATATATATCTCAAAAACACACATTTTATACAATATTTTTTGTATAATCCAATTGAAATTTGTCATAAGTAATTTTATATAAATATGTCATCATATATTATTGGATATATATATAATGTTTGTATATGTTTGTGTGTGATATATATATAGATATATTAATATATCTATATATATATTCTTTATGTATATTATTAATATAATATATATAAATATGGTTTCTATCAATCTTAATATTATTTACTATATATTATTTCCCATCAGAAGTCTTTCTTCATCTATCATTAGAGTTAGGTAATTCATTTCCCTGTTAACTTTGTATTATTACGTATGTTATCCTGTTGATGGTGTCTTAACAGATGTATATGCTACTCTGTTAATGCTATGTTAATCTAGCCACCTAATCAATTGTATGTTCTGATTCAAATTTATTTTCGCAACGGGCTTATCTTGGACTTATTGTGTGATACAATTTCTATTTATAATCAAATTAGTTAAATATAAAATCTTTTTATTTTAATTTTGCAAATATATTATATTTTAATTGGAATCCCACTTAGAGTTTAATTATAGTCTGTTATCAACCCTCTAGTTTAGAAAGCAAGGCTTAGATTATTTAGTTTATTAAACGTACATTTCGAGGAGGTTTCTCATTAGTCTCCTTATGGGGCAGAGATTGGGCAGCTTTCTTGCGGTTAGCATGGTCTTTAAGTCGATCATTACATTATCGTGAATGGATATAAATCTGATGCTCCACTATAGGTTGAAATCTCTGTGCAAACATGAATTACGCACAAATCAGGGAAAACCATCAATTTGTGGAATTTAATATCAGCGTCTTTCTTTTTCTTTTTCTTTTCGTTTTCTTTCATCACTCAACAACACTCTTGCACAACGATCCATGAATTAATTATACTACCGCTTTTCTGTACCATTTTGATATATTTTCTCTTCGATTTGATATACCATTTTGTATTCTTTGGAATTGCCACAGAATCTGTTCCTACTGCTTTTTCATCTTATGAAACATTGTACTTCTGCTAGTATTTCGTTCATTTGAGGTGCTTTAGCTTTTCAATTGATCGGTTTACTTTCCGTTTTGCTCAGGGCGAGTCTTTTGCTATTTATAATTGCTTTAAGCCTTTATCTAATGCTAATTCTGGCCAATTGGAATGAATCCTATTAGAAATAGCTTAAGTTATTTAATAAAATCATACATATACATATATATATATATATATAATAATATTTTAAAATGTTTTTTTATGATGCGTAGACCACAATATGATTTAATTATTACCTTTTAAATTGTAGAACTCTGTTTATAATGTAATATTCTAATAGAAATTAATAATGAATTCTAATATTAAATATTTCTAATCTTCTCTCTCTTCTTTCCTGTCCCCTCCTCCTGTTTTCTGTTGCTTCCCATCCTTATACACTCTATTTGCAGTGCTGACCACGGATTTCGCACTGCATAAATATCGCGCGCTAATCGCAAGACTCGCCTACCAAAGATGGCCTCGCTCCACAGAACTCAACAGCGCATCAAGCATGAACAACATCACCATCAACAGCAACAGCAGCAACCATTCGAGCAACAGCAACACTCAGCACTTCTAATAACAAGAGCAGAAGCAGCAGCAGCAGCAGCAGCAGCAACATCAGCAGAGGCCAGACATCAGTGCAGATCGCTAGAAAAATGAAACAAAAACTGAATCGAGGCGAAGTTCAAATATTTAATACAAATTTTGCTTTTAATATGAAAGCGACTTAAAACTACGAAAATAGGGAAAGAGAAACCGACCTTGAAGGGTCAAGTGCAGCACACACCCATACACGCACACGCACACACACACACACGAGCACACACAGAGCACATCTACACCCACACACAGGTACACTGTTACTCCACCCACACACCCATACGGAACACAGTGCAAAAACTGATCTGCGTCATTGTAAAACGTTTCAACGAATTTCCAAAAAGGCTACAACAAACACAAAAATACAAAATAAATTAATAATAAACCAGCAAAGCCGTCAACTTGAAAAATTCTTAAAATTAATAATACAGAAAAAAAAACCAAAAACAAAAAATTAATAATAACAACAAAAAATCAAATAATAAAAAAAGTAAAATTTAGAAATTTGCTCTGTGATTTTCTATCAGAATGGTTTATTAATAATCCAAATAAATTTAATAATAATTATAATAAATACAAAATATTATATTTATAAATATTGCCTAATTGCATTCAAACCAAATGTTATTTAAATATATATACATAAAGAGAGAAGCTTTAAAAATTCCAAAAACCAAAACAAAACAAAACCAACAAGAAATTCTAATAATTCATTTACTATAGCAGCGATTCGCTAACTAAATAAGTGCAACTAATATTTAGTTTTTATGTGCGCAACCAACGAAACAAACACATAAATAACATACAGAACCAGTTCGAGAACCAGTTCCAGCTGAACGCCATGGACGAAATGCCAGATTTGTCGCATCTGACGCCGCACGAGCGCATGCAAATCGAAAATGTGCTCATGCGGCAGAAGCAGGAGGAGGAGAAGCAAAATGAGATAATGCGGTAAGCAGATGTGATAGCTCATAGCAGACAAACGATAATATACAGATAAGGGATATCAGATAAGGGATACAGATAGCAGACGTAGGACAACACTTGTTTCGAGTTGCCTTATTCATATATGCAAATATAGATATTAAACTATAGATGAAAGATAACAGAGGTGCACAGATAAGCGATAACCTCGTGTAGCAGGCCAATGCCAATACCCCTAATACTAACTTAACATTGCTGTCATTACATCGTTAACACTGTCTTGTTCAGCTCTAACAGTCCTGTTGTTGAAGACCAGACTAAATAGTTGTCTCACTCTAGCACATGGAATGAGTGATAGAGGTCTAGCGCGTCCTACTTCTAATGCTTTCGATATGCAATAAATATAGCTGGCAAATAATAGTTAAATGTTTGATTCTCTACGCTCTGTTTGTGAAATCAGCCATAAAATCACCTAAACGAGATGTTTAGGGATGGGTACGATTGAACTGAGTATTGAAAAATATAACGATTCAACTGAGTGAGCTTCAAAATACTGTGATTGATTAAGCCTCTTCTAATCTCCAGCGTGAACTCCTTTACTCTATTAATTTTGTTGAAATCGTTTAGCTCAACAAAGCTTCCAATGCAACTTTACCTATATTTAGCTAACAAACACTCGCATACATAAACAAAATACCTTTTACCCAGAACCCAGTAAAAAAAGGAAAAAGAAAAAATTTCTGATAATCATCTCGTTAAGGGCCAACGCAATCCGTTTCTCTCTGAGTTTTTTCTCAATATGTGAGACTCCCATTTCAGACTTCGAGAAACTAGCAACTTTATTTGCAAGTTAAGACAATAATCAAATCACGAATTTCATGTCTTTTCATAAATTAATAAATATAAAGTCTCAAAATATTACATTGACATATATTATATGTATATATTATTTTATATGTATGCATATAAGTTAAGCTCTATCACACTAGCGATTATGGGCGCTGAGTCCTGTTTTCCCGAATATAAATAGACTTGGTGTACTACTGTATAACTCATTAGGAATTTCGTCTAAGCTCTACTGGTTATGTCCTCCCCTGGAATGTCTGGCTGGAGAATCCGATCTCCTCAGTTAGTATTAACTCATATGTTGATTTAAGATAAATATAAACAGACGGATTAATTTGCAGTCATTAAATGGCTTCTGAAAATGCGAATACCTAAATTCCAATTAAATCAGTATTTGCGGTTCCATAAGAACATTCGGAAATAAATATCAATCAAGTGGAAATAATGTACCTATATATGTATGTGTATATTTATTAATATTTAGTATTTCAAACTCAAATAGTTCAGATAGAATAAATAGTGAAATGTAAGGCAATTTTGATCTAGAGACTAATCGATTCAGGGGCGACGTTCAGAACTGTCATGTCGCTCCCTATTTGTAGCCGAAATTATTGTTGTTGTTCTGAATGATGCTAAGCCTGCTGAAATCTAACCAAAAATCGCATTCAAATGGATTTTCACAGACGCAAACAGGACGAAGTCGTTACGCTGGAGATGCAAATCAGGCAGCGATCCGAGCAGCAGAAGAAGGCCGGCGTCGAGCTGGATGCCACCTGTCACATATGCCTTAAGACCAAGTTTGCCGATGGCGTTGGCCACATTTGCCATTACTGCAACATACGCTGCTGCGCCCGCTGCGGCGGCAAAGTAACCCTGCGCAGCAACAAGGTAAGTGCAAGCAGACCTCCCTCCCTTACTGTGCCTCCTGTCTCCCTCTTCCTCTCTGTTCCCCTCTACCACTCTCTCGTCTCATTGTATCATTGTCCATGGGAGTTGACAGCGTGACACATTTTACTGTTGGCAATTTCAAGAGCCATTAGACGCGGCTGTCACTCGACGACGTGTGGAGCCAGCGCCATGCGAGGCGAGCTGAAGGCGAATCGAAGGCGAAGCCAAGGCAAGGCAAGGCAGGGCGCGGCGGGGCAGGGCAAGGCGAATTCTGCTCATTTTCCAGCCATTGATAAATTGGATGACACTCTGACGCCAGCCATACTGTCGACCTCCTCTGCCGCTGCTACGGCTCCTCCTGCTCATTGAATCGACCCCATCGCTCATACGCTCCCTTGGCCAGCGTTCGCTCTTACAATTGCCCAAAGGCCGCGTGCACCACGCATAAATAATCGCCATCGCGAATCTCGCCGAATGCTTGCCCACACAAAGCCAAGCCAATATTTATTGGGTGTTTAGTTTTTTTTTTTTTTAAATTTTATACCCATTTT
Source organism: Drosophila mayaguana (assembly GCA_037075325.1). Taxonomy (NCBI): domain Eukaryota; kingdom Metazoa; phylum Arthropoda; class Insecta; order Diptera; family Drosophilidae; genus Drosophila; species Drosophila mayaguana. The sequence goes on along the minus strand of JBAMCG010000037.1, from coordinate 13,066,299 downwards.
AAATACGAAATCGGGGTATAATGGTTTTGTTGAAATGTATGTAACAGCCAGAAGGAGGCGTGGCAGACCCCACAAAGTATACATATTAGGGCGACGAGCTGAGTAATGTTAACCCTGTCTATCTGTCTTTCCGTCTGTTCGTATGTTTGAACGCATCGATCTCAGAAGATATAAGAGCTAGAGAATTTTTTACAATTTCCATATATATAGTACGCATATCGAGTTTATCTCCAAAAATCGAAAACTCATCCCGGACTTTTATCGATCATCCCTAAAATCGATTAACCTTAAAATCTTATCGAAAAAATATAAAATGATATCTCCTACATCTATACAGGTAGAGTCCCCAAATTTGAAATGTATATTCATATGATTTTTATAGAATTTCGATTTTTGTTATAGTTTACCCCCCGCTCTTATATGCACTCCCTCTCCTCACATACATTTGTAAAGGGCGTCTTTCAAATATATATCAAATAGAGGCTTGTGCTTTGGCAAATTCATGCATTTTAATATTTGTATCACGATTTAAAAGTTTCATGAATATAGTCCATCGACAAGAAAAGTTATCAAACAATTAAGTTCCCATAGCAAGCCGCCATAGCAGCCCATGCCCATGCCCATGCGTGTGCATGCGTGCGTGCCTATGTGTATGTGTTTCTTGTGCAAGCAGAGAGACGCGAAGAATTGTTGAAATATCAGTTCCTCGAAGGGTTCAGGGGATTTCGTAGTCGAGCAGTCTCGACTAGAGCTTTTTACTGGTTTATTTTATTATTTTTATATGACAATGTTTTTGGGGGTCAATTCGCCACTTGATTTCTGGCATTGAGAGGCGCTAGAGCAGCTCACAAGGCTACTGAAATTTCAGCTTAAAATAGCTAACGACATTAGCTATGAAGGAGGACAAAGTCTGAAGTAAATTCAACTAGAGTAAAATGCACCATGAATGAAATTCTATTTATAGCAAGATTTACAGTAAAGGTTTTTTCATTATTAATATAAATATTAAGCTAGCTGGGGTGTTACGTGTAGAATAAAGCTAAATGAAGCAAACTGAAGACATTATATTATCGCGCTATTAAGCTATCAGCTCGACTACGAGCTGTACTTGTATATTCTCATTTTGGCACCCTTCAGAGCTATCGATTTTGAACGGATTAGAGGTATATTGTTGAAATTGAAGTAACAGGTAGAAAGGAGTATTATATCAATATGTATATAATTATTTTCTTGATCATTCGCTCGTCTTTTAATGCTATCAATTAAAGCCCTTATTGAAATGCAGTTCTACAATGATATGTCATGTATCTTTGGATATTAAGTATCCAAATATAGCTCTATGTGTATTAGAAAGCAGAATTTGTATTATGTATTGACTGGCTTTACTTTTACTTTTTTTTTTTTTTTTGAATTGATGTATCGTAAAGAAGTTTTCCTTTCTCATGTTGGCTATAAAATATGTAGAATATATGCTGGAAATTTCTATCAAATCGGTTAAGTCACACAAAAGTTGTTAGATAAAATTTTTGGCTGAACAGCGTCGAACACTTTTCCAATATTACACATACATTCAACACACATACATTCAAACGCGTGCATTCTGACCCATCCTATGAAACTAGTAAAATCAATTTACAATATATATATATAGATAGTGGCTCTGTATGATGACCAGGATCAAGCCGATGAGTTGAGAGAGAAAACACCCATGTGGGGAACAGAAAGCAAACCACAAAACGAATTGCAGATGTTAAATTGATCCTTCACATAAGCAGACAGATATTCAGATATAAAGTCCAAAACCCTATTTCATTAAAATGAGTTTATTTAGCTTAAAAGCAAAGGCTTCAACTAGCTGACACGCAAAGAACAAACAGCACCGAGTATATCGAGAGCTTATAGATTTCGGTCACCATATTAAAATTTAACAAAATGCAATTGCTTTTGGGTGGGGCCGGGAGCTGGGGCTGAACATTTTAGCAGTTGGCACACCATTTCACATTGCATTGCATTTCAATTACACGTTTTTCAATTTTTATTTAAGCCAGCGAGCCGTGACGGCCTGGCTGGTTGGCTGGCTCTCTATTGGCATGGCGGGTTATCATTTGCTGGCCACGTTGCCAAACGTTTTGTTGAAGCTTTGCCAAGATGTCACACACAGAGACAGACACAGACACAGACACAGACACAAGTACAGACGCACACACATATGCATAGACATTCACACACACAGAGTTAGGTGGAACTGCAAGGTCCTTAACGAATTTCTGCATGGAATTTCGATTTCGCTCTGGCTCTTCCGGCCATCTCAACTTTGATAGAAATGAGAGGCACGGAATATGAGCGACATGTGAAGCAAGCGATGGAAATTCTGTTGTCTCTGCTCCATATCGTGCTCCACTTCGGGCTGGAGGCTGCCTTCGTTGTCCAGGCTATACTCCAATCGTTCGTCGAGCTCGTCAAGCTGTTCCAGCTGCTCCTCCTGTTCCTCCTCCTCCTCCTCCTCCTGCTCCTCCTGCTCCTCCTCTTCCCCCTCGGCAAACACTGGCGAGTGCCAGCAAAAGTGAAAGCTGCAGAAGCCCGCAAAGTATTCACCGCGGCCGCGCTCTATATACGTAATCAGGTGGCAGCTGAAGGTGCTCCATAGCTCCCACAGCTCGTTGAAGTAGAAGAGCAGCGTGGTGGGCGCAATGAAATGATGCAAGTGATTCCCATCTAAAGGCTGTGACATATTCCCCCCAAAAAAGAACAAAAAAAAAAAAAAAAGAAAAATCGAACGCTAAATTAGAAACTAAGTGAATATTTTTTGGGTGGCAGCTGCTGACGTTAATCTCACTCACTCGATTCTGTTCCGCTTGCAGGTGATCTGGGTGTGTATTCTATGCCGCAAGAAGCAGGAGCTGCTGTCCAAAACGGGCCAGTGGATAAACAAGACGGCGGTGCAGCAAGATGGTTTCATCCGGCGCATCGAACCCGATGGCAGCAGCGTAAGTGAACTGAATTAAAAGTTATAAGGAAATCAAGTTACCCAACCTTCGCTCTCTCTCTTCTGTCCCTTTCTCTGCAGGACATCTCTCAGCAGGCCATTGTCGATCCACGTGATTCGGCGGACAAGAGGCCCAAGCTGGAGCGCACGCGCAGCGCTGCCGAGAAGGAGAACCTGCCCATGCAGCGGGCGGGCAGCATGCTGCGTCGCCAATACTCGCAGCAGGAGCAGCCAACGAATCGTCGCCTCTCCGTCTCCGACGGCGGCATGGAGCCCCTGAGTCCTGGCCAACAGCAGATGCAGCAACAGCAGCTGCCGCAGCGCCAGCGCATGCAGCCCATGAATCCGCAGCAGGCGCAGCAATATCAGCTGCAGCAGCAACAATTGCAGCAGCAGCAGCAACAACAACTGGGCTACGGACAGCAGCAACATCCACAGAGACCGGGCGCCTATCCAGAGGATGATCCGCGTTACTATCAGGTGAGGTTTTTTAATTAAAAATGGATTTTAGCTGTCATTAGGTAGCTTCGCAAGAGAGAGTAGAAAGAGTTAATTATATTCCGAATTCATTTTGAAACTAAACAAATCCAGTAACTGAAATTATGCGAATAGTAGATATGAATTATAAATGTATAAATTAAAGCAAATTATATATTATGTAAAATGTAAATAAGCAACAGAGAACACAGACATCTGCTCAAGTAAAAAATGAAATGAACGAGAGTCTTCAATATTGATGAAAGCTGAAGAATTTTGGATCAATTTCAGATTGATCTATATATGATATAAGAAACTATATAAAAATATGTAGACATAAGTAGCTAAATATTGTAGTGAGGCAGAGGTAATCTGATGAATTTATACGAGAATCAAGTTATTTTAGGCTAGAAAATAAAACAAGTATAAAAGGAAATACAAACACAGACAGATAACGAAGGAAAATAAGAGGAGAGAAAAGATGTGTGTAAGAAAAGATAGCAAAAAATTCAATGAAGAGTGGTTAGAAAAGATCGAAGCGAGGAGAGAGAAAAGTAAAGAGCAAGGAATTAAGAGTAGAGACGAAAGAGAAGACTGAAGAGATAGTAAAAGTGTTCAATGAAAAAAAAGGGGAGGGCGTAAAACAAGAGACAGAGTGCTGAACAGAGACATAGAAGAGAGAATATAGATGCTAGAAAACAAAATATAAAAGGTAAAATTTAGACGAGGGAAGCGAACATGCGAGATAAAAGAGAGCTCGGCAAAAGAAGAAGTGAAATATGAAAAGCGAAACAAAGAAGAAGGCAAAGAGAAGAAATGAGGAGCAATTGATTTATATATTAGTAAATAAACATTGACAAACATAATTACTGCAATAAATAGGAAAAATTCATATAATTTAACATATAAACATTAAAAAAAAAGTGCTTAGGCTTTATAATCCTATTAGCCTTACTCCACTATGGAGTTATTTCGAATAGGGCAACAAGAATGACATATTCACTTAGTTTTCAATTATATTGAAGTATTATATTAACTATGAATTTATGTATTCCTGCAGGGCGAGCTGGATGGCCTGATGCGACAACATCCACACCTGGCACATCCCAGCCAGGTGCAGCAGCAGCCACAGCAGCAACAGCAACAGCTGCAGCAGCAACAGCAGCCGCAGCAGCAACAATTAATGCCCCAGCAGCAGCGACACTCAGCCCAGCAGCAATTCAATGCACGCCAGCAACATATGCAGCAGCAACAACAACAACAACAGCAGCAGCAGCAGCAACAGCAACAACAGCCACAACAGCAGCAGCAGCAGCAACAGCAACAGCAGCGAATGTTGCAACAGCAGCAACAGTATCAAGGATCCTCGACACACGCGCAGATTCATGCGCAGCCAGCGCAGCTGGGCTACCAGAAGGCGCCACCGCTGACGCGCAATCTGACGATCAGTGGGGGCCACGCCATGGATGCCACCACCTACAATCAGCAGCAGCAGCAACGGCGCTCCTTGGCTGGCGCACAGTACGCCTCACAGCAGCAGCGATCCTTCAGCAGCTCCGAGGAGGAGTTCCAGAGCCATCTAATGGCCGCGCAGGCGCAGGCGCAGGTGCAAGGACATACCGTTACAGCTGGCAGCGACTATGACGGTGAGTGATTTCGTTTTCTCCAATTCGCACACCCCTATGCCTCTCTCTGTCTCTCTGTGTCTCTCTCTACCTCTGTCTCGCTCACTCTATTTGTACGCTACCTCTATCACTCTTTTTCCGTTTTAAAGTCAGTAATTTGATTGGCCACAGAAGCGCTTCGCGCTCTCTCTCTCTCTCTCTCTATCTCTATCTCCCCCTCTCTGTGTCCTTTCTAAATAGATACAAAGACCAGAGATCGAATTCTATGCATATATATTTATCACTCATTGTGTCCGACTTTGGGTCCAAATCCAACTAAGCAAGGCTTCACGCTTTTCGACTCTCTTTCTGCCCTTTTCTATATACAATATAAGGGCAAAACATATAAATATATATATAAATATATATATATAAATATAATTCATATATTTTTTATTCAAGGGAATAAAGCCTGTATATTTGACTCTACTGGAAAGAAATAGAAATATTTAGAGATTGAAACGATATGAATTTATATTAAAATATAATTCTATATTATATACCTATATCTTTATATGTTAATTTAAAATTAACATATATTTTTCCAAAGATCGGAAACTTTCCAGATTACAATCGTGTATTTATAAAATACTTTAGAATGTTGAGTTCCCAACATTCATGGTTCTCCGCTCTCTTTATATAGCTATCATTCTATATATTAATCTCTATATCTATACAAATATATGTATAAAAATATATACATATATTTACATATAATATATATGTATATATTTATATGCATATATATGTTTTATACTCCTCCAGCCGCCTTGTCTTTATCATTCTAAGTGTCTAGACTTTGTATATAAAAAGTATGCCCCGTTTTTTGTTATTTTTGTAAATGTGTGTCTCCCTCTTCCTATCTGTCTCTCGCCTCTCTCTCTCTCTCTCTCTCTCTCTCTCTCTCTCTCTCTCTCTCTCTCTCTCTCTCTTTCTGTCTGTCTCTATCTCTCTCTCTGTCTTTCTCTGAAACTCTCTTTTGACTCGCTCGCTATAAATTATGTTTATTACAAATAAATAAATATATATATTTATACAGATATACAATATATATACCACGGTATATTTGCATATATGTATGTATATATATATATATATATATCTGATCTCTGTCTTTCATTGGTGCGTTGTCTTTTCGTTTAGAACTTTTGCCTTTACCACTAATGAAGTTTCTAAATGTTTTTGAAGATACAATTTCCAACATGTTTCCCGACAGTTTTGCTCACACAGTTTCCCAATGTTTTTCTTTATATGTCTATAGACATGTATATTCTGTATACTTAATATTATATTTATAACATTAGTTAGTTAACATCTAAGTTTAAGCTAAGCCTTATGTACTAGTTAGTTGTAAAAGTAAGTTTGTCTTTAAGTTTTAGTCTTCAGTCTTAAAGAGAAACCGATTGGCAAGGGAAAACATTTCGAATGCCGCACAAAGGGAAACGCGTTGCACAAATAGATGCAACACAAATATTAGTGTCACTTGATGGTCGGCCACAGTCGTGGCTGTGGTGGCAACATAAACGAAATAAAATAAAAATAAATTGCTGACCAGGGGCAGAGCATGCTGCGAGTGGCAAGTGGCAAGTGGCAAGTGGCAAGTGGCAAGTGGCAAGCGGCTAGTGGCAAAAGAACCGCGTTGCATACTTTTAGGCAAGGCATTTTCCTTTTTTGCACCGTTAAATGCAATCAACATAAATTATATGCAGCAGCGCGACAGTTAAAAGTTGGCAGGAGGCGGCTGGCGGGTGGTGCGGCTGTGCCACAGCTGACCCGAAAACACATTTTGCTAGCGCCACAAGATATCCGAAAAGTTTGCGTGCTAGTTTGGCGGGCAGGAGGCGGTGCAAGTGTGACAAGTGGCAAGTGCCAACTGCTGCCTGCCTCCTGTTTGGCTGAGCGATATCGCCGGCGACTTTGTCAAGTGCGTTGCTCGTTGCAAATTTATTAGCCTAATTAGAAAGTTTTTTTGCTGCCGCCTGCTGCCCGCCACTTGCCAGATGCAGCATGTTCCCAATAAAAATTTCGACTAATTCTTTGTGTAAGAAAAGACGCATGGCAACGGCTGATTCCTCCTGCACATTAGCATGCAACATTTCGTGGCAAGATTCTTGTACTTGCCACGCCCCGCCGACTAGAATATAATAATTATTGATTTCAACTTTGCCCACCCACAACAAAATAAAAGAAACGTAACGAAACGAAAGTAGAAACTAACTGCAAGTTGTGGCAGCCAAGTTTGGTTGCAAGCCGCCGTGGAATGGAATTAGGTGCTCAATTTTCGGGTCCGCCCCACAATTCCGATAAGCGACCCAAAACTGTGGCAAGTGCAGCGCTGCCTTAACAACTGATAGGGTAGACGCCCCTGTGCCCAAGCCATCTATGGGAGCGCCTCCCTCGGCTTCAGCTTGTTGCAGCTGTTCTGCTTTGCACCCGGTGCAGCTGCACTGCCTTCCCACCACACAGAGCCACGCGCCAGGCGAAATCCACCACAGCGCCACAACACCACGTTCACAATAGAAACGCACGCAAGCCATGGCCAGACGTCATGCGTTGGAATACTTCCAGCGACAAATGGGAAAGCTCTCACTGAAACAGCAGTGGAACGGCAGGCGCAGGCGCTGCATTGAGAGGTGCCGTTATGCCCGCTCTCTCCGCTCGCTGTGCTTTCCAGTGCTTAAGCAGCAGAAGTAGCAGCTGATGATGTTGCGGAGTGCGCGCGCAATGTTAAATTTATTTGATTAACGCTTACAAAAATATTGCCTCTATGAGTTACCTTCGAGGAGGTCAGATCATGGGATCAGAATATGAATAGCTATGCATTCAAATAAATGAACTAGTTCCATGACTTGACGGTTTAGAGTCTTTGTTGGACAAGCTTAAATATAATATTAAAGAACTAAATATTAATTATTATTATTAAGCGAAATAACAATTTATTTTAATCATCCATAAATATTTAATTTATATCAAAAATTCTTTAAAAGTATTTCCAGTCAATACTCATTTTTATTTTGCCACTGCAAGTATTTAATGAATTTATAATATTCATTAATTCAGCTTCAGCCTTTTCACTCTTATCCACTGTGCAATGCATTATTAACTGTAATCTCAATGACGCTATGCATTGAATGCCCACGCATAGATCACACAGTCCCACGCTCACTCCATCTTTCTGTCTCTCTGCCTCTCCTTTTGCGTCACAGTGTCACCGCGATGCTCTTTACTTCAATCCTTCAATCCGCTACACGCTTTATTGCAGCGACGTCATTTCATTCACCGCATTTCATTTCATGCAGCGTCATGCTCTTTACTACGAATTCGCCTACAACGGCAATGGCAACAACAACACACAAGAATTAATGCACTTCCAATCCAGTTAGACCGAACAGTTAGTCAACCATCCAACACGCGTGCCTTAGCTTGTCAGGCAGGGGCTTAGCGGGGCCCCACTGGAAAGCAAAGTCAAACACGCTGATTTTGCCATTCGCCATTAAGATGGAAAGAGAGCGCAAAGACAGAAACAGAAACACAAACACAACACAATACCCCAACAACAGTCGCAGTGGTAGTACCAGTAGCAGCAGCAGTAGCAGTAGCAATAGCAGCAGCAGTAGCAGAGCAGCGTGCCTGCCTGACCCGACCATACGGCAAAGCAGCAGCAGCAGCTGTCAATGTTATCGCAGTCAACGTCTCTGTCACAGTTAGCGTCGCAGTCGCTGTGGCCACGCGTAACTTTATTTTTAGTTGTGCATTGGAAGTGCCATGGGAAAGTGCTGCTGCGGCAACAACAACAGGGCGAACTTGTAACATTGTTATTGGAAATATGTGTGTAGGCTACCAGCACGAAGAACAACAACAACAATGAAAGCAATAACAACAACAGCCGAAGGGTAGGCGCTAAAGGAAAGCGAAAACGTAAAGCGAAATTCCATTGAGGTTTTTTTTAAATCGAAACGAAATTAGTTTTCGATGAACTTTAAAGGCGAGTAAACAGCCGCTGCGGCTGCACGTGTCGCAAAATCCAAATTACAAAAGGCTAACCAAATAAATAGTGAAAAACATCGCAAATACATTGAACGAAAACCGAAGCGGATCCCGTGACACGCGGCAAATACTGCGAGCAATCGAAAGTGAAACTTTACGAGTATCTCACGCTAAATTTAAGGCGAAGGTTGAGCCCAACGCAACCTTGAAGCGAATTTGTGAAAGTGAAGCAATATAAGCAATATAAAAAATAAAAATACAAAATACAAAATAAGAAATAAATAAAAAACAAATGCAAGTAAAACGTGCGTGCTCGTTAAATTGCGCTTGCATCTGGCATTGAGTAATATATAATTAAAAGCTTGTCTGCTGAAGGTTAAATGTGTCACACACACATAGGAAATCAAGTTTAAATAATATAATTAACACTTAAAGGTTGCAGAGAAAGCAAAACTATTTGTGTATAAAATTTGGCTTAAATTAATGCATACAAATGTGAATACCAAAGAGGTAAACAAATGGCAAAAGTTAAAGAATGAATAAATAGAAAGAGCTGAAAATGTAACAGAATATTTAACTGCTATTTATTGCAACAAAAATCAGAAAATGGCTGCCAAATTTGGGGCTACGAAAATGCCTTCAAAATGAAATCGAATCAAGTCATGAATCAAATCTTGGCCAGCCTTAAACTGCGCAAATTGTGGCGCCCATTGGACGCGCTTGCCACCCACACAAACACGCGCACACACACAAACACACACACACACGTGCATACATATACACTTGCAGCTGGCCGATTCCTTGCGTGGGCCAAAGCAGAATCTAAGGAAATTCTTATGCCAATTATTGTTTTCTTTTTTTTTTATTTATTTTTTGTTTGTGTTTTCTTTGAGTTTTCTGGGCGCCGAGGAGCGCAGGTGAAAGCAAAATATAAGAAAATTTACGATTTGTTTACTGTACACAGCCACGCGATTACCAAGCCAGCTCTCCCCTGACTACCTGTCTACCTCTCTGTCCGACTCCCACTCCCACTCCCAATCCCACTGTGCGTGTGTGTGGACATGTTGAAACATGTTTTACAATCTGTTTTGCTAATTAAGCGACGTGACTAACGCAAATAAATATGCGAAAAATAAACAGCAAATCAAATCAAAAGTAAATCTACTAAAATATCGAGTCCAGTGTTGTGCTACTTACAAATATAAATTACTAAGTCAAATTAAGTTATTTAATGTACAAAATATTACTGCAACATATCACCGATTTATAATAAATACAACAGTTCAAAAATCCGAGCATATCTCTGATTAGCTCATTTCAATCCAATCCAATCCAATCAAAGCAAGGTGAGTGGCGATTGCAGCTACAACAACAGTAACAATAAAAACAACAGCAACAACAACCACAACCACAACAGCAACACAACTAAACACAGCTTCCACTCCACACCAACCACAACCTGCAACAGTGGCAACAACAGAAACTGTAAATGCATATTGCAAATAGATTAGCTCACATCACCACAGCACAGGCAGCACTAAAAATAAAATTGCAGTCACATGCCAAAAAAAAGGAAAAACAATCCCAGCAAGAACTGCAAAATAGTAAACGGAGAAAACAATTCCTAATCGCTGCCAAACACACTTAGACATACACTGTAAAAAATCACATGAAACTATAGGAAAACTTTCGGCATGCCGAAAATTCTCATATCAAATGCAGAGTGTTCGATATTTAAGGGATTTTTTATTACTATTGCAGATGCTAAAATTGTGCGAAATGTGCAGTGCAATTTATACTTTACGATTTCAAAAATTCGATTTCGCCATTTCAAGCATAGCTAAACACAATTTAAATATTAATTGCTTACATTATTCAATTTCAAGGAAATATTCACACTACACTATATAATAAAGTAACATTTAATTTAATTAAATCTAGTGATAAATGAATAATTGCCGTTTACTCTTTTGGTCATTTTTATTGTCATAATATCATAATAATCAGTTTCCGCTTGATCACAAATTGAAAAATGAATAGATATTCTCTTTAGCGTGGTTTTTGGGGATTAGAAATAGAAGCGTAAAGTAATAAATAAAACATAAATAAAATAAAAACTATGATAATGATATATACTAATAATAATATAAACATTATACCAAAATTACTAAGTTAAAATGATCAAAAATAAATGAATAATAGTAATAATAATAATAATAATAATAATAATAATAATAATAATAATAAAATAATAATAATAATAATAATAATAATAATAATAATAATAATAATAATTATAACTCGAAAAAAATTATAAATTGTTATATTTATTAAATAACAATCAATTTTAATTTTAACAAATAATACAATATAAAAGAAATAAGAAATCTCCAGTTAATTTGACCTTCTTAATTTGTGTCTATCGGTCACAATTGCATAACCCTTCTTAAATGGATGTTCTTGAGCATAGAAGCTTAACACAAAATCTCAATTCACGGGAATACACGCTACAAATCTACCATGTTCAATTATATATCCAATTATATAGTACATAGGATAAGTGGCAATAGAAACTTAATTAGAAATTTATAATATAAGCACGATTCAATCTCAATAGTGATTTCTAGCAACACTCCAAAAATTATTCATTTGAATGAATGTGTGCACAATAATACCTTCTGTGTAACTCAACAGCTCATTATATATATATTATATATTATTCATATCAATTATATTCATATATTTCCAACGGAAACAAATTTTGATATTTTCTACCGATATGAAAAAATGAAAAATTAAAATAGTATACATTATAACTGAAACTTAATGAAAATATTGTAAATAAGATTTACGGAAATAGAAAATGCGTTTTTCTGATAAACAAAATCTTAATAAGATCAAATATAATACTCAAAATATTTATGATGATCAACGGAATAAGGAAGTAAATAAAATGGATGACTACAATAATTATAACCCTATCAATAATAATCAGTTAGGAGAAGGTTTACTACTACTAAATATACTAGCTATGTGCAAAAATACATTTAAAATTGTAATGCCAACAATACTCATTAAAGAGAAAAGCTACTATATCATTATCATCATTGGCTATACATCCAAAAAATACTCGATCACTTTCTGCAATTGTATTGAGAATCAGTGTCAAATCAAAAGCCGCTTCAGCCCGCCCGCCCCTCTATTTGCGGCCCTCAAGAGATGAAAAGGGTCCATTGTGCTTTCGTGTTTATTTGCATTTAGATTAGGCGCAAAAAACAGAAGCGGATGGCCCACTTCTGTTTTAAGCAAAGCTTAATTCATGAATAAAGCGAAATCAATAACCAAATAAGCAAATGGCTAAATGACAGCCACAAAAGGCAGCTGAAACGCGAAACATGTCGCAGATGGTGTCAAAGCTGTAAATAAGTAAATAAATATAGACCACAAACGATGTGGGTGTGTGTCTGTGTATGCGTGTGAATGTGTGTGCGTATGTGTGCCTATTAAAATATGTGAACGAATGCTGTCGCGGGAGCGAGATGAATTTAATTAAAATGTTGACCGACAGACCAACAGCCAGCTATGTGTGTATAGCATCTGTGTGTGTGTGTGTGTGTGTGTGTGTTTGGTTGTGCAACTGTGCGTATGAGTGACATTAATGCGAGCACTGAAGCTGCCCAGGAAGAGGGACAAACAGCACACGAGCAGGAGCAGGAGCAGCAGCAGCAGCAGCACCAGCAGCAACACCAACGCATTTTATGCGTGCTGCTTATTGTTGTTGTTTGTGCTATTTATGCGCCTGCGTCTGTCTATACACGACTCTCTCTGTGTGAGTGTGTGTGTGGTGTGTTCATTTGTATGCGTCTCCTGCTGGTTTAAAAATAGAACAAGCTGTTCTCGCCTGATGTCCTTTTAGCCAGCCCAAACACCTCACACCGCGCCACCACCTGCCCGACCGCCCACTCGCAGCTGCCGCCCCCTCAGGCAACTGGCTAGAATTTATGGACGAAAATATAAAGCAGGCGAGTGTTACACTCATACACACACAGACACACACACACTCAGCACTCGAGTACAAATAAACACAAACTAAGACGAAGTTTGTTTGATTTTAGCTTTTCTTCCTTTCATTTTTATTATTATTATTATTATTATTCTTTTTTGGGCTTGTGCGTTCCGCAGAATGCGATAATTGTGCAAGACTTGACACTCACACAAACACACACACACACACATACACACGCGCGCGCGTGTAACAAAGGGCAGCCACAAGCGAGTGAGCGTCCGTGTGTTTGTATACGTTATTGATTTTTGCCTTCTTTTGCGCCTTCTTTTCTTCGCTCGCCTTGGCCATCTCTTTGCCTCTATTGCTTCCTCTCATGCTCTTTCCACTCTTTCGCTGCTGCCTCAATGTGCGTGAGTTTCGCCATTTGACTTTCAAACAACACTGCACGACAATAACAAAAAACACGTGTTCGTACAAGGAAATAAAGAAAGAAAAAAAACACACACACACACACACATGCACAAGAAAACTTCGATTTATTTAATTATTACAATTTTTACCATTTTTATTTGTATTTATGTTTAGCTAATATTGTTTAATATATTTATCAATAATCTGATTTCTGTTTTATTTTATTTTTTTATTTGTTAATTTTCATTTATATATATTTTTAGTAAATTTATTTCAATTGAATGCAAGCATAGTTATTTCTTAAATAATCCAATATTCATGATAACAACATTATTAAGTAAGGACATAAGTAAATCTCCAGATCCAAACAAGATCCAAATAGTTCGAGTCTCATTTGAGTTTCATTCTTTGAACCAGATTTTCTATATCGATGGGCTCAGAATTAAACTGTAATATGTTTTAGACATCTTCAAATTTTCAAAATAAAAGCCATATTGATATTATTTTATTATAATGATTATCAAATTTTGTAGAAAATAAATATTGATTAAACAGATTGCTCTTGGGCTTCTGATTATTAAATTCGATATACCCTAATCATTTCTATATTTTTGCATTCCTGAACAACCTTTTCCAAAATATAATTCCACTATTAGAAAATAAAATTTAGTTCAATCCAAGCAAAGTCATCTTATCCAGAGCTCAAGCAGTTCAAGATCAAAGAATTAGGAATTGCTATCAAGAGTTTAAGCAGTACTGGTTCAATTTGGCTTGTTGGTCACATCGTCTTCCTTTTCAAGTCTGGTCACACTGGAGTGCTAGAGCAGAACTTTAGACATTTAAAAAATAGTGTAGATATATATAATTTACTTGGCATGGCCTTGGCTTTGCTTTACTTTCGTAAGTTCCTTTGTTTTCACTAAAACGCCATCGCTGCGTTTTTCCATGTCAGTTTTGATGTTATTTATTTATTTTATATATAATTTTTTATTTTCTGCGTAATTTTGTAGTCGTTACGGGCACAATAAACGTTTTTTATCGTGACCAAAGTCAAAAGAAACTGTGCCAGGGGTATGGCCCACAATGGGAGGACAGCTGCCGTCACGTGCGCGTGTGTGTGTGTGTGTGTGTGTGGCTGTGTTTGTGGGGCACGAAACTAGTTTTCATTCAAGCTGTGCGTGTGTGTGCTTGTGAGTATGTGTGCGTGTGCTTGAGTGTGTGTGCAGAGCTTAAGAAATGGCCGCAGCTCATTTTTCAAGCAATTTACATTGTGCTCACAGCTTGTAGCTAAACAAATTACGCTGTAGCTGAAGATATACTTATAAATTAATTATAATGCCGCTTGAGCACTTGTCAACTTTCATTTATAGAAGCTCGCGCTGCACATAAAGTATAATCATTGATATTTAGGCTATAAATTAATTGTAAATTATAAGCTAGCTGTAAATTAGTTTAGTCTAAGTAATGCGCCCACAATTCCCTGATGCCATTATTTTTATTTACATTATAAAACATATATTTTCTCTACTCTCTCTTTCTCTTTGTTACTCCAATGTGCGACCCATTAAAACTCCCAAAAATATAAATATTTGTATGTTGAAACTTGCCCAATCAAAATCAAATGTAAATATAATGCCCGCCACAAACTATTTGAAAATTCGAAAACTGTTCACAAATTGCAATAATTACAACAACAACAACAACAACAACAATAACAACAACAGCAGGTAATTTCGGCGTCGTGCAAAGTGTCCAAACAAATCTCTCGCCCGGCGATCTACAGATTCATGCAAATGTAAGCAAAGACAATTAACAGAAACAAAAAAAAAAAAACATGAAGAGAGTTTTGAATTTGATAACATTTCTAATGCGTGTCTGTACTTTATTGTTATCGGTTATCGTTTTCTTATGATTTGTGATTTCTGATTTGTGAAAACACATACAAAATGGAATGTACATTTTACACACTGTGTCGTCTATTTCTCTTGGTCTCTATTTTGTCTCTTTCCTATCCAAAGTTTCGTTCGTTCGAGCACCGTCAGCAGTCCACATTTTTAGCCTTTTCAATCGTTTCACATTATTATTTGTTCGATGTGTGTGATTATTCGATGTGCGAGGTGAATAGCTGCGCCTCCTGCTCCAACACTTTGTTACTGTTTGTTTCTTTTGTTGCTTAACAGATCCTTTCCCACCTTCAAAGTACCGCTCGATGCGCTGTGTACACACTTAATATTATATGTATTCCTCTTACGTTTCTTTCTTCCGATTTCTTCAATTACTCCTTTGAATTACTTGTACTTTTATATCTAAAAACAAAAAAAGAAACAACTAAAAATTAAAAAACAAATACGTGAAGAATTTGCATGGATATCGTAACGCTGTTTCCAGTTTCCTCCTTACTTCAACAACAACAACAACCACAACAACAAAACACACTTGAGCCCAACATCTCTGAAACACACTTCACAGCCTCACTGAACAGTTTAGACCTACACACTCACGGCCCTCCTCCTGCTCTCCCACTCACTCCAAGCGAACAAGCCAACCACTAGCTTAATTAAGGCCCAACCTAGCTCAAAACTTTTTATGTATATCTTAGCCACTGCAGATGAGTATGTTACTATAGTTTTTCGATATTCTCTGAATATACAAATATCCAGGCCCATGCACCATAATCTCTCTCTCTCTTTCTCTCTCTCTCTCTCTATCTCTGTCTCGCTGTATCTCTGTATTTGCCTGCCTTGGATGGCATGCTCCATGTATGTTGCTCGAGATCCCAGCACATCCGAGAAACTCCTTCTACTACACATAAAACATATGTATGCTAGGTCTTAAGGCGCAATCAAGTTTGCTAAGTTCCTGATCTTTCAAATGCTTTGATCTTATGGCACCGACATAGCTCTATTACTGAATCTTAGGTCTGTCTCCCATAATCTACATATAATCCTTACTCTAGCTAACATACTACATACATAAATACAATACTATACAAAGCACTTGGGGATCTATTTTCAGCAATTGACTCAAAGATGCATAATGTTGCTTTTGAGGATCGGCATTTTAAAGATCTCTTAAGAATCGCCCTCAAAAGCAAAGCCTGCAGACAATGCTGAACATAGTTCCCATAACTTAAGGTCTTTACGCTCTTACGTATTTTATTTAGATTTCACAATCAATCGACAATCAACTGAATACATCCACATCATGAATAATATATGAAAATTGTATATATATTTCTTTATATGGCACTTTTTAAACATTTCTCGCCGTAAATTTTACCACAAAGGACAACAAACTAATGTCAGGCAAAAGAACCCGCAGCGAAGAGTATTCGAAAATTCGAGCAATTGAGTAACCCAAGAAATACAATCAGAGTCTCTGCCCCGCCTCCCCTCTTAACCCGCCCATTGACCCACAAAGTCGAGTCGATAGAGTATATATAAATGCCAACCATTACTAGTACCTCCTACATCTACAGGCGGGCGTCTTCAGGTGCGCACGGATCCTTGGCGGCAGCAGCGCAGCCTCAACGAGCGCGATCTACTGACGGTCGGCTCGAGTGACTATCGGCTGCTGGGCCACACGAATCAGCGGCTGTACGCCTCGGCGGATCAGCGGGATCGGTATGAGCTGCAGCTGCAGCATCGCGAGCGCCTGGAACAATATCCGCTGACGAGGACCGCTCGACTGGACGTGCAGCAGCGCAACTCGCTCAATCGGAGCAATCACGAGCGAGCGGCTGGAGCTGGTGGAGCTGGTGGGGCTGGTGGTGCAGTTGGTGCAGGTGGAGCAACTGGTGCTGCCTTTCGTCGGGCACCGCCCTTGGCCGCAGCCAGCGGCTGCGGTGGCAGCAGCAGCAGCAGCACCAGCAGCAGCTACTATCCACAGGGCTACAGCAAGCCGCAGATTGTCATTGGATCAGGCTCTGCCTATGAGCGTGGCGCGATGTCGGCAGCTGCTGACGGCGTGCGCGGCAGCCTGAGCCGAGAGCGCGGCCTGCTTGGCGCTGGCGGTGGTGGCGGCGGTGGTGGCAGCAGCTCCCTCAGCTCCACAGAGGCCGCCTACTGGGATGAGCCAGCCACCGGTGGTGGTGGCGGCGGCAGCACATCATCATCGTCGGCGGCGCAGGACTCGCGCCGCTTCACCGAGCGCAGAATAAAGAAAACGGTGCGTTTCGACGCGCACGACGACGAGTCGTCGCTCCTGGTGGCCCCAAACACAGGCAGTGGCTCCTTGCCACCAGTCACCGCCATACTGCCCTCGACGGCTGTGGATGTGGGCACGGCGACTCTGCTGACCAGCACGAAGCTGGCGCAGCCGCTGGACGGCGACTGGTCGCGCTGGGAGTCCGAGCGGCAGGGCAGCCAGGACTCGGCCACTAAGGACTCGGGCATCGATACGAGCAGCACCTTTACTAGCAGCGAGGACTCGAACCGCGGTGACGGCCCCAAGGTACACGACAGCAACACCCACAGCCCAGGCAAAGCGAACCCAAACAAGAAAACCAAATGAAAAAGAAAATCCAATATAGCCTCTGAAACGGGCTGCCAAATTGCATTTTGTCTGTGTAGAGTCTGAGTGTGTCCCAGGTCCTCCTGTTCCTCCGTCCCTCTGTCTGTCTGTCTGCCAGTCAATCAGTTTCCTTATAAATACGTTTCTATTTATATACACCCACTCTTCTTCTACACCTCTGTCTCTCTCTCTCTCTCTCTCCCTCTCTCTCTCTCTGTCGCTCTATCTCTCTCTCTCTCTCTCTCTCTCTCTATTTTCCTTTGTCTTTCTTCAACTCTGTTTGTTGTTCTTGATTTGTCTTTAACTTGAAAAATAAATTACCTTTTACATTTATCGCCCATATAACGCTCGACATCTGTTAGACCCCGAATTTCCTTTTTAGTTTGCATTCTTTATAGGCCAGATCTCTCTCTGTCTCTCTCTCTCTCTCTCTCTCTCTCCCAGTTGTAATGGCTATTATCCCCCCAAATTCAGCCGATTTCCATTTACAGTACCAAAAGCCATAGATCTAACTCTTAACCATACAAATGCATGCCAATAAACATACAAAAATTCTACAACATTTCACTAGTTGTAAATTTCCGTTGCATGAAGAGCCGTAGACTTAAGTCCTTAGCCACCGAGCACGTCTTATTCCCAGTTCCAGTACCAGTTCCAGCTCCAGCTCCTGCTCCCTTTTACCCTCAACACTACATTAGCTTATTTACCGCCCACATTATCCACAACTTAGCACGTTCTTTTGTCGCATGTTCTTTAAGTGTTGTAAGCAATCCGTAACACATTTTCACGCATATTTCCGACTTTCAAATTTGCGAATTTAATATGACTTTTAATTGAGTTTAATGATCTAATTGCAAAGCTACGTGTGTGTTCTCAAAGTAGGTCTATAATACTAAAACTTAACTCAAATCGAAATGTGAATGACAACTACTATTCTATATACTATCTAACTACAATATCCTAACAGCCTATCGTAGAACATGTTTCTAGCTTGTAAGAAAAACAAAACTGAATGTATAAAACAACAGAAACAAAACAAAAAGGAAAGAAACCAAATGTATAAAATGTTTTTTCAAGTATTTACTTTTCCATTGTTGTTCGACTTTTGTTATGTATTATTTTAACTAGCTGTAAGTTCTTAAAGTAAGCCATATATCTATATACATATATATAGGCCTATATATAAATATATAGATATATGTATATATAAGACCTTTGTATAGATCAAATCTAAATCTATAAACCATTCTACTTCCTGCATTCGAACATCGACATTCCGCTTCACCAAACCAAATACCAAATACCAAATACCGAAATACCAAAATCAACAATCTCTAAACGAAATCTATGCAAAATTGACATCCACGATCTCATCCCGACACCCCCGATCGATCCAATCAACACCCATCCACCACCAACACCGTCCATCCACACTGCGTGTACATACATACATCACGTGTCTATAGAATCCGGTGAATTGGCAAACATCCGCGGATAATACTCGCATGATTGGTCACATGATATTACGTAAATACTATGATGGGGAAGATATATTAGGCTTAAAGGTGAACGGCGGCCAGCCCGTGGGTCTCGGAGGCCCATGCAGAGCCATTGTGGAGAAGGTGAAACGCGGCTCGGTGGCCGACGTCGAGGGCTGCATACGACCAGGTAAAAACCAAAACTCATGTCAACATCGCTCAATCATATATCTCTTTCTCTCTCTATCTCTCTGTCTCTTTCTCTCTCTGTCTATCTTCCGCTTCGCCGTTTCATTCACCACATTAAACAATCGATTGTCAACGCTACGCAGGCGACGAGATCATCGAGTGGAACGGACGCAGTCTGCACAGCAAGAGTGCGGACGAGGTCTACGACATCATCGACGAGAGTCGTCTGGATGCACAGGTTGAACTGATTGTGGGTCGATCGCTGCTGCTGCCAGCCAGCGGCGCCGGCAGCGTTGACAGCGGCGGCAGCAGCAACGTCAGCCCCAGCAGCGCCTGCTCTGGCTCGGGCAGCAGCGTCACCCGGCGTTCCTCGGCCAACTTTCCGCACAGTGGGCTGGCGAGCAGCATGGCAGCCAGCGCAGTGGTCAGCAGCGGAGGGCGTTACCTGCAGCGTAAAGGTGTGTGTATGTGTGTGTGCGTGTGAGTGTGTGAAGGAGTATCTATGATTAGTTGTAATTGAAGTGAGCTTTGATAAAGATCTAACTGTAATCGTAAGCAAGTCCCAGAACATTCACATTCATCTTGGCTAGGCCACGTAGATCTCTACACACTTACGATGTATGTCTAAGCCACACACCAAACAACATCCAAGACAACAAAGACAAATTATACGTAATAGAAACTCAGTATGAGTTTACTTAATATTCCTCTCTTTCTGTCACGCTGCAGCACCCGGCGTTGAGGCTCTAGAGCTGCACCGCGAGAAGCCGAGCGTGCTGATCACCTCGCCCGGCTCTCCGGATCTCCACACCGGCGGCTCGAACAACGGACTGCGTCATCGTGGCGCTGGCATTGGCAGCTGCTCGCAGCAGACGCAGCGCTTGGAGGCCAGCAGCCATAACCACAGCCATAGCCACAGCCACAGCTACAGCAGCCACAGCCACAGCAGCAGCGGCAGCGGCAGCAACAGCAACAGCGGCAGCAGCAGCAACAGCAGCGCCACCGTCGCCGCCTCGGGCGGCGTGCACAGCGCAACGACGGCGGGCCACCATCATCATTGTCACACGACAGCGGCATCACCGCCATCGCACGCGCACGCGCTTCCGCATCCGCATGCTCACCCGCACCCGCACCCGCACCCGCACTCGCACTCGCACGGCCACGCCCACTCGCACCATGGGCATGGCATGGGCGTGACCACACAGCCGATACCCATCGAGGGCCGGCTGCAGCTGAAGCTCGGCTACGATCAGACCACTCTGCAGCTGATCGTGACGCTGGTTTGCGCCACGGGCCTGTCGCTGCGCCAGAGCGGCGCCGGGCGCAATCCCTATGCGAAGGTAAGTGAGTCCACCTGGATCCAGTTGCCTAGTTTCTCACACGTCCACTTTTTGCAGGTGTTCCTGCTGCCCGATCGCAGCCAGAAGTCGAAAAGACGCACGAAAACCGTTGGCACCACCTGCGAACCGAGGTGGGGTCAAACGTTTTTCTACTCCGGTCTGCGCCGCAGTGATCTCAATGGTCGCCAGCTAGAGGTAAGTTTCTCACTTCGATTAATTTATCCTGCTTATCCTGGCATCGATCCTCTTCACTCTTTCGTAGATCACTCATTCGCTTTAGCCTTCTTAAGTTGGTTACTTCCATTTTACTATCGATCCTCTTCTGTATCCTCTGGAAGATCTAGCTCATTTTATCCAAATGTCTTCTAGAAATTTCTTAGTTTTGTACAGGTTCCATTAGTGATCTAAAATGGTCTATTACTAAATTCATCAATTCTTTTGAATAATATATCAATACACTCAATAAATTTCTACTGGCGATCTGCTGATATATTAATATATAAATATAACTATCAATTGATTTCCCATTCAATTATTGGTCTTCTTCGCCTTCTTGGCTCTCTTTGTATAATTTCCCATAAATAATTGAATAATTATCTCCATTTTTCAAATGATATTGATCAATTCTTATTAAACTTGTTATCCTATCATCGATCCTCTATCATATTCTTGTAGATCTAGTTTCTTTTACATCAGATGATATTTAATCCCGCTGACATTTTCTTAGTTTTTTTTAGATCCGTCATGATATCTTTATTCTTCCATCCATAGTCTATCACATTCGTGTAGATCTTTATTTAGATAATTAAATATTGATTATTAGGTAAATTTTGAAAGCCTCCTAGAATTATCATCTCCCAATTTCGCTTGCTATTATAAATAATGATATATTTATTATCTAAGAATTGATCCCACCTTTGAGTATCCCATCGGCATAATGGATAATCCAATTTCACGCCTAATGATCACCTTATTCTTATGAGTTGTCTTTCTATATTCCCTGTACTGTGTAATATCCTTATTCTAATTTGGCAATCCACAGGTCACGCTGTGGGATTACGTGCGCTATGGGGCGAACGACTTTATCGGCGAGGTGGTCATCGACCTGGCCCATCACGTGCTGGACGACGAGGCCGAGTGGTACCAGCTGCAGCCGCACCAGGATAGCTCCCATCTCGTATGTTATGTCCAAGGAAGTCGCAAGCTTCTGTTTCGTTTCACTTATCGTTTCGTTTTGATTTGATTCGTCTTTGTGTTTCATGCCGATTCGTTTCGGTTCATTTGGTTTGCGTTCGTTCCTAACTCAATGTTGGTGTGTTGGTAAATGTGAAGCCATTGAGGTTGAGGTTTTCTAAGCTCCCCGGAACGAGATTTGTTGAGCGAAAAACTTAACACAAAACTGAAAAGCAGAAAATTATGGTTTTCTCTTATTTTGGTTCTATTCTTTACTTGAGTTTTGGTATTTTAGATGTAATGTTTATCCCCAGCTGTCCATTGATACAAAATTATTAACTCAGCATTGTCATATCTTTTGTTTATGCCGTGCACACCTTAAAAAATATATAAATATATACATATAAAATACATGACAAACAATCACCCATCACCAACCAACCAACCACTGAACAATCAACAACCAACAAATTCAACTCCACCACCACCACCAACAACAACAACAACAACAACACATGCTGTCGCTCGCCCCGTTCTATTCCAATAACATTCCAATGGCAAATTTTGTGACAACAACAACAACAACAACGACAACTACTACTACGATGAACAGTTACGTGACGAGGGCAGCGATGTGGAGTGCCTGATTCTGACACCGACAGATCATTTATCACCGCCCAGCACGATGTCGCGTCTGAGCGACTCGGACACGACGTCTGAGTGCGACATCGATGGAACGACGCCCGGTGCCAGCATCTCATCGATGGGCAGCTCTGCCAGCCCGCCGCTGTTCGAGGTAACAACAACAACAACAACAACTGTAACAACAACAACAACAACAACACTGCCAACAACATAACAACAACACACATTTGGTGTCACTTAACAAATAAGAAGAGCCAAAATTATATGAAAATAAATATTCTTGATGTATATACTTACATATATACAGTACATACATGTATATAGAGAGTGATGTACATAAGGGTATGTATGTATGTATGTGCATACGCGCAGCTCAAACTGACGGCAAAAAGAGTGAGGACGTCCAAAGGGTCACACACACACACACACATACACATACAGGGAAAGATGTTCACACGAGAACACACTCACGGCTTGCCACAGTCAACAGCACTTGAACTGATTCTCACACACACATGTACATACAAACAATACACACATACAGCTCCCGTAGATTCCACTCTCTCGTTCTTCTCTTCGTTCCGCAGCAAGATTGTGTCTCTTTTCCCTATCTCTCTCTCTCTCTCTCTCTCTCTCTCGTACACTTGCAGAGTTGGTTAGAATCTTGTTCGGCCACTTGATACGGAGCTCCAATTAGATAGATCTGATTGTTACAGACCTAACTCTATTCTGATTGGACTCTCTAATGTAATACATTTATATGTATATTCAGCAGTGAAAAAGAACAATTATATAGATGTAAAAAAAGAGTTGTATTGGAAATATTAGTGGATTTATATCAATATTACGGAAAAAGTCAGCTAGAATAGGTAAACTAATTTTTGTTTAATTTTCTTTGAAATAAAATAGATTATTTAATGCTCCAAATATAGATAGTTTATATAAAGTGATGTATTACTGACAATGATCAATATATACTTCTTAAGTTTCACCAAAATTTATTATAATTCTATATACAAATATGTCTGAGGCCATTCAAATTCAATTGTTACAATATTTAATTTGTTGTAATATTTTTTATATAAATTCTATTAAACATTTACTTGCCTATAAGGATAGTTTATATTTATTATAAATATTTATAAATAAATATAAAAAATAAGTTATGTAAATTAATTGAAATTCAATTACGAAAATATGCAGTTTCATAGCGCTCTGCAAGTGTATTCAGTTTTCGCCAGAACTCTAAGTGTTCAATACTCGTTTTTACACTCAATCTACTCGTTTCATGTTTTCTTATAGTCTGTGCATTTGGTTACTCCTAAGTGTCGATCTCATTACCACCTCTTGGGCTGGACAGTTGGGTCTGCCGTCATCTGCACACATCACGCATACGCCATGTTGTCCAGTACTGAGGCAGTTGCCTGAAGGCTTCATTATAGCTGTCCCTGTCAGTTAATTAGCATGCAGATCAAACTCGAATTGGACGAATTGATTCACTCATCTACGCATTCAAGGCCATTCAGTGTACATAAGTCTGCACACATTCGATATATGTATAATATCTCTTTAGTTGAACTGCTGTGTTTTCATTTGACTTTCGTTCGTTACGTTCCTTTTTACTAATTGGTGTCGTTGTTTCGTTGTGCGTGCGTGTTAAATTTTTCACTCTCTAAACTCTAATTTCTGAACTCCTTACTCTAAGATCGCAGCTCTCCATCTGTGTGTACTAAAACAAATACTAAAACTCTGAAACAGCGCGTGGCATTTGAAGGCTCTGCGCTATCGAATCTATCTTTATTCTTTAATTTTGTTGTCATAAGCATCAAGTTTCAGCTAACAATAATCTTTGAATTTAAGATCAAATATATACATAGAGTTTAAGTCTTGTAAGCAAACTGCTTTAGGTTTAAGGATGCGTGTAAACTTAAAAACTTGAGAACACATACTAACTGCATAAGACTGCCCAACGAGGCAGTCTATAACATTGTCTAAATGAAGAAAGAAAGAAAAAACCGCAAATCTCTCAAAACTCAACTTTGCAACAACTCACAAAAAAGATCAACTTTTAATCTATTTATCAGCTGCACCTCTGGCCTTTAGTCTCTAAGCTTTTGCATGCCTTTTCCTCACGCCTACGCCCTACCTCTATCTACCTGTAATCGTAGCTTTAAGTGTTTAGTATTGATGATTATCACTTGACTTATAATTTCTCTTGTAATATACCCCGCTTCCCGAAAAATACAGAAAAAAACAATCACTTAGCGATCCATTCGAGCCATTAGACCCGCCCGCTTACACCCACATATATAGAGACCTTTTACATAAATAAATACACACGATGTGCCTACATATATTTATATAACACAAATGCAATGTACAAGTTGGCATCGACTCCAATTTAATTTACTTGATCTCTCATTTTGATCACATATGTACATTTTCTCCTCTTGTTCTCTTGCTCTCTATCTTTCCTCTTTATATATTTACTCAACACACACACACACACACACACACACTATCCACTCCCCGTTGGTTATATGCTGAATACATACAAATATATATATTCCTGCATATATATGTATATTTGTATGTATATCCGATATATGCTACCCGAATCGGTCCCATCCACAAATCGTTAAACTCGCATAACTCAGCTCGATCTAAACGAGCGTCGATCCAGGCGTGACATGTCGCCCCAGGGCCGCAAACGGGTGGCCGGGATGATGGCCAGAGATTATCGCACAGTATCTGGCATTGGACAAAGTTATCACAATCAGGTTTGCACCTAAGCTAAATTAACGTAACACTCCATCAAACAGATCAGAACAGATCAGATCACAGATCAGCGCACCGTATGCCACACACACAACACAGGCAGTCCGAGCAACTGGACTACACAGCAGTAACTATCTATTTCATCCCATCAATGGATAAAGTGCTTCCGTATATGACAATTGAACGAATCGTATCCGCATATATATTAGTTGCAATCACCTATTTATATCCGCCAGTCAGCCAGGCCTACAGTTTTCTGCACTTTAACACTAATACTGCTACTATTACTATTACTACTACCACTAATCAAACTAATTAACATAACTAATTAAACATATATATATATATATATATATATATATAAATCCGAGCCTTTATTATATCGATGCTTTAATCAGTTGCCAAACAGAGCAGCATTGCTCTGTTCCCGGCTGATCAGAGATCGGAGTCTTGTTTCCATATGTCGTTAATTGATTTTGTTTCCAATTCTCTTGCTAAGTATACATACTTATTCCGTATGCCTTTACTACTTACTGTAATTACCTCCGTTAATTTACGTACTCATTTCCAGTAGAATCATGTTCCAGTAGAATTGCAGTAACAGTTAATCAAACACGTACACCTGAACAGCAAACACGCCCACACACTCTAATTATGAACTTGAATGAATTTCAATGCCACTCTACTCACAGATATATATATTTAATATATACATATGTATATACATGCATTTGCTTGTATGTATATGAATAGCCGTAAGCTCTCGCGGATGCCGGACTTCAGACCTGGGTGCAACCCGGGGAAGGCCTGAAGCTAATTCTCTCATTCTCTCGGTGCATTCTAACGTATGCAATGTTTTCTCTCTGCTCTCTCGCGATCGCATCAGAGTTCTGCAACGGGCTACTACCGACGAGGCGGTGCCAATGGTGTCGGTTCCGCCATCGGACCTGGTGGCATGAGCCTGAGCCAGCGCAGCCACTCGGCAGCTCCCAGCGACAACTATCACGGCCATCAAGGACATCCGGGCTCAGGCTACGGCTACAGAAGCAGCAGTCCGCGGCGAGGATCGCTATCGCCGCCCGACGATCGTTACATTGACTATCCAGTGCTTCCAATACACGGCTCACCCAACGCCGCGGCCTACGGCGGCGGAGGCAGCGGTGCTTCGGCGGCGGCACAGACGCCTCAGCAGCAGCGTTTCCAGTCTCGTTCTGCCACTGCCACGCCTACGGGATCACCCAAGAAGCGACAACTGCCACAGGTGAGTCATCTTCATCTTCAAAAGGCTAAGAATGGGGAATATATATTGAGCTAAGCAGAGTTAGCCCTGTCCATCTGGACAGCTTGGATTTCTGCTCTAGGTCGGTGAATAGCACGCGCAGATAATATATTCCCGTTTTAATATTGTTGATCAAGATCATTATCAAAATATATTTATTACTTTATATCTCGTATATCTTTAGATCTGAGTCCCCAAATTTTGTATTTAATTGTAATCAATAAATAACGATTAAGTATTATACAGTATTATTGAAATAGTTTGCGTTATGCAACTGATTGCTCTACCAGTGCTCGAAAATGCGGTGCACGTCTCCTCAGAGTAGTGCTATGATTAGTGTTTTTATCTAATTTTTTTTATTTGTATTTTATATTAATAGTTTTTATACCCTGATCCCATTAAAAATGGGAAATCAGGGTATAATGGTTTTGTGAAAAGTATGTATGAACGCCTAGATCTCAGAAGATATAAGAGCTAGAGTCTTCAAATTTTGTATGCATACTCGTGTATACCATACGCAGTACAAGTTTATCATTTTTTTTTCGATAACTCATCCGATTTCTTTTTTTATCGAGAATAATCGATAAATTCATTTTGTTTATTCAGCGTAATAATGATAATTTAAGACCTAAAGAATTTAGATTTGGTGTGTACATACATCTGATCAATACGCAACTTTTGTCATTTACAGATTTTTGATACCACGCCCCCTTTGCCCCCAATTTGCAAAATATTTTTAAGTACTAGAGACTTGTGCTTTGGAATGTACACACATTTGCACATTGTGATCACTTTCTGAAAGTTTCATGAAGATAGTCCTACTACAGGAGATCAGGGCGACGAGCTGAGTCGATATAGCCCTGTCCGTCTGTCCGTCCGTCCGTCCGTCCGTATGAACGCCTAGATCTCAGAAGATATAAGAGCTAGAGTCTTCAAATTTTGTATGCATACTCATGTATACCATACGCAGTACAAGTTTATCTTTTTTTTTTCGATAACTCGTCCGATTACTTTTTTATCGCGAATAATCGATAAATTGATTTTGTTTATTCACCGTAATTTTAATACTTTTAGACCTGGAGACTTCAGATTTGGTGTGTATATACATCTGATCAATACGCAGATTTTGTCATTTACAGATTTTGGATACCACGCCCCCTTCGCCCACAATTTGCAAAAAACGTATTTTAAGTACTAGAGACTTGTGCTTTGGAATGTACACACATTTGCATATTATGATCACGTTCTGAAAGTTTCATGAAGATAGTCCTACTACAGGAGAAATTATTCAGCAACAAAGTTCTCATAGTATTGCCCACACTGCAGCGCAGCCCAAGCGCAGTCGCTGCTTACTGCGCAGTTAGCAAAGCGCGTGCTTATGCGTGCGTGAATATCAGCTCTTTGTAGGGATCAGGGTATCTTCTAGTCGAGCACTCTCGACTATTGCTTCCTTACTTGTTTCATAATGCAAATGCAAACTCGAACATTTTTCTGCTTTAATATAGAATTAATGTGTATATTTTAAGGTTTAGACATCTTCTAGTCAGGCCCGAAAAAAGTTTGTTTCTTAGTTATATATGAGTACATTGAAACTCTAATTCAGCATTGCTTGAAAACCGTACCGTATCCAGATGATAGGTTCCTGTGAGGAATACACTATTTCCGGGTCTAGGGTTATTTGAAGTAACAGCTCTGCATGAGATTGATATCACTTCCTTCTAGAGCACCTAAAGAATCGCTGGCGTATTATATTTTGCCTTTTTCATGTAGTGCTATAACAAAATTATTCGATCTTACTTTCCTCTAAGGTGCCACAAACCTCTCGCAGCGCCATGTTGCGCGATCGATTGGGTCAAGACTTTGACGAGCGGATGGCATCGGGCAGCCGCTTTGGCCGGCATCGCACACGGCAGCCGCACCACCAGGCGACATATCGCAGCACCGGCATGGGTGGCTGGGAGCGGCACTACACAGGACTTTCGGATAGTGATCTGCAGTCGATGGACACGCGGATGCGGCCAAGGCATTCGCTGTCGCCGGACAAGGACTTCATGGGCGAGTTTGGAGACTCGGACATGGAGTCGGTGGTCAGTGTGACGTCGAGTGCGTTCTCCACGCAGTCGGAGCGACCGCGCACCTCGCGCGGCCTCAGGTGAGTTGTTGGCTGAGCCTCGGGGCTCGCTGAGACGCTGACGCTGGCGCCTGGCTCGCTGCACTCGCGTCCGCTTCGTTAATGTCGCCAATCCATGCCAAAGCAAAGCTGCCAAAATTATGCTGAAATTACGATTGTGGGCTACACACAAGTATTGGTACAAACTTGTTCGAGTAGAGGCTACAAAATCCAAAATTTACCTGTTAATTAGGCTCTGAATCAATTGAATTGCGAACCCAAATCAGAAAACCGCGCTTAACGCATTACACCAAAGACACGCACAAGGAAACTCACACAGATACATACATCAGTTGTTAACAAAAGCAAGGCAATCCGAAAAAAACATAAAGTTTCTTTCTGCATTTACTTTTTGTGTTTTTCTTACAAAACGAAACCAACAAAAACGTTAACGAAAACAAATAAAACCGATAAACAAAAACAAAAAACAAAAATCGCCCAACGCTCGACGCGCGCTGCTCTCTCTTTTGTGTTCACTGCTTTTGCGTGCTCTTCACCACACTCGCTCACTCCACACACGCACGCACACACACGAACACGAACACGCACACACATACGTACATACATACATACAACTACAACCACAATAATTCACCACGCAAACGAACCACCACAAATCAACACACGCTGACCTCGGACGCCAACCATTGCGCTTGCATTTCCCGACGATCGTTCGTAATTTCTCACAAACTCAACAAATTCAAATTCACCTCCAAATTCCCACCATACGCTGGGCTGTTAACGATAATGTTAACAACGCATGCTGTTAACTTACATTGAATGTAAATACGATAACACAACAAATTCGACACTGGGTTACTTTGAACCACCGAACAACCACCCACCCAACCACCCAACCACCCAACCACGCGCCACCGATAACAACAAAATAAATCCAAATCAGCTTTCCACGCAACTGGCGCAATCTCTTTGGCGCCCCAAATAGCATATTGGGCGGTGCCGTTGGCGGCCCTGTGACCGGCCTTAAGGTCTATCCCGTCGAGCACCACCGAGCGAACACGATCGAGGTGGACGACTGCGACTATCTCTCCAGTGGCGGTGGGACTCATCAGCTTCTGCTGCTGGAGCAGCTCGAGCAGCTGCAGCAACTGGCCGCCCTGGCTGCCGCCGACTCGCCGCCCAATACCGCCGCATTGGGTGGTTTCAGTGGTGCACCATCTGCAGCTCCGCCAGCAGCCACAACTCTACCACTGCCAATAACCGCACCACAGCAAGTACTCGTGACGGACACAAACAGCGGCGAGCTGATCGAGCAGTTCTTCGTGGAGCCGGCCCTGATGGCGGAGGAGGCGCCGCTCAGCCTCGAGCCACACGAGCCCCATTTGCATACGCATAGCGTTTACTATTCACCTCATTTGCCCAACACATTCATACAGCCGCCGCTTGACCTGTACCAACAACGCCACAACGGACGCCAGCTCGACCACGCCCCCATCATCGCCACCGCCACCGCCACCGCCAACGCCACCGCCAACGCAACCTCTCATGCGAATCACACCTATGCGTTGCCCGGCTTTGAGCAATTCAAGCGCTATACCACGCCCGTCATGAATCTCTTTCGCAGCTCCACAACACCGCCAGCGTCTGCCCACGACCACGCCCACACGGTCTCCTGCTCGCCCAGCTCCTACGTGGGCTACGTACGCGACCACCTGGACAAGAGCTGCAGCCACTGCCAGAACGGTAGCCAGCCGGTAGTGCTATCCACAAACACCGCCCTGGCGACGCCAGGCCTGGCTATTGGCGCCTGCACCGACCCCTGCTGCCTGGCCGATGCGCATCCCCATCCGCAGCATAAGCCCATTGCATATCCCTATAGCGCAGAGCAGCTCCTGCGTCGCCCCTCCCTCTCCATGTATCAGCCGACAAGCACCTCAGAGCCCTCGCTGCCCACCATGGACCCGGATCCCATGTGCGGCGAGTGCGTTGATCAGCATTTTCTGGGCGGCCTAATCGGGCCGCAGCTCAATCTGGGCGTGGTGCCCACATACCATGTGCACACGCCAACGCCGACAGCTCATCGGCGAGCGAACAAGCAGCTGGCACCGCCTCCAGCACTGCCCACGCAATCCGTGCTGCGGCTCTCGCGACAGCTGAGCGAGGATGCCCTCGTTTCAGCGGTGCCCATAGCAGAGGCGACGGCACGGGCGCAACCCACATCGATTCTGAAGAAACCCAAGCTGGACCGACGTCGCATGTTTCACGAGGGTCAGTCGCGCTCCCTGGACTACGATGATTTGCATACGAAGAGCTGGGGCAGGCGGCGCATACGCTACGAGGACGAGGTGGCACCACATGAGCTCATGCCGCACGCCTATCACCCCAGTGAGGAGCAGCTGCCCAGCAGTCGGCGATATGGCTCCGAGACGAATATACGGCAGTCGTATATGGGCGCCAATGTGGATGCCGCCAATCCGCTGAGTCATTCGCATTTCCTGGTCACTGATGACAAGATCGTGACCATCACCTACGACTCGGATGTGGGCTGGACCCGACGCGGCGTAGCACCCTCCCTTTTCCGAGGCCCACACCGTCGCGGCGTCGACGCGCGCAACCACATGTCCCTCGATCTGCAGCGGACCAGCCAGCAAAAGCTCTACGGACCCGCTGCACCCTACATGAAGCGGCGTCGCAATCTTCCGCATCCGCCTAGTGCGCAAAATGCGCACAACTTCTCGCCCATGGAGGCGATCGGTGCTGGTGGTGGTGTTGGTGGGGGCGGTGCACAGAACAGTGGTACATACAACAGTAACAATCACAACAGTAGCCACTACACCAATCACAATAGCCACGCAGCGAGTAGTGTTAGTAGTGTTAGTCAATTTCACAACAACCAACAACAACAGCAACAACAACAACAACAACAACCACAATCAATTAGGCAAAAAGGGAAAGAAGGCATCAGCGCCGTAAACGGATTGTTGGCATCGGCATCGGAACAATTGACGAAATCTAGTGGTGGGAGCGGTGGTGCAACATCTGCCGCAGCTGCCGCTGCCGCTACTGGTAATATCGTCTGCGATGGTAATAATGCTAATAATGCTTCTTCTTCCTCTTTTGCAAATCCCCCACAACAACAACAACAACAACATCATGGTGTCGCTAATCAACCAATAACAACAACAAACGCATCACCCAATAAACGTGCCCCATCATCAACACACAATACCACCACAACAACAACAACAACAACAACAAACGACGCCAACAACTTGACCCATGACGCAACATCAACCAATCTCTCACAACAACAACAACAACAACAACCACCAAACACATGCACAAATCTCATCACAAATGCAACAACAAACACATCGTCGAATGATGCGGCAACAACAACAACAACGACGACGACAACGATAACAACCGCAACGACTGCTACAACAACTGCCACAAATAAAACTACAACAACAACCACAACAACAACAAATACAAATAACACGAATGAACCAAACGCAACAACAAATGCCAATACGAATGCTAATCCGGATGCGGATGCGGACGCGGATGCCCCTATCGATGTTATCGATTGGGATGCAATCGATGCGATGCTCGACGACGATTTCAGTGAGTACGACAAGGAGAAGAACGGTGCC
This sequence comes from Drosophila mayaguana, assembly GCA_037075325.1. Classification (NCBI taxonomy): domain Eukaryota; kingdom Metazoa; phylum Arthropoda; class Insecta; order Diptera; family Drosophilidae; genus Drosophila; species Drosophila mayaguana. The sequence goes on along the minus strand of JBAMCG010000037.1, from coordinate 13,033,587 downwards.
AACGAGCCGAGTGGTGCCAAATCAGCCGACGGTGGTGGCGGAACTGAGGAGAAAGCCGGTATGTACTGGATACCCAAGCACCTAATCCATATTTCAGATATCACCAAAGATCAATAGCATTAGATTTAGAGATCATCTATAACCGAATAATGATTAAATTTTAATTTGATTTATAACTTCAAAATTGGTAGCAAAGTAATTAAACTAAACTAAGTGACGTTACATAGTTATACGGTTAATAGACTCGTATGACTCAAACAGTCCATAGTCAAACAATCCAATTGACTACCATTGTATAATCTATATTGTTTTACGATTCATATGATTCCTTTGACTCTCTCATCGAGTCTTATGATTCATATGATTCCTTTGACTCTCTCATCGAGTCTTATGATTCATATTCTGTAATGCTCTTTTCTACTATACATATTTTCTGATGATTGGATTCTTGTTATTGACATGATTGATTATTTTACTCAAATACTGATATATATTAGTAATTATGGATTGAAAACTTTTCTTTAATATTACGACTCGACAGAGTCAATATTCAATGTCTAATAGCGTAACAAACTCGGATAATTAGTGTTTGGAATGCAGAATCGTATCAAATTATATGGTATATGGAGTCCTATAGAGAATCTTATTTTGAGTCTTGTTCTTGTTGTTGTATGAGCTTTTTATATTTTGATGATCACTTTTTGTTATATAGCTATAACAAATTTGAAAGACCAACGATATTAAGTTCTGTTTAATATTTGTACTGGAAAACTAATACTTGGGAAATTGTATTCTCTAATATTCTCTATTTCATGTATGTTTCTGTCGCCTCACAGATGGCAGCCTGTCAGATACCACAACGGATCGAAAGAAATGCGGCAATGTGGATCAGGAACGATCACCCAAAGGCGGCAGCGGGATGGGTAAAAAATCCAACTCGACGTCGCAACTGTCGGCAACAGGTAAGAAACTCGTTGCCTTTTCTTGGTATATTATTCGCTTAGAGTTCTTGTTCAGTTGTCTTGTTGAACATGATCAGATAATCCGAGTATCGAATTACCAAAAATCATTTGTAGGCTCCATTGGAGTGATAGAATCATGCACTAGACGAGCCGCCTCTTTGGTTTCTCACACTTGTCTTTTTCATTCTTAAAACTTGTTGATTTCACTAACTAATTCATCGATCATATTTTGCATAATTGCTAACATTTTACTAACAAATCGTAACAAATACATAAACGAAAAAAAAAAACAATCTAATATAATGCCATACTCAAAGGTCGTAAAAGACGTATGGGCTTTGGAAAGAAGGGTAAGAACTCGTTCACGGTGCATCGCAGTGAAGAGGTGCTGCCTGGTGATATTACGCGGGAGTTGCGCTCCGGCGGAGGTGCCGGCTGTGCCAGCGGTGGTGCTGGCGGTGCCGGTGGCGGTGGCGGTGGCCTATCCCGTGGTTCGTCCTCGGAGGCGGACCCCATTGAGCAGTTTTTCGGCGATGGCGCTGGTGGGGAAAGGTGCGCACACAAGACCAACTTACTCTGTCTCTTTCTGTCTCTCACTATCTGTGAAACTATCTTTCTATCTAGCTAATTTCTCTATTTATGCTATGCTTTGAGTTTATAGTTTTTCTTTTGATTTCTGATTCCATTTGCTTTTTAGTTGCCTTTATCAGAAATCGAAGCAAACGACAATGCTTAAAGTTCATGATGCTGATGACGATGATGATAAACATTAGTTAGCCAAATAAACAAAAACAAAAAGAAGAACAAATTAAAAATTATAATTACCAAGCAAAACACATTAATTTTCGGATAAGCAGGCTGCCTGTATTTCTAGTTGTAAGAACTATTCACAAAACAAAAGCAAAAAAAACAAAAAAGTTGCGCTCGCTCTCTTTGACTTTCTTGCTCTCTATTTCACTCTTCTCTCTCTCTATCTATTTATCTCTGTCCCTCTCGCTGAGTATTTATGCGTAAAAGCTTGCTGCAAGCTTTCGCTCTCGCGCGCGCCGCTTCAGTTGAAAGCAATACAAACCTTTTGAGTTATTTGATTTTTAGTTCACCTCCAAGCGCAATAAACCAACCAACCAATAAAAAAAAAAATAAATAAATAAAAAAAAAAATAAAAAATAAATATATACAACAAAAAATCACCCAACCAACCAATCAACAAACAATCCAAAGTCGATACGTATTTTTAGGCTTAAACCAAAGAAATTGCTAAAGGGCGTCGCACAGGCCGAAAGCTTTGCCTGGTGGCAGTTGCAAAAGCTCGCCAAAAAGCTTGCACAACGTAAAGGAAAAAGGATAAAGCAAATGCCGACCTACGCAAAGCTTTCGACGGTGTGCGCTGACTGTTGACGGTCACTGTGGCTGCAGTGCGGTTGACTAATGGAGGCTCCCAACTCGTTCCGTAATGCATTTTAGTTTCGCAGCCACTTTGCCTCTTTTGTTTACAGTAAATACTAACCTTTCAAGCCAATCGTTCGTTTAACCTTACTTATATATTGTTAATGCCATTTATTACAACATCACATACTATATTGAGTTCGAACCAAAACAAATAAATTAACTACAAGCAAACATATACAACATTTTACTCTTAACCTTGTTCGATTTACATATGCATGCATTGAGTTACCTACTATTTATAACAACAATAACTTGCAATATACTTTTACCAGACATATACTACTTTAGCTTCCTACCTACCTACCTGCCTATCAGTCTCTTACAGCCTCTTTAACTAGCTAAAGTAACGATTATCGAAATCATGATTTGCAGTTATGTGGTAAGACTTGTCCTTGGTATATAAGCTCGGGCTTAAAGACAGTGCTATCAAAGTAGACACTGACATTTCGAAAACAATTTGCCATATAGTCGAGCGGACCGAATTTCCGATTTCGAACTTTGCATGAAATGAGCAACTCAAGCTTCTGCTAGTAATCAAAAATCAAATGAATATCAACAATTGAACTAATGTTTATCATCTGTTTTCTACAAGTTTTCTGTTATTTTGCAAACCAATTTGATATTTACGTACGTATATACAGGGAGCTCTGTCAAAGAAAGCCAAAACAATCAAAAAATATAAATAAAAACACTAAGATACAAACAATAAACTAATCACACCACACAACAAAATCATCAATGAAAATTTGCATCGGTTTGGAATATATATTCGAAATATGTATATATACGCATACACATAAACGTGTGTATGCATATACATATACATATATATATATATATATATATATATATATAATTCAAACGCACACCAAGGAATTGAATCAGTGAATCGTAGCAAAACAATAGAACGTCGCAATTCATTCCTCACACATAAAAACTCAGCAAACAAATACTTTAAGTATTTTCAATGGAGTAAATGTATTTACAATGAATATTGATTCGGCATAACTATAAGTAATATATATATATTTACATATATATATATATATGAGCTACTATTTCGTTTATAATTTTATTCTTGCTGGTATGATTTCGACTTAATTTCCAGTTTCGTTTTAACTCTCTGTACTATAATTTCTGTACAGTCAGGATATATATACATGCATAGAGGTGTATCCATATATGTATATATATCTATATATATACATGTGTATTCCCAGAGCCCAGCGTCGACTATCGTGATCGTGTCGCATCGAGTAGAGGCCAGCGTCGCAAAACACAAGTCCTTTCATTCAGAGATGAACAAGAAGAAGCAACACATTGTTCAGTTCGAAGCATTGAGTTTTTGAGTACATCTATCATTCATACATCAACCATATTGTACTATATAAGTCTTTCTCTCTCTCACTCTCTATATGTGTGTATGTACATATATATGTATGAATATATATGTGCCTGTACATACATACATGTATATATATACACATGTATACATATACATATATATATATATATATATATATATATATATATATATATGTTTGTCTATCATATTCTCGGCAGACCAATATCAGGCTCAGTATTTGGGCAGCTCGAGCGCGAGCGGCTCCTCCACTAGTCACCATCATATCACACTACCACCACCACATCCATACTATCAAAGGCAGTCTCGCGGCTCGGCGGTCAGCATCCAGCGGTCCGTGGAGGTGCCGCCGGTGCCAGCGGTGACCCGCTACAGTGCGGGCAGCATACATTCGATCTCTAGCTCCGAGGGCTCATCGTAAGTTTCTCTGGCCAGTGCAAAACAGCCAACAAAATATACCTAACTAAAATAGTTGAAATATCTATAAACAACAAATACTCTGTCATCTGAACTCTGCTCGAACTTTCTGCTCTCTTTGCCTACGAATCTTTCTCTCTGTCTGCCTCACACTCTATTTTCTTCGACTTTGACTTCCGTTGCCTTTGTAAATGGCTCTCTTTCTCTCTCCAACACACGCTGTCTCTGTCTCTCTACCTATCTCTCTCTTCCTCTGTCTATTTCTCTCTATCTCTCTCCTGTCTCATACCGCATTCCACCCGACTATAACACATATTTTTCTCTGATCATGTTATTTACTTATCTGTGTCCAATCTTTGCCGGCATCTCTTTCTTGTTATCTACGTATGTGCGCCTTGATATATCGTTCGAGCCAGTCTGCATTTTGTATATCCATAAATATATTTGCGTTCTGTTCAATTTTCCGCTTCACTTCTTTGTGTAATTTTCCGTCTCATATGTATGTGCAAAATAAGTTTGATTTATTGTTTCTTAACTCATTATTTCCAAATATACTTGTATGATTTCCTTAAATATGTATATATTTATGCTATTTGATGTGTGTGTATAAACCAAAAAAAAAAAAAACTAAAACAAAATTCAATAATAAATTACAGGCCATAAGCTAAACTCTATTAACTATTACTAAAGTACTAGGCACCTAGACTTCATTGTGGCACTATTGTTGTACCATTACCTACCTCATAGAGAAAACAGGAACTATTTTATGTATATGGATATATTTGTATACATATATGTAAAATGCTTCAGTAATTCTATTTTAACCAAATACAATTTCTATTGGCTTGGAATTGATTTCAGCAGCAGAAATCAAACGAAAAACAAAAGCTTGCATGCTATTGAACTCTCTTGTGTGCACTACTCTGTCAGTACATGATCCACTACTACCACGAGCCACACCCACACCCACACCCACAACCACACTTACCATACCCATCCACAGAACCAGTCGTAACGTACACAACAACCACCAAGACTACTTACAACAATTTAACTGTCTTTCTACAACTCCCTGTGTATAAAAGCCTAGTTCCACGGACGATCTGGTTCATAAAGTTTCTCGACTTTCCATCAGATATTGACTGATCGGTGGAACCGGGCTAAAACAGTTCTTTTTTCTCAAAATCTTGTACTTCTTTGTTTTTATTCCTTTTCAATGAGATCTATGTTATGAAAGTCCTGTATCGAATACCTTTCTAAAGTCTTTCACTTTTTCAACACCAAAAAAAAAAAAAAAAAAAAAAAACGAAAACATACTAAAAACTCCTGTAGATTTTCGCCATCATTACGCAATGATGGAGCCCTGAACGAGTTCGTGGATGGCCTGGGACCGGGTCAATTGGTTGGTCGTCAGGTGCTCGGCGCCCCCTCGCTAGGTGACATACAGCTGTCACTGTGCCATCAGAAGGGCTTTCTCGAGGTCGAGGTGATACGAGCCCGGGGCTTGCAGGTGAGTGGAAACATAAATCGATTTCAAAAGGGAAGTGTCTTACAGCCATAACTGCTTTGCACCTTGCAGCAAAAGCCGTCGTCGAAGATGTTGCCCGCGCCCTACGTGAAGGTTTATCTGGTGTCGGGCAAGCGGTGCATCGACAAGATGAAAACCTCGACGGCTCGCCGCACGCTGGATCCGCTCTATCAGCAGCAATTGGTATTCAAGCAGTCGTACAGCGGTTGCGTTTTGCAGGTGAGTGCGCCCACCTGATAAATATATGCATGTGTATTAACTGATGTCAACTACCTGTCCAGGTGACCGTTTGGGGCGACTACGGCCGGATCGAGAAGAAAGTGTTTATGGGTGTGGCGCAGATAATGCTCGACGATCTGAATCTCTCGAATATCGTGATCGGCTGGTACAAGCTCTTTGGCACCACCTCACTGGTCAGTTGTCCCACTAATATAGGTTTAGGCTCTAGGCGCTCATCAATAGCCTCACTCGACTCACTCAAACTCTAACCAACTAAAACTCAACTCAACTCAAACTTAACTCAGCTCAAATATTATTATTATTATATATGAAAACGTACAAAAACTCAACTCAAGATCGACTTGCAAATTGATAAAACAAAAAAATACTCAGAACACGAGCCAAAAATATAAATACATGCATATATATAAATACATATACATACACATATGTAGCTACATTTTATTCAGTATTCTGTATTGACATACGCAGCAAATGCGAAACAAAAACTAATTTAACTTTGTAGCATAGCGAGTCACAAAGCATCTGTACAAACACAAACGCAAACGACAAATAAGAAAATTTAAATTAAAAAAAAAAAAATAAAAAAAAAATTGAACTAATAGTTAAAAGCAACAACAAATTGATTGCATACATATTTTGCATTTGTTTTTAGTTAGCTAAAATACCAAAAAGCACACACGCGCACACACCTGTATATGAATCGATTACACCGCTAAATCCATTATAAAATATATACATATATTGATCAGTGCCAGCCAGAGATTACAATTGAAATGCATTTGTAAAAGAAAAAAGAAAAACTCCAAATTATAAGCCAAAAGAGAGTTAAACACCTATCGAAAGTCACCTAATATCTATATCACCGTTATCGTTACCGTTACGTTCTTTTGGCATAGCATACAACTTCAACGTAGTTATTTATAGACTCGAACAATACTCATATAGGTATGTCTCTCAATCCCCAACTGCCTGAAACAAACTACCAAAACCTCGATCAATTTACCAAGTCTTCTGCATGCACGTAGTTAACGTACCCTTTACCGTATTATCGTTATCACATCCTTATCATTTCTATCGTATGACCTCTTTACTTATACTACTTGCTAACTAACTAAAAGCCACTCGATTCCACCAACTGTAAGCTTGCTTTGCCACATCCCAAACTAAACTCGAAACATTTCAAGCCCAAAAAAAAAAAACAGCAGAATATCAAAATGGCAAATTTCGGCTAGCTGTCAACATAGATTGATAGACACACATTATATTATAATCACATTAGCTAGGGCTAGCGCCAATGAAGGTCGAAGCTGATGAATGACAATTACAATGCAATTTTCGAATGTGTACCCACATCAGGGTCGTCCGATTGTTTGGGCCGGTGAATCAATAATGGAGGAGCAGGGTGAATAACACTTTCCAGCTACAGTGAAAACACTTTAGAGCACCGCACCAAGCACAAACAAATTTCGAAACTTGCAAACTCAACTGAATTGTAAGTGCACACACCAACTCTAACAACTAATCTAAGCATATTGATAACAATTGAATTCTCCACCTATTGCATACATCTGAAACTCTTTTTGCTTTAAGCAGCTTTCTGTGCAACGCGCTAGTGCAGCCATTTGCCATTTTACTATCAAATAACTGCCAATGAACAAAACTACAAACACAAAAACAAACAGCTCACAAGCGACTAACAATTAATTTGCCCGCTAATAAACAATTAACATTGCATTATACGAGAAATCATTTGCCGAGATGTCGTCAGCTAATTTTGTGGTAATCGTTGCAGTAACCCTTGCAAAGAGCTGCCAGCCAGGCAGCCAAATAGCAAAGGACCAAGGTCAGCCTTGGAGGACCTGCTACGCTTTGTTGGGAGTGGAAGTGCAAGTGGAAGTGGAAGTGGAAGTGGAAGTGCAAGTGCGAGTGGATCACCTCGGCTGAGCATCTGGAGCTGTCGCCCGATATTCCCATGCGGCATGTTGCTGGCCTAATCTATGTCCAATTTGTATGTAATTTTTGATTTGTGTTTTTGATTTCCTACTCTTATTCTCGATCGGAAGACATCCTTAAGAGCGTAAGGATCTAGCTAATTTTGTAAGTCATGAAAACAAATGCATTTAAACCCATAACCGACAACACAGCAGTGCAGTAAATGATTAAACTTAACTATGCAATTCGAGATATAAATATTTAACTATAATGCGATCTAACACAAGAGAGAGAGAGAGAGGGAGAGAGAGGGAGAGAGAAGAATATAAAGTATAAGACATGAAGCGAAAGTGAATTTGTAAATGAATGAGGGCATATTTGAGGACACTTTTATTACACACCTAAGATCGCTATTATTTTCGTAATACGATTATTATGATTATTATTATGAATAATTATTATTAATAAATAGATATACAAACAAAAGATATGCAAAGTTACACACAACCAAGAAAAAGTGCTAATGTCGGGAAAACACCTAAAGCTAAGTCAGTGAGATGAAACAGAGGAATAATAATGAAATACAGATGATAAACAATTACAAAGTGTAATGGGAAGGAGCAGGAGGTGGGGATTTAAGTGCAGATGCAAGTTGTTTAATAGATAAATCTAAATCAATAAATTAAAGTTATAGATTTTCAAGAAAATATTTACGAGTATATACTATATACAATATATGTATACACCAATATATACATATATACATATATATATATATATGTATATATATATATATATATATATATATATATATATATATATATATATATATATATATATATATTTAAAGTCTAAGCAAGCAAAGAACCACTAACAGTTAAATAAGCCTAACTTACGATAAATTAAACTTAAAGTTAATCAGAAAGTAACTAAATGAGATATATGATATATGAGATATGTATTAATCCAAACCAAATACTTAATAAGCGTGACGATTGAACAAATTTAATTTAGAAGATGAAAGCAAACACACACACACACACACACACTTACACGAATACATGACAAATGTTATTCTTAAGCTGTACATAGATAACACTCCACACACACACACACACACACACACATATATATATATATATATATATATTCATATAATTATAAAGCCCATAGAGAGGTGAATTTGTTATTAATTCATAATTATTTTGGCTTCTGCTTATTTGATTCATATTGTTTCCTGCACAGCTGCAAAAACTTGGCAGTAACCCCAAAGTGCGCAAGTTTCTGCAGCCAGCGCAGAGCTGAAACAGACAACAGACAACAGACAACAGACAACAGAGAACAGAGAACAGACAACAGATTACAGATTAAAGATAACATACACAACATTCGCATGACACGATCTCGATCTCGCTTCTATTTGCATATGTCTCGCATAGCCGTTGTCTTATTCAAGTTGCCTCCGCCAGCTAGCTCGAAGTAGGAGAATAACGCATCGTACCTTCAACATAATAAATAGTGTGAGCTGTAAAAATGTTACCTGCTTGCTAATGAACGGATAAATAACACAACACACACGCACACACGCACACACACACACACACACGTTTAGCCTGTAGAGAGAGAACGTTGCAAATGAAATGCATTCACATATATGCATGCGTATATGTACATACATACATTTATGCTTTACGTGGCGCCTGGCTGCCTTCTCTGGCGCAACATTTTGCAATGCATTTGAGGTCCTCAAATGGTTCATCTGGAGTAAACATATCACAGGCCTGCGAGGGAACGGAAGTAGAATGGGAGCAGTAGATTTTTATATATACATAATGTATTGTACTGTTAAACGTTTATATGTATACGCCGAATAGCTATTGTATTGTTCCTAGCAACAGATCGTAGATATATTGTACTATATGTATCGAAGTACATTCAATTCATTCCTCACAACTCGGTTGGCTAACGATATTAATTTCAACCCGTCCGTCCATTCATCAGCTTTTTGCACACAGATTCAACTACAGATGCGGATGCCGTTGCATGACCATTGAAGCTTTCTATATCTACCGCTAAGTAATAGCCAACCAAATGCAAATATGTAATTATTATTGCCAGCAAATATCAAACAGGGAAATGCATTCAAAATGTTGCTGCCGAACGTCGAGGCTCAACATCCTGCAGAACCAAATGCAAAGCGCGCTTTAAAGAACTTCAATACTATCAGCGAGGTTTCCAGCAAGTAATTATACGATACAGCATACCGACATAGCGATACGTAGACACACATATGCATATACAGCTCCAACTACAACTACAACTACATATACATATACATAGACTTAGACACATAGACATACAAGTGCATACGAACTACTAGCTAATAGAACTTTACACTCTGCTCTAGACATTCGCATGGCGCAGCAAAGACCTTCTAGACTAGGCTCTACACTTTATTTCATTTGCTCTCCTCCTATGAAGACACTTAATGCTTTTAATAATCAGCCAATAGCAGCAAGAAGAAGGTCGGCAGGCAACGACTCTCAGATGCGCTTGCCCAGGACAATGTGGAGTAGAAAATGAAATGAATAAATATATTTCCGTCATTAACAATTAAAGATCTCTATCCAACTGTCCGTTGAGCAGCTTTACATAGGCAAATTCAAAGCAATAACTATTCATAGTTATCCTATTTGCTACCAATATCTACTATATTTATCTACATCCTTGGCAAGGGCTTTTGTGCTGCATAGAACATTATTCATATTCGAACGTCTATTTATAATTCCAACTATAAATTCGTTAGAGAATTCACAAAGTGGAACAACAATACACACAGCTAAACACTCACACACACAACCACACTAACACACACACACACACACATATACATATATATATATATATATATATATATATATATATATATATATATATATACATAGAATTGTTAATAAAACGCAAGATATATTACGTCAAGTTATTTAAAGAACAAACCAAAAACAAAAGTGAAACCAAAAAGTTCTATTTACTAAGTTCAAGCTGATAAGACAAATTAAATACACAACAACAACAGCAACAGCAACAACAGAGAGATATATCATTTATTGCAAAATGTTGACAAGCAAACCAAACTAAAAACTAAAAAAAAAAACAAAACACAAAATTAATTAAAGCAAATGGCTGCGTGAAATACGCTTCGGATATATTGTATTTTAATATCTCGACAGAAATCGAAGGTCGAGAAACGACAATAAACTGTGAAAATGAATATATAAAAAACAAAAAAACAAAAAAACAAGAAATCCAAAAGAGAAATTATGTAATTATATTATAATATTTAAACAGAAAAACAAATGAAAGAAAATTTGCAGAAAAGAAGGCATAAATAGTGACACGAAAGCAGACCTTGAAATTGTGTAAACTACAAATTTAATGAAAACCAACATTTAAATAACAAAACAAAAGAAATATTCATTAAAATTGTTTTCTAATAAAACAAAATCTGCATTTTATTATTTATTTACGGTATTTTTTCAACTTTCAGCAGCATTACAAAGTCGGGGAGAATGAGAGAGAGAGGGAGAGAGAGAGCTCCATTTAAATATAATCTAACTGTGAGAAGCTAAGGGACTTAAACATAGCTGATGAAGTTAGGAGAGATTATTTATCACAATGGAATGATGAAATTGAAATTATTAGATAATAATTCCAATATTCATATGCACATAAATACAAATATAATTTGTGGAAAAGACGATAGTTACAGCGACACAGCGAGAGGTATAGATTAATCTTACAAGCCAAAAATACTTCGATGGTAATATGGGATAGAACATTTTGAGGGAAGTTACTACTGTTATCTAAAAAAAGTGATTCAAAGTTAATTCGAGTGCTAATAGAGCGTTGAAGTCACTGCAAGACGTGTAAGGACGAACGATCGACTGACAAAGTAAGGGCATAATTATTTTGCTATGATATAAATCGAATATTCATGGTGTTATTAGAGTGTTCGAAGTCTGAGATCGTGAAACAAAGATAAGCTAATTTGAAGAAAAAGCAAATGATTTTTCATCAAGGCGATGCACCGCATCCCAAACCAATGATAAAGATGGTAAAACTGCATGAATTCGAATTGAATTCAATTCCACATCAACTATTTTCTAGACTTGACTCCAGTGACTTTTTCCTGTATTCAGATTTTGCGCTGATGATGAGGTACTATCTCTGCTATCTCTGCGAAATAAGTGTATCTAATAAATATATGAAGGCAAATTCATTTTTTGCATTAAAGTCAATTTGACGATTACCTTCATTATTTAATTAATTAATTAATTGTACCCGAAACGTGAACTTTTTCCACTAGCGATCGGCCGACTTGCATTCCTTGTGACCTCTACTTGACTTCTATTTGATGACTTCTTGTCTCCTTCTTATCCTATCGACGGCTTATAATCTAGCTCTAGCCCGAACAACTCCGCTACACATCTGCCAGGGATGTCGTAACTTTTAGGAATCCCACATGTATCTAGGTAAAAAATTCATTTCTGTATTACCAAAACATAATATGACATGTAAAATATAAAATAGGCATCCAGTAAACCTCCATTGACATGTAAAATATACAATAAACATCCAGTAAGCCTCCATTTACATAACACAATTGTCTGTATGACAAAAATTAAAATTTGCATATACATTCCCCCAGCCCGCAGTACAAAACACATATTTTTATTTGGGGTTTCACATAAAGCGGTGGTATTTTTTTATTTACCATTGATAAACCTTTAATCATATATGGTATGTATACATAATTCAAACATTTAAGTATTCATTTGCTTATTTATGTGTGGCAATAAATATATTTATGTTAGATGTATGTATATGATGCGTGTATCTATCGTGTCATATAGGGCTCATTGGCGGCATTATTCTTACTATCATTTACAGTTGTTTCCTTTATCTCGCTTGGTTAGTTGGACTTACAAAAAAATACGATTTGAGTAAATACATAATGCGATATCAAGGGGCATACTTGGTATTCTTGTTATATGTAGTATATCGTAATATTAACCCTAGAATTGAATAGAAATTATTTTACAAAAGTGTGACTTAAATATGGCTAATACTTAGCTTTAGTGCGTTTCTTAAAGGAACCAATGTTATAGACTGTTCGCCCCTATCTGAACAGATATATAAGTGAGTAAGTAATGAATATATATACGAATAGAGCCAAGAGTCGTACGATGCATAGAGTTTCAGTGAATGATAGCTGGGCGGGGTATCTAACGTGTACTTGAATGCGTGTGCTGCTTGGGCTTCTCATTATAGGGTATTATAATGCTAATCAGTCTTCATAACAAAAATAAATATGGTTAAGTTCTCAATGGATGTGCCGATGGTGCGAGTGCCGAATAGGAATTACATTTAAGTTATAGCTTTCATCATATATATATCTTGCATTTTTACTTGTATCTAAAAGCCATGTAGAGAGCGCCTAGAAAGGTTGGAGTTCTTACTTTTGGGAGATATGTATGGGAGGTGCTTTGAAGTCCGTGAGTTAATGTTGCGTATGTGTGCGTGTTTCCGCTGGTAGATGTATTAGCTAATTTCATACAGTTAGTTAGTTCCGTTTATAATACATTAGATATCATCATATTGTCGCTTTGTTACATTACATTTACATTTATCTTAACTGATACGAATACATACACATGCATGTATATATATGTACTTGAGACACCGTACAAAATATGCTGAAGCTTTATTAATTATCGCTACGACGACTAGCTGAAGCTTGACTAATGCTCACGTCCATCGCTTTTCCCTTGTAAAACTACGACGATTGCATAAATTATTCGATTGACCATCGATATTAATCCAGGACTGTTGAAAAGGTATTGGGTATTCGAGATACGATACAATATTATCAATTGAGATCGATTTCAAAGCTTGACCGATCTCGAAAAGGTTTGATTGCAATGGATCTTAAAGAAATACACAAGCTCTTAAAGCTATTACGGTCTATATCCGATTTAAGCTAACCGAGCTATGGGAAAAACATCAATACTTTATATTATCCACTTTACCAGATCTCTGGCCTCATAATTTTTTCTTTTTTCTTTACTAATAAAACCATGCAATTGCGGCTTAAATTCGTATGCATCAGATTAGAGAATTTGTAGCAGAAAAAAGTTCTAAATGTATTTATATTAATATATTACTTGATAATAGTTGAGTTATATATATAATAAATATATATATATATATATATAGATGTATGCCATATGTTTGCTTTTTCTTAGAGTCAGACATTAGGTCAAGTTCTAGTTTAAATATATATATTTTCATAGATGATATGATAAACACAAATATTATTTATTATCTTACACATTGTATACGAGCATACCGAGCAGTGTGTATAAATATAGAGTTGTATATATCCATGTATATATATAATATATAGTATATGAATAGATATCCTTTGTAACCTTATGCGTGGGGCGTCAGTTACAGTGGGCGTGGTTTTTGTGCTACACGGTAGATGTTTGTATTCAGGCAAATCATAGAATATCTAGGGAAACTTGGAGGCTTACTTCTGCTAGTAAATCAGAGGGCACCACCAGAGCTCAACAGGGGAACTCCTTGATAATGCGCGAGCTGTGATGATGCCACCTGAAGCTGTCCAGTGCTTGTGGAAGATTTAAGATTTGAGGCTTCTATACACTTAGGATTAAAGTACATTTGTATATATATATTTATATATCTGCTTAAGCTTGCTTGTATGCGGTATTACGATGCTAGGGAACTATAGCTGGGTGTTGTCTATTGGGGCTTAGTGCAGCTGCGCCGTTACGTAGAGTCCGCAGTCCTGGTCCGAGGCCATGGAGTAGTTGGCCGAGTCTCGATCCTCGTGGATGGTCGGATGCGTCTCGTGTGGCAGCTTGCTGAAGGCGTGATGGCCTGCCCCGTAGCCCAGGTGCCCATACGGCGACTCCGCCGCTTTGCTCACGTGCGGCAGCCGGCGCAGGAAGTGCGGATTGGAGTAGCGCACGCCGTTGGGCAGCGTCGTGTGTGGCACGGAGGAGCCGAGGGCGACGGCTGCGTTCGCGTAGTGCATGCTGGGCGTCTTGAAGGTGGACACCTGCGAGGGCGGGCCCATGGAGCTGGTCATGGCCGAGGTGGAGGCATAGCCGCCGTTGTTGTTGTTGCCGTTGCCGTTGCCATTGCCATTGCCGCCGCCGCTGCTGCTGCCGTTGGCGAGCTGCTGGCTGTGACAGCCCGCCGGCAGGGGCATCGTGCTGCAGTGGGCCGTGTAGTCGAACTTCTGCTCAGGTGCGCTGCGCTGCAGCGGTAACGTGGCGCTGTTGATGACGCTGGCTGCCGGGTCGGCGTTGAAGCTGGACATGCGCATGTTGGTGCAGCGGCCGTACGGCTCCTCCTGTATGGGCGGCTGTGGTGGGCGTGGCGGCGCCTTGCAGCTGACGCGCGGCCGTATGATGACTTCCAGCTCGCGCTCCTCGCCCGAGTGCACGCCGCTGGAGGATTCGGAGGGAGCGCGCTCTGGAGGCGAGGTGGTGTTGGTGCTCTCGCTGATCGAGTTGGTGTCGCTGCGGGGCGTGAGCGCCTCGTTGGGCACGCCGGAGTCGGCGCGCCGCAGACAGCGGGGTGTGGAGCTGGAGGCGATCTGGTGGCGGAAAGGAAAGGCAACAGAAAACGTGAGCACAAAGTGTGGAGATTGGAAGTGATTGAAAACTACGGGATATATAGACAGGAACGACTGGAATATCTCGATTGCTCTGCTTCACTGCGCCGCCTGCAAGTGAAAATGAAATAAAATCAGGCGAGTGTCCTGTTACCCTATCGGATGTTGTCACAGTCTGGCAGCAGCAGACAGCCGGCGAACAGGCAGGAGGGCAAGGCGAGGCGAGGCGAGGCGAGGCGAGGCCGCCCGACCATCATCCATCAGGCTGTGCATGTGGCCTCCGCACTGTCCTGTCCTGTCACTGATTTATGCTGTCTCATAACGGCACGCATAAATCTCATGCCTTGCCACACAGGCGTCCGCAGGCGTGTCAGGAGCCACAGTCCAGTGGCTCCTGCCGCCCTGTGGCCTCGACTACGCATCAATCGAACCAAAATATTACTACTAATAATAGAAGGTATTCTGCTTATACTCTTTTCCTTTGCTAGTTGTACGAAACGGGCCATCAGTTAATATATAACATGGAATGAACTCCTGCCTACAATAATATATGATAATTGTTTATATTAATTAACTCTACTCCACTTACTAAGTGAGTGTGTAAGCTCTCTATACGAATGAATTTAATTGACATCTTTTTCTTTTTTTTATTAAATTGATATATACTCTACTTGAATGCTTCAACTAACTTGTCTTGCCTACAGAGGTTACTCTTTTATATGTATTTTTTAATTAAAAAGTAATTAATATTCCTTAGGCGTTGTCCAAGTGGGAAATGAATCTTTTGCTTGACAGGCTGCTCCAGGAAGGAGTCGGAATATTGCAGGTCATCTATTATATACTGGCCTATCCAATATCTAGCAGCAATAACATCAATAGTTGACTAGCCAAATGGCCCAACATAGCACTCCTCCTGCCAGCCCCGTTATACACTTACTTGCGCCTCGTGGGTGTGCACAGCGACGGTGACCGGGGCCAGTGGGTTGACTAGATGATGCTGCTGCTGCTGCTGCTGCTGCTGCTGTTGCTGCTGCAGTGGATGTGGCAGTGGATGTTGCTGCAGAGGATGATGTAGTTGTTGTTGCTGCATCTGTTGCTGCTGCTGTTGTTGCTGGGGCTGTGATTTGTGCTCGGGTGAAATTTGCATGATCTCGGGCATGGCCTGTGGGGCGCGTCCGTAGCTGGGCTGATGTGGATGCTGAACGCTGGGCGGCTGTGGCACTGGCGCACCTTTCACGGGCAACGGTGGGGGCGGCGGCGGTGGCGATGCTGCTGCTGCTGCTGCTGGCACTGCTGTTGGCTGCGGCGGCTCCAGATCGCGCGTGGATGCATACGTAATGCTGTCGTCGCGCACGCAAGCCAGCAACTTGCCCTCCTCGGAGATATTGTCATCACTGACGCCGCCCAGCCCGCTCAGATTGGCGTAGTCGTGGGCGTGGGCGTGTGGACGTTGCTGCTGGCTGATGGATGGAGGCGCCAGCTCATCGTATTCGCTGAGGTGCAGCAGGCCGCTTACGACGCTGCCGCTGCCGCTGCCCTTCGCCACGCCCACGCCCACGCCCACGCTCACGCCAATGCTGGTGCTCTTTATGCTGCCCATGGTGATGCCCACAACGGCGCCGGCGGTGGCCGCCCTTAATGTCGCGTACTCGCCGTCGTCAATTTCCCCCGTAGAACTGGCAAAACATAGCGAGGTTCCACGGCTCGTATGGCTGCATTGAGTGAGAGCGAGAGAGAGAGAGACAGAGAGAGAGAGAGTTAAATTAGAATGCGGGATTATTCAGTTCACATGAGTTGACCACCTTGTGTTGCACATTGGTTAGTTGGAATTGTTTTTAATTAGCAACAACAACAACAACAACGACGACGACAACAACAACGACACGAAATGTGAGTTAAATGTTAATTTCAATCGAGAGTCAAGGCAAGTTAGCTAGAGTTAGTAATTCACGTCTAGTTAGTTGACATTTACAAACAAACAACAAAAAGTAAAATGAACAAAAATCAAGTTTTCAAATTACAAATAAAAAACAAATCATTTTATTGACTTCAAGTCGGTGAATAATTTTCAATAAAACAGGCGACAAGCGGAACAAAAATTGTTTCCTTTCCTTCAGCTTTTCTTAAATCTTGTATAAAACTGTTATACATATATGGCACTCGTTATGGTTGGTTGTTGGGAAATCCATTTAATGAAATTTGTGAACAAAAAAACCCCAAAATGGAAATGGAAAATTGAGTAAAAACAAACAAACGCAATTAAGTTGATGGCATATACACAAAATCATTTTTTATGTTGGTAAATTGTTCAATGAATGTTCATATGTGTGTGTGTGTGTGTGGGTGTGGGTGTGGGTGTGGAATATTAATTAGGAATGTTCGGAATGGAACGTGCACAGTAAACCAAACAAAACGAAACACAACACAATTAGAAACTAGATTAGATGACTAGAAAAATGATTTCGATTAATTTTTTATATTACTTTTTATTACTTTTTACAGTGCTGGGCGGGGCTGGTGGTAGTGGCGGGGGTGGGGGTGGTGCGTGAGAGAGAACCAAATGAAACTAAACTAAGTACAGTGTGTGGAATGCAGTTCGCAGATTCGTAAGTAAAACGGACAACGGGCGCTGCCTTCACTTTTGTTCTATTGAATTTGTTGTTTTTTGTAACTAAAAACGATTTTTTACCGCTTGCCATCAGTTTGTTCTTGGTCACCAATTAGTAGGACATCATCAGACGTACTCGTAACTTCGTTGAAGGTGACCTTCAGCTTCGGCGAGCTGGGCGTCAGCTTCGGCCAGTAGATGTCCTCCTGGGCCACCAGGCCCATGCTCATGCCCACGCCCAGTTCCGTGCTCGTGGCTGTGCTCATCATGTCCGGCTTGGAGTTGGCGCTGTCCATGCCATTGACCGTGGTGCTCGTCGAGTTACCGCCGCTGCTTGAGTTGCTGCCCGTTCGTTGACCGCTGGACATGAGCAGGGGCTGGGCGCTGGCCTTGTTCAGCAGACCGCCATACGTGTGATCCAGCGGCGGCAGCTTAAAGTGCCAGCGTCGCTTGATAGTCAGACAGAGCCAGACGACAATCCACAGCAGCAAATGGATTACTCCCACCAAAGCTGCGCAGAAGGAGAGAGTGGAATGAGTGAGTGCGTGTGTGAGAGAGAGACAGAAAGTGGGCTATAAAGAGCATGATTAGGGCGCAAGACGTGCCCATTAAGAGGGGACCCGATTGAGCCTTGTGGTTATTCGATACGCGCCCTTTGTTCTCCCTAAACTGCCGATTAATGCGAAATCCCCCAAAACAACAACCGCTAATTGGCTTATGACATGGCCAAGTAGACAACAGCTCAAGGTGTTGCCATGGCTGGGCCTAGGGGAGCGTCCCTGCCTCGTGTGGGCTTAGATACGTTTGCGCTATTTCGAAACAAATTGTCAACAAACTAATTATAGACTTGATCTGATTGTTGTTGGACTGCTTTTTCCTTTAAGTGGATTCTTAGAATATTTTTCATATGTTTGATTTCATTTGTATACCCTGAATTTTAAATACTTTCCACTGGCGAATCGCCCCATCTATTCAATTTCTTGCATATAAAAAGGGGCATGGATTCAACATATGAAAAAACATCGAAATGGCCTAAAATGATTGAAAATAGAAATTTGAAGCACTAGTTCAAGTAAGACTCGCTAAAGTTATACATATGAATGAAATTGTTGAAATTGGATTATTTCTATAGATGTTGGGCTATTTTACAATTAAGTTCCGCGTTGCCCGCACATTTTCCTTGTGTGCCATTCCCTCTGGAGTACTTTTACTTGTTATGTTGAATATTTGCATTTTGTAGGCTAAGATAGTAATTTATTTCCTTGACTTTTCCATTGGCTTAGCTTAAATAACTCCTTCAGAAACTTATATACGTAAGGTCAATTAACTGTAAACTGCCAAGCTCATTATATCTCTATCTGCATAATATTCAAGACTTTTAGTCAACTCCCATGAAGTCTGTCAAACAAATTCTAATAAAATGCATTATCTATAAATAAAGGGGAGACTTCCCAAATACATAATATTTATACTGAATTTTCAGTGTGTAGGAAAAAACTTTTAAAGATTTTTAAATCATTGCAAAGTGGAAAATTGTGCTTTAATCACGTACATGTTGGTAGAATCTTATCACAACACTCATAAGCGTATTTCGATGTTATTATGAGGAGCAATTCTGTTAATGTAAGGAGCCATTAACATACATTTCTTCGTTCATTACATTTGATTATAGCTGCAGCTGAACTAGTTCCTTATTTTAGAGGGCCACTAGGCCTGAATATCTTTAGGGTTCACTTGAATCATATTGCTACTCTTATCAGATTATTGTATATTATATATGAAATCAAACCGAAATTCTTTGAATTTAGTTTTGACTTTAAATCATATCTAACCCATATATAGACATACATGTATGTATATAAATAAAGCTCAACCTGATATGAGTTGATAAATTTCCTGTCTCAGTTCCATTATTCTGCCCTACCACTCTTCAAAACGGGGATAGCCAACACACAATGTAGACAGATCCCTAAAGCCCAACAGAGATGTTTTATATTTTTCTACACATATTTATCTATGTGCATTTCAAATATTAGGCGCAGTCTCAGGTAAATGAGTGAACTCACCTGCCAAAAAGGTTGGACAATGCAGATTGTTCTTGTAGGTGGCGCTGAGATCATTTAGCAGTGGGGCTTTGACAACAGCCAGGGCCAGGACAAAGCACAGGGATGCGCAGTGGGCAAAGTAGATCCACGTTTGGCTCGCCTTCAGCGTGATGATGGAACGGTCTCTCATGCGAGTGGCCAGCCTGCCGTGCCCGTACAGGTACATGACCATCGAGGAGGCCAGCACCAGCGCTGTGGCCAGCAGATAGAGCGCCAGGGTCACGGTGGCATTCAGTATAAGCCCTGGCTGATGGACCGGCATGGCTTCCGCATAGATTTGCAGCTTGTAGAGATTGGAGACGCCCACATAGCCGAGTATGACGTCCAAGGCAGCGACGATCATCTGCAGGCTGAAGACGCAGGCAAACGATTTGGACGTATTCCAGAACACGGCCGGATAACGCACGGACCACACGAGCAGCGCGCAGAGAAGGTTGACAAACTCCGCACTCGGTGGCTGGGCGAAGATGGCCACGTCGATGGGCTTATCGATGCCAAAGAACAGCTGCAGCATGCCGGCAAAGCCATCGAGACGGACGTACTCGTTGTTGTTGCTGTTGCTGTTGCCGGCAGGAGCAGCAGCGGGCGTAGCTGCAGGCAGCGCTTGGAAGTCCGCATCGTCCAGATCCAGGTCCAAGTCGTCATCCAGCTGCTGCTGCTCGCTCGACTTGGCTATGAACTCACTGGAGTTGATGCCACTGTCGCCCAGCATATATTCCGGCTCGATTTCGACGCCCGACTTGGCCGCGGCGCGCTTCGAAATGCGTCGCTTCTGCGTCTTGGGCTTGATGGCGATAATCTTGGAATTGGTGGAAATGGGCGTCGAGGGTATTATTAAATCTGGCAGCACTTCGGTGCGCACACGATGAATGCTGCTGTCCCGTGTCGTGGTCTCCTCCTGCTGCTGCTCCTCCTCCCGCTGCCTCATATAGCTCTCCTGCAGCGCCTGCTCATGCGACGTCACATGATGACGACGTGGCTGCTGCTGCTGTTGTTGTTGTTGTCGCTGCTTGTGGTGCTGCTTGTGGTGCTTGCGACTGTGCTTGTGCTGATGTTGCTGGTGCGGCGGTTGCTGCTGCCTAGTTGTAATTTCTGTTGCAACTGTTGCTGCTGCTGCTGCTGCTGTTGTTGTTGTTCGTGGTGGCGCTGCTGTTGTTGTTGTGGTTGTCGTTGCTTTAGTTGTTGTGGTTGTAGCAGCTGTCGTTGTAGTCGTTGTTGTTGTTGTTGCTCTAGTGCTTGTTGTTGCTGCTGTGCTCTTGCTGCGCGCCTTATCCAGTGTGCCCAGCCTTTGCCAATTATCGGCTCCGGCGTGCTTCTCACTGCTGGACCCGAAGTCTGGCATGACGATAGTGCCCCCCTCTCTGCCCGCTTCAATGGCATCACCATCATCGTCATCACCATCATCGTCATCAACATCAGCGTCAACTTCAGCATCGTCATTATCATCAGCATCATCATCGTCTTCGTCCAATAGTCGCTCATTGCCCTCATCAATATTTCGATTAATTAAATCGGGCACTTCAAAGTATCTTGTCTTGCCCGCAGCTCCGCCGCCTCGTATTGTTGTCTTGGTTGTTGTTGCCGTCGTCTTGGCCGCCTTTCTGCCATTACGTCCATCCTTATCACGTGTCAGCTCGAACAAATTATTATTGATGCCTCCGATGCCCCCGATGCCCCCGATGCCGCCGCGCACTGCCGTAAACATCGTATCGTTGTAGTAGTCCTCCTCGTCGTGCTCCAAACTGTTCGCAGTAACGTTTGACGGTCGCTGCGGCTGCGACTGCGACTGCGACTGCGACTGCGACTGCTTTTGATAGGGCGGCGTCGGTCCCACCACCGACATGGCCATCAAATTGCGTCTATTGATAACAACAAAGTCCAATTCGGTTGCCCAAACTTGTTCTGCAATTGGAAGGAGCGAGAGAGCAAACGGAAGCAGGTGATATGGGTGCATTTAATTAGAGCGAACTACTTCATCCCATGCCTGATTTGCTGGCAACACAACATAACACGAATTCGCTTTGAACTGTGCCATAACAAAGCAGCGCATGTTCAGGGGATTGGCTGCAGAGCTCCTCTCTGTGCTGGGCACATACGCAACCAAGCAC
The DNA here is from genome assembly GCA_037075325.1 of Drosophila mayaguana. Lineage (NCBI taxonomy): Eukaryota > Metazoa > Arthropoda > Insecta > Diptera > Drosophilidae > Drosophila > Drosophila mayaguana. The sequence continues at coordinate 13,011,167 of JBAMCG010000037.1, read as the reverse complement.
AATCAGCCACACACACGCACACACACACACACACTCATCGACATTCAATCAAACACACACGCGCCTGCTTTAAATAAATATGAAAGCAGGTAATGAGCATTTGAACACATTGAGCCAAGCAGGCAAACACCGAAAGCTGTTTCAATTTCCACTCAGCAATCGTTAATTAAATGGGGCGTTAGTAAAAGATTATCTGCCATACCCTGCACACAGCTGGCAACCGAAGCTGATTGAGTATAAGAACTGAAACGCAATATGCTGTGTGGCATTAGATATTCAAATCAAGTAGTCAAGCCCTTCCTACGTAACCACACCTCACCTCCCGAGATACCCTGTTACGTGCGAAAGTGGCGAATACGTAATATTTGTACATTGTTCATTTATCCATTGCCAAAGTCAGACTGTTTTATAATAATATATATGCAAGCAGATATATATCTTATAAAAGTCTTCTTTTGATAAAAAAGTCTATATAGATAATCCAGAAGACTGATATGCTCATTTACCTCTATCTCTGTCCGACATTTAGAGCATCCCTTGATCCGATCCACTTCAAATTGATATGTATTTCAACGACTTTGACTCTACACTGATTCATAATAATAATAGAAATATAATAAAACACAGGGTATCTGCTAGTCAGTTGCTGAAGTTCACATATACATAAACATATAATACACGTTTAAGCTACGCCTAGGCCATTCCATGAGCTTTACGACGCCATTTTGGGCGCCACAAAAAGTGTTGCCTACATTTGGGGGCTGCTCAATGCGAATGCTTAGCACTGGATAATATTGAAGCCCCGTTGGGCTAATTAAGTGCACATTTACAGCATATGTCGGGGGTTTATGTGCGATTTAACGAGTCTCGACAGCAGCCACCTTAGCAGGAGGCTCAACCTTTGCTTTTAGCGGAACTCAATGCTCATGTTTATTACGGTCCAGCTCGACGTGTTGCTTAGGAAATTTGTTTCTGCTCCTGCGGAATGTGTGCTAATGAACATGAATATAAGCTGAACGAATGCAAGTTCAAATCATTCAAGAATTAATTAAATGTGATGGCCATAAAAAAAAAGATTGAATATTCGAGGCGAATAATCTTTGAATAATTTAGATAGTCAGCCTTGATTAATGAATTGATTTAATTCGTCGAGCTGACTACCAAAGTCGCATTGTAAGTCACGTTTTGTAATCAGCTGAAGTCAATTAATGGATTTATAAATTATTTCATAAATAATAAAAAGCGAAAGTTCAGCCTTTATAGCTAAAATCCAGGCCACTGTTTACTTAGGCCAACATTTGACTATATTATAATGCTTAGCTAATTTGCTTATTTTATGGATCTCGCAGCGCGCTGAGAGGGGCGGGCAGGCCGGATACTGTGGCCAGTTAATAACTTGAATAGCGGCACGAAATTTGCCAATTTAACACTTTCATAAAATTATTTATTGGACAAGTTGCTTTAAGAGCACAAAGAACTGACAGCGAAGCCCCTCGGCGGGCGGTCGAGTCGACAGCAAGCAAAGCCAGCTCGGAAATAAAAGACCGAAAATTGCGGAACAAATATTAAAGACAATGGGCTGGGTGATGGGGTGATGGGGTGACCGTTAGACTGATGGCTATGGTTAGCAAAGGAAAGGGAGGGATTGCGCGGGATTACACAATGGCTGCCATAATAATATGTCGTCGTTGGCAAACGGCAAGTGGCTCGTAAAACCGACAACACCGAAAATCTGCAGATTAACCCGGCGGCAATGGACTCCCTCGTCTCGACGCCCTGCCTCGCCTCGATTATGGCAATGACAATAGCAGCAGCGCTAAGAGCAGCAGAAACACGAAGAGATCGAAGGACAGCGGACGAAGGAGGAACGAAGAGACGAGCAAGGCAAAGTAATGAAAACGCGCAAATCCAAGACAAGCAACGCCCACTGCCCAGCTTCCCTGCTGCGGGTAATAGTTGCGATGCCGATAAGCCTCGCAGAATGCTAGAGTTCTGCTGCCGCCTGCCACACCCACACCCACAGCCACAGCCACTGCCCTGGCTTGGCAGCCCCGGCTCGCGCTCGTTAAGTCTTTAGCATGAATAACGATAAGTTTCATGCCTTGGCCGGTGCTGGCCACAACATCTTGGACCACTTCCGGTGCACGTCAAGCCCAGTCCAGGCTCAGGTCGAGTGCGCCAGTTTAGCAGCCTTTCATGCGCTCAATATGGCGCAGTGGAGGGCTCTCGTATTTAGCATCCGCTCTTCTATCACAGTTTTCATTTAGTTTGTCCTAACGTCCGCATTAATTATTTATGAGCGCAACACGGCGTATAAGTGATTTGATCCATAAAACTGTTGCTGGATGCTGATCCGTCTATCCAGCTTTTAATTAAATATTTTAAAAAACCATCACAAGTGCGGTTGGCAGCAGCTGCCGCGCGCTCAAATCAAGAAATTTAAATACAAATATGTTTTAAATTATGCAATAAAAAATCAAATCGAACTGAACAGCTTAGGGAAACACTTTGGAATTAATCTTTGCTTTTGATGATTAATTTGGCAGATAAATAAATGCAGAATATTCAACATTCATATTCATTGATTGGCTTTCGCCTTGAGTTGGCAAAGTGCAACGCTGCGTATACTTGACTTTAACTTTTAAATATTGTCAATTGTAAATTTGTGTTAAATATAATATAAATATTATATAAATTTTTGTGTGCCCTACTATTTTTATTATTTTTTATAATTTATATTTAGAGCTCAGCCTTTTTTATTTAATTTTTGTATTTTGTACAAGCTAAGCTTTTTATATATTTCTTTCATTTTGGGTGCACGTGAAATTTTTTACGCTCAGTTTAAGCATGCAGAATGTCGTAATATTTTAATTAAATTAGGTAATGCATTTTCGCCAGCGAATCTTACGCTCTGATAGCAGCCCCATACCCCCCGCCCCCTGCTGCGAGCTCCTCATTTGATATCTTTTCGGTCCACTTTTTATGCGACTTGCGGCAACTTTTGAAAAAGAATCTTCATTTTATGATTTCGCGCTGCGCTACCTAATTGCCCCGCCGGAACTTTGGCGCGATTTAATGCTAATGCAAAAGTTAAGAGAGATTTATAGAAATGCAGCTCCCTCACACTCACACTCACACTCACACTCACTCAGATAGCTCTTTATTGCGATAGACTTAGTGGGAACCCGTCAATCAGGTGGTGGAGTTTAAGTTTGTTAATTCCTTGCAGGAAATTATAATGCCCAACTTACAAAGCCCGATCTGCGGCTGACAGCTCCCGGCCCCAACTGGCAATCCAGAGCAGCTTAGAGCGTCTTTAAGAATGTCAGCGAAGTTGACAAATTGCAGCGAAAGGCGGCCAAGCGGTAAAATGGCTAAAGCAGCCGTTGCGACAAGGCATTGCACTTAACTTGACCAACATCCGGACCCAGCTACAGCCATTGCCCCATCCACAGCAGCAGCTCCAGTCCAAATGCCCCCACAGAGACTGGTTGATGTCGTGGCCAGGCGCGAGTGCTGGACCAAGACGTTGGCTTTCGAACGTTGCACATTTTATTTGTGCCAATGATTTTCTAATTTTCAGTGCGCTAGCGGAGAAGGAGGAGAAGGAGGAGGAGGAGGAGGAGGCGGCGGCGAGGCGCCAACTAGTTGCGCGAAAAACAATGTCCCAGCATGAATTGGAGAAACAAGGACGACAGCCATATCTGCCAGGAGCAAGGACAGCGAATGGAAGAAACAAAAGAAATCGAAATTAATTGAAATATCACATGAAGTGAACTGAGCCGCTGCCGTTGCTGCTGCTGCTGCTGCTGCTGCTGCTTCTGCTGCGGCTTTTATCATAGGTCACTCCAGAGTCCGGACTTCCACTCAACTCAGCTCGTCAACGCCTTTATGATGCCACTGCGACCGCCTGCCACATTTTTAATTTACTCCTGCAACTCGTTGCCGTTGCCAGGTCCGCTTCACTGGCGGTTTTGTTTCCATTTATTTTCCCCCTCCCAAGGCCCCTTCGTTTGCTCGCTGGCCGGTTCAATAAACCTGCCATACGGTCACTCAGCCACATTGCACATGCAGCAGAGGCAGAAGCAGAAGCAGCAGCACAGGGATTACAATTGCGATGGCTATGGCCGCTAGACTGGAGCTGGTGCTGATTCCCGGATTCGCGCGAGGACTCGCTTTAAATGTACTTAATTCTGATTTGCTTGTCTTTGGCCCACAACGCAATTACCTTTCACTCGCTTTGCAATCAATTTTACCGCCCTGCAGCTCGATTTTCGCAGAGCTGTGAACTATTTGCCGACGCCTGGCTGACAGTAAATCTAAGTAAAACTATCTCTACTTTCAATATTAGTCTGAATACTAGTTAAAGAGATATACATATCCGTATGAGAATATCGGCAGTATATTGAAAATAGCAAAAATTTAAAATAATGTCAAGCAAAAGAATATTTGGAATTAACTTTTTATCATTTTTAAAATTAAAAAAAAAAAAAGATTAAGATCTCAACTTTCTAGAAATAATTTCCAAATCGTCAATCGTCATCATGAACTGAAATTAGCCTTGCAGGTCAAGGTCTATAGACAGACATTCAGTCAAGAAAAGGCTTGTGGAGGAAAGTTTTAGAATTATACAACTTCGGGCAAGAGAATAGTGGTATGTAATCTGAGTTTTGCTCAAGGGCAGGGGACAGCGACATCTAGAGCTCGCAAAGGAGTTTTAGCTGTCAAATAGATTATGCTCAACAGCCTTCCGTCTATATCGCAGCCAATAAAAATGAATAAAGTCTTCTCCAAGTTGGGTTGATACAACCAAGGGTACAGGTCCGTCGATTATGGGCGACCTTGTAGGGTTGCCAGATGGGTCACTCGAATATGGAGAGCCCTGTATGTGCTGTGCCGCTCAAAAAGTTAGTCTACCTAATATTCAGGACACCTCAGAGTCATTAAAAAGTCTTTGTACCAAATTTATTCCCCATCTGGATATAATTTACATTCATATTTATGCACAGGGGTATTCTTCAAATGATGCGAAAACAATTAAAGAAGAAAATTATATGTGTATCTTATATCTTATAGGTTGCCTTTGTCTTTGTCCATATATGTAATAACTCATATATATATGTACATATATATATATGTAGTAAGTCATGCTAATATCACGGTAGAAGCTTCTACATATAATATTTTATTTTATATGAATTTTATGCACAACGATTCTGAATTTTGTATTCCTATAAATTTCACATATTTATATTACTCTGATTCTGATTTTTGTTTGCCGTAAACATTACGCTTACATATTAAACACAGATCAAGCTCAATGCCGTATTTCCTAATACAATAAAAAAAAAAAAAACTTTAAAGGACTTAAATTATTTTCAAAGCCGACTTCCCTTGGCAATTAAGTCTGCCAAAGCCGAAGTTTTTCCGTTCTTTTTGTTGCTATTTGTGCACTTCTCTTTTGTTTTTTGTCACTCGTCGTGGCATTAGTTTACTGTGCTAAGAGTGGCATCAGTGCGGCTCGGCAGTTTGGCTCCGCACACACATGTGGGAACAAGGTACATTGCGACACTCGCTCACTCGAACGTATAGGGCAGTGCGAGCAGAGGTCTGCCAGAGGCCTGGGTATCCTGCTTCGGGTTCTGCATCTGCTGCTGCTCATTGAGCCAACATTTGCACAGTTTCGGCTCGCTTCGCTGATTGCCGGGCTGCCCGCCTGCGCGCTGTTAATAACATGGCTTATTGCTGCCCAGAATGGGCGTGTTGCCCGGCTGTCTGTCAACCTATTTGTATGTGTTTCCACGTCTCTCTCTCTCTCTCTCTCTCTCTCTCTCTCTCTCTCTCTCTCTCTCTCTGAGTGTGTCATGTGTGTTTACTCCTGCGGTTGTTAGCCTGTGTGCGGCCATATTGGGCATGTTTGGGCCTGTTTTTGTTTGCCTGCGGTAGCAACGGCTCGTGCATATGTTTTTCGAGCAGATTTCCCCAGAGACTGCCGCTGCTTTGAAGTGACTTGAGCCGTTGCGCTCTCATGCACATTCTCCTCTCTCCAAACAACTGCCCTCCTCTCCTGTTCTCTGTGATATTCCCTTAAGCTCACTTTGTTAAGCCTGCCCATATTAGTGCTCTAACCTCTTGGCCAAACAGATTTATGTGTCAGCGTTTTTGTTGAATGCTTAAATCGCATTGCAGCCAAACACTCGACAATTGTCTGACGGCCAATTATGACGGTTGCCCAATTGCTTCAATAATTTCATTCAACTGCACAATGGACTGAAATGGCTGTTTGATTGCAGCAACAAATGAAATTACGAACGATTCCATCCCTGCGGCTCCTTAAAGTTGCGTTTATCAACCGACAATGTTCCACGCTGCGTATGCTTAACGGTAATATTGCATCACCTACAGAATGTCTGCCGTCTGCCATCTGTCGTCTCGGAAGAGTGGCGGAAGTGCAATACTGAATGCAAGTGGCCAATAAAAGCGCCATGAAAGGCAGCCAAAAATGCCAGGATGCTATCAAATAAAAAATGCTTCCTGTTGACGTAAATTGAACTGAAAGCGTAAATTAAAGGTATATTGATTATGCACGCATGTTGACGAGCAGCAGAAATAATCAAGAATTCCTTACGCATATAAATTACAATCATAGTGATTATTATTCATTATTATTATTATTATTATTATTATTATTATTAATCATAGTGATTATTATTATTATAACAATAATTATTTCACCAATATGTCATTGTCATGAAAATGAATCGCTAATAACAATTGGCATATTTTTTAAAACTCACTGGTTCACTGGTTCTTTGTTCTGCTGCTTAGCATTACTAAATAATTTGGAGCAGAAAAGTTGAATTTGATTTTATTATTTTCTTCAGGTGTAATCAGTTTAATTTCAGGTGTAAACAGAAATTATGAATAGTAAGATTCGAAGACTTAGGGTATTCGACCAATTCTATTTTTATATTGTATTATTAGACGGATCAACTCATCTTGCCTAGCCGGGAATATTCAACATTTCAGTTAGTTCCACACTGCTCCAACTGCTCTAAAGCTAGATCAAGCTGACACTGTTATGCGTTCTATCAGCCTAAAATTCCAATATAAATACCTAAAAAATAAATAAAAACTAAATATGCAATCGATAATTAAATTCTTTAAATATAAGCCTTCAACTAAAAATGCAACTAACTAAGCTAATCGAGTAATATAATATTCAAAAAACTTATTTAATTAACATGAGAATTTAACATAGCAGGGCATGTTATGTTAATAACATGAATGCGAAATGTTGACGACGTAGCAATTGGTGCGTCAGTCACTTTTTGCGATGCTTCTTCGCCATGTTTTAAAACTTCATAGTGGCGTGAGAGAACGAGGCTCGAGAGCGAGAGAGATGCTTCAGCAGAGAGCGCTGCGATTGATGTTGTTATGTAAAAAGGAGACTTTAGTCTGGCGGCAAAGGAGAAGCGACAACAGGACGATTGCGACTCGGTGCGTTTAAAGCAATAAGAATAAATATCACTTAGTAGTAAAATAGAAATGCATAATGGACCCCTTTCCATTGAGAACAGGGTATACTGCTCTCGACTATCTCCGCTTTTCCTTTGCGAGCTGCAAGTGGCGTTTGCTCAGACTATTGACAGTCGCCAAGTTTATATTGTCCGCACTGTCGCGGCGCACTTCAGTTACTTCAGTTAATTACACTTACCTTTCGGCAGCAGACCATTCTCGATGATGCGCGCCTCGAGCAGGAGGCGGGGCAGCAGCAGGCACAGCGCAATGAGGATATGCACAAAGGCTGCCGTGGGTCCGCCATGGGTCCAAAGGGCGCGCAGGGTGCCCCCGCGTGCCTCCTCCTCGAGGCCGTCGTGCGGTGCCAGCGTGCAGCGACGCTCCTTGGCGCCGGTTGCCAGTTTGATGCCATCGTTAGCCAAGTTGCCCACCTGCGAAGCAAAGCAAAGACAACATTACAGCCGCTGTTCACACACGTAAGAGTAGGAAAACCTTCAAAGTGGCCATCGGCTCTTCGAGCCTTGGCTGACACTCACTGCAGAAATAGGTAAAAGCAAGGCTTAACTTAAAATTTGTTGAACCGATTGAAACTATTTAAAAAGTAAGTATAAAATAGCCAAGCTGCATTGATAAGCAAGAATAATAAATAAGGTAATGTAGATATTTACATATATTATTAGTATATATATATTAGTATATATATATATATCATATCTTATTAATATTTTATGCATTTAAACACAACATCATATTATGCTCACACCCGATCATGAAACTATAACGTAGATAATAAATACACACAGCAATGTGTCCTACGACAAGCAATTCGTAAAGAAGCAACAATCTAACCTAGGAAAATAATAGACACAAGCTTTTTTAAATAAACACCCCAGCATGAAATAGTTTGCCCAACTACTGCAGATAAGAATACCATGTAATGGCTATATAAGACCGAAATGTGTGTTAATAAAATTTGTTCAAATTAAAAACAAAAAATTAAGTTTTGTTCATATTCATATCACGAATTTCAAGTCATCAAATTATTAATATTAACTGCAAATATACTTAATACTGTTGTTTTATTAACGTCTAATCAAATCCTCTTACGTTTAGCAAGAAGTTTAGTTTCCTCTCAACTACCGTTAGTGCTGTTAATGCAATTGCCGCAACGCTAAAGAAAAACTATCAAATTTTCTTGCTATTTATTCCAAGAGGTGTGCAGAGAAAAACATAGATGACAGTTGCTTAAAAGATGTGTTAGGCTGTTGACAATTTATTTCTTAGCTTCACATGAACTCAAAAATTATTAATTCAATTAATTCGTGCTGTCCGCTATTATTTGAATTGAATTGCAACTATTCAGAATCTGGCAGAGCTGTCGAAGAACGGACAACTGCAGTGCTTAAATAGCTTAGTCTTATGAATTTTGAGCTGATCTCGAGCAAACGATAAGGATTTTTGGCCTCTTCGCTTCCACATCCATATCTATGTGTGTAGACAATTTAAGCAAATGCTGAGCTACCCACGCACGAGCATCTGCTCGAAAAAAAGGTAGTAGTAGGCTTCTCTTAGTCGAAGTACTAGTGGCTGCTTAGTGCTTTAATAGGTATATAAGCAATATAGAGAAAACGGACGTAGGGCAGGTTTCTGGCCCAACAGAATGAATACTGTGCAATCATGAGCCGTGTCACCTAAATCGATTATCTATGTCTACAATATTGATGGCTTAATTTTGGTAAATTACAAACATTTAAAACTTAAATAAAGTGGCTATACGAGGAGGCACATATAGAAGCGTATACAATCGACAATTGAATCATTGAAAATTTTGTGCTGTGGCAAAGTTTTCGCTGATGCAGCCTTTGTGACTCTATCCACATTTTATATATTTTATTTTGCACAATCAAAATTTGCTTTAATTTGTTCGTATCTGTAAAATAAAACGAGCAGTAAATCAAATGAAAGCTTTTCACAGCAAAGCCAACTGAAAATATTCCACCAAATGAAAATCCCCGGCGAGGCGGATGCCCTCAAAACCACACACAACGCCTCCAGAGAGCTCCATTTGCTACTGTGTCCGGAACTGAGGCTGGATCTATATCTGAGTCTGAATCTGAATCTGAACTCGCGGCGTGACGTGCAATTAATAAAAAATAAAATACGTATATAAAACTATGAAAAACAATGGGAGTAAAATATTAAATAAACTGCTGCGTTTACAACAAAGCAAAAGGTATTGCGGGTGTTTTGCGTTTGCATTTTTATGCGCGAAATATCGCGTATACGGCGCGTTGGCGCATAAAAAATGCACGTGACAAATGGTAAAATGAAATATTTATATATACAGCGTGTATGTGTGTGTGTGTGGTACGAAGGGAAACATAAAAATCACGTGCAGCATATAAATAAATGTGCGCTGTTGGGCTTTTAAATTAAAAACAAGCAGACTTCATAGAATCACAGTGAGAAGCGAGAAGACAACCATGGAAAATGGAACTCGCTGCGCTTGGTTAGCTTAGTACTTTGTTATTGTTTTTGGCTTAAATGCGAGCTAGCTGGGGGAGACGAGCATATTAGTTTTGTGGATGGCGGTGAAAAAATATATTAGTAACAAATAAAAATACTCTCTATACGAGTGAAATGACAACAGGAGCTTTGATCTTGATTAAATTGGCGTTGAATGCGTTAAATCCAATCATTTCGAATACTATATCTGGGCAATGTCATGTTGGGAAATATTTTATTACAAATTTAATTTGCCTAAATTTCTCATGAAACTTATTTTAAATACAAAATACATGTTTTTATTCTTATGAGTCTTTCTATGATTTAAAAAGATGTAGTGCATTCGTTCTCTTATTTGTTTCAATCAATTTGAGGTGAGTTGTCGCATATGTCCTAGTTGGGTACTTCCGATGCTCTTACGTGCTTTTAGTTTGTTTGCCTTGGATTCGTTTTATTTCGTTTCGTTACGTTTCGCCGTGACGCTGCAACAATGATTGCAGTTCGCAAAAAGCGAAACGCATTTGAAGTGCACACGCAACACAAGGAGAAGGAGGAGGAGGAGCTGCAACAGCAGCAACTGCAGCTGCTGCTGCTGCTCTTGCAGGTGAGCGAGCGAGATGGATAATGGACACCCATTTAGCCAACGAGATAATAATTTAAGCGCACCGACATATAGTGGTTTAAGACCTCTCCGCACCCCGCTAAAGGATCACTAGCGTCGCCTTTTATTTACTATATATGTATATGTATGTATGTATATGTATATATGTACATATACGCAGCAGAGTGCCGGGGTGGGGAAGGTTACCGCAGTCAGTGCTGAGCCAGTCACCTCAACATACAAATGGGTACATGTTATGCCAGCCAAAATCAGCAATCTACTTGCCAACTGTGCTAATGGACGCTGGCTAGATGTGGCTTTCAGTTTTATTTGCCACAGCAAAATTAAATAACCCAATGCTCACTTAGAGCGAGAAATTCCCGCAGATCCTAATGAGCACCGCTTAAAGCTGCTGTCCCTCTGCTTATCAACAATGCACTGCTTAAAGCATTCAACTCTCATTCAATTATTTAAAAGCAAACAATTCTAAAAACTATCCAAGAAATTCCTATAAATCAGCTAAAATTATTTGAACAGAAAATTTGTAAGAAAGAACAAATGATAATAAACAACTAAGTTTTAACGGATTTAAATATTAGAAAGAAATATATAATAATTGAAGATAATGTATTTTTAATATATATTTTTATATATATTATATGTATATATATATATATTATATGTATATATATATATATTATATGTATATTTTTAATAATTTACCCTTCATCAAATTGTTAAGATATTTTAAAACCTTATCATATCGAGGCCGAAATTTTACAAAAAACAAGAAATAATAGTACATAAATAAGTTTTAACGGATTTAAATATTAGAAAGAAATATTTAGTAATTGAAGATGGATATCTCAAAAATACATATACATTTTCTCATTGATATATTTATGATATATATTTATTTATATTATTATTATACAATTTTTTGAATTGTATATTTATATACATCATTTATTATTATATAAATATTATTTTAAATATTTCAACTCTCATAAAATGATTAAGATACAAGTATATTTAAAAACCATTTTTTCTTATATGACGTAGGTTTTTTTGTCAAATTTTAAAATAAATAGCTTTCAAGTCGAAATTATAAAAAAAAAAAATAATTACCAATCGTATTATTTCGTGCCACTTTTGGAAATTACTTTCTTTATCCCGTTTCGATGTATCGCCAAATTCAGTTAGGACTAAGATATGTTCAACGGGTCCCGGGACATGTTTGTTAGCCAAGCGCTACCTATTGGTTTGTTGCTGCTCGCAGCAGGAGCAGCAGCAGCAGCTGCAGAGGATGATGATCAGCGTGAGTTATGCAAACGTAAACGATTTCGATAACTATGTGCTCTTATCATTGAAGAGCGCGGCACGACACAGGAGACCCACGCCAAGATAGTGGGCGGCTACCCAATAACAATCGACAAAGCCCCATACATTGTCTCCATCCGAGTACGCGCCTACCACGAGGACAAATTTGGCGATGGCCATATATGCGGTGGCTCTGTGATATCCCAGCGGGTGGTCTGCTCTGCTGCCCATTGCTTTGAAATGTGGGTGAAGTTGCTCAGAGTTCGCCTTATTGCCTTACTCACTACCCCAACTTTAGAAATAACACGATACCGGTGCAATTCAGAGCCTCTGAAAACTTTGTTGTCGTAGCCGGTGGGAGCTATCTTAATGTAAGGACCGAGTTTACCGTCGAATATTTGGTAGAGCAGATCATTGGACACCAAAACTACATTCGATCCACGCTTGAGAACGATATAGCGCTGCTCTTTCTCAATGGCATCATTCCGGATGACTCCCTGTATATCCGCCCCGTGGCGCTCGCCACGGAACCCTTTGATCCTGGCACCTTGTGCCTAATCAGTGGCTGGGGCAGCCAGCAGATGCAGCTGATGCAGGGTACCGTTCCGATTGTGCCCCAAGGTCTCTGCTCGTTCATCTATATGTTTCTTCCCAGATCTCAGATGTGTGCCGGCTGGAGCAGCGGCACCGATGCCTGCAAAGGGGACTCGGGCGGTCCCCTCGTCTGCATGAACTCCATCGTCGGCATTATTTCTTGGGGCGTCGACTGCGGCCGCAAATTCTTTCCGGGAGTCTACACGAACATCTCTTATTTCATACCCTGGATCGAAATGGTTAATGCTACGTTCAACTACAACGAATTCAAGCCCATGGAACGATCACTACGGAGCAAAACCAGTAGTTCTTTCTACTTTCTTCGAAATGCCTTGTTAGTAGTAACAGTCATACTAGCTGCGCGAAAGAGCAATATCTTGTGATATATGAGATGGTTTGTAAGCGTATCAGTATCGTGCTTATCGCACTCTTACATATTGTCAATAATAATAATAATATATTTAATTATAATAATAGTTTTATAATGTAGACTCCAATTATTATGCTGAATATTGAAACAGAAATAGCTTTAGCCACACATGTCGGCTCCTATTAAAGTTTAATTATAAAACGAATGCTGGCCCTGCCAAGGACATGAAGTCAGCCATTTTCAATAATCAATAATTAATGTTGAATATTGAATAATAAATAAATATTCGAGTGCCAGTTTAGCTCTGCACTCGAGTCATTGATTAGGTATTTTCCATTGCAAATGCTCATTTGCTTCATTTGGTCTGCCTCTACCTTCAAGTGCAGCTTTGGACTCATCATGAAACTGGACTCTGAATGTGAGTCTCCTGCTGCCATAGACTTTCTATTCACTGCCTAAAAGTGGACAAAAACTATGGATTCCAAATAATTGGCTGTAAAGAAGAAGCATGTAGGAGCTGCCTGCAAGCTGCTTCCAATGACTGCAATTGCGCCTGTGGCTGTTCCTGTGCCTGTGCCTGTGACTGAGCCTGTGTGTCCTGCCAATACCCTGATAGCCATGCGTCAATGACCAATGCTGGGCTTCGGTTTTTGCCCAGTCAGTGAATTGGCCTTTTCTGTTGGCTTTATTAAATGGCTGTCGTGTGATCAGCCCCTCTCCCTCCTCTCAATTATCCCGTCCCGTCGCTGTTTGATTTGCGTTGAATGCCCTGCTGTGTGCCATGTCTGTGCTCTGACTGATAGCCAGCTTTCGGTTGACTCCCAGCTGGAGTTGTGTATGCGACGCTGTGGTCTGCGCGCATATTTACATACAATTTTAAGCCAAATCGTGAGCCACACTCTTGATACACTCATGACGCATCGAGTGCGGCATAGTCTGCTCAGGATAGTGCGTTTCATTGCACTCTTTCAGCTCTTAGCTTGTCTAGAAGCAAGCCAATTATCTGTGAGAGAGACGTGGACAACATGTCCATGTCTCCTGGCTTAAATACAACACACAGCTTCTATACTCTCTCTCTCTCTCTCTCTCTCTCTCTCTCTCTCTCACTCTCTCTCTCTCGCTTTCCCTTTTTCTGCTGCCAATTTTTTTAAGTGGCATTAATAGCATATGTCTCAAAATGTACTATAGAAAAAAAGTAAGAAAGCTGAAGACTGTTCGACTACGAGATCCCCTGACTCCTTCAATAAACTGAAATTCCAATAATCATTCACTTCTCTACCTCAGCAAACATAATAACATTATTTAAGATACACCAAAACCTGTGGGGAAGGGGTGGATTTGTTGGGTGGTATACAAAATGTAATATAAATCAAAAATAAATTTCCAATTTTAAATAGGGTCGAGATATTAAAATTGCAGATCCTTTCACCCGATCTATTGAATATTATGTACTGTACTTAACTTTTTTGCAATAACCTGATATGCTTAGATATAAACTCAGATAATTTTAAACAGAATTAGATGGAATAGAAAGAACTCGCCTATGCCCAACTCAAGTCTCTTAATGCACAGGGTATATAGAGCCGTTTGCAAGTTATTGTATTTTTCTATCGAGCTTATGCCAGCGCCATCGTCTGCCATGCACTTTAAATAGACAATAAATAAAACACTATGTGTTAGAGAGAGACGGCACCAGAGTGAGATGGAAAATGAAAAAGCCATAATTGCATTTATTATGCTGATAAAAGCAGAGACATGAACGACACATACCTACACTATATGCGAGCGGTTCCTTCTCTGTGTGTGTGTGTGAAAGGATAGCCAACGCAATTGTATCAATGTATGCGTGTGTTCGTGTGTGTGTCTGTGTCTGTGTGCGTGTGTGTGTTTGTGTTTGTGTGTGCTGCATTCTCCACATTGGCAGCCATTTTGTGGCGCAGCACGAGTCAGAAGCCGGCCAGGATAACTGTCCAGGAGCAGGAGCGTATGCCTTGTTTGTTTGCAAATGAATTTAATAACGAAAATAATGCCACTAAAATTGTTTATAGAGAAGCAAAGGATGCACGCCAGTGCGGACGACCAACGCCAACAGAGTGCAAAATAAAATTTCATTATCGTTCATCGAGCGTCAGTTGTTTGCCCAGACAACCGCACAGTTAATTTCGTGATCCCAAATTAAGTAAAGCCCCACTTTATTTAAAAAAAGAACTCACCTTAAATACGGCAGATGTAAAGAATACGGGCAGCAGAATAAATACTACACCGGAGAGTACAATTTGCAGATTGAGTTCCCCAACGGGCTCGATTTTCCAGGGTATTAGCGAACAGCCTGTAATTGATACAAATGCAAAAGCGTTAATTAAGCCTTAAACGGGAAAGATTTAACAGCATTCGGCTATATTGGCTGTGGTAACAGCAATGACTACTGTTAAGTTCACAGCTTTGCCCGCAACAGAAATTTGCAAATAGCATTCAATATTTGCAGCAATGTTAACTAACATTTCCATATAAGCTCTGATATAGCTCTACTAACAGCAGCAAGATGGTGGCGTAACAGCTTGATGTTAGCTATAAATTCAAAATGGTGGCTTAACAGCAACAATTAATGTTAGTCTCAGAGGGATAATCAAATCAGAAATGTTATTTAGCATATGAAGATATTTTGAAGGCAGAGAGCGAATTGCCGCATAGAAGATAAAAGAAGGAAGCAAATTTTGTATTAATATTGAATTCGAATGTGATTAATTTGAATTGAAAAACAAATTAAACTGCCCATGCTGATAAAAAAACTATAAAATACAATGGTTGTATAATAGCAATCAATAATAATTAAATGATATATATAACAGTTTCATAATCCTGTTCTTCTATCACCCCATATTAGGCACTTACCGAGGAACCTGTAGGCGCCATGCATAGCCAAATATCCTTGAAAGAGTGTCAGCAGGACGCCGTACCAGATCGACCAGAGCGAATTCAGATGCAGATAGCTGCTGGAGTCGTGGCCAGAATTCTGCAGATTCGTATATCGACTCTGATGGCGCTTCGACTTGATGTACTTAGCCTGAAGCTGCTGCTGTTGCTGGCTTAGACTGTTGCTCGCTGCGGTTGCATTTGTTAGCACGGAGTTGCAGATGCTCGAGTTGAGGCTGCCACCGCCTCCGGGAGCTCCACTTCCACCGCCTCCTCCGGAACTACCGCTGGCTCCATGCTTGCCGCCCATTTCAAGTGGAGTTTACTAGTCTAGTCCCTTTATTTGTCGATTCTCACGCTTTTGTTTTCTCTCTCCTCTCCCTGTCTCTGGCTCTCTATCTCTCTCTCCCTATTATGTTCCCTATATGTGTCTCGGCGCTTGTGCTATGGCAACAAATGTTGACAGTAAATTTTCACAGCTATTTGTATTGATTTCGTGTTGATTTTGCGCGTTGATTTTCTATTTGCTTAAGTGATGCTCATTGTTGTTCCCATTGTTGTGTGCTTTGTTATTGTTGCCCCTGGCATTGTTGTTGGCGATATTACTTGCTCGCTGATATGCCTCATTTTGTGCGTCCAGCATTTGTTGATTGCTGCCGCATATTTAGCACTGAATACAAATTGCTTTTCTCTATATGCGTGCGTTGATTAGTTCTATTGTTAGCTGAAACGAGAAGTTGTGTTTCAAAAGAAATGAATTAACTAGAATAGAGTGTGGCTTAAGAGCTAGGTACATATTCTGTAGACACTAAGTCAGGAATAGTTTAATATAAATTAGGTATAAAATATATTGCGTCAGCATATACTATTCGTATCGATATCGAAATTGTCTATTAATCTGTATACAAAATATAAATCTATTCAATCTATTCAATCTATATGAAATGAAATGAATAAATAAATAAATAAAATAATTTATAAAGAAATAAACAAAATAATTAGTTAATGAATGAACAAATAAAAAAAGCAATCTGAGCTTCTAGCACTTTATTTTAATATCATGCTTCTTCTACTTCATCTATAAAGGCATTTTTATTCCATTTCATTTATATATTATATTATGGGAGATAATAATCCACTTATTTCTTTAATGAAAAACTCTTGACTAGAAAAATATTGAATTTGTTTTTAACTTTTGAAAATATCTAAGCGAGGCACTTTCAAGTTCCTTGACAAGTTTTCATTTTCTGAAATATTTATGTTCCTATTTTTTCATTTTTTAGAGAAAATAATAAAACGGCGTCTATGACCGCAGCTGGGTTGCATATTTCTCACTCGAGGAAATGAAAGAAATCACACGATATTTTCATACTTTCCTCACCTCTTAAAGCATTATTCCAGATCTGAATACTAACGAGCAAACGTAAATTGTAACTTTATGTACATAAAATTTCATTTCCGACTGAAAAGTGGCTTAAAGCAGCCGTAAATCAATCGTGGCGTTGCCACAGACGTCGCTTTCCTTGCAGGGCCCAGCAACAAGCGATTGTTTGTCGTGTGGCAGTTGCTGCTGTTGCAGATGGCGCATAATTAAGGCGTCGTGGCAGACGGCCAACAAAGCAAATGGAGACCCGCGGGAGCCACTGCTTCGGAGGTACACACATGCGTGTATATGTGTGTGTGTCGTGCCGTGCCCTGCCGTTCCGCTGGGTCCCAGTTGTCTTTGTCTGGCGCTTGTTTTATGCGTCGCGCCTTTGAGCCGCAACATGCATAATTATAGACAACATATAGGCATAGCTGCCGGCGCTAATGGCAACCAGGTAGGCCTCCTGCATTGCGTGCTCCAGCTGGGATTTGCTGCAAGGCTACAGCAGCAAGAACACGACCGCAAAGTGTTTACGAGCCGCAATTCACTTCTTTTTTTAATTTTTAACAAAATGTTGCGTTTTGTTCAACAAGCCACCGAGCCATGCCAACGAGCCAGCAGCGCAAATATTCAAGCTTAATTTGTCAAGCGAACATTAAATAGTTTGCTGTTACACGTAATAAAAAACAGCAACAGTAATTAAGGCCAATATGTTGGCAATGTTATTGGCAATTGCTAAGGCTACAGCTTTTCATTAGGCTCGGGCATCAGGGATAAGCAATAAAAACATATGTAAATTTTATATATATATATCCATTTTATATATCTGGATAAATGTGATATAACTGTAAATATATATAGAATTATAAAAGCAATTATTGGTGTTTAAGCTCAATTTGACAAATATATATACACCATTCACGCATATAAAAAAGGGACTATTTGCCACTAAAACACCTGAATGTGTGTATTCAGCTGAGGCATAAAACATTATTTGGTGCTTCAATAGCATCTCGACAAAGCATCAAGTCGGGATATACATAACGATCGGCAGCAGCCTATCATTTCACATCCTACACAAGCCCCATACACAAATACACACATATTCAAGACACATACATAGGCTGAGCTGTGTCAACAGTCCAGCTGGCAGGCGACTTGCTGCCGGCTCCTGTAGTCGAGCTTGGCAAAGGACTTCCTCTTACATGCTGATATTAATTTTATGTTAATTAGAATCTTTACATGTTTGCTCGTCTCCCACACACAGGCCATGTGCTTCATCCATGTTCTGGTGCGCCACTCCAAGGGGTGGCTCCTGCTGCTCGTCTTGATATGCTCAGCATCAGATTAGCCTGTCGCAAAAGTCATAAATGCAGATGCCGACATTTCGTTTGTCCCCCTTGGGGCATTTGCTTTGTTTTTAAGTCGCATCTCAGTCGCTCGTCAAGCCTCCCACTCTTGGCTCTGCAGCGTTTACCCCAACCGCTTGGCAATTTGTCGCGTTCGCACGACCTTAACGCAAAATGAAACAACCACTTTATGGCTTGTGTGTGAGTGTGTTGGAGCTCTGAGTGTCTTTGGTATGCATCTCTCAGTCTGTGACTGTGTCCTTTGTGACTCATGGCGTGAAATAAAAGTGAGCTCTTGATACCTTCAGCAAAAAAACAACAGAGTGGATACGCTAACTTTTCTACTCCTTGTTGCGGTCGGGACATCTGCATTAAAAATCGTCAAGTCCATTAGGCTAATACCTTTGGCACTCCTATAGAAAAGCCAGCCATATATTCTTAGTCATCGCGGCTTTGGATATACTTATGATATAAGCTTAGATACAATCAAACTGAGTCGAAGAGCATTTTAATCAATATATAAATAAAAAAGAATAAATAATAAGTAATAAATAATAAATAATAAATAATAAATAATCAGTAATAAGTAATATATAATAAATGATAAATAATAAATAATAAATAATAAATATTAAATAATAAATAATAAATAATAAATAATAAATAATAAATAATAAATAATAAATAATAAATAATAAATAATAAATAATAAATAATAAATAATAAATAATAAATAATAAATAATCAGTAATAAGTAATAAGTAATAAATAATAAATGATAAATGATAAATGATAAATAATAAATAATAAATGATAAATAATAAATAATAAATAATAAATAATAAATAATAAATAATAAATAATAAATAATAACTAATAAATAATAACTAATAAATAGTAAATATTAAATAATAAATAATAAATAATAAGTAATAAATAATAAATAATAAATAATAAATAATTAGTAATAAATAATATATGATAAATAATAAACAATAAATAATCAGTAATAAGTAATAAATAATAGATGATAAATGATAAATAATAAATAATAAATGATAAATAATAAATAATAAATAATAAATAATAAATAATAAATAATAAATAATAAATAATAAATAATAAATAATAAATAATAAATAATAAATAATAAATAATAAATAATAAATAATAAATAATAAATAATAAATAATAAATAATAAATAATAAATAATAAATAATAAATAATAAATAATAAATAATAAATAATTAAAAATTAATAATAAATAATAAATAATATATATTTTTTTAAATTGCTTAAATTGTTGATATTTATTTGTCAAAGAAATCGTTGTACAAGAGTATTTGGTATTCGGCTATAGAAAGTATTCCATCTCCACTGTTATCTTTTTATATGCGCACCTTGTTGCAAATGAAAAAGTTCACTTAACTGCATTTATCTGGTTTGTGTATAGTTCTTGGCTGCATTGTGGCCACGGCGCTCCACGACGTTCGACTTTATCTGCCCCCAAGCCCGGGCCGCGCCGCACCGCACCGCGCCAACCGCCACTTCACATGCCACCGAAATATGCTAAATGGCACTTGAGCAGCAGTCGAGAGCATGCCCAGCCCGCGGATACACTCTGCTGCTCCTCTGCATGAGAAGAGGCCGTAGTTCCCACCACCCACGATTACTTTTGGCAGTTTGCCTTCAAGAGACTCAAGTCCACTCATGCTAATTTAAATGGAGGGCCCAGCCATCTGTACATGGCTTTGACTTCGATTCGGGCTCTCCCCTCACGTGCAGCTTTGCCTTTTTGAAGTTAAATGAAGTGGGCGAAGAACAAAGCAAACAAACAGAAAATATTGTTGGCTCCGCTGCTGCCCGCTGCACAAAGAGTTGGCCAAACACAGCTGGAGCGCGTCTTTTTGTCACAGCCCGGTTGCATGCCACGCTGAGTGGCAGGCACACAGCCAGGCTGGCAAACCACCAGACGCTGTCAATATTCATTCTCTATATTCATATTTCTATATATATTTTGCGATTGACGTTGATGCTGGCTGGTGGTGCCCTATTCAAAATGAGTTCATGAGTTGAGCATTTCCTGCAACATTTGCTTCATTTGCATAGCTCGACGAGCGGCTGCACTTGTAGCAAATATTTTTGTGCACTGCGGAATGCAGCTGCATCTGATTCTGCGACCCCCAAATCAAACACAAAACAAACCCCTCAAGGAGTGCTGGGGATGTTGTGGCAAGTTTGTTTTTGGGGCGCGCGGCAACTGCTTCGCCGCACCACCAAGCCGATGCGGCATCCGGGTGGCAGGCAGCTCTCGTGCGAGAAGAAAGAAACTGAAAGAAATGGGAAAAAATACAATTTTGTGCAGTGCTGCAGAAGCAAAAGTTGAACAATGTTGATGAAGGAAGGGAGAGGGGGAAGAACACGTGGCATGTTTTGAATTGGATTTACACATGTGCCGAGCTAATACGTGTCCTGCACAGCGACGTTTTTCAATTTTCAGCAGCCGCAGACGTGAGGCAGCAATGCAGCAAAAAATCGTTGCCTACTTTCTGGGGCACGCAGTTTAAGTGGGTCAGCCACACAATAACTGTGATTTATTATAAGGCCAGGCCCAATATTTCAATATTTCCAAACTAAACAATTAAATTCAAAATAAATTTAACGCGAAACGCAGCTCGAAATTTATTAGCGCAATTAAATTGTGTCAAAAAAAGGATATTCCGAAATAAAAGTGCATAAATTGCGAGTGCATAAATTAGCTAAATCAGAGCCGTTGCACTCGCTTAACACACTAACAACCACTCTGCTGCCACCAGCCAGCACACACCACACAGCAGCGAGTGGTCATAGCACCGCATACCACCACCGTATAAAAACATTCGACAGCACGCATCGTAATGCGTTGAAATGCGTCGAAATGCCACCAATTTTGTAGAGCTTAAATTGCGTTAGACATTGGACGAGAGCGGGGGCGGCGGAGACGGCGGAGAAAGCCAAGCTAACCACCCCGATATTAGCATTTAGCGAGGGTGTATGCCAATGCACTGCGAGAAATCTCAGCAAACTAAACAAACGTGCTACCAAAGGTCTATTGCTTAAGGAATTTTCTAAATTAACATTTTTATGAAACAAAACTTTATGAATTGTACTTTAATAAATACCTCTCCTTCCATATTTAAATATTCTGTATTTAGCACAATATTCAATATTTATATTACTTGAATGAATGAAGACTTTAAAAAGTATAATAATATTATTCAAAAATACCTCAAATGTTATTTTAAGTTTATCCTAAGCTCTTTTCGTATTTCCGAGCAAATCTTTATTATTTTTTTAATTTTAATAATTAATAAATTAATTTTTGTCAGTGCATGGAAATTTGCCCCGACCTTTGCCCAGTGTATATGTTGTTTTTCCTTTACGCCTGCATTCCGGGCCAAGCTCGTAAAAACGCCGGGAATTTATCGCTTTGGAGTAGATTTTTGGGGTAGAGAAAGTAAAGCACAAAACACCGGGGGTTGTTATTGTTGTTGTTGATATTGTTGCTGTTGTTGCTGTTGTTGCTGTTGTTGCTGTTGTTGTTGTTGTGCAATTGTCGTCAGTTGTTGTAGTTGTTGCATGAGTGAGTCTCTATGTAGCTGTGTATCGAGAGCGTTTGAGGCAAAACTTTTGCCGCTTAAGGAAAATCGATGAAAATCCTTGCCTCCACATGGCTCCCATGTCGATAGGCCAACCCCCGGCAAGTGTACGCACAGGTGGTCACACACACACACCCACACACTTTTTATATATTTTTTACGTATATGTATATATTGTCGTTTCAATAGCTCAGGACACGCCACATTAGGCGACATTTTGTTGTGATCAAATTGTGTTGCCTTCCGGGGCGCTGCCAAGAAAAGCCTTTTTTTCATTTAAGGAAACTGCGCACTTGGCAAAATGTTTGAAAGCCAACAACAAAAAAACGATTTCAGTTGCAGTTGACGTATGTAGTGTATAAATTGTACTCAACGAGCTGTCCAAAACAACCTTCTGCTGCTGCCTCCTGCATTTTTTTACCATTTATTTATCTAGCGTTGTTTGTATATATGTATATATGTTATAAATGTACGTATGTATTTATTTACTTGTATCTCTCTCTTTTTTTATTTCTTTACTGTGAGTTATTTTGGCCCAGTCGCTTCCATCAATGCACCCGTAGTTAAAATTGGTTTTTTAATTAAACGAAACGAAACGAAATGAAGTCTGCTCCCAGTCCCTATTTCGCCTACGCCTTCGCCAGCATTTCGAACCCATTTCCCCTTTAGATAAAAGTCGAAAATTGCATTGGCAGCGAGTCATGGAATCGAACTAAATGCTATACATGCGCTCTCCCATTCATTCATATGCCCCGAGCAAAGTTTCAAGCCGAGCCATAGGGACAACCGCAACAACTGCAGCTTTTAGCTCGCTGATTGAATGTGTGAACAGTGAAATTAAATTAAAGCAAGTAAACACGCAATGCACAGCAGTTAAATACTCCTCTATAATTTGGACAGAAATGATAATCACGCTGTGACCAACTGCTAGATTCCCTGCTACAATTTAAAATTAGAGATATTCGACTGCTTATATGGGTCACAAATATTTATCAACCTCTATTATTCGCAGTTTTACACATCCATTCGTTGATTTTAAAATCAAAGTTAAAATTTATAATCAGTTCTAAAGAGGAAAAATGCATTAATCAATCATTAATCAATACTAAATAAGCAGATATTTAAGCTCATATACATATACCAATTTTTATTAATTTAATTATATACGTAAATATATATAAATTATTCCCCAAGAAAAATAAATTGTTTGTATACAAAATAAACATGAATTCGAATTTTTTTAATTATATATATTTTAAATTCAATAAGAACAGCATCAAACCAAATTACTTAAGGAACGGCTCAATATGAATAAAAAAATGAATTCAAATATTTTCAAAATTTTATATGCATATATAATAAATATATTTAAAGCAATTAAAAACTGGCAAAAGTATACAATTTTATTTCTTAATGAATTAAAATCAATTTTGAAACTTGTTTCTAGCAATAAATTTCAGCAGGAGATGCGCAAAGCCAATTATAGAATTAACTCACAGGTATCTAAATAAATAAGACAAATTATTTATTTTCCTTAATAAATATTTAATTATATTAAATCAGATACATCAATAAAAGTGCAAAAATGGAAATTAAGTTACAGATATATAATAACAATAAATGAAACAAATTAATTTGCATGTTTTTGTCTAATCAATATGCAAATATATTAAATCAGACATTAATACAAATGCTGAAATGGAATCTCGCCAACGCGCATTTATACTGAAATAATTGGGAGCCAAGACAGCATATGAATTCCATCGGAAATAACTCAAGCAAAGGCCACAAAGTAAATATTTCTGATCTGCAACAATCGATGCCCGATTGCTTATACGATTGCATTGGCTGGCCAATTGCAAAATTGTAATTGAAATAAATGGCACGCTGTTTGCTCATCAATCGCCGACGTCCAACAGGAAACGAGGAGCTGCATTTGTAGGTCAGCAAGTGCGCTGAACGTGGCGTATGAACAATGTATTAAAGAGCCTTTGTCTCTGTATCAATGTTGGTCCACTTAGCCAGCCAGGACTTTGTCTGCCAAGCAGCTTAATTGATTTCCTGATGAAAGCGCGAGCCTCAGAGGAAATTGCATTTACATTCAGTATTCAATATAATGGCAAAACAATTCAGTTCATGTAAAAGCATTCAATAAGCTGTGAATTATTGAAACCTATCTGCACATTTTATTGGACAGCAGCAGCAGCAGCAGCAGCAGCAGCCACAACAAGACATTAAAATGCAAATTTCGTATAGAAATTGAAATTCATGCAAGTATGCAAAACACGTCTCAGAGATGGCGGAGGTAAAAACCAGAGCACAAAGGTAGAAATGTTGTAATTTAGACGACTAGGACTAGTATGTCAATTATGCAGTACTTTGTGGTGTCCTGCTGGAGGGCGTGGGCCGCATGCTGGATTCCAATCACAAGGTGGACTCTCGACTCGAGTATTTTCTCATAAATATGGCAATAGCAAAGAGCTAGAAGCCACACGGCTATAAAGATAAGCCAAGTGACAGCCAGAGAGACAGGCCAGCAGAGAGGCGAGCCGACCGCAGGGAGAAAGCCGGTTGAAACTTGGGTTGCAAGCTATTAAAAATTGTAAATGCCAGAAATTGAGACAAGACAAAAGTTGACAGCAAATTTTCAATTTCAGTTAATGTCGAAGCCGAGCAAGCGAAACGGGAAATCATAAAGCAAACACAACTGCAACTGCAGCTGTAGAATAAATCCTGGCGAACTCCAGGCCTTTTTCCTGTCTCTGCTGCTGCTCGTCACAGCAACAAAGTTATTGTGGGCCAAAGCAAGACTTCATTGCAGATGCTCAGTAAATAGCAGTCAAGTGAGCGTTGGGTGGAGCGAAAACCACAACGGGCAAGGGGGCAACGGGGCAACGGGCAATGGGGCAACTGGCAGCTGGCAGCTGGCAGTTGGCAGCTGTTGCACTCGGCCAGTCAGCAAATCAAGTGCCAGGCCTGGTAACTATCCAGCGCCAAGATGATACCCAATGGCGTACGCAGCCCCCTGGCCTGCCTGCCACATGTATGCCGATAGTTGTCAAAGATTATAACACGAGCACCACCAGCAAAATGCTGCCGAAAGGGCCACGAGCTGCTGTAATGGGAGATTCTCAGCCAAGTGTCATAAACGTTCAAGCAATGAACACATTTGCGCATATTTGCATAAAACTCAATGGCTGAGCGACGACTGAATCTGAATCTGGGCCAAATGCCAGTGCAGCTTCCGCAACGAGCTCCAACTGCTGCAGGAGCCCAACAGCTCCAGACGAAACTTATCTATTTATGCTCTCTATTCGTAGCTAAGGGGAGTTTGTGCAGGGCAAAGACGATAAGCAAACAACATGCAAATTAATTAACAGAATTATCATCATAATATGCAACCATTAAAATAACCAACAATTTATCTTCAATGAATGCATCTTGATCCCAAATTTTGATTAATCAATTAAAAAATTAATTATGCAATTTAGATGATTATAATACGTATTACAAGACCAATAATTTGAGTTTGATCTCTTGGCCATCCAGCCAGCCAGTAAATATAAATGAATATGAATTCCATTCCAATAAAGGCTTCTCTGAAACCTCAATTAAATCTAATTTATTATCATAATAATACTAATTAATATGCTGCCACATTAACTAGTTATTTGATGGCAATCTGCATTTCTACGACTGGCAAAAACTAAAATAAATTTCTAAAAACAAAAATATAATATAACATCAGCAACAGTCGATCAAGCTTATTCTTCGATGAAAATTTGACATTTGAATAGAAGTTTACCCCAGCCAAGAATCTGAAATTTTCAAAAAGAACCAGATTTAATTGTCTCATTATCTCCCTACGCAATTTTAAATTAGAAACTTAACTTAAGTAGCTGATAATTCAAACACGATCGTTACAATGCCATACACAAATAGAGTAGCTCTACAGTAACTTAGTCCCTAAACTCGAATTTTTCTTCTGCCTGTTAAATACATTTTAACAAGACCATAAATTCTCAATTCCAGTTTCAATGGGTTTGTGGTATTAAAACAAAGAAGAAGGAATGAGGCGTTTATTGTACAACTATAGCTTATTCATATTCAAAGCCGCTTTCCTATCAATGAAAGGGTATTCAATACCTCATAATAAAATCTATAAAACTTTTCTTGCTCATCTCAACTTTCATTCCTCTCATATTCTCTCTGCTCCTCCCACCCCACTCTCTCTCTCTCTCTCTCTCTCTCTCTCTCACTGTGAGTGTCTCAATATTTGCTCACTTTTATGGAACATCTCATTCAGCATCAGCATCTATGACGCTTATCTCTTTTAGCCATTGGCTCAGTCTTTAAGAGCATAGTTATTGGCAATAGCTGACTGACTGCTGGCTGCTCGTAGTCAGCCGGCGCCCATATAAGCCACGATTATTAAAAATTGAAAATACTTTTGCCAACGGGAGAGTCACAGTATGGCTGGCAACAGGGCAAAGTTTTTGATTGCAGTTTATGCATATGAATGAAGTTGTTTGGCTTTTAACTTTGCCAACAAGCAAAAGAACAAGAGCCAAGCTGGAGCAAAAATGCCACAAAGAACATCTTTAGATAAAAAGCAGGCCAAAGCAAACTAAAAAACATTTAAGAGTCGAGACTGCTCGACTAGGAGATACCCTGAACCCCACAAGGAGCTGATCTCTCAAGCTTCGTATTTAACGAATGTATATACACAGTAATTCTGAAGTCTCCAGGTCTAATAGTATCCAAACTAAACAACGAAATCAATTTATCGATTATTCTCGATAAAAAAGAAATGAGATGACTTATCGATAAAATATGATTAACTTGTACTGCGTATATATACAACTCTAGCTCTTATATCTTCTGTGATCTCGGCGTTATATCGGATATATCGATTCAGCTCGTAGTCCAGGCCAAGAATATATATACTTTATGGGGTCTGCCACACGTCTTTCTGGCTGTTACATACATTTTCACAAAATCATGATACCCTGATTGCTCATTTTAATAGATGCAGGGTATAAAAAAGAAACTATTGCCAATTTGCATTAAAAGCCTTTACCAACCAAGCACGGTTCATAATTAGGTTTTCCGATCGAAACTGAACCAGGAATCAGGGGAGTAGGGGACGTCGAACAGGTACAACTTTTGCCAGGCGCAACTGCATATTAAACTTGCCAGCGCGTTGACTAAATTGTGGATAAAAATGCATTATTCATCTGGCCAACATTTGCCCAGCCCGCAGCCCCAATTCGACTGCCAATCCAGCCATTAGGCAAAAGCGTGAAGCGTAAAATACTAAACTGAAATTTTGTGTTCAACCAATGCTGACAGCCGCGCCAAGTTGCGGTTCCAGAAACAGCCAGCTCCATTAGAGACGTCTCCGTAGCCCGGAGTCCACGGCCGGAGCTGACATCTGGCGCTGACGGAGAAGCGCGACAAAGTGACGCAAAGTTTAATTGAAATTCTAGAAGAGCGAAACAGCCAAGCCAAGCTCAATAAAAAACACTGACGAGAAAAAGAAAAAGAAAAAGAAAATGAAAAAGAAAAAAAATAACTGCGCTTCAACTTCAAATTAGTTTTACATAAATTTCCTGCGTTGAGCAAAGCATAGAAAAACTTTTCCATACAAAAATATATACAAAAATATTGTACGCATAATTATGCTGCGCTATTAGCTCTGATATATATGTATATATATTGAATCTGGCCCAGAAAAAGAAATGCTGAGAGCAAAATATATATGTACAGATATAGTTTTAAGGAAACTGAATGAATATATAAAATAATTAATATATAGATGAACTCGGCGAGCAACTAAAGATTGATTTTCATATAGGACGAAGCACTTGCTAAGAATTGCATATGTAAAGAGTCAATGAGGATATGAAATAGAAAATCTACACACATATAGATAAGCTTTTCACCAAACTACTAAGAATTATAGACTGAGAACCCCATTAAATTAAGTAGGGTATTCTTTTAACTTTCTTTTACTCTTGTGCGCACTTGCATTTCTAACAGATATTGAACAAAATTAAAATTTCTATTGGCTAAACAAATTAAATGAGTTTCAAATATTTTACCCTTTTACGTATTGAGTTCATAATCCTAGCAATACTTATATAAATACCTAAATCCAATTAGCGAATCGATTTGTCTTTTAATGCACATAATGTAGAAACCATATATTGTATGATATATAAATATAAGCTATTTACAGTGAAATATTCCACGACATTTGTCTACATAAATAAGACTGGCACGGTCTTTATTCATATATAAGAATAAAACTTGCTTGCATTACCCTTTGCCGCAGCCAAGAGAATTGATTAATCCACTTTATTGTAGCTGCGTTTGTTCAATATTTAAGTTTCATTTCCTAAATTGTTTGCGTTGCTAAAGTGAAGGCAGCGGCAGCGTTCGAGTATTCCATTTGCCTGATTAATTGCAAATCATGAATCACTCGACTAATTTTTAACCTTTTCCACCTGCCAAGAGTTTTGATTTGATTGGAGAGAAGGGAAAATGATTTGCAGATAAGCTTTAAGCGTTGCTCTTTTCTCTTTATGTATAAATTGAAACATATATTTTGTTTATATATTTATTTATTTATTTGTCTTGCAATTTGGTTTATAGCTTGATGTTGTTGTTGTTGTTGTTGCTCCATATGGCAGTGTGTAAATATTTTATTCGCTCAGCTCAATATGGCGACTGACGTGCCGCCATTTTGTTATTCGCCATATTTCATTTCCGCCTGTCGTTGGCTTTGTTTGTTTTTGTTGCTGTCGCTGTCGCTGCTGCTGCTCCTGCTGCTGCTGCTGCTGCTTGCTCGGCTGCTGCAAAGCTCAATTATTTATGCATGTCACGTCATTTTCGGCTAACCAGCAGCTAAAGCACAAACAACAACAACAATACCAACACACTGAGTCGGGTAGCAAGAAAATTTTGCGCAGAAATTCAAATGTCACCGCCAAAGCTGCCAAAGCTGCCCCCAACCCCCCCTCCCCCTCCTTTTTTTATTAGTTGTTATTTTTGCAAACATTTCTGCAGCTGCCCTAATGCTCTAATGCCAGCGAGGTAGGCGCTGCTTATTACACACACTTGCCCACGTGTGTGTGTGTATTGTGTGAGTAATGCCTTTAGCTGGATTTATGGCCACGAGCAGCATCTAGGCATGCCCGCCGTCGCCTGTTCTAGGCAATTGAATTGTAATTTCGGGCATGATATTTTCACTTTTGACATGGCGTGCCATGGCCATCAAAAAGTTATAACTTAATTGATGTTCTGATCGCTGCTGTGCAGCTGTTGGCTAGCTTTTCCATCCTGCCGACCATCAAT
Organism: Drosophila mayaguana; assembly: GCA_037075325.1. Lineage (NCBI taxonomy): Eukaryota > Metazoa > Arthropoda > Insecta > Diptera > Drosophilidae > Drosophila > Drosophila mayaguana. The sequence goes on along the minus strand of JBAMCG010000037.1, from coordinate 12,981,630 downwards.
CAACTTGCTTGACACATTTTAAAGAACTGGCATTAAGTATACGCCACATGAACTTGTTGATGAAGCTCCCTTTTTTACAATTTGATGTACATGATGTAAAAACAAGCGAAGTAACTTCTTTTTTAAATTAAATCAACACGCGGTCAACAATAAAATTGTATAACAGGCAGCAGCAAAAAATAATGAAAACAAAGATGAAAATAAAATAAAACAATACAAAATCAGGCCGAAACGGCGCTGACTTCAATGAAGCGTTAAATTGGATTGTTGTCGCCGTTGTAGCCACATTTAATGGCCCTCCCACGCCCCACGCCCCACACCCCAAGCCAACGGCAACCACACCCAATGGCATGCATAGTCTATTTATATTATTATTATATTATTTGCAATTTGCCAAACAGTTCGTCGGCAGTCAAAGCTGCAGATACCCACGTTTTATGGCCATGCAAATGGAATTCCAAGCCTCCAACGCCTTTGGGCGACTGGAAGAGAATGGGGTGGGGGAAGAGAATCGGGGGGAAGAGAATGGGGGAGGCGTGCGTCTGTTTGGGGCAGTATTGGGAGCGTTCATTGTAATCAAGTCATAAATTGCTCAATGCGTCGGACCGGAACTTAAACAGCGTTCAACCCGTTGCCTTACAACAGAATGGAGCAGCACGTGTCCCCACACACACACTGCGACATACACACGCATACAGAGGCTAGCCTAAGGATTCATCTCAATGTCCCTCGCTTGGCTTTCAATAAGAAGGGATTAAGTTTAAAAGTAAACTACAAACGAGAACCAGTTAGGCTATGTGTGTGTGAGTGCGACTGCCGAAAAGCCAATAAAAGCACAGATCTCATATCTATATATACATCTATATATATGTAACTATATATGTACGGCCGTTGCCAAGACACTTTAAGCACCCGGCCAGCGCCTTCGGCTCCGCACTCCTGCCCGGGTCCTTTGCCAGTATGCGTTCTGGCGATAAGTGTTATTTTCGACTGCCAGCTGTGATTCTCCAGTAAAGTTTCATGTTACCAAAGCGACATGGGCCACAATTCCCCATGCTACCCCGCCCTCCGCCTTCTACGCTCTGTACCCACTGCCTTTTCTTGTTACTTTGTGTTTGTATGTCGCTGTGTGTGTGTGTGTGTGTCAGCTATAAATTTTCTTATCACAATGGGCCACCGATAAGACGGTAAAATTTGTCTGCTTTAAACTGCTGCAGTTCGAATATTTATATTTTCATACAGGCACTGTTATTTATGTACTCCTGCAGCAGCGACTTAAAGCTATAAATATATAGTATGTGTGCTTGTAGAGAGGAAAGAAAACTGTGCGCTGCCATTTATTGAATCAAATTTCCTGCTCTTGCTCTTTTTTATTTTATAGAAAAGAAAAGAAGTCTTGTTGCTGAGGAAAATTATGTGGCACATATGCCGAGTCGAAAAACTCATGACTCATTCAGTTGATATCAACGTTACGCACTTAACTTTCGCACTCCGGCCAAGATGCTCGTAGTCATGCTTTAGCTTCATCTAATTTTCATAAGGCCAAGTGGAATTTGTACTCACGAAAATGTACTTCAGCCATCGCCTTAAGTGGGCGGCCTCCCCACAGGCGGGGCGAGATCTTTGAAAATGCCACAAAACCGACCGTCAATGGAATTTATTCCAGCAGCTATATCGTGTATATATCATAAGCAGCGTAATTTGATTGAGCAATCTGCATATTGCGTTGGAAGCCATGGAAGGTCATTATGCTGTAGCTAGGCAATGCTCGAATTTCGTCTTTAACATTTCTTATATTTATGTGAGCTTTTGAAATTTTTAATATACATTTTTCTCCTAATTGTTTGTTTTTCTTTTAAAGTTGACCATAAATATAAAAGGAGGCGATGGGAGTGGGAATTTGGCCCGCGCATTTTCGATAGCTAATCACAATTAAATGTTTTCAATCTGTCTACCATTTATATGCGCTCTTAGAAATCGATAGCTTAATCTGTTTAGCGATTTCAGCCCGATTCCACCCTGAATCCCTCAATATAATATAATATAATATTCTTCTCCTTTCTGTGCGATTCTCATACATTCATTTAAGCCTCAGAGCTGCAATTAACTGAGCTGCACAACTGTCATATAAAATCATAAACTTTCTCTACATAATACAAAATAATGAGATCTACAATAAAATAGACCTAAGTCTTTTCTAATTAAGTATCATATTCTAATTAGTAGTCGTAGCTTATAATTTTTAGCTACATTTTTAAGGTCTGACACAAATAGAATACCTTGTTATTATTATAATTTTTTTAAATGTTTTTGAACAAGTTTCTTGTTTTACAATTTAAAGTTTTTACACACATACATTTTATTTAATAAATTTTCAGCAAAAGAAAACTTTATCTTCATTGTTAACAAAATAAATAAATTTGTATTCAAAAGTAAACCGTCATGATAATAGTTCATATTTACATTTTACATGTGCATGCAGTAAGAATAATTGTATTTACAAGAAATATGTTTAATTTAATGCATTTAATGTCCTTCCATGATTTCTACTAAGCATTCGCGTATATACATAAATATATATTCCATAGCTTGCATATATATCTCAATTTTGTATTCATTTCATTCATTCATTATATCATGAGCATTCCAATTGTGAGTTAATATTTGTTGAGCTGTATATTTCACATTTAATAAACTCTCACAGAGTATATCCCGCATTTTGTATTTCAACTAGTCCAACTTTATTTTGGCTCTACTAAAAGCACTTTATAAAGATTGTCTGTTTCGCGTATTTGTTCAAAAAGTTGCACATTGTTTTCCTTGCTGCGGCTGTTGGCTTTACTTTGTGTCCCATTTTTAGCGGAAAATGTGTAAGCTGTGCTGGGAAAGTGCACACCGATTTTTGGGGTAATAATTTATAGGCCAGTTTCGGGGCTGCGAGCTCGCGGCACACAGGAATAGCTTTGCGATGCTCAATTTGCGCAACCATTTTATATTATTAATGGTTAGCATTGTTGTAGCTGGCAACTGGCAACTGGCAACTGGTTGGCTTTCAAAGGATTTGCTTTCAACTCAAACAAATGGAATTTGGGAAAATGCATTTCCATTGTGGTCGGAGGAAGACGACTCCGAAAGCATTTTCCTTTCCCTATGCAATTCTAGTGCGAAGATTTTGGCAGCCTTTTGCTGTGGTGACACATGCCAAAAATGCGACTGCTATGAAACCGGAAACGAGAAGCAGCAACAGCAACAGCAACAACAACAACAACAACAACAACAACAACAATATACAATAGATAGACGTCAACCATTTTGTGGGCATTTTGTGCACTCAACTGCACCAGCTGCTGTGCTGTCTGTGCTGTCTGTGCTGTTTGTGCCCACTGTGCCATCGCCACGCCTCCGCACTGTCCCTTGCCGAGCTCTGCTTGCCGTGCTGTACTATGTATTTTATGACTTGTTATTGCCACGCCCCTGCCAAAACAGACCAGAGCACGCCTGGCCAAGCCTTGGCTAAACTTTTTGCATTCAAATTACAAAAACCAACTTTGAATGCCCTGCAGCCAAGGCAGAAGAGTTGCACGCTGAGATATACGTTTGTCTCTACAAATCTGTGTTCCCTTCTACAATATTAAAGACTTTTGATGAAGCAAGGACTAACTTTCAGTCTTACGATATGGGGCTATAAGATAGAATAGCAATCTAATCTAGAACAGAGTTTAGGTTCTATAACAGAAAGTTAACAGAGAAGTTTGCATGTTATGTAAATTCTGCTAAAGTTTTCAAGTATATTACATATATTTTTGTCTAAATGATTGATACACATATATATAATATAATATATAAAATATATGCAAAGCCCTTACAGGAATGAACAAATATATTCCATTTATTTTCTTTTTAAATATATCCTTTTCAATTCTGTTCATATAAAAACAGAGTTAGCTTTCAGGAAATGAATCTTGAATATATATTCCAGACAACATTATTTATAGTCATGAGAGATTTAAGCCTTACCTTAGTCAATCCTCAAATAAAAATTAAATTAAATTTTTTCAAAATATACCGCATCCAAAAACGAGATAACTTCGCGTCTGCCAACATCGGCTGCAACATATAGAGTTGCTTGTGCTACATTTTATGCTTTGGTTCTTCAGTTTTTTATCTTTCTCTTAACAGAACCGCCCCTCCTCCCACAGCCTGCAAATGTGAGAAAGCAAAAGGAAACCCAATAGCACTTTAGCAGGTACTGTGCCACGAAGAAAACTGAAAGGATCTTCAGCCCATTGAAGTCCATTCCTGCTGCTGCTGCTGCTGCTGCTGCCGCTCCTGCTGCTCCTGCTGCTGTTGCTGTTGCTAAAAGTGTGCGCCAAGTGTTGAGAGATGTTTTGTTGAAGCTATTCACTTGATGGCAGATTTTTACCTGTTTGCCTAGTTTTTAACAACAGGAAAGAAGTTTTTCTTGTGTTCCGTTCGGTTCGCCGCTTTGTTTACGGCCAAATACAAAACAATGCCGTTCTTATACATGAGCGCATTCGAGGCAAGTTTTTTCAGAAGAAGCGGCAACAGCAGCAGCAGCAGCAGCCGTTGCTGTTGACATCATGCATTCAACTTGAAATTAGAGCTATTCTCCAGCTGTTGCTAAAGTCATGACTCAGCCTCTTTCGCTGCTCTGCTTGGACTAGCACTACAACTGGGACTCGGACTCGGACTCGGATTGCATATTTAATCCTTTGCCGTAGGTCTTATTCGCAACTCCACACGCCTTTCCTCCTGCCCGCTGCTTAGCTAGCCAAAAGTGAATTATTGCTAGCAGCTGGCGGCAACTGCTGCAGCATTTCAATTGGCCGAATCATTCGACTCATTGGCCCGAGCTTCAAGCCGAAAGCTGGCTATGCTCCGCAGCTCTTTGTTTGCCATTGGCATTAGTAATACAAATTGCACAGCGAAAGTTCAACAAACTACATTTTAAATGGGGCACATTAACTAAAAAGAAAAAAGAGAGATATATATACTTGTAAGAACCTCGAAATCAGCCAGGACCGACTGCTTGATACACGCCCGGAAATACTAAGTTTTCAAGTTTAAGGAAGATGAATTGTGACTTTACCTCACATTCATATGACGTAGAAATAGATGGAGTATATTTTAGTATTTTAGTATTTTGATGTTGATTGCAAGTCTCTATAATATTATTTACAAATAAAGGCGGTCATATACAATTTTCAAAACAACACAGATAGGCTTTTATATTTGCCATTCCCAGCCCAGTTGCAGTTGGCTTTCATATGGAGCAGCAGGACGAACATTGCGAAACGGCCAATAAATCCTTTATTTAAATCAACACATACAAACCGACAGGCAGGAAGAGACTTGGATGCAAAACAAAAATGGTCCAGGTTCAGTTCAGTTGCTTTTCATTGCGATTTTTGCTATTTTAAACTTTATGTCAATTAGGGACATTTTCAGTCAGGTAAAAGGCTACTTAGATGGCTTACATTTTTTCGCCTTTAATTGATTTCGTTCTATGTATCTTCCACATGAGTTTACGTAATATATTCACATATGTATGTGTATAAAATACGTGAATTTCTCTACTAAATTAACCCCTAGGCAGACATCGAATAACAAACCAGAAATTTGATATTTGATAGGTGAAAAAGAAATAAAATAAAATAAATCATATTTATGTCGATATATATATATATCGTATAATGAATTGAATTTCATGCGCTATTAACTGTTATTTATTAATTTTAATCAGCAAAGAATCCCGCTCACGGATGCGGTAGACAGGAATATTAATTCAGGAGCGTAATATCAATAATATCAACAGTCAATTTTAAAATATTCTGGTCAGCCCAGATTTGCAGATATTAAAGAATGTTTTCAGCATGTGCGTTAATTGAATTTTAATTAGCGAGCTGCAGGCTCCGTTTTAATCAATGAAAAACTGTATTAAAAATAATAATAAAACTCATAACTTACCACGGCTGATGAAGTGGGGCACTTGTTTGATGTGCTGCAAAGGGAACAAGAGGAAGAAATGCATGTGAAAAATTATATAAATATAATGTAAATCGAGTGCGTAAGCAACATGGAGTCCCGTCATTCCGTTGGCTCCCCAATTAAAGTGCCGGGCAACAGTCGTTATCAACTACCAAATGACCACACACAATGCCCTGCGTCCATTTTGTTTATTGACTTTATCGAGTGTCGAAGATGGCATCATAATCAGAGCAGTAAATAGAGCAAGAGCAAAACGGGAAAACAAGATTGGCGAAACACACACAAGTAATAGCTGCAGAGCCAATGCCTGGCGCAGGGGACACTTCCGGCTCCCATTAGCCGAGGCACTGCTCACAATTTATGGCCCCGGCGCTGAATCAAAAACTTTATGAAATCGACATCACAATGCGGCGAGTAGTCCAATCTTTGAACCCACGCCCCCATTTTGATACTCGTGTACATATTATTGAGCCGCCTGCCAAATGAAGCGCCACAAAAAAGCAAGCAAACGAGCTTCGATGGGCGCTGAACGACTGAAAGGTTGTCTGTACATTATAGATACCCTTTTAAGAAAAGAACTGCGAATACATACTGAAGATTTGCAGATATACTACATTTACTGAGTCTGTAAATAAATCATCACACTAGATGCATATGCATATCATGCCCTGTTGCACCAGTTACAGGGTACAAAAGTACACTGGGGACTCGCTTGGTCGGGTGGTTGGCTGCCTGCCTGGCTGCCTTGGCTGCCTGTTTCATCAACTTAAACTGCTGACAGCTGATAAATGCTGTTCAATTTGTTTCACCAATTTTTCGCCCTCCATTTAAAGCTGTATAAAATGGCGGTTGACAGTTGACATGTCCTCCCCCACAGCCACCTTAGAGTGAAGCAGGGCTAAAAAAAAGGGACAAAAAGTAACAGCAAAGTGGCTAAAAGAGCTTATTCTGAAGCATCTTCTCTAAGCTCCCATCAATTGCAGTTTAGACTTTCAATTTTGCTGCGAGTTCAATCAATTTTTGTTCATGTAATTACGAAACGAGTTCAGGTCATTGCGATAAGAGGTTTTCTATAATAAAGATATGAAATATAGGCAAATATGTGTTATAAATATCATATTGATTTGTAAAAACGTTTAACCGGAAAAGAAATCTATTCTTAAATACCGTAACATGGCATAATATAACATAATATAAGTAAAATATGATGTGAGAGTAGTTAAACATGTAAACATGTATATATATACAAATATCTATGCAGCTTTCCTGCGAAATCCTATTATGGGAAACTCGATACTCTGAATTATTTAGCCAATAGAGGCACGACCTTAATGAAATGGGCTAGGCATTAAACCAAATGTTAACATTTACTGCGAACGACACTCAAGAATATGCAGTTCATATTTCAAATATTTTGGTTTCAATCCATGATGTGTATTGGTATATATATTATAGAGTCAGCCACAGCTCAGTTAAGCTGTAATTCGGTCCATAGTAAATTAAGCTTGGGTCTGCTAAGAGCTATTCATACAATGATCAATTTATACAATATAAACTGGAGGCATAAACAACCTTTGAACGATTGGCTCTATTTTTAACACATTAAAGAAAATTGTATTGCTGAAAGCCAAGGCTTAGTTTATTTCCTGTTTATTTCGGTTTTCATTTATTTCTGTTGGTTTATTGGAAAAAAAAGGATGAAGGCAACGTCTCAAGTTGAAGAAATGCTGCAAGCCCAATAAATATTTTGATTTAATTTCGTTTGTGTGTTTTGTATGCGAATGTTTTTTTTTTTTTATACATATATTCGTTTATTAAAAGAGAAATACATGAAATAGTTTTGGTGTTGAAGTATTAAGGATAGCACACGATGCTTACGGGACGACCGTAAAGCATTGCTTCGCAAGCACTTTGCACTAGCTTAGCCTGGGACAACTCTTCTTCTTGTTCGCTCGACTCGGCTGCCATAGGGGAGGGGCCAGCACTGAGCCTTGGGGGACTCCAGCTGACACTGTGTGAGTTTAGGCACCCTCACACGTGAAGTAGCTCTTAATTGCCTCTTTCAGATAATTAGGGATATTATATTGCGACAACGCATCAAGTATCATATCCCAGCTAGCTGTGATAAGGGCATTTTTGACATCTAGAGTTGCGATGATGCAGTATTGCTTCGTCCCGTGCTTCCATCTGGTGCCTTGGATGGCGGAAGTTGCCAGGCCAACAACTTTATTTAGCGCATCTGTTGTTGACCGGGCCTTCCGGAAACCAAATTGATTAGATAACAGGCTTACGGCACTGACGATAGCAGCCTCTAGTCTAGAGCAGATCATCTCAAACACATTCAGGCCTACAGATGCGTATCCTTCCCACTGAAGGTGAATTCATGACCAGTGTTGAGCAGTGAAACATCGAGTGTCGCGAAGATCTTCAGTAAGATACGGCCTCTTAACGCCCATGAATTGAAATCTCCTGCTATAATGGCCTTCCGACCTCTAGCATCTTCGCCAAGCTCGTCAAGCACCATTGCAAATTAGTTGAGCTGCATGCTGGGGGCCAGCTAGCAACCAGGACCCATTAAATGACTTAACATTTGAAAGTACATTCGTTGGTTTGTCACACGCCCACAGCACTGCTTTGCCATTAGCATCTGTGGACCATGTCCTAGGGCAGCTGATCTTACAGTGATGAGGCTCACTGAGAAAGGCTACGTCTATACAATTGTGCCTTATAGGCTGCTCTAGTAGATCTTGGGCAGCAATACAATGATTTAAGTTAAGCTGCAGGAACCTAAACATTTCATTCTACGTGCAACTTCACGGTAGGATGGGCACTTGAGGCTGCCTGCTGAAGAGAGGCTAACTTTTGAAGGCTTGGTGCATGCTTTTGCACTGTGACCCATCTCTCCACACCTGAAACAGGCGCCCCTTAGGTCACAATCGCTGCTGCAGTTGGCTGCAATATGACCATAGTCGAGACATTTGAAACAGTGTTTGGGCTGGTCCACGGCTCGACTACGGCATACTACCCATCCTATCCTAATTTTGGTGAGTTCGAGCAGGGTTTTGATTTCCCAACTGGGAGAGCAACCGTAGCTCTTGCTGGCCGAAGCGATTTGATAGCCTCAATGAAGAGTGAGCTATCCTTCTACCGCTGACTACCGCTTGGTTGCCCAAGGCCTTGCCTACAGCTTCGTGAAGGGCCTGAGCGCTATGTTCTGGCTTCCTGCTCAATTGCAACAATAGGTCCCCCTTCGCCGTCTTCCGAATACCTTGAACGTCGCCGCTCAGATGTTTTAAATTTGGGTCGCTCTTAACTACGCGAAGCATGTCCGCATAGCTGCAACCACCTACGCCTGAAATCAATTGCATCAGTCCTGGGTCGTTTTTGCACGGGGTTGCGCCCCTCAACGACAGTCCAGCTGTCCGGATTTGTCTGTCGACCGGCCAGGTTCGAATCCGCAACGACAGCCCTTAGAGGCATTGGTTCTTTTGGCTTCGCTGCGCTTTTATTGGGCCTCGGGAGTTTTCCTCTGGTCCGTGGCGACTTCCCTGGACCGCTTAGGCGAATTGCTACCTGATAGGGCAACAGTACGCGCTGGTTGAGCTTTTTCTGACTTCTTGAGCGGGAGGTCTGCACCTCACAGATTTTAACCAGGCGCTCGCAGAAAATCTCGGCCGCCTGGTGAAGATTGACCACCCTAGCCAGTTCCTCTCTCATCAGTGAATTTATATGCCGCTGACCCCCAAATAAGGCAGAGAAACCCTCTAGGGTAACTCCAATTTGCGCCAACGCTCCTTCAGTGAATTAGGTGCCTGGCACTCAGCCACTGGAGACTGGGTTGACGACGGCTGCGGCAACGCTCTCTGTTGTTGCTGCGGTGATCGCTGCAGCGAAGAACGGCGCGCGCAGACTTGCAGCGAATTCTCCATAAAGGCCTCCATTCTTTCTCACTTCCACCAAGGCGCGGAGCCCGTAGTGGACAGTGGCGACTTATATATCTTTCTCTTTTTAAGTTTAGTCTGCAACCTCACTGCAGAAGTTACGTTGCTGTCCTTGCTAAGACTTAGCAACTCACCAAAGTTGATGAGCAGCTGATTGCCCGCTGCACCTGACTTTTAATATTTGCGCAAGTGCGATGACCGAAGTGGCAAATATTCTCCCGCTTAAAAAAGAAAAGAAAAGGAAAACCCCTCCCCGCACCACTGGATTCAGCGTCTGAATCCTCCGCGAACCGCCCCAAAGTGAGTCTTTGATATCTTCCGGTTTGCTGGGTACGTCACGCCCGCAGCGTACACGTTTACTATAGTTTACTATGTGTGTGTGTGTGTGTGTGTGTGTGTGTGTGTGTGTGTGTGTGTGTGTGTGTGTGTGTGTGTGTGTGTGTGTGTGTGTGTGTGTGTGTGTGTGTGTGTGTGTGTGTGTGTGTGTGTGTGTGTGTGTTTGTGTGTGTGTGTGTGGGTTAGGTTCTCTTACACGGCGCTTAGTTTTATAGGCTAGCAGTTACAGAAAGTAGGGCGTGGCATTGCGTTTGGGCATGACACGTTCAGCGTCTGGCACAGCCAGGAAGATGTGGGCAAAGCGCTCCTGGGCCGTCTTAAAGCTGAGTATGGCAGCCACGTTGCCGCAACGATAGCAATAGTTGGGAGCAGACCACACAGTAACCAACTTCTTGCCGAACATGTACTTGAGGCCATCGTCGACCAGCTGATGGGCGCGACAAATGAGGGTGAGATTGTTGATGGTCATGAAGTCGTTGGTGACCTTGCGCCCGAACAGCCAGCCGGCGCCGCGCGGACTCTGGTCCCAGCATTCAATGTCCTCTGGATCGGACCACACCAGGTCGCAGAAGGCGCCCTTGTAAGGTATTTCGCCGATGCGCTGGATGGTGCGCATCTGATCCAGGGTGACAATCTCCGGACTGAGTCCGCCGTGCACGCAGAGCACCTGCTCATCGATGATCGCTGCAATCGTCAGCAAGTCGAACACGTTGCAGCAGTACCTCCAGCCATTCGCATTGCCGTACTTGCTGAAGCACTCGTCGAAGAAGCCGTAGACCTTGGTGATCTGGCGCGTCTCGTGGTTGCCACGCAGCAGAGTTATTTGGCTGGGATAGCGCGCTTTCAGCGTCAGCAGCCTGGTGAACGTCTCCAGGCTGTAGTAGCCCCGGTCCACAAAGTCCCCCATGAATATATAGTTCGTATTGGGCACCTCGCCGCCGGTGTTGAACAGCTTCTGCAGGTCGTAGAACTGGCCGTGGATATCCCCACAGACAGTCACCGGGCTGCTGACCGGCTGCACGTTGGCCTCCTCGAGCAGGATGTCGCATATTATCTCGCACAGCTTGCGCAGCTCATTCTCCGGCAAGTACTGACACTTCTTCACCATCTCAATCCATTTGTCAACATCGCCCATGATAAGCGTCTTTGCAAGCAAATTGCAAATCCGTCTTCAGAAATACTAGGAAAAGCAACTGAATAGAAAATGCTTTCCTCTCTCTCACAGATCTACTGCAAACTAAATTGACGAAAAATACTAGGGTTGTCGAAAATATATCGATATATCAATATATCGATATTTTTTTGTTTAAAAAATATATTTATATCGTAATATTTTTTTTTGCCAAATATCGAATATTTTTTGCGATATTTTGATATTTTTGAATTGGTTACTCTTGTGGTAAGTGAACCAAGTGCAAAGGTAAAATATTGAATATGGTGAAAACGATTTATTCAGACTTTAAAAATGGAACAGGCAGATGTAATTTGTGACTTAAAGTAATAAAAAGAAGTGGTTGTATATTAAATATGGGGCCTAACCACCCCAGGTAGCTCAGTGCCTTCCTTCGGTAATAAAATGTATGACGGATACTCATATCACAGAACGCGTTTTTTTAATATTTTAGTACCGAATACTGGAGTTAAGGCAGTTTATCATATAAATACAAAATATGTATTCTTATTATTCTTTTTTTTTTGTTTTTAGAGTATAAATTTATTGTGGGAAAAAAGTTTTTTTAAAAATATCGAAAATATCGATATATCGATATTTTTAAAGTTGAATATCAAATATCATTTTGATATTTTTTCAAAACTTAAAATATCATCGATACGATATTTTAAAAATTTTCGACAGCCCTAAAAAATACTTACAAAAGGACTGGGAGAAGTATCCAAATGTGGATTAAAATATGCCATCTACTTGCTTTCATCTATTTCACTCACGCAACTGAGGCAGATGTGCAGAGAACTCTCAATAAAATGAAAATTCCCTTTTCGACACACAAGTCAGTTGTCAAATTAATTTTTGAAGCTCCAACAAGACAATTAAATATGTTCAAATTCAACTGACAATATTTAAAACGAGTGCTAAGAGCCGAAAATCTATTCTCACTTCAATTCACACCCACATATTGAACCTTTGTAGATCAAATGTAAAATCAAAATTAATCTGCATGAAAAAATTTGAAAATTAAGCTTTGTGGCTTGCTATTTAAATTGAATGAAAAGCCAAGCTCACATTATTTTTCACATAGAAAAGTCAATATATATTTGCTGCACGTATTTATATAAATAATAATATGCATAAAAGCTTCCAATATTTTATTTATGTAGCACATTCAATGCATTCACTTTAAATTCTTAAATCATAAGAAAACTTCACCTACTCGCATTAAAGCTTATAGTTATATATGTGTATTTATATATACATATGTATATATGTTTTTTAAGTTATGGCAGCATTATCTTCACGCTTAGCAGGTCGACATCTTAAGGCTTGTCAAGCAAAAACACGAGCGTGTGGTTGCCATAACAACCCCAGAGACAACAACAACAACAACAACAACAGCCACATCAGCAATAGGAACAAAAAATAATAATATTGTAATAATCACCCAGCTGGCATCAACATCATTATGCGGGATTGCATCAAGTGTAGCATATGCCATGGCCCGAGGCCAACGACTTCAACAACAACATCAACAACAACAAGAGCAACAACAATCATCTGGCGCAGCCTTTTGAGCTGTTGCTTAAAGTCAACAAAACGTAAATCCGGAATCCTGCCAGCGCCACAGAGCAGCAAAGGAAATTTGCAGGCTGAATGCACAAAACAACTAAGCACAGAGCCAAAAAAAAAAAAAAAGAAAAAAAAAAGAAGAAGAAACACACAGAGAGAGAGAGAGAGAGATAGAGAGAGAGAGAGAGAGAGAGAGAGAGAGAGAGAGAGAATTCTTGCTGAGCCTGTGGCCAGGAATTTGTTTAAGTTTTTGCCCGGAATCTAATTAATTTCAAGCATGAATACATAAACTTTTCGAACTAAGCTTCAAAGTCTATTAATTTTCGGGGACGCAGGCCTGTTGTGGGCGTGTAGATTGGGCTGCCAGGAATCTATTAGCCTGTAAACTTCTTCCGCTGCAGACACGCACACATTGATTAATTTTAAGACAATAATCATAAAGGCGTTGCCCACCTGACCACAATTTGCCAAAAACTTTGCTCTCCCACTCTCCCACTCTCTCTCTCTCTCTCTCTCTCTCTCTCTCTTTCTCTCCCGCTTGACTGGTGCGTTGTATTCAAAATGGCGCACGTGCCTGGGTATATGTTTGTGCTGCGTAGCATACTTTTCAGCGTCTTCATTTCTTCATTCAGCTAACCAAGGCACGTTGGCTCGGCCCGTGGCCCGCAACGTCTTTTGGACGCCTGTGCAAGTTTGGTTAGTTAATTCGCTGACTTCCACTCATTGCAACTCTAAGCAAGCCACAGGCATGGAAACCTAATCAAAGTTCCTATTGCTGATCAGCAGTGCGTGCTAGCTGGCCTATTCCCGCTAAATCTGGCATTTAAATGAAATATCAGAAGCGAAGAATTATTGAAATATCAGTTCCATAAAGATTCAGTCTCGACTAGAGCTCTCTTGCTTGTTTTATTTTCCTTTATATTTATGAATTATGAATTTGTTTTATATTTCAATTCGGGGTTATGATATTGAAAATAATAATCGCCAAGAGAGAAAACAATTTTTCCTATCACTTTTTCAGTTAGTTTCAATTGAAATATATTTTCTATTCTTATTACGGAAATCAATTGCACTTTTGAATACAACATCATTTTTAAATGCGAGCTAATATATATCCATTATTTAATATATATTTTCAGTAAAATGCTTTAGCTTTTGTGAGTTCTAATTTATTATTAATATATGCGCTTGACATTATTTGTTCTTCTTTTGAATTTCTTTCCAGCTCTAGCTACTTTCACACGTTTTCCGCTAAAACTAGCCTTTTCTGCAGGTAGCACTACTTCCTTGTCTTAACGTTTTTGCACCCTGCTCTTGACGCAAAGTTTTCTTCGTTTGCGCTGCTTTTCCTGGCCGAGACTTGGCACGCAACCAAACGTGGCCAAGTCGGCCGCGTCGTTAACTCGTTCGGGCTCCAGTGGCAGGGGCCATGAAGACTTCACCTGGTAAATAAACTTGCACAAACTGTTTGCGTGTTTGGCTGTTATTTATAATATGCTCGCCCTCGAGCCCTGCATGCCCCTACGGCTCTCCAGCGGGCACGGAGAGCCTTCAACTTGACCGTTGAGGCCACTTGCAAGGCACTAGCCACGGGCCCGGCGAAAATTTAACATTTCAAGTTGCTGCAACTCGACTTTTTGGCTTGCTCGCTGCTGCATTTAAGTTTTAATTGGATTTCAGTTCATTTTGTTTTAGCGTTTCATTTTGCTGCTGTTGCTGCTGCTGCTGCTGCTGCTGCTGCTGCTGCTGCTGCTGCTGCTGCTGCTGCTGCTGCTGCTGCTCCTGCTAATAAAAGCCCCATTTTTCTGCTGACTGACCGCCACTCATTTACATTTTCCCCATTTCGCATTAGCATTCAAGAGTTTTTCGTAGAACTTTTATTTAAATGTGCTATTCACTCCTATGTTAGAATCGCTTTTCAATTATCAAATTAAACAAAATTAATTGTATTTCATGATATTTATTATTGTTACTTATTCATTTGATATTTCCCAAAGCACTCAGCTAGTTAATTAAGTATAAATATTTCATTATAAGGTATAAATATATTAAGTAATATGAATTTGCTGTGATAAGCAATAAATTGTGCAATTAGAAAATCATTTTGAAATACTTTAAACTAGATTGATCCTTAAAGTTTGTATGTCAATCCGGCACGATTCGATGAGCTCTTGAACTACACCTTTGAATGAGCTTTTCATGGATTCCATATTTTATTCCAATCAACCTTTCATCCAAATTTATTTCTCAAGCAATTGCTCGATAAATAATCCTGCCAGTAATTTGACGAAAGACAAGGAACTCGAGCAATGTTTAATAATTTAAATGTGTCGACAGCCCCTGCTCCTGCTTCGGCACAAATATTTTTATTTGACTCCAGAAATAAAATTACCTTTACAATTTCTTTAATAAAATGGATAAAGTCAATGCTTTTAGCAGAAGTATTTACAAAGATTGCGCTCCTGTCTCCCCCTCCAGAGCCTTATGCATAATTTTTGAATTAAGGTCATTGCATTTGAAAATTAAAACAGGCTAGAAATGTTTTACAAGAAAAATAAATTCCTCAGCGATAGAGCATGAGAATTTGTTCACAAGCGAATTCCAGACACCACAAGAACTCTAACCCAACCACCACGCACACACGCACATACACACACACACATACAAGTGCCCTCGACACGAGCAGTTACTTCATTTCCGCAGCGCATTCCTAGCAAGCATCAATGTAGACACATTCAAAGCTATCAACGATTTATCACGGCAACTGAACGAAATCTCATTTGCAAAAGAGGAAAAAGTTTTGCATGCGCGGCGACGAGGCGGGTCGCAATGATTGTCAAACTGTTCGGCGACCGCAGTTGCTGCTGCAGCCACAAACAAAGCGACAGAAGCGAAAGGGAGGGCGAGAGGCAGAGAGAGAGAGAGAGAGCGAGAGCGAGAGAAAGAGGAAGAGAGAATAAAGGAAATAGACGGAAACAACGACAAACGCAATTTATGTTTTGTGCCAAACGCAACAAAAGGAAATGCGAGAAAAAGAAAATTGCGAAAAGGGTTTTGGGGAGCTCAACCCAACTTTTTGTGGCGGGGGAAATGGAAATAAATAAGGAAATCATGTTTAACTTTTGCCGGCTAGACAAAGGCAGGGCCAAAATGCTTTCCATTTCAGAGCAATCCATATATCAAAATACGCATCTGTGCGACTCGCATAATTCTTGGCCCGATTTGATTGCCCCAACGACTATCGGACCTAC
The DNA here is from genome assembly GCA_037075325.1 of Drosophila mayaguana. Taxonomy (NCBI): domain Eukaryota; kingdom Metazoa; phylum Arthropoda; class Insecta; order Diptera; family Drosophilidae; genus Drosophila; species Drosophila mayaguana. Next base: position 12,965,353 of record JBAMCG010000037.1, on the reverse strand, counting down.
GACCCCTCCTACCCCTAACAGAATACCAGCCCCAGCTGAGGTGCCGTGCTCTTTGTTTCATGTTTTGGCATGAACGAAAATAAATAACCAGAAAACAAAACAAAGCAAAAGTCAAGTGTAGAAGGCAAAAAATAAAGCGTATATTGGCCAGGCGAGCAGAGCAGGAGGTGGCCGGAGACAGCAGCACTCTTGGCTGAGGTGCTGCAGTCACAAGAGCACACGGCGCCAAAGATACAGCCCGGAACACACCTGGCTTCGTTTTTGTTTCGTCGGAACAAAGTTGTGGCAAAAAACATTAGCATAAAAAGTGCACGGTACGAAGACTTTCCTGCGTGACTGTAGACTGCGTTGTGATATATGCACGTTTGTGTGCGATGTGATGTAAGTGTGTATCCGAGCATAATGGAGCGAGTGTAGTTTAATATTGCACACTGTTGTCCGTGTCCGTGTCCGTGTCTGTGGCTGTATTTGCAACCAGACAATACAATATCCGGCTCTGAATACGGTTACACGCACTCAGATATCGAGTATTAAGGAAATGCAATAATTTATTGACTTGTCAACATAAAACTATTTTATTCAAGATTTGATATTCTCTTATTGTTTGTAATCCTAAATATATATACGGTTTAATTTAAAATATAATTTGATTTGATTTTTATATATATAAATACATTCATATACATTTTTTCTCAACCCATTCAAAATGAGAAATCAGGGTATAATGACTTTGTTAAAATGTGTGTATGTAATAGGCATAGAGTTCATATATTGATCGAGCACTGTCCGTCTGCATGTCTGTCCTTCTGTCCGCATATATGAAAGCATCGACCTCAGAAGCTACAGGAGACTTCACATTTGATGTAGGTCCCAGCATAGCATGCGCAGATCGAGCTTGCTTACAAAAAATCGATAACTTTTCCGTTGCATTGCTATCGATGAAAGCCCTAATGAAATGCAGTTAGATAATTATATCTCCTAAATCTTTAGAGCTAGAGTCTTCAAATGTATATATTGCTATTCATGAACATTTACAATTCTGATTATTGTTATTTTTCGATATACACTTATAAATGACATTTTCCAATTCCGAAAGTTTGATTACGAAAGTCCATCTGCAAGAACAGTTATTCAATAACCAAGTGCTACGAATATAGCGTATGTGTATGAGTTGTTTCTGAGAAGCGACGAATTACTGGAATATTAGCTCGAAGGAATCTCGCATTCGAACAGTCTCGACTAGAGCAACCCTACTTGTTAATTAATAAATCTATTATAGATTTATAAATCAACATTGTATAGATATACATATGGGCATATTTCTAAATTTTAACTAGTTTTCCTCAAATCTTTTTATTGATTTAATACCAATAATAAATTTATTTTAAAGATATAATTTTAAATAAAATATCTGAGCTGAATAGTTCCTATATTGCTTATCACATATTTGCAACGCATGAACTTCACTCAAGCTCAAACTTTTCATTCGTTTGCACGCAAATTTTCCGGCACATGTACAGACACAGCTCATTGCCGGCAGGCAGCTCAAAAAGGATTTGTCCTGAACAGTTGCCACGAGTTGGCCAGGACGAGCATTTTCTTTTGCTGTGCACTTTGGCTCATTGCAGCCAAATGATAAATTTGCACTCATCCTTTGTTGTCTGCAAGCGCCGGGCATTAAATGTGCTCTATACACACACGTCCCGTCTCTCTCGGGCTCTATCGCCCTCTCTTTCTCTCCCACTGTCTGCACAGATTGACTGTCCGGGGCAACAGGATACAGCAGTATGTAAATAGCCGGAGGGAGGGCTTGGCATATGCGAATGGCGAAAAGCGAAAAGCGAAAGGCGAAAGGCGAGCCAGACAAAGTTGACGCGAGGATTTCGTTTCTCCAAGTTAACGAGCTGGCGGGCCAAAGGCGAATTCCGCAGTCAGTTTATAATTTATGGACGCTTAAACTTTGGCTCCTAGGTGCGAGCCGTAGACAAAAGGCGCCGCCTTCCCCAAGAAATTTGTCCAAAATTCTTCTGCAGGGATTTCAGATGTTGCAAGACGGAATTAATGGACGTGCAAGGCTCTGCCAGCCAAAGACAAATGAAATGCCGAGCTCTGTTAGATGTTTTATTTTCCATTCCTTCTTTTTTCACTTTTTGGCAGCACCTGACCAAAACCCGTTTCGTTCCAGCACGTGCCACATGACGTGTCATTAGGGGCAACCCTTTCGTGCCGATTCTATTAGTTGGCAATTTTCACGCCTCATTCGAGACGTGTAGCAAATGAAGCTTTCAACCGGCGCCCAGAATCAAGGTGACCCAGAGAACCCAAACATGCACACCTTTGCCAGCTGAGCTGGCCACCCCCGACACCGACACCGACACCGACATCGAGACCGAGACCGAGAACCACCCGAAAGGTCGTAACACATGTGGGAGTCCGACAGCGCATTCGAAACATTCAATAAATTAAAGGTACAAATGTAATTTCGTTGCCAGGCGGAGGCACGAGGGAGACTCGCAATAGCCAAATAAATACGTTCTATCCAGCAGAACTTCAATTTCCAGCTTTCGCCTTTAACGACTGCTTGTAAATAGATTAGGGTGCTGCCATGCCAACGCCCCTGCCCGACTCCGTAATGCGTGCCACTGCCCTTTTGCTGACCCCCTTTTCGCTGCCTTTTCGTCCACTGCCACTTCCAGCAACTGGCCATATTTTAGCCATTTTATGACACACATTGCTCAGACGGTTCAAAGGGGCTGCCAATGATAGACGGAACTACCGGACTACGTCTTACCAAATACTAAACAACTTCAATCTAACACTAATTAGGTCAATGAATCTTTTGATAATAATTATTGAATGAAATTCTGATCTAAATATAATTATAAATATATATATATTTATATCTGACATTCTGTTTAGATGATTTAAATATAAATATAAATAAATAATATAATAATTAAATAAAATAAAATAAATTTATATATATATATATATATATTTAAATATTCTTGTCATAAAATAGTTCAAAATCAAACTTCAGTTTATGTTCCCTTGTACTTATTGCCTCTGATACTTTTGTAGCTAACCTCGCATATCACTGCATACTCCACTTGTCTTGCATTTTAGAGGCAATCAACAGTAACTCCTGAGGCATTGCAATGAGCAAAGGAAACCTCAGCGCCATCTGCTGTTTGCGGCTTCAACGCCTCTTCATTCGAGAGGAGAAGGGAGGCTGCAAATCCACTTGGACTGCTCAGGCTCTGTTGTATTGCACAAAGCGAGCATTAAGAGGCTGTAGATGTGACTGAGGATGAGTGAAAGGTGTCGTCAGGTGAGTGCAGGCAATAACAACCCCAACAAGCGGCCATTGCTGATCCAAGCGGCAGCTGCACAATGTCAAACTGGACGCTGCTCCAGCCCCCAAGTCCGAGCCAAGCCATACGAGGCACTCTACTAAATACTGGAATTGAGGTTTGTTATGTTTGACGAGTTGGGGTTGAAACTGGCGGGATGGCGTGCTGGTTAGGGCAGTCAGGCACGGTTTCTGTTGGAGTCACATTGAAATTAATGGCTCGGAAAGTGTTGAGATTAATCAGGGCCGCATAAAAACTGTCGCCTGGCCCCTTCACGGAAATGCTCAGTGTCCAAAGTCCTGTGCAGAGTGTCCTGAGCGCCAGTCGCTGCTGCAGCAGCTGCTCATTAAGATCTGGCACAGTCAGGCCCAGATAGTTGGCCAACGCAATCTGGGCCATTTAATCAGCCAAACTTAAAGCCTAAGCAAATGAGCCATGTCGAGCATGGCACACGAAATGGGAACGCGCTCGCTGATGATGCACTGGCCATGGGGCCATGGGGAATGGGGGAATGGGGGAATGGGGAATGGGAAGCTGCATTCACTCTCTCACAAAAGCCGTTAAATGGGCTGGTCAACGGGCAGAGTAGAGAGGGGAGCGGAGCAGGCAGAGTGAAAGCGGGAGTTAGTAACACCTGGTAAATGAGACCTTAGTCTAAAGTCGAAATGCAAAATGCGAAACAAAAATCGTAAATAAAATACAAACGCACAAATATAAATACTCTGCTTAAGATACGAATAATTACCTTAAAACATAATGCATTGGTTATTGTTTTTTTTTTTTTAATAAGATTTATACAGAATTTGGTATCAAATTTCAAGTCGGAATTAGAAATAAATCTAAAGAAATTGAATTGAGTAAAGAATTTATCATAGAGCAATAAAGAACTTTTAATAAGGACAATTACGTCTTCGATATATTTTTAGCCAAACCCTAAAAGTTAACCACTTACAGAATGAATCGAAGAATAAATTAGACTGGTTCATTTGTTTGCTCTAGTTTATTTAATGAGCTTTATCAGCACATCGCACAGTTCACAGACTCAACGATCCAAAAGTTTTCCATTCATTTCGATAAGTAGTTTATGATTTATGATTATGAAAATATTTCTGGGTGGAGCACTGCAGGTTGCACGGCCAAATGAAATGCCCTACGGGAGTGTATAAAACAGAAGAAGAAGAAGAAGAGAGAGAGAGAGAGAGAGAGAGAGAGTAACATAGTAACGGTCTACGGCATAGAAACATAAATTACACTGAAATCTGAGGCACGCCAGCCGACAACACAGAAAAGAAACATATTCTATGTTGTTTAGGGGGGGAGGGAGCTACGGAGCGCAGACAAAGAACTAAAAAATGTTTTAGGCAACTCCAACGACCACCTGGCACCGTGAATTAAAGGGGGGTGGGCAGTGCCAAGGGGGGAAACTGTTTTCATGATGTCCGGAGACTATTTAGTTGACTAACTGACACACATAGATAGGAGCACAGACAGCTGTCGTGTGTGTGTGTGTTGGATACGACAATAGTTGTCCATACAACATACAGAGATAGCGCTGGAGCTACTGATAAGCCGTAATGGGCCAAGCCACAATGGGGCCAAATGATTGTCACAAGTTGGCTGCGAGCCTCGTATGTGGTCCTAGAATGTGACTTTTTGACAAGTTCATTGCGTTGCGGTCCCAAATTACAAATTGTAATTGACTTGCGAACAGTCTGTGGACACTTTGAGAGCCGTGTTGCCCTTTTCCCTTTGCTCTCTGCCATTTGAGTCATTTTTCAATTTTTGGCTCGCACTCACTGCTTGCGGCTCGTTCGTCACTTGAGCCAAGTGGCAAATGATAAATATCTAACAGCCACCCAAACGCCTGGTAGACCATTAAGCAAACCACAGGCACTGAACTGAACCACAATAACCACAGCACTAACACCAGCCACTACTTCTGATACGCCTCCTGCTGCTCCCTTCCTGCAGTCTTTTCTCATTTGCACTTGAAGCTCTAGCGTTCTGGCGCTCTGGCTTCTGCTCATGTCCTTAACACCCTTCAATTCCACTCTGGCTCTCTTCCTGTTGTGTGTTTTATGACCCGGTAGGCAGACACTTGATGTGATATTTCCTCTATCGATAGGCAGACGCAACCTCTGCGCATTTATCACATCGATTTAAAGTGGCATTACCTTTTGCCAAATCCATTCCCATTCCCATTCCCATTCCCATTCCGCTTCCATGTTCTATCTCTGTCTCCATCGGACGCTCTGGGCTAGTCCATAACTAAACACGTACTTTTCAGCGTCTGTCAAATGTAATAGAAGCGCAGGCGGCACAGAGAGTTGAGTAAGAAAATGTTCTGCTGCACACTCTCAAGTATTCCATTTATTGGCAAAATGACGTGCCGGTACCTCCCTCCCAGCACCGTCCGCCACACTCTCCTATTGACAACTGAGTATGCCTTGCCGAGTTGTTGGCAGTTTCCAAGCGAAAGGGAGTTATCAAATTGTCATCAGCTTTGCAATTTATCAAAAGAATTCCAATTCGATTGCTCAGAATATTCTGAATTCTCGTTTCCCACTTTACTTTAATTTATTGATGAGCCTATAATAACAGAACTTGCATTGACTTCAGTATAATTCAACTTTGCTCCTGCTTAAAGTTCAAAATATTTTCATAGGTCTGCTTTTCTGGCTAAGCATATAGTAGTTTCTGTTACATGTTTGTCAATTTTTCAAATTCATTTTAGATAACTCCTAATCAAACTGTGCCAGAGAGTATTTCGTTATCGACTTGGCTAAATATTTGTCTAGAGTTCTTGTACGTTATTCTTATCGATTTTTTGGTTGGGTTTGATTTTGGTTTTCGTTTCGTCTCATTTACTTTGCTTCGATTTTCCCTCTATCTTGCCTATGCACTCGCTCTCACTTGCGCTCTCTCTCTCTCTCACACTCTCTCTCTCTCTCTCTCTCTCTCTCTCTTTCTCGCTCTCTCTTGTATATATGCATAGTCAAAAAGTTTTTATCTGACTCTGGTTGGCAGAGCGGGGCTGTCAAACAATGCGACGGCATTGGAATAACACTGCCAAGTGCAGACAGCGCAGCATGAAGGAGGCGCGGCAGTGCCGAAAAGGCGGAGCGGGTCTGGGGCCAGCTCTAACTGAAAAGCATTTCCAACACTGGCAGCAGCAGCAGCGACATGGTTGGCAGTTCAAGTTGAAGTGGCCGTGTACACAATTGTAATTTTTCGTAAATCTGCAGAGATGAAAATGCAGCATACCGAAACTGAACCCACAGAGCCGCTGCTCCCTCCTGCGCCTGGCACGCCCTGTGAGCGTGGCAGATGGCCCTTGAGGCGCTGCTGTTGTAAAGTTTAGTTTGGAGTTGATTCATTTTAATGAAGGAAATTCTGTTTGCCAAAGTGTTCCGCCAGAGACTTCAGCCCAGAGAGCAATAGAGAGAAGGCAAAGAGAGAGAGAGAGAGAGAGGGAACCGTACAATAAACAAGTCATATCCTAATCGATTGCATCCCTAATTGCACACCGCCCGCCCGCTGTCAGAAGAATGTGAAAATTAATTGCATTTACACCTCGGAGCTGTTGTCGCCAGAGAGCAGATAGCAAACAAAACCCCAGGACGAAGGCAAGCGGAAAGAGAATGCAATTAACACACATGAGATGCCAACAGAGAACTGGAGAATTGTGCAGAGGACACAGTCACAGTCACACTTTGCACAAATTTCAGTTCGAGTTTAATTGCTACCTGCACGGTAGCAGGTAACAAAATTAGTTATGACAATTATTTTGACATGAAGATGGCATAAGACACGGACAAGGGCCAACTGAGAGACGGCGCAGCTACTCGAGATGCACTCAGATAAAAATCTAAAGAGATGCACACAAAAGCTATTAAACAGGGTCTGCATTGAAATGCTTTAGATTAACATTCACAGAGACGCTGACAAGGCTATTATAGCAAAAAGATCAGCCGGCAGCCTGGCAGGTAGGCAGACGAGCGAGGTAGACAGCAGGTGTGCCCAGCAAATCAGTTAAGGCCAACGGATCGCCAAAAGATGAGCGAAAAGCATCGACTCGTCAACAGCCCTGCAGATCTCGACTAGCTCAATTTGCACCTGCCGCAAATCAAAGAGCGCGTCAACGCCAGGTGCGACAGAGACAGCAACAGCCGACAGAACAGGTAAATCGAGGTAAGCCAAAAGGTAACTCAATACCCAACGCCGACGGTGCCCGCGCCATCTGTTCTGCTCTTTATATGCGACTGCGACAGCGAGGGCTCCCAAGGGGCTGCGGAGTGGAGCAGCGCAGCGTAGGGCACGCACATGTTGCCCCATTGCACAGCAAAGCCGGTTTAACCGACAAGGGTAACCCAAATTTTGGCATTGCCATTGCTGTATGCCGTTGCCGTATAATTTTCGGCATTAGCTTGCCCCAAATTAATGGACAGTTGCAGCAGCAGCAGCAGCAGTCCGCTGCCTACAGCGACTCGTTTCGACCGCTCCATCCGCTGCGGCAGCTGTTAGATTTTGTAAGCCAACAAGCCGGTCAACCTGTTCTGAGCACACTGTAAAAAAACATTGTGCCACATTTGCAAATCATCTTTAATAACTAGTTTGGAAGTTTTGCAAAATTAACAACAAAAATATATTTTTAAAAATATATTTAAATAATATATATAAAATATATATAAAAAATGTATATAAAAAATGATAGCAATAGAGTAAAGTGTATTTATTTCATCTGTATTAGACATTTATTTACAAACATGTCATGTGTAATTTTTGTAAATAAATATATAAGTAGAAAAGTCCTAGTTCTTAGTCTAAACTCTTAAATTATTGCAAGATACCATTCACAAAAAAAAAAAAAAACAAAAATAAATCTGTAGTTATAACAAAGAGTCAAATAAATCGAATTGAATAAATAAATAAATAAAAGATCAAAATTTTCCATATATGGATTTTTATTATTATTAAAAAGATAAATTAATATTGGGATTAATACATAAGGAATATATTATGAATTATATATTATATTATTAATAAAAATAATTTGAATCATTTATATTATATAACAATGTATATACTTAACAATTCCAAGTTCATCATCGAGCTATTAATATATATTTCAACTGCATTCTCTATACTTCTTCCAATTGTTAACTGGATTAAAACTATATGAAATTGAGTTACTTGAGCAAGTCGCAAATATCAACCCGGAAATCAGAATATTGATTAACACAATATTACATATTAATTATATATTATATTATAGTTAAATCGTCAGCAAATACGCGAGGCAATTGGATCATTCAATAAGAATCACCCCATTAACGACTGTCTCGCTACGCCCCTGGGAATCAATATTTTGTGATGCGAGTATCTGTTGATCGGTCGAGTTCACTTGCATTTGTTTTCAGTGTATTTATATGACAAAGGCAAACAGACGATATTATTATATAAAATATAAATCATCTTGGGAAGCTTAAGTTCTTTCATCAAGCAATAAATGTATTATAATGTATTTTAATATACAAACACTATTCGTAATGATCTACAATTCAAATTGCAATTCTTTCATTGCTATGCATATATTTGTTTGTTTACTTTAAATACCTTTACTTCAACTACTTTCGATAGTAAATGTAAAGCTTTGCCATGCGTAAATATACATTTATCAACATAGAATTTGTTAAGCTAATCAATTAATTAAAAGGGCAGCCAATTAGGATCATATTATTGGGCGCATTGAATCGACGTTGATGCTCTAAGTGTTTCAATTGGCCCGTTCAATTAATTAATGTTGCGTTGAAGCCCGCAATTACAGTGAATTACCAAAATGTTTCATATTAACGCAACATGTCTGTCAATTAAAACTTTTTACAGCCTCGACATTATAAACGGCTTGTCCTCTCCCTCCCTATAGAACAGTTGAAAGTTGTGGTCGTGGAGCGTGGGGCGTGGCGCGAGAGGCGCACTTAATCGATTTTTGATTTCTTATTAATGACACGCACAGGATTCGCGGCAGCGGAATATAACGTTGCCATAATGTATGCACCATAATTCGTGATTTTCGACAGGCCGCACTGAGAGACTGACAGGATAACATTAAAGCATTTTATATTTTAATAATGGGCCAGGTCCATGCCAAATTGGCCGTGTTTAAATAATGCGACTGTGTCTTTCATGTGCTGATCGGCAATTGAAGTGCGCAACAAGAATTTAGCTAGAAAAATCAATCGATATGTTTGTCAAACAATTAACAAAATCTATTCCATATATTCTGAATATCAACTTGATTTTTCGGTACTTTTGAAGCGTATCTAAAACTGTTGAATCAGGCTTAAAGTCAACCCGAATGTTATCGGCTTAAAGTTAGGCAGAAACTCAGCTCAGTCAAGTCCTCAAACATACTTGTCTTAACAAGATATTTTTGTGATTAGTGAAACACCAAGTAACATAAAAAGCAAACACTTATATACAGTGTGCTCAAAGGAACAAAGAAGTACATTGGTTTACATAAAAAGAGTATCAATCAGTCGGTTGAGCTCTTAGTCTTTTTTTAGGAACAATAAACGAATTTGCTATATACTTGTAAATATAATCTCTGCCTACCTATACGAAAATCAAAGTTTCTGATTTAGTTCGAGTGTCGAAGACAAATGCCCTTTGTGTTGTCCAGTGTCTTCGAATCAATATTTCAAGCGTTTGGTGTGTGCAACACCGTTCCGCTGCAAGCCCTCATAGTTCTGTTTGGGCGGCTAACGGGCCAATACGATTGGCAGCTCGATTTTATGGATCGCCTCGCATGTCTGGGCGCCTTGAACTTGATGTGCGGCCGGCGGCACAAGGACGAGGAAACTGTATTGGTTGTATTGGTATTTGCTGTTTGTCACTTGGCTTACTGCTCTATTAGGGGTGGCTCTGCCTATGGCCAGCTGCGTTCTGACCCAGTTAATTGGGCTGCCATTACATGGCTAACAACGATAATGAGCAATGGCTTAACCCACCGACCCAAATTGGAGCGTGTACATATATGGTAACGCTTGGAGAGGCATCAACGAAAGCCGCTTAAAACGGGCGGAAGATGGCGAGCACACGCACACACATACATTCTCCAACACACACACACATTGCACACTGGCGCAACTGCTAAAATTTACAATTCACAAAGCATGCGGTGAGTAGGTGATACGCATTAAAACGAAATTTATGAAAATTAAATTTTTATTTACTTTTATATTATTTATTATTTTGTTCATCATATTATAATATTCATTTCATTAAATGCATTTTTAAAACCATATTTTTTTTCATATATGAAATGAATTGTGCTCTTATATTATAATTTGAGCCTTTAATGCTCATCTAATATAATAATTTAGTTAATTATACCAAAGAAAAGAGAAAAATATTAAAATATATTTTAGAATTTTAAATATCTAAATTATTTTATCAAAGAAATTAGTATACAAAATTAGCTCCGAAATACTTTCGATTTATGAATATTGCAAAATCCTTCGAGAAATTTGTAAGCCAAAAAGCTCAAAAGTCAAATCGATTTTGATCGATAGTTGGGGAATGGCTATCAATAAATCTACATATAAAACGATTAGAATATGAATTTCGGCCTTTTAAAGTTTTGCAAAAATAGTTTTAATGGTTAATTCTCTTCAAACAGGCTGCACAGTTTTAAAAGTATAAATAAGTGTCATTAAATGTAAAAAATATTGTTTAGTTAATAAAAAAAACATAACGTCTATTGTAGAGCCGCTCCTTCAAAAGAGAACTCTGAGACTACTGTATGACAAAATAGTGACGAAGGCAAAATAGAATCAATTTCGAAGCCTATTCTTTAACATGCTGAGGTTTTGCATCTACAGCACCAGTTGAGTGATTGTTTTTAGCCTTTTCTTCCACTATTCTACTGTCTTTTCTTTCAGTGTACTCCACAAGTATCAAGCAGAGTCTTAGCCCACCTTATTGCTGCTTCAGTCTGCCTCAGTCTGGGACGCCGGCGCCTCTTAAGCGGCTTTCGCCAAATGTGGACACAGTAATTAAGTTTCAATTTGTTCCGCAATCCCCATCGTCGTCATCTTCCTCGACATCGTCGGCTGTGAGCGCCCTTAAGTAGGCAACAGGAAAACACACACAATTTGAATAGTGCAGGGGAGCAAAGATGATGTTCAGCCCGGAGAAGGGATGATGAAAACTTTCCATTCTCATTCACGTTTGCCGCGCGATAAAGCGAAATCCCGCTGTTAAATTTGCGCCATTTAATAAAGCTACCAAACGAGCATCTTTCGAGCAACTTTTACACAAATTATGCTCATCAAAATGAAACAGAAAATAGCAGCGCGACCGGCTCGACGGCACGTTGGCTAGGATAAGGGAAAGCGGAAGGAAATGCGGATGCGAGTGCGAGTGCGAGTGCGAATGCCTTTGCAGACATGTTGCCAGTCCTTGCGTTGATGCGTTGATGAGCGACAAAGGAATAAAATGCAAAATACAAAAAAAAAAGTTACGCAAAAGTCACGCAACGCACATTTAAAAGGTCTCGCAATCGGGTACAACAGGCAAGGAGCAGAGAAAGGCAGAGAGAGAAAGGAAGAAGGAGGCAGCCGCAAGGTAGCAAAGGCAGCAATGGCAACAAAGGTAACAAAGGTGACCAATAAGCCGTCTCTGAAGCTCAGCTGGCAGCTGAGCTCAGCTTCTTTCGTATGTGAAATATGTGGCTTGCGGCAAGTGGCAAGTGCGTTGGCTTGTCATCAGCTGGGGTAGGGGCCAAAGAAGGCTTTATGTCCCTGCCTTTAGCTGCGCGCCCCAAGAAATGAAATATGCTTATGTACAAGTCATTTACATTTGCATAAAAGCGCGCCCAAATAAAAGGCAAATGGCAAATGGTAAAAGGGCGTGGCATGGGGAAACAGATTGACGCAGCCATTTGGCAAAAGCTTCACGTGCTGCAAAGCCAACAAAGATTAACTAATGCAGCAGTGCGGCATGCGGCGATTCCGCTCAGCATATGAATGAATCCAATCCCAAAATGCAGCCAAAATGTGAGACTGCGACAGCTCAGCTGCTAGTAGAAGGGGCTATAGCTTAACTAAATCTATTGCAAGCATTAGTTGCTCGCACTAAGGACTTCTAGATTCTATTTAGCTAGGCTTAAAATACATAGCTGCAATCTTCTGTGGAATTTTAAATGAAATATTAGTAATTTCTTGTCGCAAACTCAAATATTAGAAAATATTTAACAAATGCTCTAACTATAGAAATTACTAAATAAAGGTTATTAAAAATTGCATCTTTCTCTTTTAAAAACTTTTATTTAAGAGCAAATGGTTTCTAAATAGTAATACGGCTTACACCTTTGTTTGTTTTTTGCGCAGCTACTTTTCGTTTCTTTATTATTATTATTTGTTTTTTTTTTTATTATATTTATTTATTTTAGTTATTTATTTATTGATTTATTTATTTATTTATTGATATATTGATTTATTTACTTATTTATTTATTTTTTAAATTTATTTATTTTATTTATTGATTTATTGTTTATTTATTTATTTATTTATTTATTTACTTATTTATTTACCTATTTTTTTATATTTTGTTTATTTATTTATCTATTTATTTATTTATTTTTTTTATTTATTTATTTGTTTATTTATTTATTGACATATTGACTTATTTACTTATTTTTTAAATTTATTTATTTTATTAATTTATTTATTGATTTATTTTTTTTTATTTATTTATTTATTTACTTATTAATTTACTTATTTTTATTTATCTATTTATTTATTTATTTCTTTATTTATTTATTTATTTATTGACATATTGACTTATTTACTTATTTTTTTAAATTTATTTATTTTATTTATTTATTTATTGATTTAATGTTTATTTATTTATTTATTTATATACTTATTAATTTACTTATTTTTATTTATCTATTTATTTATTTATTTTTTATTTATTTATTTGTTTATTTATTTGTTTATTTATTTATTGACATATTGACTTATTTACTTATTTTTTAAATTTATTTATTTTATTTATTTATTTATTGATTTATTTTTTTTATTTATTTATATACTTATTTTTATAATTTATTTTTATAGTTTATTTATTTATTTTTTTATTTATTTATCTATTTATTTATTTAATTATTTTTTACTTATTTATTTTTTTATTTACGTCTTGGCTTATAAATAAAATATAAAAGAGAATTCTAGTTTCAGCGATGAATGTAGGCGCAAACAAATTTTAAAATCAGTGAATTAAATGATTTCGCAAAATCGATGGCCAATAGAGGACACAAGGACGAAATATTCCGATATCTTACATAAATTTTAGATAAGCCCTTAAAAGATGGTAAACAAGTTCCTTTTGAGCAGGGAACATATGAACTAATTTGAATTAAATGTGAATCTAACTTAATATTTGATATTTTTAGCATTTTCAAAATGAAAAACAAGCTATTAATGTGCATTATTTTATATGCAGCTCCAAGCTCTAATAATTATTTGTGTAATGTTAGCCGAAAAAGTTCTTAATACGCATTTATCCTTCTTACGAGCATGTCAGCCAAGTAGCAGAAAACTCTAAGTACTATTCCACATGGGCGCAAACAAAGTACGTATACCAAGGGCAACTAGAGACGGGAGAGCATTTGGCAACAACCCAGAAATTTAATAAGTTTTAAATAAAAAAGTTGGCGAGCTTCATTATAAAAACTGTTGCTATATTTAGTAGCTGCAACTGCAACTACAGCTCTGTGCGGACAGCTGAGGCATACGTTACCCTTTTGTCCCCCTCTCCCTCCCTCCTTCTCTGTCGCTTTTTTCTCTCCTTCTCTTTGGGTCTTTCTCCGTTTCTTTCAATTATTTGAACCGCCCTATGGTAGCTACTCAGCACCCGAGTTCGGATGCCAAAAGTCTGCGGCTGTTACTTTCCCAAGAGCAGTTGAAATTACTTAACATTTCTTTTTTATCAAGAATACCCTTTAAAAATGTATGCGAAATGATATGATGCACAAATTGAAAACTTCATTTGGCTAGAGTGAATATTATATATATATATATATATATATATATATATATATATATATATATATATATATATATATATATATATATATATATATATATATATATATATATATATAGAAAGAGAGAGAGATATTGGCGGATTTTAGCTGATATTTTTATTATTGATATTTAATTATTGTTTATTTATTTATTTTTATGGTATATGAATTATCTAATTTCATAAATCTCCCTTTTTTTTTGTTTTATTATAATTATATAATGTTTAGACCTAAAGAAATAATTCTTACAGCACTGGAGCGCGCGCAACGAGGTATCTGGTCGTGAGGCATCCCCCATCAGACATCAATGTATGCTTTTCATTTTTGCCAACGTCGCATTTCATGCAAATGAAGTAAACTTGATGTGTGTGTGTGTGTGTGTGTGTATATGCAAATGAGCTTGTTTGTGTGTGCGCTGGCCCATGTAAATGTTTAAGCTCGTGCAACTGCAGCTGCGCATAGCGAGCCGTAAAAATGCTGCATTACTCGGTTTATGCTGACACCTGATTTATGGCTTATAAATACAATTTTAATTTCGCACAACAATTAATATGCAACAATACTAGGGCACAGAGACATACGCACATGCACATTTACTTGAATAACAGAATCAGGCAAATGCGATTAGCATTTTAAAGCATTTAAGCCTCAGCAGCGAAACGAAATGTGAGAATGGCACCAGAGCTAAGCACAAACCACACACGCACACACACAGAGAGTACACATGTATGTAGATGGGCACATAGGACATAGGACACAGGACAGAGTCCCCCACAATCAACCTGTAACAACAACAGTTATTGGCTTAGAAGCGGGCGCAGGGCTGCAATAAAAAGTGTGCGGAGCGCTAGGCGCAAAAATCTGCAAACAAGTGTGCAACAAAGCGCACAATTGTAATTTAACTGCAGTCAGAGTCTAGTTGGCAACAACAACAGCAAAGACTGGCAACAACTCCATGTGCAACGACAAATGTGCGCGCCTCAAGTGCTGTAAGCGGCTTTTGTTGGCAATTGTTTGGCAAATGCAGAAAAGCGAAAAACTGAGAGTGCGAGCGTGGCGGGGTGCGGGTAAGTGCAACAAAATTGGTAGGCAAATGAAATGCACACACACACACACACACACGCACTAGCTCCAAGCACACAGGCTCACCACACACAGCACAACACACAGACAAACACATAATCCACTTTGCTGAGGCAACAGACACAGCAGCAAAGTCGGATATTACACATACGCCTCGTTGTGCCGTCGCTGCTCGCGTGTTGTCTGGCTCTGGCTCTGTCTCTGTCTCTGTCCCATTCTCTTTCTCGGATGTTCCCCATAACTACCCTATATTTAAGACTGATCGAGCTTGGTCAAGATGACTAGCACCAGGAGAACATTTATTGTGATTTCTTATTTTTAATTTTATTATATATATATAGAGTTATACTTAATATTATTATTTTCATATTATCACATATAACATATCACAAAAAATATAATATTAAAATTAAATTTCAAATTATTTAATATGTAATAAATATAATTTACACATAATAATATATGCATTTTATTCAACTGACAGATTTCCCCCTTATAAAATATAAATCAAAAATAATTTTAATGCTTTGCTTAATATCAATATCAGCATTTAGATACAGGGTATTTCACAGCTCATCAGTGCCTAAGCATTGAACAATTTAACTTCCGTTTCTACTTTTAGCGCCACGAATTGGTTGACAAATGTCACAGCAACGAGATCCAACTGGAGCCAAGCTCCATTCACAGCTTCAAGCCCCCTGACAGCACTGCTCCCCCTCAACCCCCGCCCGACGTCATACAGACTGTCAACGACCAACAAATGTAAAACAGCATAAAACTCTCGTCGCTTCAATGCCGTGACGAGTGTCCCCGCATCCCCCCAGCCCACTCTGGCTTAGGTACCATGCGATGCTCGTGAAAAAGTTGACACTTAATTGTGTCTCCTACTCTCTCTCCCGTTCATACATTTTACTCTCTCTCTCTCTCTCTCTCTCTCCATTTCTCTTTGTTTCTGCACATATGTATATAGATTTTCTGTTTTGTCATCTATGTTATCTTTGCCATCGTCTGCCGTTTGCCTCTGTTCTGCGTCTGTTTTTGTCGTCAATTGTTGCACATTTGCCTGTCGCGTAAAACTCATCTAAAATTCTGGGCCAATGTCCGCTGCTATATGATGCGACGGACAAGCTGTTGAGGGAGGTGCGGTGGTGCGGTCGTGCTGCGGTGTAGTGTATTCCACAACTGTAACAATAAGCCACATAACAGTATTTCCTCCAGCAGGTGGGATACTAAGGCAACGTATCAAGTCGCATACCAACAATGAAAGAAGACCAACTGACCAACTGAAGAACACCTGAATATTCTTCGTTAAAGCCTTGGCTGAGGAACATCATTAAAAGAGAGAACATAAATTTATTGGCAAAGAAGAAGAATCATTAGTAACTTAATCGACTCTCAATATTTTCACATGGATAATTACTAGCCAAATTTTCTTTCTGATTTTTATTTACTTATCAAAAACGAAATCAAAGTAAATGCCTTTTGCGTAAAAAAGTTTAGATGATATAGTATATTAGATTATATATGCCTATAATATATATTATAATATTATATATTGATTTATTGATGCAGATATGTACTTATAGGGATTACGTATGGTCTGAAGCTCTTAAATTTCTTTATAGGTTAACGGACGAAAAAGCTACAGCATGTACATATCACTGATAAGGGGGATATTTTAAGAGCCCGTTCATCAGTAGGTCCTGAGGGTCTAGCCACGCTGAAATTTTTAATTAACACATCTTGCATTACATGCCTTGACCTTAGCTTTTATAGTATACGTTAATGATTAGTATACATACGATATTTTTGAACTGTTGCCATTATTTTCCATTTTCAGCTGATAAAAGTTTTGCAAGCAGTTCATTTGCCTCGTGTTGTCTGTCTCTCTCTCTCCCTCTCCGTCGCTCTCTGTGTCTCGCTGCATCTTTAGCTCCTTTTATTTAATGACCATAATCAGCACTGTTCAAGCGCCATTAATTGGATAGTCAACTTAATTTAAGAAATCTAGAAATTCAAATTTGCTGAAGAGGAAGAATTTTGCAGCCATATTTCATATAAAGCTTGTCCTTTCTATGGGCGAAGGCGTTTAAACAGACTTTAATAGCTACGAAAAGGACATCAGCTCTTAGATCAAATAGCATCAGCAACTAAAATCCACATTTATGACGCCCTGTCTCAAGAAACTTTTCGGCAGTTGTCGCACGGCCTAAAGACATAAAACAAAAGTTAGCTCGCCCTCTCCCAAAGTTGGACGACATAATGGCAAATACCGAAGGGGCCCCAATCAAACGGGAAAGGGGAGACACGATGGACTCCAAGGAGCTCAGCAGACGCTGTGTGGGTGTACGAAACAGAGTGGAGAAGCATTCGCAAGCCAAAACAAAACATAAAATAAAATACTGAAAATTAACGACAAATTGCGCATCATTAAAAACCGAAACGGAGCACAATGAACGCTAGGGAGGAGCAGAGGGAATGTCCCAGCGCAGACTAAAGCCAATAATAAAGACAACGCAAAGCACCAGTCGAAGCACCACACGCCTGCTTGAGAGGAAGCGGGGCGGAGTTCCGTTCAGGGAGCACCTGGGTACACTCATTTATTTGATTACTAGCCACCAGAACACAACAATGGAAAAAGAAGAGAAAAACGGCGAGCAAGAGAGGCGTAGGAGAGCAAAGATGCTCCTTGCTCAGGATTTTGGCAACTTAATTCCAGTTCCTGTAGGGCTTTAGAAAATTAGAAAATATTTGTCGCATCGATGTGATGGAATTTACACGAATTGATTTGATTTTGCATATTACACTGCGAAAACATAGTCTTTTAAAATAATAGATGTCATTTAATATATGTTTTTATTTAAACTCAGACTATATATAATAATAATTATAATAATTAAAAAGGAAGATTGTCGATCTAAATTTCTCAGACCTCTTAACAGATTTAACAGTCAAATTTTATATTTTGTATTTGATTTGGTTTTCCTTGAAGGCATATTATATTGGAATTCACGATATTCTTAGAAGGGAATATCTGTAACATCTATTGGAACTTAAACGAAGCCTTCAGGCATTCTCTCCCTCTCTCTCTCTTTGCAGTGTATATATTAATGTCGATCTTAATTGCCAGACAAAGCCACACACGCCCACAGATACTGCTATACAGTGTATACACACATGTACATATACATATACATATACATATATATAGTCAAGTTGACACGATGTCGGCAGGCAACAAAAGTCAGCAGCTCTGAATTTCCCAAAAGACAGGCCCGTGCTCGTGCTCCTTAAATGACTCACTTTGTGGCCATGGAGCTGCCCACCCGCGTAGGTGCTGTCGAGGCACAGGCAATGCCCCCATGCCCGCATCCCCGCACCCCTGCATCACTGCATCCCTCCATTCACTCCTCGTTCAGTTCCCTCCACAGACAAAGTGACAAGCCGTCAAGGCGCACGTGAGCTTCAACTTGGCTTCCGTTGTTGTTACCTGACATTTTTCTTTATTTTGTTTTCTTGTCTTTTCCCCACACTTTAACTTCAACATGTTCCTTTTTACACATTTTGATAGTATTTATTGCTGTTGCTGAATGCCTTCATAAAATGCATAATTTATTTTAATTGGATTCTTAGTGTATTATAATAGCCATAGCACGGCCAGAAACACAGCAAATATTACTTTGGCATATTGCCAAATTAGTTTTAATTGGCTGCAAGCGACTTTAAAAATAAATGTATTTTATCATATAGACTTTAATATATGCAAATTATTCATATTTACCACAGATATACCTATATGTGCATAGTAAAGTATATTAAAATATCTATTTAATTTTCCTCTGCTTTAGCAGCTTTTCGTTTTCTTCATATTCATATCTGACTTGAACTCCCAATTTGTGAATCTCTTTAGAACTGTTAATTTCCATTTGCTGAACATTTTAATCAGCATGTTTTTCACTTGACTTCAATCTTTCCATTTACTTTATGGCAGCTCTTCATGCCGCCCTCAGTTCCCTGGACGCATATTCCCTTCTCTATTCGCCATGCCCAAGTTTGTATTTTACTTGATTTTTTGCGGGTCTGCGGTTCCCTTTTAATCAAAACAAAATGTTAAAGCATACCAAAGAACAGCCAAAGCAAACAGGACAACAAGCTGAGCTGAGTTGAGCGATTATGCAGACAGAGTTGTACCCTGTAATAATTGACCTGGCTTTTCCATATGGCAAATTCATATTACAGCTGAGGAGACAAATACTTTATAAGTTCAGGTAGAAAACATCAAGTATATTTAAAAATATACACATGTATGTATATTTAATTGGTCTGCAAAATCCCTTTTTTATAATATTATTATACCCTTTTATGACCAGCAAATATGTGTGCATAAGCATAACCAAAATCAAAAGCAAACAAACAGCAAAGAGTGGCAGCCACACACAAAAAAGCAACAACAAAAACGCCAGGCCAGGGATCCTTTTATGCCCCCTAAACCAATCTCACTCCCTTATTGCTAGTTGTTCTAAAAAGTGTTTGCTTTGTTCGTGTTGCTGTTGTTATTTTTGTTGTTATCCATTATTTAAAGCATAATGTCACAATAAACGTGAAAGGTGCAAAATGTTGCCCCAAAGCAGCAGCAGCGGCAGTAGTAACAATAACAGCAACAGCTCTCTCTCTCTCTCTCTCTCTCTCTCTCTCTCTCTCTCTCTCTCACACACACACACAGATTTCTCTCTCAGCTTTGCATAAATTGTTTGGCATGAGCAGCAGGCGAACTCTTCTAACGGCTCTGCGCTCACGCTGCAGTTGACAGAGCCCCTCCCATTCCATTTCCACTATTCACTTCCTCCAACCATCTCCAGCAGCAGCAACAACAACAGCAACAATTGCCCGTTGGCCACTTTGGACAACTCGCAGTGTTGCAACACACCAGCAACGTCATTGGCGTCACTTCTGGATTCGCTGTTGTTTTCGTTTCAGTTTTTGTCTTTGTTTTGCAATGCATTCTCCACCATTTGCCACTTGGAGCCTTTTTCTATCGTTGCCTTCACTCAATTGTTCCCCAGAAGCCAAATTTGCTTGAAATGATTTTGTGCCCAACCCTGAGTTTACGGCTAATTATGGAAATGGACATTGCAATAGGCACGAGAAAGCTAAGGCCCCAAACACTATTACGAAGTGCCTCACCGGGAAATGCTCTAAGGGGGAGTATACTAAAATCCTCCATGCTTACGCAAGTGTATTAAAGCAAACGCACTCACACATGCATACGCACAGGCAAAAGTAAAAACCCATTAAATTCGATATGTAAACTAAAATTTATGTATGAAAAGAACAAATCTCGTCTTTCTCAAAATACAAACCTGAAACTCCAATATCACATAAAAGCTTCTACCTCTATCTCCACCTATCCCTGGAAGACCACTCATTTTCTCCACCAATCCAATGACTTGTTGTTGGGTGATAAATCCCAAACTAAACAAGTAAGAAAACTCTAGTCGAGACTGCTCGACTAGCAGATACCCTGAACCCTACAAGGCGCTGATATTCAGGCACGTATATACATTCCAAATCATAAGTCTGAACTACTTAAAATACGTTTTTTACAAATTGGGGGCGAAGGGGGCGTGGTATCCTAAATCTGTAAACTACAAAATCTGCATATTGATCATATGTATATACACAGTAATTGTGAAGTCTCCAGGCTCAAAAGTGTTAAAATTACGCTGAATAAACAAATTGAATGTATCGATTATTCTCGATAAAAAAGTAATCGGACAAGTTACCGAAATAAAAAAGATAAACTTGTACTGCGTATGGTATACATGAGTATGCATACAAAATTTGAAGTCTCTAGCTCTTATATCTTCTGAGATCTCGGTGTTCATACGGACCGACGGACAGACGGACAGGGCTATGTCGACTCAGGCCGTCGCCCTGATCAAGAATATATATACTTTATGGGATCTGCGATGCTTCCTTCTGCCTGTTACATACTTTTCACAAAACCATTATACCCTGATTTCCCATTTTTAATGGGATCAGGGTATTAATAGGAGCTGACTAATTGCAATAGAATTCAATTGAGATCCGATTTACATAGCTCGAAAAGCAATGCAAATCTATAAACAAAATGGGAAAGTTTGCGTACTGCGTGGACTTGACAGATTGAAATACTCATATTATATTGCAAAGTTTATACGAATAGTTTCGATCACTCGTCGTACTACAATACCTATCGATAAAAATCGATAATTATATTTTATATTTAAACGTATCATTGAAACTTTATATTACTATGTGGGCTCCTGTAAAAAATTCAGCGAATTTGTATAATATGATCACAGGGTTCAGGGTTCACTTAGGGCTTAAGGCATATTGAACTACTTATGTATTTAGGTAGTTTGACTTGCCTTGACTCTAAAGTGACCCGCAGCAAACAGTTTGTCACACTCATTAGATACTCATTGGAAGTAGTTGTCGATCCGTTGACATCCGTTGCTATACTTTAACGCACTTGAAGCCCTCTGGATCTCGTGGACCTTTATAACTCGAGGCGCGCATGTGTCGAGTTTTCTCTTTTTGGGCAAATGTCACAAATGGCACTTGGCGCCGTTTGTTAGCTCAGTGTCTTCCACTTCGTGTAGCAGAGGGACGAAAGCGAAGCGGAGGTAGCGAGGGAGAGCGATAAGAAAAGCCAATGCAAACAACAAAAATAACCACAGAAGAACTGTGCATGCACTTGTCGCTGTCTCTCTAACAGATTCTCCGCACTCCTCTCTCTCTCTCTCGCTCGCTCGCTAGCTCTCGTTCTATCCCACACACACTTCTTTAATTATAGCCAAGCTACATATTTGGTATGTGCGCCGACGAGGCGGAAGTTTGTTTAGGATACACGAGTATTTTGCCAGGCAGCTGCACACAGCGGTCTCTTTGGCTGTGCCTACACCCGCCTCACCTTGTGCCTTTGCCCGTTCACCAACTATCCTATTCCCCCTCTCTCTCTCTCTCTCTCTCTCTCGCGGTCTTCATCTCTCTCAACAAATTGCATTAGTTGTTGTCGCGTCTAGACACGCGCCGGCACATGATGCCACGGCTCTTCCCCACTGCAAATTATTCAAATGAAGCACTTGCCACGGCATGCCCCGGCATGCCACATACGCGTTGCTGTGGCACTTGCAGCTGGAGCTGCAGTTGATGTCGCGTTAATCGACTCTCAACTATGGCAACTTACCTCTCGCTGCTCTCTGCTCGCTGCTCGCTGCTCGCTGCTCGCAGTGAATTATATTTAGTCCGATTAGCCACGATACGATATAGACAATTTTCCAATAGATTGTCAACTTTTTTACTTTTCTCAGTGCGATTTTTTTAGATGAACAGTTCACTTTCAGTCACATATGTGTATTAATAATCCGTTATGATACGTTTATAATGCTGTAAAAATAAAAGAAAACGAGTTAATTAGCTTGCCAATCCCTTTGATTGTGTGTGGGAAAATAATGTTAAATTATGATGATCTAGGAATATGTGTGCATGATGTGTTGTTTATGTCTGCATGTATGTATGTATGTATGTATGTATGTATATATAAGTATGTAACTGTGTGTGACCAATACAATGATATATGAACTAATTAAGGTACATTTACAGGGTGTTTGGCTAGTTAGGCAAGACTGACATGGAACCTTCATATGTGGATATCATAGCGGTATTTGGCATTTCAAATACACTTGCAAAAACTGAGTTGACGTCTCGACCGACGACGCTGCTGCACACTTTTCCTGCCAAATATGGAAACAAAACGCGCCACAAAACTTTAGACGCGCAATAAAAAGCCGCACAAAAATCAAAAACCAACGGCGAAAAGTTGCAGCAGACCAGGTCCACATAGGGATGAACCGAACAGCCAACACACCGACCACCGCCCACCGCCCACCGCCCACCGCCCTCCAGCCGTCATTCAGCCATTGCGAGTCCCGTGCTCCTGTGTGCTGGCTGAGCTTCTGTGCCTGTCATTGGGGGTGGCTCTGGGTCTGGCTTTGACTCTGGCTTTGACTATGCAGGCGGCAAGTCACCAGCGGTGGAGTGACGGAGAGAGAGAGAGAAAGAGAGAGGGGGAGAGCTTGTGTCTCGTCTGGCAACGCAGACGCTGCAGACAGTTTTCTAATGGGATAAACTAAATACGTTTGTATGTGTGTGTGAGCACGTATTTGTCTATTCACTCGTAATGTGAAGCGTATACGTCTTTGTGCGTAACACTCACAAACACATACCGAAATTGATAGTATTAGTAACAAAGTCTAAAAACTCTCCACTTATAATTAATAAATTATTAATAAACCATACTGCATACTTTTCGAGCTGATTCACTGAATAACAAATACCGAAAAATTCTCACACACAAACACACAGACGAAATTGACATTTTTGCGGGTAGTCAAAACGGGACCTCGTAACAGCGACGGCGCCAACCTGCAATAGGTGTGGAGAGCGGAAGGGAGCTGGGAGGAATTTTGGGAGGTCGGTTTGTTGTGCCGGCGAATATGTAGCGAACAACCGGAATGCTAAAACAAAATTGCGTATTTATGGTTCATTCACTTACCGGCAAAAATTTGCCGCATCGCAGGCGGCAAAAGTTGTGAAGATCTGATCCGTTAATTTGTAACTTTTGTAGTTATTGTTTTTGTTTTTGTTGCTTATTTAGTTAAGCACATTTTTTAAATTTAAATATGTTAGTTATATTAGCCACAGAGGGCATTCAGTAAATAACACCCACACACACACACGCAGAGTTTGAATAACACGAACCACAAACAGATCTGTTATACGTTATGCCGCGTTACGTCCTTGCGCACCAACAGTAAGGGAACATTTGAAACGACTTTAACATGGTGCGCGGTCAAATTACTCAAAAGTGTTTACAGAATGTTAAACTCAATTGAGCTGTTAAGTCGCATACCACAATCTATGTACGGCCACACTGTACGCACAGCTGTTTGACTAGCAATTTTGATCGACTAACGAATCTTTCAATTGTATGTATATCGCATTACCGCCACAATGTCGAGTTACCTGGTTAAGAATTGAAAGATTTCACAAATGAGTTTTAACTACATTTGAACTGCGAAAATTAAGGCAATTAATTGCAGCAGTCGACACTTGATTAACAATATGGTGGAACTACAACTGAGAAAACGCAATGCTTGCGTCATTGTGCTGGGAGATATCGGACGCAGTCCACGTATGCAATACCACGCTCAGAGTCTCCTCGAAGACAATTACAATGTGGACATAATTGGATATATTGAGACGCAGCCGCTAGATGCGCTGACTGTGGCACAGCCCAAGTGCAAAATACACGAACTTTCTGCGGTCCCCATCACAAACCTAACACCCAAATTACAGCTGCTTTTCAAAGCCATTTGGCAAACGTTAAGTCTGCTGATGGCCCTAATCTCGATAAGACGACCCAATTTCTTGCTTGTACAGAACCCACCGGGCATACCCACGTTGATTGTTTGCTATTTGTACTGTGCGTTGACGCGAACCAAGCTTGCCATCGATTGGCATAATTACACCTACACCATCTTGGCATTGGGCATGGCCGGAGGAGAACAGAACCGGCTCATCCGCCTCACCAGGAGACTGGAACGTTATTTTGGCAGCAAGGCTCATACACACTTTTGTGTAACTAATGCCATGAAGGAGGATCTGCAACGCAACTGGAATATTGGGTGAGAGAGAGAGAAAGAATTGCAGACGCTATGGACAATTTTAAAATTCTGTGTCAGTTTTTCTATAATAACTATGTATATAATTGTTGGTTTACTATGTTTGCAGGCCCGTACATGTTCTCTATGATCGAGCGCCCGCGCAATTCCATCCCATCGAGCTCCCTCAAAAGCACGAGCTATTCATGAAGCTTTCCAAAGATTATGCGCCCTTTATGCCGCAATGCTATGCGGATCTGAAGCAATCGGGCATGCTTGAGTCAACTTCACTCACTCAGAAGCTGACCAATGGAACGGTGCTCTATAAGCCACAGAGGCAAGCAATACTCGTGTCAAGCACCAGCTGGACGCCGGATGAGGACTTTGGCATACTCCTGAAAGCCCTGGAGTCCTATGAAAGCGTGGCTACAGCCGAACCACATGTCTATCCATCATTGCTGTGCATCATTACCGGCAAGGGCCCACAAAAGGCGCAATACGAGGCTCAGATAGCGAAATTACAATGGCAAAAAGTTTCGATTGTAACACCCTGGCTAGAGGCTGAGGATTATGCGAGCTTGCTGGCCAGCGCGGATCTCGGCGTATCCTTACATTGGAGCACAAGCGGGCTGGACTTGCCCATGAAAGTGGTGGATATGTTTGGCTGTGGATTGCCAGTCTGCGCCTACAACTTCAAATGGTGAGCAAGTCGGAAATAACAATCCAAGCAGATTCAACCAATCAGATGTCTCTCTTCAGCCTCTCAGAGCTAGTGAAGCACGGCGAGAACGGATTTGTCTTCAACAATCATTCGGAGCTGGCCGAGCAATTACGGCTGTGGTTCGAGCACTTCCCTAGCAATCCAAGCATCATCGAGACTCGCTCACGCTTCAAGCGCAGCCTGCAACAGTTCCAGGACTTGCGCTGGCGGGAAAATTGGAAACAATGCGCGGCACCTGTACTAGAAGCATTTCTTTAAGCATTTACAAATCTAGAAAGCTTTTAATAAATCGTTTTCTGAACAGTAAAAGAAGGCACTTAAATTAATCAGCCGTTTATGTATTTTATGCGTGTATTTATATTATTAACGCTTGAATTACTCGCGCAAGCCATTGATGATGATGATAGCGTCATAATCAGTAGAATCAATGTAGACACTTTAGCACTTTAATAATTGTCGAGAAACTTATCTCTTCTAGAAATTAATAACTACATGTAAACATATACAGAATTTTTACTATCATTAAGTTATTTACTTTATGCGGTAAGACGATATTTTGAAAGTAGACGTTAGATTTGCAATCAAAACAATTGATCATTGCTCGGCACATTTTCTAATAAGTGCCTTGATTTCTAGAAATGTTCTACAAATGATAATGCCAACATAGAGATTTCTTTAAGTTTGTGTAATTATCAGTTGCATTTTATATTGCTTTAGTTTACACAGCATGAATTCAGCTCGAGGCACTCACATCTTACGCGAGCAAATAGGACAAGTCTTAAAGCTGTTATTCTTATACTCCTGCAGGCATACTGCGTGCAGCGCATGCTCGCAACTTAGGTACTCCATTGTCTCCACGTCCATGGGTTCATAACAGATCGCGCAAGAGTCGCCGGGCAGATCGATGCGTATCACAATTTGTTCGCAATATGGACAATTGCGACGCCAATTACGATATTCGGAAAAGCAAAGATTGCACAACGCATGACCACAATGCATTTTATACATTGACGTTGCGGTCATTTCCTTATGGCAGATAAGACACTTGTCGCCAGGCTTGCTAAAAGAAACAAGAAATATATAATTAGAGTAAAATAATATATTTAAAATAATCACCTTGCACGAAACTGTCGCTTTTTCCTTTTATTGTAGCTGCGATCATTATTATCAGCTCTATTGCTTCCTGCACTCGACTGCGGTCTTTGCGGCTCCGGTTGACTAAAATAAATTGCAATCGCTGCCGCCACAATCGCGCAGCCGATGCCCAAGACAAATTGCATTGGTATCATAATTACGACATATGCTCTTTAAATCACACTTTAAAATATTTATATACAATGTGTATTTCTATTAGAAGAGTGACTTAATTTGGACGAAATCCCCGCAAATTAATATTATATTATTTGCCATTCACTCTATTTGCCTACATGAACTGCCATACCGATCAAGTTAGGCCAGTGCTGCCACTCATATTAATAAAAAATAAAAAACAAGCTTACATACTTACAAATATGCATATGTACATTGGCAGTATTAAGGGTCTTAAGAGAAATATTTTGTACACATACTTAGAAGATCTGGTATTTTTGCTAGTTCCGCGTGTCGGTCACTCCGTGATTTTCGTATTCTATAATATTGGTCTACCATTCACATTAATCCGTTACATGGACTGCCATACCTTAGAAAGAACGGTGCTGTCGTACTCTTCAAGCTT
Organism: Drosophila mayaguana; assembly: GCA_037075325.1. Taxonomy (NCBI): domain Eukaryota; kingdom Metazoa; phylum Arthropoda; class Insecta; order Diptera; family Drosophilidae; genus Drosophila; species Drosophila mayaguana. Next base: position 12,937,683 of record JBAMCG010000037.1, on the reverse strand, counting down.
TATACAATTGACAATATTTCAGCTGTGTGACAAAGCTAAAAACGACTAATTGTTTTTCAAAACGTAGTCTGAAAAATCAAAGTGGCCTCAAGATTTGGACTTAACAATAGTACCGCAATTGTGGTAACCTAAGAATTTGGTATTTTTACATAGCCGGTTCATCGGTCACACAGCATTGTATTTAATTCTATGGTTTTTCTCTGGGCAAAACTAATTTAAATTGTAATTGCGAATGCACTGTATTGGCAATCAACTATAATTGGTGTGGAAAATAAACGAGCAAGCATTTCAAACGCACCAAAAAGCGTGCGATATTGATTGAAGTACAACCACCGGGCAATTCGTCTACGCCTCTGCCCCTTACAAGAGCCAGTTGAACGATTTTTCTGGTGAATTTAACTTATAGTTTTCCGATAAGGCAACGAGCAACGCAAACCATGGCGGAACGGGAGCGCAGCATACATGAAATGCTCAAGGACACACCATCCATGAACGATAGCTCAGGTGCCGTCCACACAGGCACAGAGGGTGGTAGTCTAGCAATGGGAATGGGACTCGGAATGGGAATGGGAGTGAGCGGCAGCAACAGCAGTCATAGCATTGGCACAGGAAATCCGTTAAGCATGTCCACTAGTTTGCCTTTGCGAAACCATTCAGGTGCGTCACCCAACTATGCAACAATTAATGAATCAACGAAACTATTTTTGTGTCCTTTGCAGCACCCACCACGCCAATGTCTCCAACAAGTCCACATACAACCAATGGCTTTCTAACCTCAGCAGACGGCAGCAGCAGCCTGATAAGAACAAGCGCCTCGAAGATTGATAGCCTCAAGAACTGGAGCATATCAACGTACAAATGCACACGGCAAATAATGCTCGAAAAGTTGGGCAAATCGCAACGGACCGTCGACTCGGAACTGGAGGCACAGATCGAACAGTTGCGTGAAACACAGCGGAAATATTTATCCATTTTACGTTTGACACGTGCGTTTAGCTCACACTTTCAACACGTTGTCGCCTCGCAGCAATCGCTGGCCGATGCCTTCGCTGATCTGGCGCAGAAGAATCCCGAGCTGCAGAAGGAGTTCATCTGCAACTCGGAAACGCAACGAAATTTGACCAAAAATGGCGAACTGCTGTTAAATGCATTAAACTTTTTCATTTCATCGGTGAATACGCTGTGCAACAAGACCATAGACGATACTCTGCTAACGATACGACAATACGAGACGGCTAGGTAAACCACAAAATGGCCTATAACTCTTATATGCATTAACTAATGCTGATTTATTTTCTATATGCAGAATTGAATTCGATGCCTATCGCATGGACTTGGAGAACAGCAAGCCTGAATTAACGCAGGCCGCATCTTCGCTGGAGGAAACGCAGCGCAGCTTTGCACATCACAAGGATCAGTACGAGAAGCTGCGAGGAGATGTTGCCGTTAAAATGCAATTTCTCGACGAGAATCGCGTGAGTTTTGATTACCCTAGAATTACTATATGGTCTATAAACTTTCCTTATCCTGCAGATAAAAGTGATGCACAAACAGCTCATATTGTTGCACAATGCAATTGCCGCCTATTTTTCGGGCAATGCCATGGCATTGGAGAGCACATTAAAGCAGTTCAACATAAAGGTTCAATTCTTTCTACAATTGTAGCTAGGCACGCCTAACCTCTGATATTATTTACAGCTTAAGTCACCGAATAACATCACAGGTTCATGGCTGGAACAATAGGCACTATAACTGGATCGGCAGCCCAGCGGAGTCGAGCAAAAGTACTAATTTGTACCACACACAACACGCATTTTTACACGACGGTCGAAGTAGGTCAGAACGGAGTGCATGCTCTCACTCTCTCTGTAAATGCAACATGACTCAATATCTAAAAAGCTTACACTTAAGTCGAATTCCTAATTCATAAGCAGAAAGTGAAACGCGAGGCACACTTCATTGTGTAATGATTTATTTTATTTCCATATAACTATGTTCACATTTCCACACACAACTCGTACTTAAAATTAGTTCCTTGTGTTTTCCTGAATATGATATATATTCAAATTTAGCGCCTAGTGCACTATATAATTTATGTAATTGAGTTGTACGTTAAGCTTTACAAACAATGATTATTTATATTGATTATAAATTAACTGCACAGGAAATATTCTTTACATTTTATCAGACCATCTGTGCGGGTCTTATTTCCGGTTCATTATTTATTTATAGGCATATATTTTTTTAAAGCTATTTAACAACTGTAATCAAATATTTGCGGTAAAGTATTATTTAAACTAATTGTTTACTAGTCAACACATTATTTACAATAAACGAAAGTATGTATACAAATAAAGACTTGATCATTACCCACTTGATAACCCTCTAAACAGGTTCTAGTTCTTTTCCAGTTTTAAGTCGCTTAACTTCTCGTTAAGCGCCGCCGTTTCGTCCTCCTCCGCTTTGAACATATCCTGTTAAGCAAAATATAATTCATAGTAATATAGTTTGGTAATTTTGTTACTGCAGGATTAATTTAATCAAATTACCGCGTCGTATATGACTTTAATGATCAGTGAACAGCTTGGGCAAGTGGCTACTTCCTCCCCTTCAATAAGTTCCTCCTGCGAAGCCAGAGACCTTGGTAAATAACTGCCGCAATTTTTGATATGCGCACACATACCTTGGAAATTTGAAATCGATCACCACAGGGACAAGGGTAGTAATACATTTCCTCCTCCTCGTCGTATTCAAAATCCTCAATCTCGACCTCGTCGTGGTAAATACTCATTATCTTCTTGACTCCTCGAGATCTACAATATTTGGATTATTCACGCATATACAAATGGGACACACGTTGCGGTTGCAGTGCTGCCAACCTGTCTGAATTAACAGATGATCTGCAGAGATTGCAACGCCCTTAAATACATATGTGTACCAATATTTCGAGGCTAATATCACGGAAAGAAAAGATTTGTAAAACAAAATGCTCAATAATGACCTCATCGTGATAAATACTTTTTCAATTTTTTGGTCTTCTCATAATTAAAATACAGATATAAAATTCGCTGACTCCCGCTGCCAACTTATCGCACTGAACAGCTGATCAGCAAGCATTCCTACCCGGCTTGTAAACAATTCGCAAACGTTTGCAACATTTGTTGTTAAACTATAAAAATTAAAGCCATGGGCAGCAAGAAATACAGTGATATAAATCTCTACGACCTGCTCGGCGTGTCCATCGAGGCCGAGCAGGCCGAGATCCGGAAAGCGTATCGAAAACGTGCGCTAGACTGCCATCCGGATAAGAACCCCGATAATCCCCAGGCTGTCGAACGCTTTCACGAGCTGTCCAAGGCGCTGGAAATACTGACAGATCCGACAGCCCGATCCGCCTACGACAAGGTACTCAAGGCCAAAAAGGCAGCTGAGCTTCGCACCAAACAGCTGGACAGTAAAAGACAAAAGCTAAAGGAGGAACTGGAGGAAAGGGAACGTGCAGCCCTTCACAAGTTGCAGGCAGGACAACCGTACAGCACCGTTTCTAAGACCGATGAGGAGGTGTTGCAGGAGCAGATCGAACGTTTGCGGCGCGAAGGCTCTAAGTTGCTAGAGGAGGAGCAACAAGCGATGCGAGAGCAACTGAAACGCAACTACGTCGAACAACAGCAGCAACGTCAGCAAACGCCGACCTTTGATTCTGCACAACATCGCATCAAGATTAAATGGAAGTGTGACAAACGCGATGACAGCAACGGCGGCTACACACAAGAGCGTCTTATGCAGTACCTTAAGAAATATGGCGAGGTAGTTGCGCTAGTCATGAACCCAAAGATTCGCGGACGTGCCATGGTGGAGCTGAAGACCCGAGAAGCTTGCGATATGGTGCTGGCCTATGAGAAAGGTAATCCTTCGAATCCACTGCACTTTCAGTGGGTAAATCCCCCGGCACAAGACAAAATCACAAGTCCAACCAATCAAAGTAATGCAACTGCAAGAGATTACGAGGACTTGGTCATGCGCAAGCTGCGCCAGGCAGAGGAGCGCAAACGTTTAATTGAACAAATGATGAAAGAGGATGGTGACACATAACAGCTAGCGTATTTAAAAATATCTTAAGCTTTAGTATATAATAATAAAATCAAGTTGGCATCTCTGCCAAAAGCTATAGACAGAGTACACAAATCGAAACATTTGCAAATGCAAGTAGATAAAACTAGGTGCATATATCTATATGCAACGCCTTTTTTATAGTCATTTATGATTAATTCTTATTTATAAATATAATGTAGGAATTGAAGCTTATTTAAAATGCAATAATTGTTACAACAAAAGCAGCTTGGCAGCACTGTCAACAGCTGTTATCAAAAGCAATGGGTGAACTAACAAGCGAATCAAAAGAAGAAGCACAGCTTATGTACTCTGAATAAGGGCAGACTGTGAGATACCTGTCTTTTGGAGTAATGCATTCAATATGAGTTATATAATTGCTATTATTAGTAATGAAAATAAAAGGAACAATAGCTGATTACTTGTATTATTGAATTAATATACGTAGCTATAACGACAATAAGGTATAATGAAATTTAAACGCCTCATTAATTGTTAGCCACGTTGAAGTAAATAAAATTGTATTCTGAAATTCAAATATAAATTAAGGTTCCGAACGCAGTTACACTTGCTTTACACTTTCAATATGAGCACTTTAAATGAAATAGCAAGAACTGACTTGTAATACAATTTTACGAATTCTTTTCAGCCAATCATAGCAGCATCCGATTAAAGTACAGGGTATCGCACAACTGTGTTGCAGTCGATTTCAATTTGTTTGCCACGATAGATATAATTAAATTCAGATTTTAGTCGTAAAAAACTTGATTGCTTGCAATTGGAACGAATGAAACATGGATAAGCGACAGCGTGAGCTGGAGGCTCTGGTGGCCACGCAGAAGGAGCAATTGTCACGATACGAGAAGCGACTCAAGGGTAATTTGTTGTGCAATAAACACAATGGAAAATGCAGCTAATTAACTTAAATTGCAGACGTGGTCACAGCGTACAAGGGCTTACTCAAGGAGAAGGAGGCCCTGGAGACGAGCTTAGCAGCGCATGCTGAAGTTACGTCAGGAAAGGATTCAAATGCCGTCGATTCCCAAGCAGCCACAGCCAGGGGACAAGTAAGCGACGATGCGACTGATGGCTCCATAGCCTCAAGCGGCGATCTAGCCGGAGGCAATGAGGAAAAAGGTCAGCTGCAGACGCAGATAATAACGCTCATGAATTCCCTGGCTACACTCTCTGCGGAAAAGTCGCGGATGGAGGCGTCATTTCAGGCGGACAAGAAGCAGCTGCGGGCACAGATAGCTCAAAAGGAACAGATCATACAGGAGCTGCACACCAAGGCCAAGGAGCAGGCGCAGCGCGCCAAAAACGACGTGGACGAAGTGAAAGCAAAGTGGATTATTGAGCGGCAGGAGCGTGAAAAGGAGACTAACAATCAAATGATTATGCTGCGCGAGCTGCAGAAGCTGTACGCAGACGAGCGACACCTCAAAGAGAACATAGAGATGCAACTGAACAATTTTAAAACGCAGTTTGCCAGTAACGAGGCCGAGAACATCCGCCTACGCGAACTGCAGCTCCAGCTGAAGGAGGCGCGTGCCCAGCTCAAGCAATGGCAAGCCAAAGCGGAGCAAACGACTGCTGCAGTATCAGCGACCGAGAGCAATGTGTTACTGCAGCAGGTGCGCCAGGAGATGCAGCAATTGAAGGAACAGCACTCGGTGGCCATTAAGCAGGAGCAGCGACGTGTGCTGCGTGCAGAAGAGCAAAGCCGACGACAGGCAGCCTTGCACGAGGACCGAGTGGCCAACTTGGAGTCTCGCCTGGCCGAGCTGAGCAACACGGTAGGCAGCTACGATCGTTTGCGACAACAGGATCAGGACAGCATCCATGCACTCAAGCAGCAGCTGCAGGAGCTGGAACAGCTGCAAACCCGTACAGTGCCCCCAGTACAGGAGCTTAAAGATAGCGACCAGGACATAGGTGCTCTCGTGGATGAGATTGTGCGTCTAAAGAAGTTGCTAACTAGTGCCAATGCGCGCTCCTCTAATCCCATAGACCTCAACAAGGTGCTGGCCAGCAGCCATGCAACAGTCAGCGCTGACAGCCATGTCCAGTGTGAGCAGCAGCTACAGAACTTACAGAAACTACTGGATAACAGCAAGCAGCAGGAGGCGCATCTGCAGCAGAAGATTCAGCTGCAGCAGACGCACATCCAGACACTGCAGGACAAGGTGCAGGTGCTTAATCGCAACATTGACGAGGCCGAGCTTGAGCTGAAGCAGCAGGGTGACAAGGTGCGCGTAGCGCTCAAGAACGAGCGTGCCAAGTGGCAGGAGGCGAAGGCGGAGCTAGAAAATGAGACGCGTTGCAAACTGAATGAGCTGGAGCAGTTGCTGCAAAAGCAGCGACAGCGTTCGCTCCAACTGCTCGACGAGAAGGAACAGGAGATTAAGACCTTGCAGACCTCCTTCGAGGTGTTCCACAAGCCAAACGCGTCACCTCTGGAAACAAACGAGACCTTTGCTTACTCCTCGGACGCGGACAGCGTCGAGGTCGAGGGCGAACGCGAGACGAAGATGAAGGTCAAGCCCAAGAAGCTGTCATTGGGTGAGAACTGTCACATGCTGCACTATGCCAATGAGCTGGCTCGCAAGGACATTGAAATTACGGCGTTGCGCAAATCCAAATACGCAGCGGAATCCACGCTTAGGAAAGCCATACAGGATAAAGTTACGGCGCAGCAGGAAATGCACGAACGGATAGAGCAGCTCGAGGAGCAAGTGGATAGGTGAGTCAAGATTCCAATTGATACCACTTTGTGCTGATTTGCTTGCCCATCTTCCAATCCAGATTGGAGCGCTGCAAGACACGCGAGGGCGCTAACTTGGAGTATCTGAAGAACGTTGTCATTAGCTTCATTGTCACCAGAGATGCGGAGGATAAGCGACACATGCTGAACGCCATCAGCGCTGTCCTTCAGTTCACCAGCAGCGAGATGCACACCATCAACGCAGCATTCCAAAAGAAATAGCCTACATTCGCAACATTACTAAAGTAGATCGTGTATAGAACAGAATATTTATATATTAAATACAAAACATATGGTATCCAAAGCCCGCCACGGGATACTTCTCCAGGTGAGCAGCCACTACGCCCGGAAACATGGCAAGAAACTTAAATCGGCTGCCCATTTGGTGTGCATCGGTGAGCATCTCGTAGCCGGAGCGTATGATGCTCTGGTTCTCGGGCAGCGCATGGGCCAGCAGCTGCTCCAGGCGCACTTCGCCTTGCATATTTCTCAAGAAATCACCCTGCTGCACTGGCCCACAGCAGTGGATGTGGCCGCGCATCTCCGCGACGTGCTTCAGATGCCTGAAGTCGACATCGGCTGTGAGATCCGCCGTGCCCGGCGCCAGCAGGGGCTCGTGCAAGGCGTGCTGCTTGAATCCTCGAAACGTGTCTGTTTTTTCGCCAAAGTGGCCGTAGTCCATGATCAAGGCGATGCCCCCATGCTGCTCCAGCCGCTCTGCCAGAAGACCCACATGTCGCTCCGCTTCAAGCGAGTACTCGAGGCAGCTGCGCTGCTCCTGCGGCACCGGCTTGAACAATTGCGACACGGGCGTCTGAGCCTTGGACAAAACGTATCGGAAATCAGCAGTCGTCGACCTCGTGTCCACATCAATGAGCACTTCTTGCCACTGCCCATCGATCAGCTGCAGCTTGTGCACAGGCAGCGCATCGAAAAATTCGTGCGCCAGCACCAGAGAAAACCCAGCTGGCACATCCTCTAGCCGGCGGTGCCAAAACACCTGCGTACCCGTGGCCGTAGTTCCAATTTGGTAATGTGGCAGCTGCTGCGCCTCTGGCAGGACCTCATACTTGTAGCAGAAGCGTTGCGCCTGCGCTTGGCTCAGGTACGGACTAATCTCGACCATGTGCATGGTGAACTGAGCGCCACTTTTGAATTTGGACAACACTTTAAGCACATCACGGGCCAGTGTGCCCCTTCCCGGTCCCAATTCAACAAGCTGGAAAGGCGATGGACTACCCAGCTTCTGCCATTCATTCATTAACCAGATGCCCACGAGCTAAATTGGGAGTTCTTGATTACAGATCTATTCAGTTGGGTATACTTGGTCGGAACTCACCTCTCCGAAAATCTGAGATATCTCCGGAGATGTTATGAAGTCGCCCTCCCGTCCAAACACATCCCGATTCATGTAGTAACCACCCTGGGGATTCGTTAGCACCTCCCGCATGTATTCGGCCACGGTGATGGGCCCCGTCGCTTGAATTTTGGCGGCCAACTGCTTGGCTAGGTTACCATTCTGACTCGCATTTGCCCCGGATGGCTGCTTTGGCTTCTGGCTCTGCTCCACCTCCACATTTCCAGACAGCCCACCAAGGTTAGGACGACGAACAGACTTATAGCTGTAGCTGCGTCTGCCTCCAATTCGGAAAACCTGGCGTAACATCTTTGCTTACGTTAGAGCTGCCAACTTACCTCAAATATCGATCAGCTGATTAAACGTAGACTAAATAAATTTCAAACAGCTGATTTTTATTTAAATGCAATTTTTGTGTTGCGGAAGATTAAGGGGAATGCGAAATCGTTACTTTTTACAATTTTTATATATTTCCAGGGCTTATATTACATCTTTGTGCGGTCAGTCAGCAACTATGGATACTTTCCCCCTTTCCTTACAGCACTTTGATGTCGGGCATAACCTTCTCGTTGTCGTAGATCTCCTTGGCATAGCAGAGATTGGGATAGTCAAAGGCGGCGCCATATCGGTTCTTGCAACCAGAGGTGGCCTTGTCGCCGGGTGTGTACACGGGCTGGCCAATCACGTTGGTAGTGGCAAAGTTACAGGTGAGCACGAAGTGGTTGTAGTAGTCGCGAGAGAAGCGCACAGCGGCACAGCCCAAATGGGTGTTCTTCTCCGACACGGCAATGGTGAACTTGGCCACATTCTTGTTGGGCAAGTCTTCTGGGAAGCTGGCCAAGATCTCAGGGGAAGCATTGGCACGCTGATTGAACCAGTTCTCGATCTGCTCCTTGATAATCTCCGCATCGGTGTACTCGGACTCGGCACCGCTGTAGCTGAACATGGCATTGTTCTGGCCAGCGTAGGCGAAGCGCTCCGTACTGCGACACTTATCGGGAAGGGACTGGCAGGTCTTCACGTTGAATAGAGCCAAGTGGGCCAGTTCCTCGCACCAGGTCATCTTGGCCATGCGCGCTGCCTTGGGCAATCCCTCAATAGAGCCTCCAGCAACTGTGTTGCGCAGCTCATTGAACAGGGTCAGGATCAGCTTCTCATGGGGCTGCATGTTCACCTCTCGCACATCCTTGGGGCAGTTCTCGCTAAAGTTCTGCAGGATGTCTGTATTTGTAGTCGATTGCTGCTGGAAGGAATTAAATACTTACTCCTTTATTGTTGCAGGCAATGTGCTTGTCCAGACAGGTGGGCAAGGCGCAGTAGTCCACGGAGGCGACGAGGCCAACCAAGGCTGTGGCTAGCACTAGAAAGCTACAGACTTTGGAGAACATCTTGCAATTGATGGCTGTTGGCTTGCAACTGAGGCATTCCTACAACAGTAGCCCCATTTATACCCCTCTGAGCTGCGACAGGTGCCACAGCTGTTATTAATGTAAAGGAGTGAGTCAATGCGATAATGGGCGCAAACACAGATGTGAGAATGGATTAGGCTGAGCAGAGCTTCAAGCTAACTCAGCTGCGATGACATAAACCACAAGTTGTAACTAATCGAAGCATGTGTCGGCGATGCCCATGATTCTTGGAATGTGTGCTCCAAGCTGTGCTATAAATGCGGGCCTGCTCCACTGCTTGAGCATCAGTTAGGTGTGAGCAGTTGATCGGAACAACATATCAACAATGAAGACATTCCTTTTGATGACTGCCCTAGTTGGCTTCGTCGCCTCCGTGGACTACTGCGCCTTGCCCACCTGTCTGGACAAGCACATTGCCTGCAACAATAAAGGAGTAAGTATTCAATCCCAATTCCTTCCAGCAGCAATCGACTACAAATACAGACATCCTGCAGAACTTTAGCGAGAACTGCCCCAAGGATGTGCGAGAGGTGAACATGCAGCCCCATGAGAAGCTGATCCTGACCCTGTTCAATGAGCTGCGCAACACAGTTGCTGGAGGCTCTATTGAGGGATTGCCCAAGGCAGCGCGCATGGCCAAGATGACCTGGTGCGAGGAACTGGCCCACTTGGCTCTATTCAACGTGAAGACCTGCCAGTCCCTTCCCGATAAGTGTCGCAGTACGGAGCGCTTCGCCTACGCTGGCCAGAACAATGCCATGTTCAGCTACAGCGGTGCCGAGTCCGAGTACACCGATGCGGAGATTATCAAGGAGCAGATCGAGAACTGGTTCAATCAGCGTGCCAATGCTTCCCCTGAGATCTTGGCCAGCTTCCCAGAAGACTTGCCCAACAAGAATGTGGCCAAGTTCACCATTGCCGTGTCGGAGAAGAACACCCATTTGGGCTGTGCCGCTGTGCGCTTCTCTCGCGACTACTACAACCACTTCGTGCTCACCTGTAACTTTGCCACTACCAACGTGATTGGCCAGCCCGTGTACACACCCGGCGACAAGGCCACCTCTGGTTGCAAGAACCGATATGGCGCCGCCTTTGACTATCCCAATCTCTGCTATGCCAAGGAGATCTACGACAACGAGAAGGTTGTGCCCGACATTAAGGTGCTCTAAGGAACATTAATATTATATAGAGAATTGAATTACATCGATAGTCACATGTATTAATATCATTATTTAATCAATAATAAAGAGCAACAGAAGAGCCAATTCCTCCTTGAAGATTGATTTACGTTGCCAAACATATTTAATTAAAATTGCTATTTTATATTGAACTTGATATCATATAGTAATGCATACATATTTTAATTAGGGGCAGTCCAGTTCGATGATAACCTTGTTTTTGTTAGTTAATTAAGGAATGCGAATAGAATAGAACCACAAGTGGGTTGACAGGCCACACAGCATATCTGATGGGAACACTTAACAGTAATAGTTCCCATTCGCCCCTTACATAAAAACAGTCAATATATTTTTCAGTTTTGATAAGATCATCTTTTATTGAGCCAACCGTGCCGCGACGGAGTCGGCAGACGTCAACACATAAAACACCGAGTAAACGGATCTTATCTTGTATTGAGTGATCGATACAAAATATGGATAAGTGTTTAGGCGGTAGAGGCGGCGGCAGCAGCAGCGGTGGTTGCAGCTGCCTCCTCCTTGAGGCGATCCTTCTTGAGTGGACCCATGAAGGCCAACTTGTCGGCAGGGGTCTGGAAGCGACCATGACCCATCTTGGATGAGGTGTCGATAAACTTCAGCTTAATCTGTTCCAGCGCCGAGCGTTTGGTGTGGCGCAGCAAAGACTTGCGCAGAGTGATGACGCGCTTCTTGGAGCCAATGCAGCAGCCCTTAATCATGACGAAGTCGTTGTTGACCTCACCGTAGTGGGGGAAGCCACCCATGGGTGTAATGCTCTTGTCGGTCAAATCGTACTCCGTTGAAGCGTTGTTCTTGATGACCTGGAAATAAAAGAGGACGCATTAATCGACTGGCTACTGAAGCAAAGCAGTTGGTTTGCAAAATCTTATCAGTCCTATCATTATAGATATCATGGTTTATCAAGCTTTTTTGTTTTTCGATGTCGTTATTTTAAAGGTTTTTATCATCACTGAAAGGGTTTTTCTTTTTTTTTTTCTTTGAATGCAAGTGAGAGATTCCTACCTTGCCATCCTGGGTGTGAATGCCAGCACCGATGCGGTAGATTTTCTTGTTGATCTCGGTACGGTGATGATAGCCCTTCTGACCAGCACGTGCCACAGTTGTGGACACACGGGATGGATGCCAGGCACCGATACAGGCGACCTTGCGCAGACCCTTGTGCGTCTTGCGGGGCAGTTTCTTGGTGTGCCAACGCGAGGTGACACCCTTGAAGCCTTTGCCCTTGGTCACGCCCACACAATCGACCATCTCATCCTGGCCGAACACATTGCTGACCTGGATGGGCTTTTCAAGGTGTTCGCGCACCCACTTGACCTTATCCTCGATGGAGCCACCGTTCAGCTGGATCTCCATGATGTGGGCCTTCTTTTGGCGTTGCTTAATCAGACGGATCTGAAGATCAAGAAATTAGTAAGGTTAAATTCATATTGGAATTAGATATGTAGAGAGACTGTGCGTGATATGGTTTAACCGCGCGCTCATCGCCTGAACGGCTGCGCACCGTTACTGGAATATATCAAGCATCGCCACCCGAAGGGCAATTTAATCTACGACGTTGCATCCATAGACTGTGCATCAACAAATCACAGCGCGAATGCTTTTTAGACCAGGCGCACCGGTCGGCCGTGAGGCACAGCCGGCGCAACAAGACCAAGGACGTCGTGCATTTAAGCATTCAAGTAAATGATATATATTTACCTGCGAATGGGCAATCACGCGGATGACCTTGCAGTAACGCAGCATCTTACGGAAATCGTTCTCGATGCTCTTCTTGCCCAAGTCATCGGTCCACTTCTTGCTGGCCTTGGTGAAAGCCTTCTTCTTCTCGCTCTTGTACCTGATTGGAACGAAGTTTGGAGTTGGAGAATTAATACAGTGCCGAGTCGACTCAATCGAGCGCCGGGTATCAAGTCTGTGCGGGGCGAGACAAAACGGGAAGCACACCTCATCGCCTATTAAAATAGCGAGCGGAGATGACAATCTTCCATGACGTGTTCACTCGTCAATTGACACAAAGGCCAAATGCTGCTCACACGACTTGCATTGATTTGAAAAGCTCTCTCAGCGGACTGATCGAAGAACTTTATGATTTCCATTCAAGTTAGTAAAAATCAATGTTTCAGAAATTCACATCGCACACGCAGCTTTAAGTTTTGCAACTTTGCAACTGTGTTCAGAAGGAAGGCAACAGTTGGTATATAAGGTTTTCGACAGAGTCATTCGGATACCAAATTCTCATCATACAGAAGCAAAGAAACCAAACGACTTTCAACCACGTGTGCAACTATTGTAAAAGAAAATGGCGTCTGGCATTTGGGTACATACCAGTTCTTGTAGAAGCGGCGACGGCACTCCTCGGACAGATGCTGGGCCCAGACATTGACCAAAGCACGCAAGCCGAATGGAGTCTCAATGTAGCCGACAGCGCCAACAGCAATCATTGGCGGTGTCTCCAAAATGGTGACAGCCTCGACGACCTCCTTCTTGTTGATCTCTATATTACAAGAAATTAAAAAACCGAGGTTAAGCACGTGCGTGTCAATTAAAAATCTTAATTTTTAAAGTGCGAATCAGTCCGCCCTAGTTACTTGATAATCACGGTTTATCATATGTGTTCCAACCATAAAATTTTAACTATTCCTCATCATGGAAAATTGATTGTAGAAAATATACATATATTTCTTAATACTTACTTGATCCAGGGCGATCGGCCTCACGCACAATGTGCGTCATACCGGCTTTGTAGCCGATGAAGCAAGTCAGATGCACTGGCTTGGTGGCATCATCCTTGGGGAAAGCCTTAACCTTGCCACGATGGCGGGATGAGCGCTTCTTGGGGTAGAAGGCCATAGAGCCATGACGAGGTGCAGAAAACTTACGATGCGACTGTAAATATGAGCAGTGCAGTTTTTCTTAATTGATTGCATATTTACTTCGGAATATTTCAATATAAATTTTGTTTGAGGTTATGTATGGACAGGCATGTCTGGTATGCACGTGTCAACTACAAAATAATTTTTTGCTTTTGGTTTTTTTTTACTTTAAATTAATTACATTTGACTACTATTTCACAAAATATTAATAAACTTTCATTACTTTAAACTTATTTATTATTATTATTATTATTATTTTTTTTTTCTTTTCTTTTTCAATACAGTTTTCACAATTTCAGAGCAGCACTCACCATGACGTCCGTCCACTTCAGACGCTGAAATAGAAAGAAAGGAAATGAATCTTCGAAACGCAAAGTCGGCTGCGCTTGCTCTATGTAGGGTTGCCACTCATACAAAAAACGAGTGAAGTTGGCGCCGATTCAACGCTTTGCCAGACCAGTGGCCATATACTTGCCAACTTGCGGCAATCTAATGAAATTTACCAACACTTGCATAAAAAATTGGCGCCGGCAGCTTGTTGCATTATTTTATAATTTATAATAAAAGTTCATAGAAATGAGAACAACAATGGAACCTGACCACATCATATTAATGAATGAGCCCGTTAGCTACTTCGAAATATGCGAAAATGACTTTGCCTATAATCTAATCTGCGTAGCACAACAAAAACATCTCTCCTTGCTACTTATTGGTCTCCCGGCAAGTAATAAACAGATAAAGCAATAGAATATTGAAATAACATGGCATTTCTACTGTTAGGAAGAGAGCGGACAGTTTGTATGGAGTCATGTGCAAGACATGGAAATACCGGCTGAGGATGCTCGATGTCACACAATTGCCTTCTCGCCGGACACCTCGCTTAACTGTACGCCAAATAAAGTCACAGTGTGCGCCTCGATTGGCAAGAGCAATTTGATACTGTTTCACACGAATTTGAATGAGTTGAACAGCATGCAATACCTGCGTGGACACAGCAATTACATCAATGACATTGCATGGGTCTGCGATGGCGAGTTGCTGGCTTCGGTCAGCGACGATTTCACATGCAAGTTTTGGAATATCGGGACGAATTTGGAGAACGTAATCACGTTTTGCCTTTCTTCGGCGGGCATGTCCATTAAGAGCCATCCAGAGGATCCCAGCAAGGTGCTCGTGGCAGAGAAGCGCGGTAGGTATACCTATCAGTATGAGCTGCAGAAACTATTAACATATTTACTTTTAGGCATTATCCATCTGTATAATGTGCGTAGCAAGCAAACTGTAGTCTCTGTCGAATCACCAAAATTTCCACTGATGTCCGCCGATTGGGCAAACAACAATCGGCTTTTTGTTACAGCCTTAGCTGGTGGCGACATCGTCACCTGGGATTTGAGCCGTCCCTTTGTACCTGTTGACATAAAGCAGGTGCACGAGGACGGAGGCCGTATTGTACGCTTTGCTCCAGGTAGCACCGAGATTGCAATTGCCACCATTGGACGGCCGGATCTAACGTTGAAAGTTTTCGTGGGCACGTCAACTGTACCACTTATTGAGTCGCCTTTGAAAACGTACGGCGGTCTGGCGTGGCATCAGCGCTTGCCGTACATATGCGCAGTGTCTGATAAAAAGCTATGTTTTTGGAAGGTACAAGTTAAATAATTATAATATCGATAAAGGGATTCTCATACAGAGGATAATTCCAATATTTGTCACACTGTTCATAAAGTATTTATTTTGGCTTAGTGGAAGAAATTGTAAACTTAAAATAAAAAATAAAAATCGAATAATTTAGAAATCAAATATTTATTTTTGAAATATTTGGCTAAATGCGAACTAGTATTTTTGTTTCTTTCGTTTGGTATTTTTACAATTTTGTCTAACGGGCACACTGGCCGTATGTTTGTAGTCGACCAAGTAAACACAAATCGTAAAAAGTGCAAACCGGCTATAAAACTAAAAACTTAAGATGTCCGCCGCTGAAACTCAGGTGTCCAGTTTGCCCATGCCACCGGAGCGTTACATCAGTAACTATACAGATGAGAACATTAGGCGAAATCGAGCACCGCGTCCGCCTCCTCCACCGTCGCAGCATGAAGTTTACAGTATGTTTGGCATTCAGTACAACAACGACGAGATGATACGCTCTCTAGAGTCTCAAAACATCAAGCGTCTGATACCCATACACTTTGATCGTCGCAAGGAGCTTAAGAAGCTGAATCATTCGCTGCTCGTTAACTTCTTGGATCTAATTGACTTTTTGATACTAAATCCCGATAGTCCAAGGCGCACAGAGAAAGTGAGTAGATCGATGTTTATTGACAGAATACTATTTGTTCATTTATTATTATTATTTACTTATTCGAAACAATAATATTTACATATTATGGCATTACAGATTGATGACATCAGTCTGCTCTTTGTCAATATGCACCACCTTTTGAATGAGTTCCGGCCGCATCAAGCGCGCGAGACTCTCCGCGTGATGATGGAAATGCAGAAGAGGCAGCGCGTAGAAACGGCTACACGTTTCCAGAAGCATTTGGAGCGTGTACGTGATATTGTTAATAGTGCTTTCGCAGCTCTGCCAACACTTTATGATGACGATGAGCATGGCGGAGCGAAAATCAAAATGGAAATCGATCCCCTCGAATCGAATGCTGCAGCCAAAAATGATCCTAGCTATCAGCATGATCGCATGATGTGCAAATTGGTGGATTCCATTGACTGAAACATTAACAGGAATACGCGAGCATTAACACAATTGCAGCGGAGACACTTTGTTAACCAACAACATATACCTAGGCTGAGCTGAAATATATAGATATATATAAATTGTACGCTAGTTTTACGTGTTCAAAATACATTTTTCAATTTTACGTATTACTGCTTGAAAGTCATTACCGAAAGGAGATATGAGATAACGTGGGATCCATACTCGGATTTCGTCATGTATGACGACGGAATGACGTATCTCCTACGACAGCGATGCCTATTTGAGCATTTATTTTTATTATTATGGCTATTATATATTATTTACATGTAAGTAATAATTCAAACATTCATAACTGCTCAGTCAGCAGCGTGCTTATCACGCGTTTACCTGCCCCCAAATATAATTTATCTTATGTTATCTTTGTTGCTACCTTTTCACTTATCATCACTTGTGGGCTGCCGCTGATTAGCAACGCGTTGTCTCGGCTAAGATGAGGACTGGTGGGATGCTTGATGTCTGCCTACAGATCCACATGCTTACAAAAGGCGTTTAACATGGGTTAAACGTGAGTGGCAAGGCATTTTCTGGCTACACGAGTCTACGTAGATAAACGGATATGGGTGGATAGTATAGTCTAAAAACACTCTTTAATTTTTAATTTTGTATAATTCTAAGAGAATAAAATTTATATTCAATAATTTTAAAAATAATATAAAAATAAGAGCTTTAAAGGTATAGTATTGTATATATTACTTAATTTATTTATTAGACATTGGAGTTGATAT
Organism: Drosophila mayaguana; assembly: GCA_037075325.1. NCBI lineage: Eukaryota > Metazoa > Arthropoda > Insecta > Diptera > Drosophilidae > Drosophila > Drosophila mayaguana. Next base: position 12,920,455 of record JBAMCG010000037.1, on the reverse strand, counting down.
AAAATTAAAACTAACTTAAAATTAACCACGGGCTACTGGGGCCATATTTAATGACATGCCTTTAATTGATCCCTAGTGAAGCTTTGTGTCTACCAAGTACACGTTTATTTTGCTTAATAAAGATATATGATCAGGCTAGTAACAATTCTAGTATTATTCACTGGAGAAATATTATAAGCAAATACGGTTAATGCAATTAATTCATAATCTTTATGGGAAACTTGTGTAGGATTTGTTATCTTTGATAAGAAAGTGTTAATTATCTAGAAATGAATCTTCAAATTTGCCTTACAAGATGTAATAAAAGCCCTATGCCATTCAGATCACTTCGTCATTCTCCGGCAGACAACGCGTAGAGCTGGAAGTGCTCAGAAATAGTGAAATAGAAAAAACATCTGTGATAAATTAATATACTATAGTGCATTGTCATGCACTATAGTGCATAACTATTAACTGGGACATTTCAATTGACTTGTAACATAAATTACTTCATTTAAAAAACAGTTGCCAATCTCTGATCAAGGGAAAGAAATAAAACAGTAAAACAATATGGCCGAGAAAAATATTGAAAATGTGAATCATGATAATGGAAAAGGTACAAGCTCGTGACAAAATAATATATAAATTAATTAAATTGATCCTAAAAGATCCTCAAAATCCTTCATAAAAATAAAATTTCTAGGACCCACTAAAATTGTAATTTATGTTATATGGAATCATTTTTAAAATTCTGAAGCCATAAATAAAATAATAGGCAATTATTTTATGTGAAAAGTGTATATATGTGTAGATGAAAAATAAAATGAAGAAAAAGAGAAGTGAATAATAACAAAATCATTTGTGAGGCATTTAAATTGTTAAATTCAAATAAAGTTTATTTAATCTGTCCCTGTAATTATAAAATCGTGATGCTATAACACATCAAATCTCTGATCTCATAATTAAAGTGTAACATAGAGGCGGGCCATAAAACAGACAGAACTGAACCAAAACTCTTAGAAACCTTGAACGTCTATAAAAAACTGATGAATAATAAAAACTATATCGTTTCTAACTGAGTAGTAATACAATACAATCCTTAAATAAACAGCAATTAAAACTGCTCTAATCAAGACTGCGCGACTAAGAGATCCCCTGAACCGAGCGAAGAGCTCGTATTCAAATAGTTCTAGTTCATGCTTGGGAGGAAAAAATAAACCAAACAAGTAAGGAAGCTCTAGTCGAGACTGCTCGACTAGGAGATACCCTGATCCCTACAAAGAGCTGATATTCACGCACGCATAAGCACGCGCTCTGCTAACTGCGCAGTAAGCAGCGACTGCGCTTGGGCTGCGCTGCAGTGTGGGCAATACTATGAGAATTTTGTTGCTGAATAATTTCTCCTGTAATAGGACTATCTTCATGAAACTTTCAGAATGTGATCACAATGTGCAAATGTGTGTACATTTTAAAGCACAAGTCTCTAGTACTTAAAATAGGTTTTTTGCAAATTGGGGGCGAAGGGGGCGTGGTATCCAAAATCTGTAAATGACAGAATTTGCGTATTGATCAGATGTATATACACACCAAATCTGAAGTCTCCAGGTCTAAAAGTATTAAAATTACGGTGAATAAACAAAATCAATTTATCGATTATTCGCGATAAAAAAGTAATCGGACGAGTTATCGAAAAAAAAAGACAAACTTGTACTGCGTATGGTATACATGAGTATGCATACAAAATTTGAAGTCTCTAGCTCTTATATCTTCTGCGATCTAGGCGTTCATACGGACGGACGGACGGACGGACGGACGGACAGACGGACAGGGCTATATCGACTCAGCTCGTCGCCCTGATCAAGAATATATATACTTTATGGGGTCTGCCACGCCTCCTTCTGCCTGTTACATACTTTTCACAAAACCATTATACCCTGATTTCCCATTTTTAATGGGATCAGGGTATAAAAACCTAAATGTGAAAAGGGTTCTATAAAGAGATCATCTGGGATTGATGCATTCATACATGCATACACAGAAGAGGGCGAAATGGACCCAGCGCGCCATTCTTATCAAGAATTTATATGCTTTATGGGGTCTGTCGCGATTCCTGCGTGTTACATACATTGAACAAAGCCCACATATATATACAATGGGCTCAGGAAATAAAACACAAAAATTACTTCTGCATTACAGTGGACTCTCGGTATACAAATAGAATTCGTTCCAGCATCTTGTTCGTTGAGTGAAACATCGTTAACAAATCTCCAAAAATTTTTATGGTTCTATAATTATTGATTAACATATTTGAAAATTTACAATGTTTATTGCCATCATTAACCAAATATTTGTATATTATTTGGAAATAAGGTTTCTTAATTCTTTCAATATTTCTGCTCAAAACTGGATTTTTTTTATATTAAATGTCATTTATTATATAATCAAGGACAACACTTGAAAGTAATTAGTGGAAATTGATTGTTTCAATTGAACATTTTTCAGACATGGTATTGGATAACGGTATCGATGACAGTCCAACGAGCGCAGCGGTAACCAGAACCTGCTCCCCGGATGACGAGCCCGCGGACTTTGATACGGCCATCACATCTGCCGGCTTTGGCCGCTTCAATCTAATTCTGCTGATCATCGCAATACCGGCGATCTGTGCGAATATGTTTGAGTCGACGACGATGTCGTACATATTGCCCATAGCCGAGTGTCATCTGCATTTGACGCTGACCGACAAGGGTATTTTGAATGCGTGCGCATATGCGGGCATGATCGTTTCCGCCATACCCTGGGGCTATTTGGCCGACACGAAAGGCCGTCGCATCGTCCTGGTCTATGGGTATCTGTTGACCTCGATTTGTGTGTTTGGTAGCGCGCTGAGTCAAAATTTCGTCATGTTGGTGACGTTCAAGTTCCTTGGCGGACTCATGTAAGTAAGCTGGCGCTACCTAAAATATTTATTCAGTTGGGGATTTATGTAAACTAACTGTCGCTACACAGTGTCAACGGCCCCTCAGCGGTGCTCTACTCCTATCTGTCGGAGATGCACGGACCCAAATACCGATCTCACGTGCTCTTGATTGTGGGCATGATTGTGAGCGCTGCCACTTTGCTGCTGCCCATGCTGGCCTGGCTCACCTTTCCCCAGCCCTGGGACTTTGTGCTCTTCGGCAGTCTAAACAGTAAGTTGAAGATAAACATAAGTGCGCTCCACTCGGGAATATTCGAATATGCGATACCCAGGCTCCGCTGCACTAGCTCAAAATGATTTTGATTTCATTTTCAGTTCACAACTGGCAAATCTTCTTGCTGATTTGTGGCTTGCCCAGTCTAATGAGTGGCCTCATTATGTGTCTGATGCCCGAGAGTCCGCGATATTTAATGGGTCAGGGTCGGAACTCGGAGGCCCTGCTTGTGCTGCAAACGATCTATAAGATCAATACTGGCCAGCCAAAGGATAACTATCCCGTGAGTGCAATTGCCAACTAAAAAAGACCAAATATATTGAAAAATATTATTCTATGCATGCCAGGTGAAAGCTCTTGTCTTGGAGGGACCCAATCGTGCTGCCCAGAAGGGCGAGGCTATTTACACAGTGGAGGAGAAACCAGCGGCTCCACAAACCAAGCCGTCGCGCAGCCTGCTGGAGAGCCTACGCGCCGGCATGCAGCAGATCAAACCCATGTTCCACAAGCCACTGCTGAGCCTCTCGCTCCGCTGCTACACGATGCAGTTCTGCATGTTTCTGGGCATGAACACCATCCGGCTCTGGCTGCCCCAACTGTTCTCCTCCATGGCTGATTATCAGGAAGAGCATGCAGCTGATGATGCCTCGGCCACGATGTGCACCATTCTCGAGTACAGCGTGAATCGAACAGCTGAAACGTTGACGAACTATCAGAGCGCCTGTGCTGAGGTGAGACTATGGCCATTTCTTATCACCTTTAATCAGTCTTAATTCGAGCTAGATAATTCTCTTATCAAGCTTCATCATTTACTCATTTATTTTGCTGCATCACTGTGACCTCGTTGGCATTCGCTTCCTCTTTTTAATCTCCATCTCTTTTAAAGACTCCAAATATTTCAATAAATATGTATTTGAACAACATCATCGTCGCCGGCTGTGGATTCGGTGGCTATTTCTTTGCTGCAGCAATAATTCGCCTAACGGGTGCCAAGCGCATGTTAAGTAAGTAACACATTTACATTCAAATAACATTTATTGAAATGTATTTGAAGTTATTAAGGTTACTAATTGGAGACAGGAATTCAGGGTATAATGGGTTGGTTAGTAGACAGAAGGAGGCGTGGAGACACCATAAATTATTTATTTTGCTGATCAGCCATGTGTGTCTCTCGACAACCAACTACAAAAGTTAAAGACTGCAAATTGTTCCTTCACTCGTGTATACTATATGAATCTTCCATTTTCTTATTATTTGCAAAGATTTAGTAATTTTTAGCTTCTGAATACCACGCTCCCTTTTCAAAAAAACCTATTTCATAGACTAGCAACTTTTACTATGGAATGATTGGAATATCAGCCCTTTGCAGGGCTTACTACTTTGTTACAGTGTTTAATTTTGTACAATTACCTTTCTATATATTTTTCGTATAGCCTATGGTCTATTTATCTCTGGAATTCTCGGAATAGGCCTGTATTGGTCCGTAAATAGTGTGATGACAATTGCCCTATCCTCTGCCTACGTCACTGTGGGCGGAATCGCTGTCTCGTCTCTTCTGGGCGCTGTTGTTTCGCTTTTTCCCACGCAATTGCGGTAAGTTATTCCGTATATCTCTACCGTATATGCAATCCAGTACAAATAAATGTATTTCATATGTCTATATAGCTCCTTGGTGGTGGCCATCGCCCTGATGTGTGGTCGCTTGGGCGCGCTGTCTGGCAACTTGCTCTTCCCGATTTTAATACAGATCGGCTGTGTCCCGCCATTTGCGATGGTCGCATTTGTCATGCTGTGTAAGTTTTTTGCAAAATTAATTTTGTAATTATAATATAAGTGCTCCACAATCACCCGATATCGAAAATATCAAAGAAGCTGCACAGCAAATCTGTTTTACATATTTAACTAGTATTTTTATTTTTGTTTATTTACAGTCTCTGCTGTTCTGTCTATTTTCATTCCCAATCCAACGAAAGCAGTTTTCGCTTAAAAATTTAATAGCTTCATTGTAGCTTTTAAGTGTTCAAATAAATATTACTTAGGATATCATGTGTGCATGTATATAAATGTGTTGTAGAATCGTAGTCTTTCTTCTTATGTCATGTATTTATAGACCAAAAATTGTATATTTGTAGGTTTTTTGTGTTTAATTATTTTAAGAGTGATTGATTTTTAGTTAGTTATCCTAATTTTTAATATTATATGTATAACATGCTAATCTCGTAATACATCTACATGTAATTGTAGACATATACATTTATTTCTATTTGGATGTGTGTGTATAAAAGAAATGCGGAAGATTGGAATATCAGTTCTTTACTGGGTTCAGGGTATCTCCTAGTCGAGTACTCTCGACACGAGTTTTCTTCCTGGTTGCATTTACATTTTTGTTGCAATTGGGGCTCACCTTTAATTTCAGGTGATATCTGTTGGACCAATGGTCACCCCAAAATCGTCAATCGTCCCTGCTTCATGAGCTGGGCAAACCCAATGGTCACTGCAATGACATATCCTATTGTTAAGGTACATTCTAAAATCGTCTTATTCAGTCGTGTTATTTAGTGAATAAGAGTTCTCTATTGCTCGTCCATGTATTCAGGATTTGTCCGGATCGGACAGTTCTTAAAAGAGCAGCCTTACGGGCTCACACTGGATAAATTCAAAACAAATTTGTAGACTCCTGTGAATAGCCGCAATAAATAATTCCACCACTCAACTTATTTTTGCATCAGTTGAATATATTATATATTATATTATATTTCAATAACCACCAGGTGGTGGTTGTCTATCTAAGGTGCCTGGGCCAAGTGCAACAGCATAGCAGCTGGATGCCAAGACAGCTAGCACAGCAGTGAGAAGTAGCTGTGAGTAAAAGACACCAAAATAAGATTATTATTTGTCAGAGAGTAGACAAGTTTGTATCCTTACCAGTTTCATGTTGATTGTAGCTTCCTTTTAAAACGAAGATATCATTCGGGCTTGGGCCTTCCATTTTATACTCTTTCTGAAAGCATGACTGCAACGAATCGAATAACTACGCGTATACGTAATTTATTGATTTCACAATATAAATTTGGTGTACAGCCGGTCTGGCACGGCCGAAACGAATTAAATTAGTTGTTTGCACTTGAACTAAATCATATGGAACATTCATTTGAATGAGTTTCAATTTTTTCTTAATTGGCAAGTATTCAATAGAATATGTAGTTCACATGCTCAATATTTCATTAAAATCCGTTAAGTTGCTCATAAGTTAGCAATGAGTTTGGTCAATTGCCAGAAGTACGTGGTAAGCTGCGCTGAGCCGAGTGTACGTTGAAATGTCGCAAGCCACAAAAGTTAGCCTATAATTTGTTATAACTATAAAAACAACTCATTTCATTTTTTATCTATAAAATCGAAAGTCGACTTTGTCTTTTTGCACAAACTTTAAACCAGAACCAATTTCGAGTACTAGATACTACTACACACATTTGAATGTCATTATCACATTGAGTTAGTGTTAATAGCAAAGATCACTCAGTTATTCAAAAGATAAGTAGAGAAGAAATCTCGACTAGTTTTCTTATTTGTTGCATTTACATTTTTGTTGCAATTGGGGCTCACCTTTTGTTCAGGCATGCACATACAAATATACGAAAATCTTATACATGCCTCATACACACTCGACGGCTAGCAGGTAGTGCGATAAGAATAGATAAAAAAGTAGATAACATGTGTGACGCATGTGTGGGGTCTTCACATTCTGACCCTTGCAACCCCAACGATAAGATGTAAGAGACGAGCGCTGAGCCTCACAAACTCAGCGATAGAATAAGAAAATAAATAGAGCAACGCGGAGCCTTACACGCTCAGCGATAGACACACTAGATTTAAGGGATGAAAATATGCATGAGCCTGGGTATAAATACCCGGGCTCAGAAGAATAAAGATCAATATGAAACTAAACACCATCATAGTCAAGTGTATTCGTTCACCTTTAATTTCAGGTGATGTCTATTGGACCAGTGGTCACCCCTAAATCGTCAATAATGTATAGTATAAATATGTATAAATTGTAAATTCGTATTAGTTGTTCGATTTTCAGCGACACTCACTGTATGTGCATATATCAAGTTATTAGAGCAATTATAACATTATATTAATATTTTGTAAACCGTAAAATCAGAAAATTTCAAGTCTCAAGCCAAAAAGTTAATGTCTTATAAAAAAATGTAAGAAATTAAAATCTACAGGAACTTGAAATTTTGAATATATGTGTATACGCCACCCCACGAGGTGTAGCGCAATTATTTATTTAATTTTACACTTATGTCTATGTAGTTTACAGTGTTTATAGAGAGATATTTCCAAAAATTGACATCCATTTCTAGTTTAGTATACAAATCGGGAAGTTTAGGGAGTTTTAGAGGTAATGAATAAATGATCATTTTTATTTGTACTTTATTTGGTTTTGCATATTATAATTTGTTAGCTGAATCTGTTATATGCGACTATATAGAAGTGTAAGACTGTTCGCTCCATTAATCTGTGAAGAGACGCATTGATATATTCAAGGCTATTCTGAAAATATTTCGACCTGAGCTTGAAGACTGCAGAGAAGGGTGAAAATTAGCATTTTTTGTTAAACTTATATACATAATTAATATTATAATTTTGTGTTCGATCGAATATCATTCAGACTAGCCTCGTGTGTCTTGAATACATATTAATATATAAACATGTGACTTTACGGCTTAAATTCGCGTTCGCCTTCAGTTTGCTGCACTTGACGGCAAACTGAACTGAGTCTGAGGATCAGATTGCTCGTATATCATTCCTTTCGATACTTGCTAACGACTTTAAAGTATTTGTCGATAATCTCGCATACATGCGGGCCGTACGAGCTGTCCGACAAATCCTTTTTGCAGCGACTGCAAATGTCCACGTCAACAAATGCGGTGTCAGAGTGGATGATGCTCTCACGGCGCAGCCATTTGGAGGACATTATGTTATCGACGTGATGAAGAGTTAGGAAGTGTTCATAGTGCTCGGACATTTTGCGTACTTCTAACTCGTTAATGTGGGGCAGTTCCAGATGGGGCTGCCGCAATATGTGATACGGATCATTCTCGAGTGAGTAGTGCTCCTCGCGGACCGCTGACCAGTTAAGGTTGAGGAGTGTGTCGTAGAGTTTCTTTGGATGTCCTATAATGCCGCGAGTTACGTCAATCAGATGCAGTTGTTGACTGGGCACGATATACTCCAGCTCAAGTGTGGCAATGCGTAGATCTGTGCCGCGATATTTGCGCTCGCCTATCCATAGTATTGGCAGATCCTCGTTGGGAACATGCTGTAACTCCTGTATCAATGGCGATACTTGTGAGAGACAGTTAACAATCTTATTTCGGCGCCCGTAAAGCATGTTTTTTTCTGCTGGCGTGAACTTCAAATATCCCGGCTTATTAATAATGAAATGCTCAGAGCGAAACAAACGATTCATCTCCATCTCAATCACGTGGTATGCCCGCCTATGCATCGATATCCAAACGATCTGAGTGGCCACGGCTATAAACTGTTCCTGAATAAGTGCATCGCTTAACATTATATTGCTGCACTTTATCGGCTGATGGAATTTGGACGTCTTGCTATTGCCCAAGAGGATCTCGCTGTAGTTACGGCCCACCAGCATGCGATATTGGCTCAGATGGATCGAAAAAATACGTTTCATTTCGACTGCCTGTTCACCCTGAAGAGTGCCCACGTTGCCATGGCGCTCATCCCTGCGGATCAATATGAACTCCACCAAACGTAGAAAATATTCAAAGTACATAATTAGGCTTTTGAGCAATTCGTGCACTCCTGATAGATTCATAAATGCGAGAAACTTGCGGGTCAGAAACTCTTTGGGCATCAAGAATAGGACCAGATTTTTGACATCGGTGATGATCACTGAATCGTAATCATATGACGAAGTTGCACGTGAAAAGTTCTGACGGAAGATCAGCTCCTCCGCAGTGTTGATTGTCCGCAGAAATTTGAAGCCGTTCGTCTCAATATATCGCTCCACCGCATCCTTCAAGTTGCTGTGGACCTCAAATTGCAAACTGTCAGTCTTCTTATCCCAGTACCAGTTACCACTTTGGTACTTGGGCGCAGTTGTCCAGCCGTGGATCCTCCTCATTCGGAAGGCGAACCATAAGTCTCAACTAACTTAACAATTTTGTTGAAGATTAAATCCAAGAGACGACAGAATTAATTAATAAAAAAATATTCAACAATGAAAGCATGTGAGCTTAACAAAATCGTAATAATAATGAAATTTTAGGAAAAGTTATTCATACATCTAATTTTATAATTACATAAATTATATATATATATATATATATATATATATATATATATATATATATATATATATATATATATATATATATAATTTTTTTTTTAAAATATTTTTTTTTATATATCTAGGAAATCTCATTTATAGCTTATAATTATATTATTATAAGCTTATAATTATAATTATAAAGAGCTTCTAGCGACTTTTAATAATAAATAATATTAATCAGGGTACAATGGGTGTTAAAGTGTATGTGAAAGACTAAGCAGCCGTGGCAGACACCATAAACTATATACATATATTCCTTACCAGGATAACTAGCTGAGTCGATATTACAATGTCCGTCTGTCCGTAATATTTTCTTACAAGTACTCATATGTATGAACAAAATGTATATAGTTATATACAGTTTCGATTATCATACGCAATACGAGTGTATCGTATTTGTTCGATAAATCATCCCATTTATATTTTCCGACAATAATCGATAATTGGATTTCGTTTCTGTTAAATGAATATCAGTAGACCGAGAGAACTCAGATTTTATATTTTTATATAAACAACACGTAGACTGATTGGAAGATCAGCTCTTCACAGGGTTGAGGGTATCTGCTAGTCGAGCAGTCTCGACAAGAGTTTTCTTACTTATTGCATTTACATTTTTGTTGCAATTGGGGCTCACCTTTAATTTCACGTGATATTTGTTGGACCAATGGTCACCCCTAAATCGTCAATAATGAATAATTTAAATTTCTCATTCATTTTTTACGTCCCTGCTTCATGAGCTGGACAAACCCAATGGTCCCTGCAATGACGTATAATTTTGTTAAGGTACATTCTAAAATTTAATCGTCTTATTTAAAGAATAAGAGTTTTCCATTACTCGTCGATGTGTTCAGGGTTTGTCCTAATAGGCCAGTTCAAAAAGAGCAGTTTTATGGGCTCAAACTGGATAAATTCAAAACCTATTTGACTAAGTGGGAAAGCCCGCAATAAATAATTCGTTTCAACTTATTTTTGCATCAGTTGAATATATTATATTATATTTCAATAACCACCAGGTGGTGGTTGTCTATTTAAGGTGTCTGGGCCAAGTGCAACAGCATAGCAGCTTGATGCCAAGACAGCTAGCACAGCAGTGAGAAGTAACTGTGCATAAAACCAAAATAAGATTATTACTTGTCAGAGAGCAAACAAGTTTGCATCCTTACCAGTTTCATGTTGATTGTAGCTTCCTTTTAAAATGAAGATATCATTCGGGCTTGGGCCTTCCATTTTATATCCTTTTTGAAAGCATGACTGCAACGAATCGAATATTGGGAACGGCTTATGAAGAAAAAAAAAACTAGTGCGTATGTCGTGAGTCACCCTACTGTTCGTCTTGTCAATTATCTTTGTATTATCATTCGTATGAGCTGAGGTGATCATACGATTTAACAGTTGTTACGATCGTACAATTGTACCGCAATCGGGCAATCGGCACAATTAAACGAAGGTACAGCTAGGCTTAGCGCCACTTAATGTATAGCTGATCGCTAAGCTGCTGTACAGAAAAGAGGTGACGGTTGGCATATTAAGACGTACAAGCTCCGCATAAATACGTGAACAGTGAGGACCAAAGTCAGTGAACAAAAAAAGTATTCTCTGCGTGAGAAACTTTAATTAATAAATTATTAGTGCAAGTGCCTCTATGAAAATAAGTATGTTAGTGACAATTAAATAGAATAGACGAACGAGCAAGTGGCTATTTTTTATTTAGCAAGCATAAGCATAAGCTCCAACAATAAACGACGCACCCAACGGCATTTAAGATCAACATCAACGACGACCAAACACCCTCGCCACTGTGAGCCACGTACGGCAACAACGACGAAACACATTAAAAATAATCCAGCACCCTCAACGGAATAAAATCAGTATAAATAAACCTACAGCCAACAGCTGAAACAGCCGCCGCTGTAAGGCGGGAAAAAGAAAGTCTATACCAACTCGGGTCTTGTATAAGCAAGATCAAGCGGATCACCAAAAGCTATGTAGTCGACGGAAGGGAGAGTAGGGCGTCAGCTGATGTACGTAACGGAGGAGTTCAACGTACGGCGCTTAGAGCGAACTACACTCCGCAGTTCCTCTACAAAAAAATTTAAGTAACAAAAAAAAAAAAAAAAAAAAAAAAAAAAATTCAAAATAACTAGATCAAAAAACTTTATATTTATATTTAAAAAAAAAATCTCAATTCCAACAGCCTAATCAACATGCCTTTGTAAGCTTGGGCCCAAGGAGTACAACGGTGTGGATGTAAATACCAGGGACCGCAAACACGAGTTATGAGTTTGAAAAAATTGAGGCACAACAGAATCCCCAAGAAGAGAGGGGAAAAGATATATCAATTCAATTTTTATTTTCAATTTTTATAATAAAAGGTACGCCATAACTCGTATTTTTAATTTTTATTATAAAAATTGAAAATAAGAGTTATGATTTGATTTTTATATAAAAATTGATTTATAATAATTATTTTTGATTTTTATCATATAAACTATTTATAATAGTTAAAAATAATTTTTTTTTTATTATTCAAAAAATAATTCTTATATTTTAATTTTTTCTATAAAAATTATAATCGTTACGGTCCCTGGTAAAATAAATAAAATGTTGTGTAAGTAGAAAACCAAAAAAAAAAAAAAAAAAGATTAAGACAAAGGTGAAAATTATAAAAAAAAAAAAAAAAAAAAACAAATCTAGTTATATTAGTCTTGTGAATTAGAGTTTTTTTGTTGGTTGAAATTATGTATATAATGGAATTAAAAGACATAATTAATATGAAATATTAAGTCTCCTCATTAGTCTGTCGGCCATCCATGCCAGGAACAAGTGAGGTTTAGCCAAGTTCTAAGGACTTGATTAGGGACGATACTTTACGGACTTCATGTTGTCAAGGTAGGGTGGGTAGAGAAGAGGGACGATCAACAGCTAGTGTCCCTCAGTCGGTCGAAATCGTGGTCCGATTTACTATTGATATTGCGTGTCGGCGCATAGATTCCCAAAACACTTGCTATTTGTAGTTTCTGAATGCGCACTAAAATTAAAGTGTGTTAGGATGCAAGAGTGCAGAAAAGGTGGAGACGAGCCCCGAAAATCCGTCGAGCTAGAACGAGCATAGCGAGAGTGCGCACCTGAAGCCTTTCTTCACGCCGCGGGTCAAGCCAGCAATATCAGATCCATGACAAAGTACATTGCATTGCAATCGGACTCAAACCCGTACACTACATATGTGAACAGAATTTGTAGTTCGTATGCTGAATATTTCATTTAGGTTCGTAATACCTGAGCACCCTCAGTCTTTTTCCCTATACGTGTGTGTGTCGAGGCTGTTCTATTCCGGTTTTAATGTTAAAAAGCCTAAACCAGTCGAGACTGCTCGACTATAATATACCGATATACATTTTGGGTTTTGCCACGCCTCCTGCTTGCTGCGTACCTTTTAACACCACTATACCCTTGATTTTTAATTGGTTTCGGGGTGTAGTGAGTGCTCCTTAAGAGAAATATAGAGCAGAAGAAACAGATGTCTGTGCTATGTAATAATTATAGATATTAAAACGCATATATATTCTTGAGCAGCGTAATGAAATAATCCGATTTAACTATGCGTGTTCTTTTGCCTATAGATCTGTTCGTATGTCTGTCTGCGTGTCTTCTCTGTATGTGTGTCTCCCGGTCCCCCAGTCTGTGTCCCCGCCAGAATCTCTGCCTGTTTGCCTAACAAAAGCAAGGGACCAAGAACGACAGATCATTTAAGTTGTCTACATATATGTATGCAGCAGTATTCATTTGCTTGAAGCAGCAGAGAGTGCTCCCATTGGTCACTTAAGGCTCCACTTAAAAGAAATACCTAGAATAAATACTAAGAAGAAAGTCTTAGAAGAAATATTTAGGGCAAATACTTTGAGGAATTACTTGGAAGAAAGAAAGAAACTTAGAAGTAAGCATTGCACAAAAGCAATATACAGGGTTATCCATATTCGAGTGACCCATATGGCAACCCTACAAAGTTGCCCATATTCGACGGACCCATCTTTTTTTTTTTGTTTTTTTTTCTTATTCAATGATAAATACAGTTTTGTTGATGTCTATAATAATCATATTATTTAGTTCAAGTAGACTTGTTGACATCACTCTTTGAATAAGGTATCTCTCAAATGGCCGCCTTGAGCCTCTACGGTATAGGTATAGGGCTGCCAGGTGGGTCACTCGAATATGGAGAACCCTGTATCTCACTTTCGTGAATTTTGAAATTTGGAATTGGTTGTCAATATTTCAATATTTAATAAAAAAAAGTTCATATAGGTTTTAGAAAAAATTGTGATTAATTCATAAATCTAGAATGCCTAAGGTTTACTTTCAAAATTTATCGAATTTTTAGTTGCACTCTATTTGATGATAGTAGTCGCGATATAGATGGCCAAATTAGAAGCTGCAGAGGAAACTGCAGACTTTGAGACGGCAATATCAGCATGTGGCTTCGGTGTATTTAACGTAATCATTGTCTTCTGCGCGCTCCCCTGCTTGACATCAATGGTATTCTCTGCCTCGGTGATATCTTATGTGATGCCAACGGCTGAGTGTGACCTGAACCTCAGCGTAATAGACATGGGAATATTGAATGCGATGACCTATTCAGGTAAATAATATCGAATAGATATTGAGACGATAAAGGACGACTCCTAAAACAGTTTTCTAGGCATGATTTTATCAGCTATACCATGGGGCTTTATATCGGATACGCTTGGTCGCCGCCCTGTTCTAATCTATGGCGGATTCATCGATGGTATCTTTGTCCTCTGCTCGGCCCTAAGTCAAAATTCAATCCAATTGATGATATTTAAATTCTTCGATGGACTAGCGTGGGTATCAAGCTAGTCCTATATGTTGTCCATGTCACAATTATATCCACTACCTTTCTGCAGTATCTGCGGCCCCTTTGCAGTTGTCATCAGCTATCTGGCTGAATTCCATGGCCAGAAGCACAGGCACTATATAATGTTCTTTATCGGCTTATGCGTGTCCGTTGGAGCAATAACATTGACACTGCTGGCCTACCTAATACTGCCAAAGCACATGTTTTTTAAATTGGGAGCCATGAAGTGTAGGTGGAGTCCTCCCTCCTCCCGACCATAATGTGATTTCTTGTGCTCTTAATTTCCCTTTTCAGTTCACACATGGCAGGTGTTTTTGGCTATTTTGGCTTTGCCAACTTTTTTAAGTGGAGTTCTCCATATATTTCTGCCGGAGAGTCCCAAGTTCCTTATGGCTAAGGGCTACAACAGCAAAGCGTTAGAATCTTTTCAACGTATTTACGCAATGAACAATCGCACAAGTCGCGAAGCTTATCCGGTAAGTTATAGGGCCACCTATAGTTGAATGATCCTATTCTAATATCAGCATTTCAGATCAAAAGTGTGAGGGATGTTAGGCCAGAGAGGGAAGAGAATCACTTGTCCTTGATGCAGAGGTGCTACAAGGCAAAGTTTGTATTTTGTGAAGGACTGAAGCAGTTGAAAACAATGTTCAAATGCCCTTATTTGAGAGTGTCAATTCACATTTATCTGCTGCACTTTTGCCAAATTATGTGGTAAATAATAGTCATCATTTGTTTACAGATATTCTAAGTCTACACACAGTACATACAAATTACTTATTTCAACAATTTTTTTAAGACCCAATTTAAAATTTTCGTAATCGAAATCTATTATGGCAGTACTCTCGCGTATTGTATTCGTAATCGAGCGTTTTTCTTCGTATTTTATCACGTTACAATAAGCAAGAAATTTTAAGCAAGAAAATATTAAACATAAATTAAAAAAGAGAGATTTGGAATATAACTAAAAAATAAATTGAGGATACTTTCGAATTTAAAAACATTGTAATAGTGTAATTTATAGTAGTTTATAGTATGATTTACATATTATTCTTTATAAATATCTAATCAATATTTCTTTGGCTATAACATAGTAACTATTCATTTATATTTATTTATTATTTAGCAATTTAAAGCAATCTAATCTTTGAATAATATTACGAAAATTGTAACGCTAATAATTAACGATAATTATAATTATTAGCTATTATTTGATAACATATATATTTATGACTCTTACTCTATTTCATATTCACTAATATCTCTCTCGTTCTCTGTCTCTGCACCCTGATGCTTGCAGTGTAAACTCGATTCGTTTATGGATGCCAAAAATCTTTGCCACGATGCACACCTTTGAGGTGAGAGGATATGCCGATCGGAGCATGTGCGCAGTCCTCAAGCACAACTCCGGTATGAACTTCACAAAAGAGCAAAAAAGTCAGGAATGCGACATAGTAGGTAGGCGATCTGTTGGCCAAAAATTTCAAGCATTAAAATAATGAACCTGATCGTGCAGCATCATCAACCAGGATCCTACACTGACAATATCATAGTTTCTGCCATCGGTCTGATAGGCTTTTTAATTGTTTTTCCCCTGCTGAGCTTTCAAGCATTCGCCAGCCACATGCTCAGTAAGTTTTGCTCTACTTTAATATTAAATTATGACACAGATCAGTTTTGTACTCTCCCCCGTTCACTCCTGTCTAAAGAAATTCATCTTTTTTTCAGAGATCAGTCTGTTTATAGCAACAATCCTTATTGCTGGGCTGTATTTTACCAACTCGAGCCTCTCGATGCTGCTTATTTCTGCATTCTATTTGACGGTCATGGGGATCTGTGCGTCTACTATTATTGGTATGGCTGTGGTCTATTTTCCTACTTTGGTAAGGTGTGTATGCCCAAAGTTCGAATAGAGTCATCTTTGACTCATTGCTTATAAGGGAGATGCAATTTTGATACCCTGAACCAATTAAAATGAATTCCCATTCAGGGTATAATGTTTTTGTGAGAAGTCAGAAGGAGAAGTCAGTCAGAAGGAGGCGTGACAGACCCCATAAAGTATAACTGAATCGAAATAGCTATGACCGACCGTCCGCCCGTTTGAACGCCGAGATCTAAAAATACATAAGAGCTAGAGACTTGAATGAGTATTTAATATATACTCGTGTATATCATAAGCAGTACAAGTTTATCATATATTTTCGTTAACTCATCCAATTGCTTATCGAAAATAATCGATAAATTGATTCAGTTTTTTAATATTAGACTTGTGTTTTGGAATATACACACATTTTGAACATTATGAACATAATCCCACTTACACTTGCGTGTGGATGTGTGTGTGCATGTGTTTTTGTATGTGTGTATAAAAGCAGTGCAGAATGAATGGAATATCAGTTCTTTGCAGGGATCAGGGTATCTCCTAGTCGAGCAGTCTCGGCTAGAGCTCTTTTACTTGTTATTTTTGCAGCAATTCGAGTTATCATTTAGTCCATATACTACACTCACAATCTTTTTATTGCTCTTTGTAGAACAATGGTTTTGTTATTAATTATGACATTCGGACGTTTGGGTTCGGTCACTGGTAATATATTACTGCCATTATTTATGAAAATCAACTGTTGGGCACCTTTTCTTTGGCTTTTTTTTCTAATGCTGCGTGAGTATAAATATATATTTCTTACATCACGTTGTTAATATTTTTTAATTCTGTATTTTTTGTAGTATCATTTGTAATGTCCTTTTTCCTGAAAGTTAATATCAAACAGGCACTTAACTGACAACAATTCATTAATAATTTATAATAATATTTATTCATTGAAATCTATCGTCAAATATAGAAGATATATCAACTTGACAACTCGCATTATTCTTTCTCAATTCGCTACAGAAGCCAAATACCCATTGGGAACAGATTGTTGTACTTCATTTGTATCATTATTTACAGTGATCCCTCGGTTAACGAACGCCTCGGAAAACGAATATTTCGCATGACGAACACTTTTAGACTTTTGTGCAAATTCCATTACGCAACTATTGTTTGGTTGGCTGATCAAAAATTTATTAAACTGGGAAAAAGGCAGCTCCAAAAAGATACATCAATGAATTACTGATTTACCAGCTCTACTAATAATCGCAGTTTAGTCATCTATTATCCAGTCGGCTGCACTCGACTGAGACTTTTAATTATTTTCATTTGTCTTCAATTAATTGGCACATGCAAAAATGAATTTCGATTATGCTGAGTAAATATTAACGTACAATAGAAAAGAGTGATAAGAGGGGAGAGGAGTCTTGTCATTTGTCACAGTTTTTCTCGGAGTGGTTGAGTAAAATCAATTAAGATTAATGGTCAGTGGCACCGACTTAGTGATATTAAATGCAAATGTATTTTAATCGTTTCTTCAACTTATTTTAAACAATATTTAAATTCATCCAAACTTTATAAGAAAGACACAATAATTCAATACTACTAATATTAAAAAAAAACACTTCCGGTGTTTAATTGCTCATATTATTTATTTTATAACCTGAACCCATTGAAAATGGGAAATCAGGGTATAATGTTTTGTGAAAATGTATGTAACAGGCAGAAGGAGGCGTGCAGATCCGACATGGAGATGAGTTGAATCGATGCAGTCATGTCCGTCGGTCCGTCCGTCCGTAAGAACGCCGAGATCTCAGATGATATGAGATAAAAACATGAAATACGCAGTACACGCTTATCATATTTATTTGATAACTCATCCCATTTGCTTTTTATCGAGAATAATCGATAAATTAATTTAATTTTTTCAGCCTAATTTGAATACTATTAGATCTGGAACCTTCAGATTTACTGTGTTTGATGAATATGAAAATTTTGTAATTTACATATTTTGGATACCACGCCCCTTCGCCCCCAATTTGATAAACACGTATTGTCAGTACTAGATTCGTTCTTTGGAGTATACACACACTTGAACATTAAGATCACGTGCTGAAAGTTTCATGAACAAAGTCCGACATGCACATGCGTGTGCATGTGTTTTTGCATGTGTGTATTAAAGAAGCGCAGAATGAATGGAACATCAATTCTTCAGGGTATCTCCTAGACGAGCAGTCTCACCTAGAGCACTCTTACTTGTATTACTCTTCAAATACTCAATTCAATACATGATGAAAAGTGTTGAAAGAGCGCTGCCCAATTAGCTCTATTCCAGCAATTTCACATGAACGTCAATTCTCAGCTGTCAAAGCAAAGTCAAATGGTAATTGAGCCAAGTTTCCTTGTAAAAATGCAACCAAGTGGAAGTGTTCTTTGCCTTTCTGTTCGCTGGTTGGTATCGAAATTAATAGTTTGGGATTTTCATTGAAACAAATGGATTGTCCAGCTAAGGGCATTTGACAAAGCTGTGTCTAATCAAGGACATTTGTTTAAGTATTTGAGAATTAAATGTAAATTGCTCAAGATCTCAAAGTTTTCGGGACCTATTTACTTATTTAATACAACTTTATCCAATTAATTGAAATAAGAATAGAACGATTCAACGAGTTTTAATTATTCCAATAGTTTTATTTATTTATTATACATAAAGTTATTACATTATTTATTATAAAGTTGTATTTACTTTGCTATATTTTTCTTAGAAGCGCCTCCAAGTATTTTGTTCCATGCTTCTATCATAGATATATATCGCTTTAAATATCTTTTCCTCTTTGAGTTGCAATCAAAACTGAACTCATGTGAGCCAGGCAAAAACTTTGACATGAATTTATGATTTGATGGCCTAAAGTAGAGTCAAAATTGAGGAGCAACTTTACTGATTGCACATTCCTTCACTGTGGACAACTTTAGGTTGCATTAGACTAATATAATATTAATAATCGCTGAATTATTTTCTAAAGTACAAATGCTTGTACTGCATTAGTGTCAGATATGAAAAAAACATTAATAGTTATACATATTTTTATAGTTCGACAATTGTATTTAATCCTTGTGCTAGTAATGCATATTTAATATCTGTACTAACATACAAAAAAGTAAAGTATGATTTATTATTCTGCCAAATGTCTGATTGGTAAATGTGTAACGTGTAGTATGTGCGTATGTGCGTATGTGTGTGTCAGCTGTAGCATTAACACCAGAGCAACCAATGCGCATAAATTTTACATAATAAACATGTTGGAAACATCATGAATATAAACAAGAGAGCAAATATGTTAGGGCGGGATGAAATATATAAGTGTGTCTAGCTGGGTGCGTGTGTGTGTGTGTATCATAGGCCGTACACAGAAAATGTGTGTCATAAACCTAGCGCAAAAACAGGAGTGCATATGCCTGCGTATTAAAAAGCAAGCTCTATTCACACACACGTGTGTGTGCTTGCGTCAGTGTGGGAGTATGGAAGATGCATAAATGTCGAAATGGGCAGTCGTAATCTGAAATGCGCAAATACATGGGCACACTTACTTGCAGAAAGAGACACAAACACATAAACCGTTAGGCGTACAGGCGGACAGTTCTCAAACATTTGCAGACTTCAGTCAAAATACAAATACAAATGCAAGGGCCAGTCACAAGCAAACAAGACACTTGTACATCCCACACATTGGTGCTATGGCACGGCCCACTGTCCTTGCCCATGTCCTCTATAATGATTTACAGGTCATTCATCATATCAACACGCAGCATGAGAAATTTATTTGCCGCAGCCACAGCCTAAACAACATCGAAGCCGATGGCTATAAGTGTTAACACCAATAGCAACAACAGCAACAATGATGCTAGCAAATTAGAGAGCATTGGCTCGCGCACTCTCTCTCTCTCTTTTTCCACGTTTGCAATAAAATGTTGCCAAATCCTTAGCAACATGCTGCCAGCTCCTTGGCAGCATGATGCCAGCTCCTTAGCAGCATGATGCCAGTCATTCATGACTGGCGTCTCTCAACAGGTTGTGCTTTAATGTTGCTAAGCCTCTGCCTCTGTGAGGCAGATGTTGCTCATGGCTACGCTGCTTTGGCAATTGCGGCAGACATTTTGTAGTCGCAATGTGGAACGCAGCAGTCGTCGGCAACACTCTTAGCTCTAATGTCGCGCGCGAGCCGACATCCTCTAATTGAAATTCGCTTTGCAATTGTAAAAGTGGATGCGCGTTGTTGTTGATGTAGCTTGAGTTGACAGTGAGCAAAACAAAAGATTTAAGCAACAAAATAATAGAAAAGTTATGTAAATGCTGAAAATAAATTAATTAAGTGTACTTTTAATTATATGTTGCGGGCTTCAAAATATACCGTTAAATAAATAAGAGTATAAGCAGCTAAAAGCTAAAGTATAATTAAAGTATAATTATTCAACTGCATGTCAGCAATTGTCATTAGTGTTTTCTAATCAGATAAAATATTATATAATATTTAATATTTACATGAATAAATCTAAGCATTAGAAACCAAGTATTATCAGATAATTAAATGAATAAATACTCGTGAGTAAATAAGTGTCAAAAAGGGTGAAAAAATAAGATCCTAAAATAGTTATTAAAATTTGTTTATAGTAAGAAATAAATAAACTGTTTAAATGTGAAATAATGCTTTCTGTGTTTAATTTAAAGAAATGGTTTATTACATTTAAATTAATTAAAATTAAAATGTTAAAAAATTACTAGTGACGGCTGTGTATACCAAATATTTAATAATTAATTGAATTCAAGAAAAGCGTCAGCAAACGCAATGCGTCACAGCGACCCCGATATTATTACGATTTTTTCGGCTCATACTACGAAAATAGTTGTTTGCCCCGCCCAGGTAGTGGGATGGCTTAAGTATTCATAAAAGCCGATTAACATTTCGCCCACAGAAACCTCTAACAGAAAGCACTGGAGTTGAGCATAGGACGGATAATTAATCCCCGTGAAAGTGGCATTTACAGCTTCTGCTTCGACTTTTGGAACTTCTCCTGCTGCTGCTGCTGTAGTTATCCAAGCACTCTTACCTACGCTGTCAGCCATATAGCGCTCTTTGGAAGTACAGTGAAATAAATTGACACAACCACCGATTAACGGTTCCCCCTCTTTGAACGTCCTTCTCTCCCCTCGTACTCGAAATATAATGTCGGAAATTGTGGATACGGAACTGCTGGTGAACTGCACAATTCTCGCCGTGCGTCGCTTCGAGCTGAACAGCATCGTGAACACAACGTTGTTGAATAGCCTCAACCGCACCGAGGTGGTCAGCCTTCTATCCGGCATAATCGAGAACCGAGATAATCTCGGCAGCATCAACGAGGCAAAGTGAGTTGTGAATGGCGACGTCCGTTGACACGGGCTCTTAATTTAGCTTCCAAATTTAGTTCCCATCGAGATAAATGTTAATTTCAGACTAGTTTCAGTTTGATTTATTACATGTACATATATATTTGTGTATATTTATTGGTTTATACCGACTAGAAAGCGGAACTTCAATTTAAATTGTTTTTGTGCGAATTAAGCATGGTGAACATTTATCATTAGTATAAATTTCTAAATTTAGTAATTGGGTATTAGGAAAAGCTAAAAAAACCATTTAATCCAAAGAATAATAAGGGAGCTTATTGGCTTTGCTCGAAGTCCTTGATGTGAAGTTGTAGAGTTTATTGGGAAATATATACTATTGTAAATCAATAGAGGATGCCTACATTGCTGTTAGTCTTTAAAGTGTAGACAATAGAGTTTTCCCCAATTTACCTCAGCCCCAACGGGCACTGATATATATTTGTATATTTCGTGAATAATAATTTACAACAAGATATTCTGTGGTACAAACAAAATATATAATAAAATATATAAGTAAACGACTAAATAATGACAACAATAAAAAACTAGTAAGAACGTCGGGTGTTACGGACTGCAGAATACTCATTCACATCCCATTTTTGGATTTGCCACACCTTTAATAAATATATTCTTTTTGTGTAAATGAAGAGAACATGCTATCAGAAATTTATTCGCTAAGTTTTGAGTTTTTAGCTCTAATACTGTAGAAAATGCAGTTTTCCCCAATTTGCCACGCCCCCACTGGGCGTAGACACATCATTTTTGGCCAGGTTTTAGAACGAATCATATGTTTAACACTTTGTAAATGGCATATACTAGTATATGTTCAAAATTTCAAGTCTGTGGCTTCAATTGCCCAAAAAAAATTGTTTTGAGACGGACATTACACAAAGCGAATATACTAATTTCACTTTCTTGAATAAGTATAATGATACAATGCAATTTAATGAACGAATTAAGGCAGCCGCCAACAATACATAAATCTATTGTGGTATATAGCATTGAGAGCGGACACTAAGCAAATATTAAAGGCACAGTCATCGCACACTGTCATGGACAGCATTATTAAAATGAATATTTGATGAATATTCTAAACGAAGTTATCACACCTGTAAACCGAAGACTTAATCAGGGCACAGAGAATTGCGATGAATGAATTTAATGCATATTTATAACAATAGATAAAATAAAAAGTGCCAGCATCAGGCAAATGAAACTGTCAAGAGAAACTAAAACAATTTTTGTTTTCTTTTTATTGAGCTACCCACAAATTATTAATATAAATTAATTGAATATAAATAAGTGATAAATAGGAGCTCTTCACGAAAAAAAAACTACATTTTGTCAATATATTTCGTCCGTTGCTCACCCCCTTACCAAATGAATTATTTTATTAATAAATAGCAAATTAATTTTAATTTCCAGGTAAAAACAATTTGCAGCATATTTCAACTGGGGAGATTTTTAATATCGTTTATGCATGCATATTCTATGCTGGTCAGCTAACATCTATGGGGCAAAAAATTCTAGAGAAATTTGAGATTAAAAATTGCTGAACAAGTTAGCTTTCACCGTGTTAGTTGTAGAACTAAATTGAGTATTCTCTTTAACTCATATTTCCTATTATAATTAGCTCAGTTGTCGGCTAAAATTAAAGTTAGAAAAACTATAAAAACTAGTATGTAAAAGAAATATTTTTAAAAATCTCTTTTAGCTAACAAACTTGCCTTGAAACCTTTTATTTAATTTTTCCTCGAATGCTGTTACAGAAATGAACAATTACTCACCAAAAGTAAACGAAATCACACATGGTCTGACATTGCAAAGAAAATGACATGAAGATTTATTGTTCTACAAAAAAAGTAGTGTAAATACAGGCAGTGAATATTCCCCAACTCAAGCTGAGAAAAGTGCAAGAACAAATGTTGATAGAAGCAAGAAGCAGCAGAGCAGAGAAAAATCGACAAGTCGCCAACTCGAAACTGGGTTGGGACTATTTTCATACCAATTTACGTAAGCACTTAACAGATAAAAGTTGAAGCTTTTGCTAGATTTCTAGGAAATTTTTTTGCTGTTTAACTGCGCATAAAAAAATATTATTTGAAAATCAAATATACGTCAGGATTCTATTCTATGTATGTCGGTTCTCTCAAATTTCTGAGAATTCTTAATGAACTACCCCTCTAATTAAAACACAATTTTTTGGGAATCGAAATAGAGTTTCTTTTATTAAATGCATATTTTGATATTAAGAGATTAAGAGACATTGGAGAAATGTAAAAGTCCGAAAGACTACTTGGCTTAAAATATGTGAAGATGTATTTTCTGAAAGTCTATGCCATGGCTTATGTAGTATGCGAAATAGGCTGAAATACTCTAAAGGTTGCTCGAGGAACCCACCTGATAACCCTATATCCTTAAACTGAGACGGCCACAATACACCGTAAAGGCTCAACGCGGCCATTTAAGAGATATAATTTTCAAAACCTAACAAAATTGGTATGATTCGTAATATAGAACAGGTCAAAATGAACTCAGTTTTTAGTTTGTGGCAATATATTTCTTTTTAATGTTAATGTAAGTAAAGTTTCTAGAGAAGCTTTGTCGATGTGGCATCCTCGTATGGCATCACTATTACGAGATGTTGGATTTTGCGTATATTGACAGATGCATACGCTAATGATTTAACGAAATTTAAGTAGGCCCACTTATTTGAGTTGTCATTAAGTCATATTATCAATTCAATTGTCATAAATACTCCGTTAAGTAATTATATACTCAATAATTGTTATAAGTATGCGAGCCTAGGTCTCGTTACCCTGAAGCACATTTCTGTGTCTACTCAATTATCCCAGCCATTGTGTTCTAATTATCAAGCAAATTGTTTCATTAAATAGGTCTCTGTGTGCACATAAATTTAATTAGTAGAGCGCTTCACACGTTAAATCTTTCAAACTGCTCCTATTCAAATAACTTTTGAGACTTGACTTCGTGTACTTTAGTAATTAAACCTTTCCATGGTTCAATACAAAAATCTCGAAGCACGTTTTATAAAACTTTTTCCATTACGCCGATTTGTATGCTGAGGACGAACATCAGGATTAACAACGTGTTCATTGAGCGTGCACGGCCAGCAGATACTCATTGTTGCCCACATAATATAAAAGAAGAACATTTGCAAGTTCAATTAAAAGTTGAAATACATATATGTATATATATATATACTACTTATTTTAAGGGTTTCTTTATCTATCTGTCGCATCCAATAGATATACTCTATGGGCATTTGTGTGTGCAGCGCAGACAAATTGAACAGCTTTTGTCAATGGAAAGCAAGTGCGACAGTCCAATTAAGTTTAAATGCAGGCAAGTTCGAATAAAATCAACCCCAGCTCAGTGTAATAAAATGTACATATAAATATTCATAGGTATAGCAATGCAGTATTCAGGAGGCTCTATTTCTAGAAGTTATATTAGAAATAAAGTTTACACATCTTTATTGTATTTATTTGATTGCATTATATTATGAAGCAAAAATGCTTTTAGTTTTGTAGCGCTCTGAATTGACTCCCTTAATGCTTTAGTTGAATTCGTATAGTTAATAATGTCAGTCTGTCATATAATACTATAACCTGTTGCCAGTTTTCCAATGGGCTTACAGAAGCAGGCCTGTCGAGGGCTCCAACCTCCAGTTGTCAGGTAGTTCTGTCTCATTGTACCTGTATTACCTCGTTAGCTACCTACACAAGCTAACGACACAAACTAATTGGGGCTCGTGAAAGTACTTTTCTCCTTGCAGGAACTGAGCTGAATAAAATGTAATGCAACTTCTAAACTAGCTGTAATGAATATTATGTTAACCTTTCCTACTGCAACTTTAGTAATTAGTGTGTAAGGCTGTAACACTTAGATCTTGCATTGATCAGTACTGAATCAGAGTACATATAGCGATATGATACTTAGGATGTACTATAGTATCACGTGATATTGTCTAACAACTTGGCGTATTTTAGTTAGAGTAGTGTTGGGGTGTCACTCACTCGGGAGTGGCTTAGAGAGACAGAGACAGAGAGATACAGAGCGATTTGTTTGTAGATATGGAGAGTGAACATCATCAGCAAGCTCCGACATACATATATATACAGATGCATATATACACATTAGCCACTTTATTTTTGGTCACAAAATTTAGCCGTGTCAAACAAAGGTGCTCGCATCTCGAAGTGACTATAAGCTGGGGATTTTCGATATGCGAAAATTCGCAAATTGCTTTTCAGGTGGCATACAACTGGAGAGAATTGTGCCACGAGCCATAATTGAATTCAGTACGAAAATCTTTTCAACTAATCCCACACAGCGCAAGCTTCACAAACAGAACGTTTAACAACAACTAAAATATGGTCGGGGCAAAACTTTCATCAGTTAGCCCACAGAAAAAAGACCTCGTAGGTTCTGGTCAGGAGTGGCCGACTACGAAATACCCACAGCCCCGCCCGATCCGCTTGTACCTAAAAGGGCCAACCAATTACGTCATAGAAAAGCATTATATGCAGCTGTCCGTAACATCTGCATCATCTGCCATGCCGGAGTCGCCAACCATTTACGGTAAAATTACAGATTCATCCCGAGCGCTTCAGCTGAATCGATTCAATGGAAAAGACAAAATTGTGGATTACTGAAAATACAAACCCTTACCATATAAATTACGTATTAAATTCCACATCTCTAGATATCATAGTTCTTATAGAGATAGTGCAGGATGCATATATAAACGTCTGATCAAGAATATGTATGTATTATAATCTACATTTTAGCATACGCATTCATTCATATGCATTCACATTTTCAGTGGGATTTATTTTGGCCATCTCTTTAGCTTGGCCGTGTGCATGCCAAGCTGGCGTTCCTTATGGGGAATGCGGCAAGCCTCAACCACCCCAGCGGTCAGCTGACCACCTGAACTGAGTCTGTATTAAGCTCGTTATGACATGAGGCTTAGACGCAATCAACGTGTCAACAAATGAAAGCATTTGCAACTTCAACGTGCCCCTGGAACGTGTCGAACATTAGTTGAGAGCGCTCTGTCCATTTGTTGGCTTTAACTTTAACGTTACGTATACGTATTTAATCTGGCCCCACTGTGCCCGCACGCATACGGAATGAAAGTGCACATAATGCGCAAAGATTGTTGGATTTAAAGCTGCTTGGCGATATTTTGTTTTGGCATTTTTATGTTTATGAGTTTTCATGCGCTTATTGATTTTGATGCGCAACGAATGACAAGGATCGGAATTTCGGCCAATGCCATCCAATGATGGTCTTTGCTGCTCAATATTTGCTGTTTTTATGGCTGGGGCCCAAATCCAATCACAGTTTATGTGTGCGCATAAAAATAATTTAGAGTACTTCAAGCAGAACACACTGTTATCAGAAGCCAACGCCAACTGTTTGGCTTTACTCCTGCACAATGGCAGAGCGGTCTAACAAAACAGCTGCAGGACACAAAGGGATAGCTCGTTCCGGTCAGATGCGTATCCTCGCAGCCAGTTGGCCCAGCAAAAATGTGAGAATGTTCTCGGACAAATACTCTTGCAATTATTCCACTTACTTATCCTGCTACCCACTTCAAGGCTGACAAGGCGTCTACACTGTCCCTCGCTATTCGCCCTCTTGGCTTCCAGCCAGAAATTTGCATATGACAAATTTTTCAATTACGTTTTTTCCCCTTTACATTGTCCGTAACCCGTTTCCTGTGTTATGGGCGCCTTCCTGAATAATTGTTCTAATGAAATTTTTGTAGAAATAGAGGTCAACAACTATGTATTATAATGATAAGTCAGCTGCCGCAAATGCTCGACTTCCAAATACCCCCTGTGATAATTTCTATTCGTATACAGACTCAATTATTTTGTAAATTAAATTAAATAAAATTAAGTGAATTACAACTATTTCAAGCACGGTTTTCTTCTCAATTATGTTAATTTTCAGCATACCTTAAATGCATTAAATTATTGATATGCTTTAATTTTACTCTAGATCATGAATAAAGAGATATATATAAAAGCTTTTTATTTCTTAGTTTATCTGCATATTATTTATACTTTTATTGAATTCCATGGAATGCAAGGTTAGGCGAAATAAATAAAACTAATTATATTCTGCTCTTATCTGAAAAATACGTTAAGTAACGACTGATCCATCTGCATAGTGTCCACTCCATAAATATCAGAGTTTCATGCATAGCCACGATGCCTAATTCAGTTTATGGCCTGCTCTGCGATAAATTATTGACCATTTTATGGACGCAATGTTCAGGCTAGTTTGCTTTGTCCTGTGGCTGCTCAAAACTTCCGATAGCACGGCTCGAATGGCGGGTTTCAAAGGGAAAAGCCAAAACAATGAACTACACAAATCTCGTCCATGAATCCAAATTGAAATGGGGCAGATTTGCATTGCCAAAGTAGTGGGAGAAATCTCTGGACGTGACCCACAATTTGTGTAGATGCTGCAAGCAAATAAACAAGCAGACCTATATAAGCACGCATATGTGTAAAAGCTCATTTCTGTTATACCCTGTAATCATTGAACATGTGCAAGTATTGTATTAGAGAGAAGGAGGCGAAGCTGGCTCAATTGAATTTGTATAAGATCAGAATACACAGACTACGATCGACCCATATAGGTTTGTCTCTAAGCCGATCTCTCTGAGTTCAATTGAAAATCGCGTAAAATTTGAAATGTGTATTTTTATATACAATATTTCTCGCTTTGAAGAGGACTATAAAATTAGTAGCTATACGAGCTATGGGTATCTGAACTTTAGTATTTTTCCCTCATTGCTTATTCTCTATACTTAAGCAGTTCTAGAGAATAGAGTTCTCGGTCTTGGCCTGTGCACACGATTGCGTCCATGCTGAGTTACGATGAGTGCAGGGTAAATGTTTTCGGCATATTCCCGACAGAAATGGCCTATTTGCTTCTTTTTTTTTTTTTTTTTGTTGGTTCTGGAGCAACTGTCGATAATAAAGGGAGCAGTGATGCGATCGAGTGGCCATGATTCTGACAAGGCAACTCGTCCTCGGTCATTTGTCAAGCATCGGTGAGCATTAAAGGCTCGCCTTATCAGTAAGCGGATTGTGGCGTAATGTGTTTTCGGAATTGATTGCTTCTGCACCATAATATTTAAAGCATGCTGGCATTAAAATCTAATTTTATAGAGCTACTCAACTAAACAGTTTAGTTGCTGTACTATAGGATTATTTTATTCATATTTTGTTATTATTATCATTATAAATGCGGAAAAGGGCTAAAATCAAGTTGTACGCTAAAGTTCGCTTCGCTTTAAAGTAGATCAGGCCTGCAGCCTGAATTGATTTTAGATTGTGTAGTTGGGCTTGCACATAATTTTGTGCTGGCTTATTTACTTTTTGGCAACGTGACTCTCAACTCTTACAGCTCGTAGCGCGGCATCATAAGTTGGCCACCTTACTTAGCGAGTGCTGCAACTTTGCCCGTTTCCATTAGCAACTTTTCCCTTCGTATCTTAAGGCAGCGCGGACTTGAAGTTGGGTTACCAATGCAGTAGCTATGACAGCGACTGCGGCTGAGATTGTGAATGGACCTGTGACAAAAGGCACAAAGCCGCAAACCTCCTGCCTGTTCGGCGCGCATGAAATATGAAATATAAAGTGCAATGTACTAAATGTCAACAGGAGCCCATCCAGCGTCACGCACAGCTGCAACAGACGTTCATTTAAAATGCGGCAGCAAATTGCCAACAGCGAATTTTTACCTGTGCAATTTGCAACACACATGCCATATCCGGTAGCATAGAAACTATTCCATTATTTGCCTGGCTCTCATGCGGCCGACAGCTATGTAGGTGGTAAATTAATGGCGATGCGCGCAAACTATTTAATTGAATAATTTGCACTATAATGGGGGTAATTTGCCGTCGCCAGCACCTGCGCCCGCTTCCCTACAATTGCGTATAATATGCGTGGCACACGTTACCCCAGTTTGCCCCATGATTAATGCCGACTTCCCCTTCAAGCGCTCAAAGGTAGGCTACATTATTTTGAGCGTTTGCTAATAGCTCGTAAAGTGCTTGCTCACTTGGCTCTTGACTAACAACATCGATTTGCTTCAAATCAAATTTGCTTTGACAGCTACGACAGTTTAAGGCCGCGCAGTTTGCATACGCAATGGACTAAAAGGATCTATCTTCAGCTGCGACATTTCTATTGATTTTTTTGTATCTACAGTTATATAGCTTGTAGCTGACATAGAACACAAAATCTGATCATTTTAAAAATGAAATTTTAATATATTGCACAAGATTTGCTTTGATTTTAATAAATCTGTACTAACTTAATATATTTATATTTATTTTGATATTAATTATGTAATTCCTATAGCGCATCCACCAACATCCAACAGACCAACTTCTCACCTACTTTCTCATATATATCTCATAGCATATTTCCGCAAAAATATCTAGAGCAGAAGAATATGCTCTATTTACGCCGTTAAATTCACTCAACTCTGTAGCTGACAAATAAATATATTCAGATTTAAGAAGTGCAACTGCTTTGCAATCAGAGCAGATTCTTTTTTAGAACTTTCTCAAATGTCAAAAACATTTGAAAGCTTGACACTTGTGCTCCCTGATAGTTTATATAAAGGATATTCGTGTTGCTTTTCTGGCGCCTCCACTAAAATTTGCATAAGAAGCGAAATTGATTGCGTGCCAAGTTCTAGGAGAGGTCGATGCCAAATTTACTTCCGCCCAAGACTTTAACTCGTCGTCCAACATTTGCTTTGAAAAATGCCGATAAATATTTCAATTTAAGTACACAAATAAAATAACAATGGAAAAATGGAAATAATAACACGGGAAATGGTAATGCTGCAGTCTTCATTAAGTCCCCCAGATAAAGTAAAATGTGTTAGGCCAACGGAAATAATTTGTATGTTTTAGCTGTAGCCTCGCCTTTCCGACAGCCATTCTAGCCAGATTGTTACTATAATGACAGCAATTATGTATATCGTGCCAAGGGATTATTTGGAATGAAATTATAATAAAATCAAAATTAAGTTAATGCAAGCTGTCCACAAAGCTAAATATGGTAATCAGCAGCTCCGCTTACGCTTAAATTTGATCAGCAATTTAGATTATGACAAACACCAAGAGGACTTTAAATTTACCAAAGTTCTCCGCTTTGTTTTTATTTTTTCAATTATGAAAGTTGCAAATAACAACAATTAGCATAGTTTCGTGCTGTTCGTGTTGGGCTTAGAGATGGCAACAATGGAATCACGAGACGATGAAAACATAAACTAAAACAAGTAAGAAAGCTCTAGTCGAGACTGCTCGACTAGGAGATACCCTGATCCCTACAATGAGCTGGTATTCACGCACGCATAAGCACGCGCTCTGCTAACTGCGCAGTAAGCAGCGACTGCGCTTGGGCTGCGCTGCAGTGTGGGCAATACTATGAGAATTTTGTTGCTGAATAATTTCTCTTGTAGTAGGACTATTTTCATGAAACTTTTAGAACGTGATCATAATGTGCAAATGTGTGTACATTCCGAAGCACAAGTATCTAGTACTTAAAATACGTTTTTTGCAAATTGTGGGCGAAGGGGGCATGGTATCCAAAATCTGTAAATGACAAAATTTGCGTATTGACCAGATGTATATACACACCAAATCTGAAGTTTCCAGGTCTAAAAGTATTAAAATTACGGTGAATAAACAAAATCAATTTATCGATTATTCGCGATAAAAAAGCAATCGGACGAGTTATCGTATACATGAGTATGCATACAAAATTTGAAGTCTCTAGCTCTTATATCTTCTGAGATATAGGCGTTCATACGGACGGACGGACGGACGGACGGACAGACGAAATCATTATACTCTGATTTCCTATTTTTAATGGGATCAGGGTATAAAAAATGGGAAAGAATAAGTCCTGAACCTACGCCATGTAACACGACTTGCGTCGCTTTAACCATCGCCACCCTGCTTCGCTTGGTCATATAGTACCGAAAATTACATAACTGAAGAAACCACAAAACAATCGCAATTCTTAGAATATGCTAGAAGACACGCTTTTGTCTGTACGCATAGAATAAATGATAATAGTTGTTATAAATCATAGTTGAGCTACTAATAGCCTCCACTATCAATAAAAATAATTTGGAATCAAAGACCTTAAAGTTTTAGCTTTGAAAAGAAATTGTTAACAAAAAAATAAATTAAAAAAATAAAATAAAATAAATTAGCTAGATTTGAATCTCTGGACATAAACATTGTATGGAGTAAAGGTTTTTGGCATTAATATAACTGATATTTGATGAGTGTTTGCTCTTGTCTACAAAAATTTGTTTTATATTCTTGTAGAAAAACTTACATATAAAATAATATGTATAAAACCAAATGTTAGTTTTGTTTTATGACTAGACATAGACAATTAAATTCTGTTAATTCCTAAAAGCACTTTAAACGTGCTTTTGATGGCACTGAGGTGGAGCTTAGTAATTTCTTGATAAATCGAAAAATTGGTGTGGGCTAGTAATAACAATATTTTTCTATTTTGTCAAAAAGCTATTTGCGTTCATATTTGAATAGTTTTTAAATGGTTGCTTGCTTGTGGCTTAACAGCTTAAATTGTTTATTTGATTACTAAAACCAATTTGTTCTCAAACTGAGAAATAAGCCGCAAGCAATTGGCGCATAAATAAAACACTGACAAATTTAATTACATAAATTTCCTGTAAATATATTATAAGCCTTTGTTAAGTTAATAGTTGTGGAACAAAGAAGTATCTTATATTTCGTGACACCGCTCGTGCTCTTTCGTGTCACGAGCCCAGCTCAAGTTGTGGCTTTTTTATTTGAATGCGGCAGAAATGTAGGCTACACAAATTGCATGCCACTCAAGAGCAGGCAATAACGAAGCGCTTCCGTTTCTTTAGGCCCAAGCAGAACTTTTGCAAAACGAATTAGAGTTTGAGCCATGAACTGGGCTGGGCGCAGAGTAAAATACTGGCTGCTGCGCCAGTGTTGGCAAATGCCGCACAATGCAATTATGCAAATTGAAAGCAGATATTTCCATGTACAATTCGCTCTCATATTCACTATGCACACAATTTCACGTGCTCTGGCTGCTAATGGCATATGAATTAAAATGGTATTTTAATTACGATCTCTGACGAATCGACTGCACCCGCAGCTGATTGAAACAATTGCCGCAGCTCATTTTGAGTGTGCTCATCATGTTATTTCAACATTGGCTCAATTAGCCAATTTTAGCAATTTGTTCTGCTCTCGAGCTGAGTCAGTGCAAAACATGAATGGAAACTTTTGTGATGTGCTCGACTGCCGGATACTTGTCTTTGATTCAAGCACAGTTTGCTTGAATTAAATTAATCTACTGTTAACTCTAGTAGAGGTTATCATTCTGCAAGGATGGGCTGGGAGGAGGCTATACAGCAATCTACGTGCAGGCTAACAATAAAAAAATTCGTTTATTTTAGTTTATTTATTTTTGTTATGTTTACTATATATTTTATTTTATTTATTTTTGTTATTTTTATTATATATTTTATTTCCTTTATTATTGTTATATATATTTTTATTTTATTTTCTTTATTTTTTTATTTTTAATATTTATTCCATTTTATTTATATTTATCATTTTTATTATTATTGTTATTTTTATTATTTATTTTATTTTATTAATTTTTGTTACACTTCATTCAGGCATAAATTCATATTTTCAGCGTAAACTACGGCTTCATAATCAGAAAATAATTGGTATATTTTCCAAACTCCGATACTCAGATATCGGTATATCTAAAATCCTCTCATTCCGGCTCTTCACTTCGCCAATGAGCAGAAGAAGCAAACACAATCTCGCTGACAGTGCCACTAAATATCGTAGTTGTCCTTGTTATTCTATCCTTGCCCAAGTCTTAGAGTTTCTTCCTAACTTACGTTGATTGCCTGGCATTGTTGCCAACGAGTCGAACGAGGACTTGGCCACAGACGTCCTTTGCGGTAATTAATATTGTATTCGTCCCAGCTAATTGAGTTAATTATGAGCATGTGCGCTTGGGTTAGCGTATAATTATTTGCTAAATTTATATGTAATCCAAGTCAAAATGAATTAGACAAACTA
The DNA here is from genome assembly GCA_037075325.1 of Drosophila mayaguana. Classification (NCBI taxonomy): domain Eukaryota; kingdom Metazoa; phylum Arthropoda; class Insecta; order Diptera; family Drosophilidae; genus Drosophila; species Drosophila mayaguana. Next base: position 12,886,569 of record JBAMCG010000037.1, on the reverse strand, counting down.
AGGTTCCCTTGGAAGCCTAGTTGGTTGTATTTGATTGAGTTTTCCCTAACTAAATATGTATTTCTATATGTCTGTATGTCGAGAAAATCAAATTTGAAGTAACTGAATCAGGATAATTCATATTTATTGAAGCTGTCACATTACACTGATTGTTTATTAAATTAAAATTGTAAATAAAAGGGGCAGCCTTCAAATCGCATTAAGTGATTAGCATAACTCAAAGTTCATGCAAACCGAATAAATCCGAGTTCTGCCCATTTGCAAGAAATATCAGAAATCATATTTATTGCGGTGAATGAACAAGCTCTGATTTAATCCGTTAAACCCAAATTATATAAAAATTATATAGTTTCATATTTCATATGAAGCTTGCAAATAATAAAGCAGAATTGTTGCCAACGAAGTTAAAGCAAAGTACTGAAGCTATTAAAGGGTATCAAAAATACTTAAAGGCAATAATAAATTTACTTTTGGTGTATTTACAAAATTTCTCAGCTATGTTTATTTCCATTTTAATCTGCCTCTTAAATTGGCTGGACTTTGCGAAATGAGTTTAATTAATTGTCATTGCATTAGGCAGCATTAGCAAAAGGCCCCAAGGCATCTTAGAATGCTCAGAGATCAGGCGATTACAATGAGATGGATTGAAGTGCCGCGCCTTGGCCTCTGCAGTCTGTAATGTAGTGATTGCCAAATTATGGGCTTTGCTCTATTAGAACTGCCACTAATAAGACTGCCCGGCTGACGGCAGAGCACACAGCTATTAATGAAAATTCAATATTACCCCAGTCTATCACTTAGCTGCTTACCTGTAAAATTCACTGGTTGCTAAGCGGCTCATCTAAGATTGTTGCCCCTGTTGAGCGGATGCAGGTCAAACGAAATCACTTAAAACTACAGATTCGATTTGCAGCGTTATTGCATTACTATCGCATCATCAGCAGTTTCCTTTTTCCAATTTGAGCTCAAATTTGAGCTTCATTGAGTTTTCATTGTTAGTTTAGAGCTGCCTTAGACAGAGTGTGACAGGTGAAAAAAGCTGACAGAAAATCAAAATTTATCTCGTGCACACAGCAAGAAATTCAATTTATCCCGGTAGCTGAAAGCTATATTATATATTTATATATTAATATTTTTTCAAAGATGCTTCAACTCGTATAAGCAACTTTGTAGGCTACCTTGACTAAGGGATAAATTATGCTATTAAAGATGCTTCAACTCGTATAAGCAACTTGACTAAGGGAGAAAGTATGCTCTATTATAGTGATTTATTATAATCAAATTCAAGAACTTTATTCAAACACACGCTTTACTACTCACATTTCTATTACTTGAAGCGTATTATTATTTAAGTTTTTAATATAATATATTACAAATTATATACGTAATTGTTATATTGATGCTTACATGACTGACTTATACAATACACTACATATAGTTTTATGTGCCACACTCAGTAGAGCCGTTCAGCTGATGTTGAATCCTTTGGACACGTGAATCAACATGTGCAGCTGTTGGTCTGCAATGCAGGTTTATTGAACCCACTGTGGCATAAACTGATTTGTATTTTGATGAGCACACCAACACACCTACACTCACGCAAGCACACACACACAGATTCATGTATGCAAGTGTGTTCAAGGGTTTAGAGCTCGTATTTGCAATTGTTGTGTCCGTTGAGCAATAGTTTTTCATTTGTTTTCTTTTATTTTGCAAGGTGAATAATCATGTAAACTTTCTCTCTATGTCTCTCTCCTTCTCCCTCTATCGCTCTCTTTCCGTCGCCGCGCAGGGACTTTCTCACTGAATGCCTGTTTCCATCGCCCACTCGCCCATATGAACTGCCGTGGGAGCAGAAAACCATCTGGGCCATCGTCTTTGGCCTGATGATGTTCGTGGCCATTGCGGGCAACGGCATTGTACTGTGGATTGTTACAGGTAAGCTCTTAACCTGCTGGCAATTGTTTAAAATGCTCGACTCCTAGCAGCGCTTTAAGGCACATCCTGGGCATGTGAGCGTATGGACTTAGCTCGTGTATCAGAGTCACGCAGCTGAGTTGTCATTGCCTTTGAGTAACGAGACAGGCAATATCCGGCGGATTTGTGTTTGGTATCACGTCTTAGTGCTTGTGGCATTTTGTTGTTTCTGTTTCTGTCCGCAGGACATCGCAGCATGCGCACGGTCACAAATTATTTCCTGCTGAACCTGAGCATCGCTGACCTGCTAATGTCCTCATTGAATTGTGTCTTCAACTTTATATTCATGGTGAACTCGGATTGGCCCTTTGGCTCGATTTATTGCACCATCAACAATTTTGTGGCCAACGTAACGGTTTCCACATCGGTCTTCACCCTGGTCGCCATCTCCTTCGACAGGTGAGTGCTAAGTGTTTGCCATAATCTTCATTGCACCTATACCCGCATCCGCATCCGCATTGGCATCCGTTTTTGCATCCGCTTTGTATATTTGCAGATATATCGCCATCGTCCACCCGCTGAAACGGCGCACGTCGCGTCGCAAGGTGCGTTTTATTCTCGTCCTGATCTGGGCACTGAGTTGTGTCCTCTCCGCCCCCTGCCTGCTCTACTCCAGCATCATGACAAAGCAGTAAGTGAAGTGCCGCCACGATTTACATACATACACACATACATATATATTTATATATATATGACCTTGCCTTGGCTTTGCAAAGTCAGCGACTGGCCCGGCAGTCTCAGCTGAATATTTTGTTTACTCTCCGGCGGTAATAAACATAAAGAACTTTGTAAGGCGAAAGTTCAAGATACTTTTGCCGTAGATACTTTCACACACGAAGCACCACCCGCAGCTCAATCGCCCGCTGTGGACTCTGAGCATATTTTCATCGATTCGCTGGCACTACAGGATGTTATACTAGGTCTGCGCCACTCCTATTGCCACTCCTATTGCCACTCCCACTCCCATTGCCATTGCCATTGCCATTGCTCAAATATATTGCATTAGCTAACGTTATGAGCACCTGAAGCTCAACAAGGCTCCTCCTGACTCCACTTTCATTTGAATTTTACGCAAATTCGCACACTTCAATGAGCCAAATGGCTCGTTCGCTTAATAGAATTGAAGCTTTTAGTCTTTTATGACTAACTGATTGACGGACTGATGGACTGATGGACTGATGAACTGGCAGACTGACTGAATGAGTGTGACATAAAACGTTGCCTATGGTAATAGACAAGGAGTATTTATAACATGTTGAGCTCTCAATCTGTATACAAGTGCAATAAGAATTTGACTAATATGGGCCAAATACGATTAGCTCCGGCAATTTGTCTAACACTTTCGCTCAAAATAAGATCAATTCAATGATTTATATATATAGCTATATTTGTAGGTGGGTACACGAACGAATATATGAGTATATATGCTTAAAGAAAAGTTATGTCTGGGTAATTGCTCATGTAATTTGAATTCTCGAATGACTAAACACTTATTAAATATAGTAAATAAGATATGAATCAAATATACAGAAAATACAAATTAAATTTGTTGAATAGTTACTTTATAGCTTTTTTGAGCAAAATAAAATTAAGCATAAATACGAAAAAGATTAAACATTAAAGTAAAATGTGACGCATGTGTTATTCGTCTGCAATAATATATATATATATATGGGTTATGAAACAGGACAGATCAAATGTAAAGCCAGCAAGAGCGAACAATGAAAAGCTAAGAGGCTTAAAATATAGAGAAAACTTGGAATGCATTGTTGTAGTTTATGCAAGTATTATCACAATACTAACTATAATATACAGGGTTTTCCATATTCGAGTGAGCCATCTGGCAGCCCTATACCTTTTGACAGAGGCGGGCACTATACGCCGTAGAGGCTCAAGGCGGCCATTTGAGAGATATCATACTCAAAGCTTGATATCAACAAGTCTACTTGAACTAAATAATATGATTATTATCGACATCAACAAATTTGTATTCATTGACCCATCTGGCAACCCTACAAAGCTGCCGATATGGAGAGCCCTGTATATATAACCCATATTCTAATCGATAACCGGTTAATTGATGAGAATATAGAACTACTCATGATATATCAAATCAAGTATCTACCGCAAACGAAACAGCAGGCAATAGGACTTTCCTTCACATAGAGTTTTACTCCAATTTAACTTTAACAGAAACCCAGCAAATTAATATACTTTAAAAAATCGACTACTTAATGCACTTACGTTTTTAGATAAGAGCTAAATAAATCAAATTTTAGCAAATTAAATGAATTAATGAGGTCAAATAGTTTAAAATGCACAAATACAATCATGGAGGAATCTATTGAGCTGCAAATCTGGCCGTAGAGTTGGCAATTTGAATGGTCGAGTTGGCCGATAATTTGCTCAATTAATCGCCTGGCTGCCCCTGCGTGCCTAATGAGCCCCAGACTGGGCGGGTTGTTGGTAGATCTTCAATTTGGCAAATTAGATTTTTATGAAAAGGCAGCTTCGATGCAAAGGCGACTTTAATGCGTTGCCTTCCGTCTGGGCGGATGGACGCCTCGCGACAACTTTTCTCAGGGCACTGCGGGCTGGCTTCGCTTTCGTAGTAATTAAACCCAAGCTACCTTTAGACATGATGTAAATTCCAGTTAGGCGCGCAGGGCGAAAGTTTCGCGTTAACCCTACCATTTAGAGCAATTAACATTAGCCGAGACAATGAACGGGTGATGATTTATAAAATTACTTGGCAGCTATTACAACGGAAAATCGCGTACAGTCTGTTTTATGATGTGGCCCGACGGGCGCTACCCGACGTCGATGACCGACTATGTGTAAGTGTACGGCAGCCCCTCTCAGTCCTACCAAAGCTAACTGTGCACCCTCATCCATTGGCAGCTATAACCTGACTCTGCTGGTGCTGACCTACGGCATTCCCATGATCGTAATGCTCGTCTGCTACTCGCTGATGGGCCGAGTGCTGTGGGGCAGTCGCTCGATTGGCGAGAACACGGAGCGCCAGATCGAGTCGATGAAGTCGAAGCGAAAGGTGGTTCGCATGTTCATAGCCATCGTCTCCATCTTCGCCATTTGCTGGCTGCCCTACCACATGTTCTTCATCTACGCCTACCACAACAACCAGGTGGCATCCACGAAGTACGTGCAGCACATGTACCTCGGCTTCTACTGGCTGGCCATGTCCAATGCCATGGTGAACCCGATCATCTACTACTGGATGAACAAGAGGTGAGTGCAAGGAAAGAGAATTAATAAAAGAACACAGTTTTAATTTTTTATTCTATGTATTTCCCTCGGCAGATTCCGCATGTACTTTCAAAGGATCATTTTCTGCTGCTGCTTGGGCCTGACACGCTACCAGTTTGACTCGCCCAAGAGTAGGTTGGGGAACAAGAACAGCTCGAATCGAAACACTAGAGGTACGTACAATGGGACTCTGTAGGTAGCTCTATCCTGTGATTCATCAAATCGCCATATATATATATGTGTGTGTGTGTGTGTTTGTGTGTGCAGTGGAGACCAAGAGCCAGTGGAAGCGCAGCACAATGGAGACGCAGATCCAGCAGGTGCCCACCACATCGTCGCGAGATCGGCAGGCGGCGGGGGCAGCACTGAACCACATGGCCGTGGAGTGCGTCATCGAGAGGCCAATGGATGACAATAGCTCGCCCATTTGTCTATCCATAAGCAACAGTGCGGGTGAGCGCCAGCGAGTGCGCATTAAATACATTTCGTGCGACGAGGACAACAATCCCATTGAGGAGGCATCCGAGAACAGCAGCAGCCACAGTCACGGCCACAGCCATGTTCACAGTCACAGTCACAGTCACGGTCACGGTCACAGTCACAGCCACACGCACGCTCACAAATGCAGTCACAGCCAAGAGGCGACAGGAACTCAGCAACTGTGATGGACAAGACTCAAAACGGTTTCGTCTTCTCAACGAGAGCCACTCCAAGGAGAACAAGTTTCATTGTAAATACGAGATTATATGAATTTTTAGAGTCTGGTGAATACGTGTAGTGCAGTCCACTTTGTACTTACTTGAAGCATAGTCGCAGAGCTGTAAGTTTTAAAAATAAATCTATAATGCAGTGGCTCGAATATAAATGTCGTTGTGAATCTTTACTTAATGCAATTCAAGTTAAACGAAAAACTTTTCAATCGAAATCGAAATGAAAGTTGTTAATTGTTAGTTTCATTAGTTTTTAAATGATTAATATTGTTCAGTTATGAACAGAAAAGTTGGAGCTTGCTACATTGATGTTCGATATATGTATTTGTGTACATAAATATACAGATAAATATCTATTTGTGTAAATTGTAAATAAATCGTAAAATTTGGTGAAATTTTAAAGAGCTGTCAAGCAATCAAGTTTAATGCTGGAATATTACGATTGCGGCTGGGCTATCGTGGGGTATTGATTTATTTTTATAGTAATTAAAATTGGGTAAGTATGACCCCAAACCTTGAATACATTTTAATAGGTCAGCCACACTTTCTATAGCGGGGCTGCAAATTCAAAGGAAAATTCTTGTTGAACTTTGGCATTTTACACCGTGAACCCATTCAAATGCGGAACCAGAGTCAATATAATGCTTCTCCTGTGCTAAGGTCACAAAATGTTTCATTTTCAATTTGCGGCTTCGTCGTTCGCGGAACCACCAACAAAATTGCAACAACTCTCTTTATTCACGCCTTTAACCCTGAGCGGGGGCCCCTTTTCCAGGTCAGTTCCCTTCTTTTTTCAATTAAAATACAAATTGAATACAAATTTTATTGTCAGAATTTATTAATGCCAATGAAATAGCTATCTACATTTTAAACATGTCGCTTTCTAAAGTTTGTCAGCTGTGATTATTTTTATCTTTCCCTCTCAAGAATTTTATGTGTTACTTTTCGCTTGTTACTTTGATGAGTTGAGTGTATAAACAGAATGTAGAGTAAATGTAAATTTTCAATCAAATCAAATTATATGATATAATATTAAATTATAATATAAATTATACCATCAAATATACCACAAAATATATAATTGAATAATTTAAATTTATTTATTCTATCCTATTCAACGCACGCAGCAGCGAATCATTTTGAAAGGCCACAAATACATAATGTATTAGTATTTTAGTAAAGTAACCGAAATGTATGATATGTATATGTAAATTTGCCTCATAACTTGAATTTCTTACAATAATTTTGTGAAGGTTTTCCACCGCTTTGGACATTTATTCAATTTAGTACGCTTACTGGCTTTTAATGCTTGATTAAATCGTAATCCAATCTACCTAATTGGAGACTGCTCTCTACAACTATTCGATAATTTATGCAATGCTTTTAAGTTGGAATTTATTAACATGTCCTTTTTACAAGTCGCAGCCTGGGGCTATTTGGAGTTAGTTCAGCCTTTCACTGGACTCTATTTGGGTTGCTTTGCTTTCACTTAATGAATGCATGTCAATTCATTCAGCTGTTCAAAGTGAATACTTTGGAGTGCACCGCAAATGGATATCGCTAGCCCAAAAGGACTTTCACAAAAGGTGCTCGAAACTTGCATATTTGAAAGTGGAATGAAAAGGTCACAAGAAGCATAATGGATATGGCAATAATACCTAAAAACATCTATATGAAAGAGATACAAAAGCAAGTGAAGCAAATTTCAATAAGCTCGGCAAAAGCATCAGAATACCAAAGGAAGTCTTGCTCAAAACTGAAAACACATAAAAAATTACTTTCCTTTTTTCATTGGTGTTGAAATGTAATATTTGTAGAGCCTAATGAAAACCTACTATTTTTAAAGAAAGATTACTTTGGCTTAAATATTAGTGCATGGAGACAGAAATTATATCGACAGACAGTTAACTAATTCCGCGCATATGTGGCCATGCTTAATGGCTTGGCAGCTGAAGGGAAGCTCGATTTTCCATGGAAACTCTTTGGGATGTTCGCGCACAGCTGTCACGGGGAACGTGGGTCCGCTGAGCCATGTTAAACATCAAGAATTAAACACAGCATATTACAAAGGCTCCTAGCAATTTGTAAACTGCGAAAAGCAATCAACAACACTCTCAGTTTTTCTCTACTTGGCAACGTTAATGCTCACAAATTGCTTGTTCTGATAACTTGGACGATAAACCCTATTTACAGCTAGCTATGCACGGATTGTTATTTTGTTTGCTGCCGAGAACCCATTAAGCGTAATAGGATTTTATGGGATGCTCTGAGAGGGCGAGACGGAAAGAGCGCGCGATGGCAAACGAGAGAGAGAGAGAGAGAGACGCATACACCAAGACATGGAAAATATTCCATTGAAATGCCGTTTAATGGTAGGAAAGCATAAAATAACAATTTGCATAATATTATGATTTTCGGCGGGCGGTTTCTTTTGTGTCGACGTATTGAGCTTTTTAAGTTACTGTTCGCCAGGTCAAATGAGCATATTAGTTTTGCCCATCTGGCCGTATAAACTCATTTCCCTGTGCTCCGATTAAATGTGGAATATTCAAATTATAATTGAATTAATGTAGGAATATCAATTCTATACAGCTATACTCAGTGGAGGTGTGAAGCTTTGCAAGCAAATCTATTTTGATCATGATTAAGTATTCTGCAGTCGGTTAAGCCTGCCTCATTTTGGTTGATTTGTCCCACTCTCTCACTTGTCTGCCACATTGCCATGCCAGCAACAGATTCAAATTCAAATTCAGCTGAAAGCAATCCCTTTGCCGCACGGATATCACATGCCGTTGCCTCCAGCAACCGACATCGGCATTCAGACGACATTTGCGGGCGATCAGAAGGTGCGGCCAGAGCAGGCCCCAGCTCAGCCCAGCTCTATCGACTTGTAGCCACATTAAATGGCAATCAAGTCCCCGACAACATGCAGCACATATGGCCATAAGAATTCCAAAGAAGATGCTGCTGCAATTCCAATGGGCAAGCAACAAGTTGACTATCTAATTGGCGAGTGCCCTGGAGTGATTGTGCAACTTAAGTAACTTAAATGATATGCTGCGAATTTAAGTTGGCATGGCAGCACTGTCAATGCTCGAGCTTTGAATATGCTTGCAAATGAATTAAGTTTCCCACACTTGAAATTTACTTCAAAGATTGACATATATGGCAATCAAGTTAAGAGAACTTGAATGGCTTTTGGCTGAAATTTTAATAACTGATGATTTCCTTATTGTCATTATATTTATAAACACATGTGGAATAAAACGAGCTGAAATCGAAAGATGACAAAAGTCTGACAATCATTAAACTATGCCTTCAGTTTAAACGAGGCGCTAATTTGACAGCGAAGATTGACAAAGGTTGAGCACGTAATAAAATACGTACATGTATATCAGGCACACACATGTGTAATTCAATACATGTTCTATTGAAATTGTATATTCGTCTCTCTTCTCTGTCGATACAAATCTCATGTCACTGTCAAATGCAAAAGTCATCCCAAACTGTTCACGTTCGTCTGAAATTCTTTTATCAAATCACATTCAGAGTGCAGATATTTAAAAATCCATTCATACCCTCTGCTCTTTGAGTGTAGGCAAAGAGGGTATGCTGAGTTCACGGGTATCATTGAGGACTTGCATGACATATATAGAAAAAATAAATTTTAATTTAAATACTTGCTTACATCGATGCAAAATGCATATAAAATGCATCTTTAGTAACGACATAGCACAGGCTTAATAAAATATTAGCTAATCGAATGAATATTATGTATATAAAGAATGGATGATTTTGAAATGCGCAGCAGAGTATTTTTCTGTGCATCTAGAATAACTGCCAAATATATATATGTAAACCAAGTAACCCTTAGTCCTCTAGTCTTTACCATTAAAACAAAAGTAATTTACTTTTATTTTGTATTTTTTTAATTAAAGATTAGCGCGTGATACACAGAACCAACCGTACATTTCAAGTCTCTATTAGTATATTTGTTGTGATCTGCCACGCCTCCTTTGCCTGTTACATATCATTTAACCAAACCGTTATACCCTGTCCTACAATTTTCAATGGGTTCAGGGCATACAAATTACCAGAAATACGCACCTCACAGTGCATCGAGAGCCAATGGGCAACTAGACGTCATGTGGTTTGTATAGCCAACCATTGAAATTGCCAAATCTATATATATATATATACAAAATGACTAGAAACACATTTGAATGAGATTGCGTATGCAGAAGTCATAAAGCAAAAAATCTAATTAGTTATTAGCAATGCAATACTCAAAGCAGACTGGCAAACCAACTCAAATATGTGCTCTTCATTCAATTTGAATGACATTTACTAGCTGAACTTTTCAATCTAAAATGATTTGGCAAACATTCGCTCTTTTCGAACAAAGAGAATTTGACATTTCTCGAAATTCTCAATTTTTAGTTGAATGGCAACTGTCAGTCATGAGGTACATTCGTTATAGGATATAGGACCATTTGAGTAGCTGAAAAGTGAAAGGCGGTCAAATCGGAGGGAAAAAGCCTCGATATGCTGCTCTCTCCAAGTACAATTTCTTTGATAAGTTAAGATTATTTTTATACCAATTAACTTTATTAATTATTTTATTATTATTTCTTATATTTCACATTACGTATTATATATTAAATAGGATATATTATATTATAGGTTTTTGTGTAGGGTTGATACGAGCATTGATGGACCTATTGTAAATTATTTTGCCACGTCAATTCAGTTTATTCCAAGATCAATGGCTGACATTATGCTTGCTTAAAACTCTTCTTAGACCTCTTTACAGAAGAGTTTAAAGCAAACTCGATTGTATTTTGTAAGCTAATTAATCTACAAGGCAGATATACATATAAATGTTGGAGAGTATTTATAATATAATTAAAACATGCACTTGGTTCGATACGCTGCCAATAAGCTCCAATTACAATCGAAAATAAATAAATTAACTCTACCCTAAGATCGCCGACAGATTGTGCAGAGTATCAGGTTGCCCAACGGCGGATTTTGTGCGGATATACTTGAAATCCTCCGGCATCCATTATGCAAATCAACCACTTTAAATCGTGATATTAGAGCTAATATATACATAAGAACTATTTTTCAGTTATAGCACGTCGATATATATATATATATATATATATATATATATATAAATCCTGCTTGTCATTTGGAATTTGAAGCTCTCGTTTGTTTGAAGAGATTCAGAAGCATATTTTTAGTTCGTCTTAGCAGTCGATCGGTTTATTGGATAGCATAGAAATAAATTTTTTTTAAACACAATTTTAATAGTAGCATCGTTCAGTCCCAAGATTTTATCTGCTCTCAATATATATTTCGTTAAAACAAAAATTCTTTCAAAATGATTGGAGTGCTTGTCAATAAAATGTCTCTGGGCCTTGTCGCTGGCTTGGCCAGCGTTGCATTTGTCGGCTATTGCGTCTACTTCGACAGCAAGCGCCGCAGCCATCCCGAATTCAAGAAGAAGCTCTACGAGCGCCGTCGTCGCGATCGGAAGCCAGATGAGCACGAAGGCGCGCCCATCTTGACCGACCAGCGCTCCATGGAGCGCTACTTTGTGCAGGAAATGCACAAGGGCGAAATTCAGATCACCGAGGGCAACTTCGAGCGGGGCGCCGATCATCTGATGAATGCGATCGTTGTCTGCAACAATCCTGGCAAGCTGATCAGCATACTGCAGTCGACTCTACCGGTAGAGGTGTTCTCGCTGCTCGTTTACAAGTTGAACAATTACAATATGAACGCCCAGAGGCAGACGCAGACAAGTGTAAATGATAATTTGACTGGACTGGTTGCTGACGACGGAAGTTTGGAATAGCCCATCCAAATCGTCGACAATCTAAGATCCCAAATTCCTATTCGTTTACTCTTTCAACATTCAAGTTAATACGATTTCATCAACTATACATATGCACATGTATGTATATATAGTATCTATATATAGATATATAGTGCAAGTATGAAAGAGCCGATAAGTCATTCATTGTAATTTCGTCTGTGAAATGAAACGTTTACCTAGCTAACAACCACAAAACCCACTTGGAGTAATTGCTTACGACATTTGCATATCTCGAGCTGCCGAAATGTCTCGAGTGCAATTAGCGCAAATTATAAAGTGGGGCACAAGTATTGGCAGTGTATAGCACAGGTTATGTGGGTGTAAGTGCCCTTCTCTTGCAGAAAATATTTCAAGTCCAGATACTTATATAAAGGGATTAACCTTGAGTGCAGGTCCCAGAGGCAGATGGAATGGGCAGCTTTACAGCTAATGTAATGTAATGTAAGTAGAGTTGAAATCATACAAAGTTGAGAATTTTGTATTTCCACATACCAAGTTTCAGGTCAACTACATGCTACAGTCGCTAGTTTTCGGCTAATTCGTGAAAGGATGGGCAATATTGCATATCCCGCCTTAATTTGATGCCGATGGGGGTTGCTTACATTTTAACTGCTGTGGGGACAGCCAAGAATATATCCAAAATAACGTATAGGTAGACGTTACGACAGCATCTACAGGCGTTTCACAATAAGCAACTAGAGCATTCTTGCAACTAAATAATTAAAATTTGATCAACTTAATTTGAATCGATTCATCCGAAAGTTCCTATAGATGCTCTTCATGTTGAGCACCAATATTATATATAGTTGAAGATTTCTTCTACCTCCTCTATCATACACTACAGCAATATCTTAATATACATGGTATATGTATCCGTTTAGAATCGCACTTTGCTGGACCCAATGATAAATGACAAAGGACTTTAGCTCAACTCTTTTGCAAGGCATTTGGCATTTGCTTCAACGAAACGACGAAATGTCTTGAATCCGGTCAGACATTTCCTATTATTGGGCTGTTGTCCGTCACTTTAATTTGCTGAGAATAGCAGATTTTGCCAGGCTCTGTCCTGGCTAAGTGTTTCGCTTGAGTGTTTTCCTCTGTCCGAGGCAATTAACAGTTGATATTCTGACAGGCTTCGGGTGACGGAGTCAACAAGATATCTGCACCATTCATAGCTGGGCACATTATGGTCTGTGGTCTGTGCTTGATTTGCATTAGCTCGACTGCTCACATACAAAGTGGCTGACAGAACTCTTCCGGTGGCATGAATACACCCATATACATAGCAGCTGGACAGGCAAACAAACAGCACACTTGGGAGCGGCCAGTCAGCTGGTGTCTGGCTCAGGGTCGCTCTCACTCTTTCCCTACTGAGCTCAATTCATGTGCATAATTCGACCCCGCCGCACAGGACATTTGTCATTCGCAGCAAGCCCCACAGATACTATATCAGTGGGCAAGTCAACTGAGGGTATTAGATGGAACGCAGTGACCTTTGCCTTTCAGAGCAGCTATCTGCCCTAGTCCCTTCTCATCCGAGACACCTCGAGCTTGCTTTGCTTGCGTGGCAAACAGTGCTTATGCAAAGTTTTGGTCTCTGTTTGTCTTGGGTCGTGCATAACGGTTGCTTTGGCCATTATCGAACCATGGTCTGTATATTAACCCCAAGCACCAAGCTGGCATATCTCACGGCTCTTAGGCAGGGGCCTCAAGCTGTCGAAGGGTCGCTCATCTAAACAAAAAACAAGTGAATTTTATGTTTGGCTATCACCGACTGCAGAATGCACTGTCACGCTCCTGAAGCAGTTGCACTTCTTTGGACTGCTACTTAGCTCCAACCACGCCCTCATGAGACGCATCTATACACTCAAATACATTATTACACTTGTAGTTTTTTCAATTTAGTGGATTAGTAAAATGAACTATGATTTCAAACAATTTTTTATATTTGATTCATCAGCTCAAGAATTTTAGAAGATAGATATTTTTTGGTTTGACACGTCTCCTACAAGCGGAAATAAATAAGCTATATATATTTATATGGATGTTGTATATAAAAGCATATTCAAATTTGTACAAAATAAATTATATTCAGTTTCAGTCAGGGCCCCAGGAGAAGTCGAACGCAAAGTCCTTCATCGATCTGTTGAGGATCTTAGCAGTGAATAACGCGTTAAATTTAGAGGCTTTAGCCTTAAAGCTGTGGAGGACTCAGTTAACCGATTTGCATATACTAACTATGTATATTATATGTTATTATTCTCCTCTTGAGCTTGGGTGGCCATCGCGAATTTCACGGAACCAATATACTCCTTCACCTTGGGATTAAGCATAAAAAGAATAAATAATGTGGCATGCCCTTTGCTTGGATTTTAAAGTGGGATCCTTTGATTTGAGTTTCGGTTGAATTAAGTCCAGATTAGGCAACAGCTTTTCGCATATATACGCCACGCACATTACCAAAAGTTGTGTCAGGGACTGGCGGAGCCGAGCAAGCTGCAGCTGCTGAAGCAGACAACAGAATTAAAGTCAAAGTAATTAGATAATACGCCATTGTCCTGCCATTACGAGATAGCACTCGTCTGTCTGTCAGACTAATTTCCAAACTGAGCAACAGCCAACAACGCGAACTTCGCTGAGATGTGTACAAAAAGATTCGGAGTGATGAAAAATAAAAACTTTTTAGACTGCAGCGAACTGACTGCACAATGCTCGTTCTCGGTCGAGAAATAACAATGACAGTTACCCATTTACCGCACTTTGATCAGGACCTTTCTATCTGGTCCATCTGGCGGTCTACTTGAATATGCATTCAATTTTCAATTTAAAATCCGTAGAGGAATAGAACACCAATATACCTGTTCTCCTCGCTTACGCGCATAAGAAGGAAAAATGATCTTATTTAACGAAAGATAATTTGATTTCCCTGTTGTCCTTTGACATTAATCCAGCCTTGGCATTAACAACACGGACACACATCTACTACCGTACACATCATATATTAATTAGACTGCTCTGCTCTAATACTCCTCCCTTACCGGCAATCTAACTTTGTTACCGCTGATAAGGCCATTAGCAGACGCAAAGCTAGTACAAAAATGTGAAAGGCTAAGACAGGGAGGCCCACAGGCAATATTTATGCTCCCAATGAAATCACAGAGGTTTCACATCATCCCATATAATTTCAAACTAGCAACAACTTTTGGTTCTTTAAACATAAAAAGGGATATGATATTTACCCCGAATAACAGACATTCTGTACCTTATTAAGAAAGTTAACAAATATTTCGAACTAATAATAAATAAATATAAAGCTGCTTTAAAAAAGTCTTCAAGCCAAAGAAGATACAAAAAGATACAATAAAACAAATTTAGACCGCTGGGTCCCACAGCGAAACATATGCTTCTTCAATAAACAATGAAAATAGTGCAATACATGAATACGACGACCGCGAAATACCCTCTAATTATTTTAAAACAAAACTTTTTATTTATTATTTATATAATATATATAATTTATTATTAAGAAAAATGTTTCTTTAAATTATTAACGCAACTTCCTGTCCTTTTACAAAAAATAGCGTTTTTATTGTATAATATATTATTATTGAGCACTTCTGATTGGAATGCATAATATCAGAATGTATATAGTGCTTACCAGTCTTCAACTTTCGAAATTTCTCTTACTTTTTTACAGCTACGAGCTGCATCGCAAATATTTAAGCTTCCTAAATTTGCAAAGGCTTTAAACTTATATTAATGCCTTAAAAGGATCTTAACACCCCGTGTACACCGAGTGTATTAAAAACTGAAATAAACAATAACAATGGCGGCAGTACACGAATAGTTTTCTCTTTTGCAGTTACCCTTACCCATTTGTATACCTCGTAATAAACGTTGAGAGAAGTGGCTCGCCATGACAAAGGGCATTTCAAAATAGATTTAATATCAAGAGCCCGACATCTCATATATATATATATACTTCAATTTTAGTTTCTAGATTGAAGGGACTAAATTATCACTCAATTGCAATTTAATATGCACATACTTGATCTTATGGTATCCTGAAAGCGTATACTCCCCACCTCTGCCGCATTTTCAGCCGTCGATGTTACAAAAATAAACAAGCAAAAACAAAATTCCCAACACTTTTTACCCTGCGCAGACATTTATTCCCAACTGCGAACACAGCAATGTTCCTTTACGTGTATTTGTGTCTGCGTTTGGGTGTATGTGTGTATCTGTGTTTGGGCGTGTGTGTATATGAGATGCGCTGTATACTGGGCGAGAGGCGCTATTTCATATTTTTTCTGTTATTTGCGCGTTCCGCAATTTGTATCCTCAGCTGTTTTGAATTACATTTTTTATGTTTGCGCTCTGTAGCGAAAAGTCAGAGAAACAAAGGAAAACAACGGAAAACTTGTCATTTTCCGCTGACTTGTCTGCGGTGCGTACGCCAGCCGCTGGAAAACGCTTGGAAATGAACTGCAATAACCCAAATGAAATGGTCAACAAAGGCAATTGTGAAAGGTGAAAAGTGAAAAGAAGAAGAAGCTTGCGAAAACTACCATAGGCAAAGGATACGAGGTCTATAGACGAATATATATACATATAAGGAATGATTTATTCAATGTTTAACACAAGTCTGTAGTACAACATGATATTTATTTGGTAATTCTTTGAAATTTGTGAATAGAAATATATGGTATCTGATTTTTAGGAGTACTGCCGAGTAGATAGCTCCAGGCAATGTATTGAGGAAACTCTTTTAAAGTCTTTGTAAAGCAATTTATAAGTAAGCTGAAGTTATTTCATTTTCTTCTACGTAACATCGAAGAATTAAATTGTCAGCTGATGTTTATAAGGTAGGAGATTATTGCAAGCCGAGTTTTACGAGTTAAATTTCAAATGTTGCAAGCAGATGGGATATAAACCGTTACACTCAGCCGAAAGTTAAGCAACAACAACAACAATTATAATACCCACAACAATAAGGACAACAGCTGCAACAAGCGTGCTGTTCAGGAGAGTTTTGAGAAGGAAATGCACTTGACAAAGTCTTTCTACTTTAACTTTATGAGCGTAAATAAATAAATAAATAAATAAATAAATATATATATATATATATATATATATATATATATATATAACATTAATTTTTGTACTTAATATATTATAATAATATAGATATATTAGTTTTATTGAAATATACATATCTCCAAGAAGGTTAATGGAAAATGGATGAAAAAATGTGGTATATTAAAGAAAGCTAATATGAATGCAGATAAAAAATTATTCAAGCAATTATTGTGATACAATTTGCAATAATTTCTAAATTAAAAGAAGAACCAAGAACCAAGTTTTGTATGAATATAGCATAATTCTGTCACATAAAATCCAATTACTGTATTTATTTTAGCCGAAATATTCTCAATGCTGATGCATTTGCAGTGCACAACAGGGCATTGCGCAGTCAAGTATACCCTGTTGTTGACTCTTGTTTGCAAACATTTTCGCCAGCTTCTGCTGGCTGCGCACTTTCCACTTTTCCGCAGGAGTGAGCCAAGAGTCGAGGCGAGTTGAGAATTTGTTGGCGTGCTGGGAATGTCGTCAAAGGATTTGCGTCATAAAGCTCACACAGAACTTATATATTTTGTTTTTTTTTTTTTTTCTGTGCGTCAGCTGCTGAGATGCATTTTGCAATGGGTTGGATGGAGCCACTATGAAACGATTAGAGCTTGAGCGCGCTGATAGCCAAGGTAACGTGTACATAACTGCATTTCTTATTCAGCAGGCTGTCCACTTTTCCTTATATTTGTTTAGGTTAGGCCAAACACACAGCGGCCTCCATTGTGCATTCGTTTTCGATGCGTCTCGAATAACAGCGGCCGCACAACTGGGCCCAATGGTTGTGGCCCAGACCCTGCCTGGAGCCTAACGAGTGCTGGCGCAGTCAAGGTGGGGATTAATGGCACTTCAACTATTTCATGGCACGTTCCTGAGGTTGTTTTCCATTTTTCCATTTTCTATCTGCCTCCAACTCCGACAGTTTTCTGTCGCGCAGGATGTTCGTCTCCTTGTACTCTGTCAGCCAACTACTTGGGTCAAGAGTTGGAATGACGTTACGGCGGTCATCTCTGAATTCAATCGAACCAGAAGCAACTCAACAAAAGCGAAGAATTCCAAATGCTTTGCTCGTACTTTAAGTGCGTCAAGTAATTCCGTGCCAACAACATTTCGATTAGGGGCTAGCTTAAGTTTACGAATTGTTTGTGTATGAAATTCCATTCCAAACTCTGCAGAATATTTTGCAGAGGACCTTGAAACAACAATCTGAGCCCGAATTCCGATAGTAGATGTCAGTAGGAACTGACTGATTCGTACTAAATAGCTGGCATTTTTATTTAAGCCTAAACATTTCAAGAGAAAAACATAATACTCAATCGACTTTAGATGAATTTGCTATTTGTTCTTGTCTCGGTTCAGTTTATTATGAAATAAAACAAATAAGAATACTGAAAATCTTTGCAAATTTAATTCAGATTTAAATATTCAAATTTTATACTGAGTTTCAATTTTATGCAATTTCTCTTATAAAACATCATAAGTAACCTTCTCCCTATTTCTCATCCATCTTTGTGCGATTCTGCCGTTTCATAGAAACTCATAAATATCATGTAGATAAATTATTAAGTTGATGTTGTTTGGAAATCACAGTAAACATCTTTACAGCATTATTAAAAATCATTCAAGGATAAAAATCATAAAACGTAAAAAGAACAACGATTGGAGTGTCGAAGTACCATGAATTTAATATATATAAATATATTCCAATTTGAAGGGAGAACAAGGATACGACATTTTCAAGGACTTTGTGTCTAAGTCTATTATCCAAGTCTGTGCCAACATTTCCATACGTCTGCTGTATTTCCTTACACTTGATTGAATCTAACAAAAGCGAAATAATACGAAATGCATAAGGCGCACTCACACTCACACTCACACTCATCTTGAATTTGTTTTGTTGTTGTGGAAAACAACAAGGAAGAAATATTACAAGTGGGAGTTGTGTGTCCTATGAATAAATTTTGAATGTAAATATTTAAGAAGTCAAAACAAAGTCGTTTTTTTTTATTATAAACAAGCTAACAAACCTGACACACACATTACAACTCAGTCATTCATGAGTGGCACCCACAAAAATGTGCTACAAATATTTTCGTAAATTCTCAGTAGCAATTCTCATTCAGCATTTGATTATAGTCGTTGTGAAACCTAATTTAGCTTTTAGTAATGAAAGTAAATAACCTAAACAGGACTATACATTATATACCAGTTAGCCAAACGCCTACATGCTATTCAATTATTTATTCAATTTGCTTGAAGCAAATGTGAGACACTCAAATATCGAAATTCATTCATTCATTCATTAAATAAATAAATCATTGTTTTAGAACGATTAATAATACGAATAAACAGAGATTGCGCTATTACGATAAACACATCATTTTATTTGTTTACCTTTGTGAAATTATTTTGGAATATTTCATTTAATGTGTAATTAGTGAATCTACATGTGCATTTAATAATTATATATATATATATATATATATATATATATATATATATATATATATATATATATATATATATATATATATATATATATATATATATATATATATATATATATATATGTGTGTGTGTGTGTATGTATATAATTATTCGATGCGTTAAGCTAAATTTGTGGCTAGCAGCATTAGCTTTCTGTTCCCATTATCATGGAATATTATCACACAGCGCTATCTACTCTACCTTATTATCTGCGCATTTTCTGCGTTGCATAAAAGTATGCAGTAGAATGGTATATTTATTTAATATTTATTACAGAGCTGCATGAATGCTAAAAAATGTGTTGAGTTTAAACAAAAACTGTTTGAGTGAAAATCAGCCGAGCAAAAACGAATTGAAGGAGTGGGAGTGCGAGTTAATGAGTTGAGTTCATGAGTGCATAAGCTCTCATACAGACGCAAAAATGCTCTTGCATGTAGCACGGGACTGTAAGTGTGCGTGAATGCTCGTCATGAAAACATATTCTTAATGCGCATCAACGCATTCATACCCTTCACCTTCAACGCAAATATTTTGCATGAGTATGGCAAAGCCTTAAAGCGTTGAGCTTCTCTTTACTCACAAGAGAAGAAATGTAAGCTTCGAAAACATAGAGGGAGTGAGAATAGCCAAGAAAGAGATAGAGAGAGAGTGAGAGCAACGAAAAAATAACACATGTAAATACGATCATGTCCGTTTGAGCACTCGCAGCGCACTGATGTTGTCGTATTTTACTTTCACTGCTTGAGTCTTAAACGACCGAGCCGAGCAAATACGAAGTATTAGTACGAAGTAGTTTATGCATGCAAAAACTCGAGTGACTTTTCATTCCGTTTTAAGGCTTCATTTATTTCCGCTCGCCGTAAGCTATGACGCCCAAGGCGCACTCCACCTTAAAATTACTCAATATTCTGCATTCTTCTTCATTGTGATGTTGTGAGTGAGGTCAAGCAGTCCTCTAATATTTATCTGACTTTTTTTTAGGAAATTGCTCACAATTATATATTATGATATTTCGATTCCTTACAAATTTTATTTTTATTTTAAATTAATTTAAGGTCTTTTAGGTAAAATACTTACCTAAGTGCGCCTTAGTGCTGTTTATTCCATCCGCAACTCAAATAATTTAATGAATTCACTTTGACTGAACGTTAACCAATCGATATTTATTATTGTTAATCAAATATCGAAATAAACACACCGCCAGCCTCCTGCCAGGT
The DNA here is from genome assembly GCA_037075325.1 of Drosophila mayaguana. NCBI lineage: Eukaryota > Metazoa > Arthropoda > Insecta > Diptera > Drosophilidae > Drosophila > Drosophila mayaguana. The sequence continues at coordinate 12,865,900 of JBAMCG010000037.1, read as the reverse complement.
AACATATATATAACTGGTAGCACACATAAATATGTATATATAGCTGTGGTAGCTAAATAAATATTAAATGAAACAGTCAAAAACATAAGTTAAAACGCTGCAGTCGGATGCAACTGACTGCGAAATACTCATTCATGGGCAACACTGTACCAGCTCTAAAATATAGCAAAATACAGTTTTCCCCATTTAGATATATATACCATATCTCTTTGCACATACCGGCTTTTTATACATTTCTACTTCAACACTTTAAGTAATAGAATTTATGTGATTCCGGAAATAGCAGTTCCTTATGGCCGTGTCCTAGTGGGCTTATCATGAGAACCTAAAAACTTCAATAAAAATAAAAATAACAAAATAAATAACTCGAATATAAATCTATAATATTGAGCTTATATAATATATACATAAATCTATATGCAAAATTTGAACACTTTAGCTCAAAGACAATTACAATTACAATTTTACAAAGATATTTACAGTTACACTTTTCTTGAACAAGCTCAAGCTGTGCGACCTCTAAACAAATTTCAAGTCTCTAGCTCTGATTCCCTCTAAAAATGATAAGCGGACGGACTGATGGAAAGGCCGGCATAGCCTGAAGAATATATATACTTCCTCCTTCTGCCTGTTGCATACATTTTCAAAAAAACCTTTATTTATCCTGATTACCCATTCTCAACCGGTTCAGGAAAAAGGATATTTTAAAGGAAACAGAGCGGATGTATGTGTTATATTCAACGGTGGATTCAGTACAATCCAATATACTCGTTTATTTTTAGAGCGAGTAAAGCAATAGGAATGAGGGTAAAACAATTTCGGGTTTCGGCTTGTATTTGACTTTCTGTCACTTCATTTTTATGTTTCTCGCTGTCGGCTAAGAAATTTATGAGCCGCGTATAATGTTTATTTAATATTTATTGCACCGATTGCCACTGCGAAATGTCTGATTTTGTGTTTTAATGTGTGCAGCTCCAAGTGTGTACAGCTATATGGGAGCATGTATCTGTGAAATTAAGTTTGATTATTCAGTTAATATTATTTTTATGTCCGGCCGGGGATTGGGCTACAAAACTGAATTTTTATTTTCAGCTTACATATTTTTATTGCCCACAGTTGGCCATAAAGTGGAGAGCACATTAATTGAAAGGACTCGGCTCGAATGAGCTCGGTTGTTCGTCCCATAGATGTGGGACGCCAATGCAGTTTCGCGGCCATCATTGCACTGGACTTTACCGCGAGTTTATAGGCTTAGTTAATGGCCCGAGCTAAGGTACTGATTTGTCTGATTTCGAGTTGAAGTTGAAGAGAAACGATGAGATCTGCAAACTACAGCATCACATATTAACTCCCATTTGGCAACCGACCAAACTATTCATTTGAGCCTAACTACCTTAGTTTGCCAACAATAGAATAGAATTGTATTCATGTCATGTCAAAAGTAATGAGTATATTGGTTTTCTGCAATGCTCGTCTTGCGGTTTGACTTTCCGTCCGTATGAACGAAGAGATCTTACACAGAAAATCTCATGTCTCAGTTCAAACCGTATTCGAATTAGTCTTACACGGTCAACCTGGCTAATTTATGTTAAGTTGTATTTTGATTTTAGTTATATTCTAAATAACAACTCCAATTGTTATTAAATTAAAGGGCAGTTAGCCTATAATTTGATATAACTGTAAAAACAACTCATTTCATTTTTTATCGATAAAATCGAAAGTCGACTTTGTCTTTTTGCACAAACTTTAAACCAGAACCAATTTCGAGTACTAGATACTACTACACACATTCGAATGTCATTATCACATTGAGTTAGTGTTAATAGCAAAAATCACTCAGTTATTCAAAAGATAAGTAGAGAGCAGTCTCGACTAGTTTTCTTACTTGTTGCATTTACATTTTTGTTGCAATTGGGGCTCACCTTTTGTTCAGGCATGAACATACAAATATACGAAGATCGTATACATGCCTCATACACACTCAACGGCTAGCAGGTAGTGCGATAAGAATAGATAAAAAAGTAGATAACATGTGTGACGTATGTGTGGGCTCTTCACATTCTGACCCTTGCAACCCCAACGATAAGATGTAAGAGACGAGCGCTGAGCCTCACAAACTCCGCGATAGAATAAGAAAATAAATAGAGCAACGCGGAGCCTTACACGCTCAGCGATAGACACACTAGATTTAAGGGATGAAAATATGCATGAGCCTGGGTATAAATACCCGGGCTCAGAAGAATAAAGATCAATACGAAACTAAACACCATCATAGTCAAGTGTATTCGTTCACCTTTAATTTCAGGTGATGTCTATTGGACCAATGATCACCCCTAAATCGTCAATAATGTATAGTTTAAATTTCTCATTCATTTTTTACGTCCCTGCTTCATGAGCTGGACAAACCCCATGGTCCCTGCAATGACGTATCATTTTGTTAAGGTACATTCTAAAATTGAATGGTCTTATTTAATGAATAAGAGTTTTCCATTGCTCATCGATGTGTTCAGAATTTGTCCTAATAGGCCAGTTCAAAACAAGTAAGGAAGCTCTAATCGCGACTGCTCGACTAGGAGATACCCTGATCCCTACAAGGAGCTGATATTTAGGCACGCATACGCATGCGCTCTGCTAACTTCGCAGTAAGCAGCGACTGCGCTTGGGCTGCGCTGCAGTGTGGGCAATACTATGAGAATTTTGTTGCTGAATAATTTCTCTTGTAGTCGGACTATCTTCATGAAACTTTCAGAACGTGATCATAATGTGCAAATGTGTATACATTCCAAGGCACAAGTCTCTAGTGCTTAAAATACGTGCAAATTGGAGGCGAAGGGGGCATGGTATCCAAAATATGTAAATGAAAAAATTTGCGTATTGGTCAGACGTATGTACACACCAAATCTGAAGTCTCTAGGTCGTAAATTATCAAAATTACGCTGAATAAACAAAATGAACTTATCGATTATTCTCGATAAAAAATAAATCGGATGAGTTATCGAAAAAAAAAGATAAACTTGTACTGCGTATGGTATACACGAGTATGCATAAAAAATTTTAAGACTCTAGCTCTTATATCTTCTGAGATCTAGGCGACGCACAGACGGACAGGGCTATATCGACTCAGCTCATCGTCCTGATCAAGAATATATATACTTTATGGGGTCTGCGATGCTTCCTTCTGCTTCCTTCCCTGCTTTCCCATTTTTAATGGGAGAGCAGTCTTACAGTCTCAAACTGGATGAATTCAAAACCTATTTGACTTAGTCTGAAAATCCGCAATAAATAATTCGACCACTCAACTTATTTTTGCATCAGTTGAATATATTATATTATATTTCAATAACCACCAGGTGGTGGTTGTCTATCTAAGGTGCCTGGGCCAAGTGCAACAGCATAGCAGCTTGATGCCAAGACAGCTAGCACAGCAGTGAGAAGTAGCTGTGAGTAAAAGACACCAAAATAAGATTATTATTTGTCAGAGAGTAGACAAGTTTGTATCCTTACCAGTTTCATGTTGATTGTAGCTTCCTTTAAAAACGAAGATATCATTCGGGCTTGGGCCTTCCATTTTATACCCTTTCTGAAAGCATGACTGCAACGAATCGAATAACTACGCGTATACGTAATTTATTGATTTCACAATATAAATTTGGTGTACAGCCGGTCTGGCACTACCGAAACGAATTAAATTAGTTGTTTGCACTGGAACTAAATCATATGGAATATTCATATTTACTGTGCGTCCAGAAAATAATAACAACATTCGTATGAGTCAGAAGTCTCTTTTGTTAATTTTTTTATAAGAGCTTCCCCTGCTCTGGCGTATCGAAATTCTAAATTTTATTTGGAGTATACCTTAAACAGATCTATAATATATTTCCAGCACATTTCTTAAATTTATGCTAAGTTGTATTTTGATTTTCGTTACATTTGAAATCCTTAAAATTGAAAGTCAGGTTTAAATATTGCAACTATGTGAATTTGAATGAGTTTCAATTTTTTCTAAATTGGCAAACATTCAATAGAACATGTATGTATCATATGCTCAATATTTCATTAAAATCCGTTATGTTGCTCATAAGTTAGCAATGAGTTTGGTCAATTGCCAGAAGTACGTGGTAAGCTGCGCTGAGCCGAGTGTACGTTGAACTGTCGCAAGACACAAAAGTTAGCCTATAATTTGTTATAACTATAAAAAATACTCATTTCATTTTTTATCGATAAAATCGAAAATCGACTTTGTCTTTTTGTACAAACTTTAAACCAGAACAAATTCCGAGTACTAGATACTACTACACACATTTGAATGTCATTATCACATTGAGTTAGTTTTAATAGAAAAGATCACTCAGTTATTCAGAAAATAAGTAGAGAAGAAATCTCGACTAGTTTTCTTATTTGTTGCATTTACATTTTTGTTGCAATTGAGGCTCACCTTTAATTTCAGGTGATATCTGTTGGACCAATGGTCACCCCAAAATCGTCAATCGTCCCTGCTTCATGAGCTGGACAAACCTAATGGTCACTGCAATGACATATCATATTGTTAAGGTACATTCTAAAATCGTCTTATTCAGTCGTGTTATTTAGTGAATAAGAGTTCTCTATTGCTCGTCCATGTATTCAGGATTTGTCCGGATCGGACAGTTCTTAAAAGAGCAGTCTTACGGGCTCATACTGGATAAATTCAAAACAAATATGTAGACTCGTGTGAATAGCCGCAATAAATAATTCGACCACTCAACTTATTTGAATATACATTATATTTCGAAAACGAGACATAGTTTAATTTGGTGGTGGTGTTAGGTTTCTATCTGTTGGGACTGGGCCAACTGCAATATAACCATAGCAGCTTGATGCCAAGACAGCTAGCACAGCAGTGAGAAGTAGCTGTGAGTAAAAGACACGAAAATAAGATTATTATTTGTCAGAGAGTAGACAAGTTTGTATCCTTACCAGTTTCATGTTGATTGTAGCTTCCTTTTAAAACGAAGATATCATTCGTGTTTGGCTTCCATTTTATACCCTTTCTGAAAGCATGACTGCAACGAATCGAATAACTACGCGTATACGTAATTTATTGATTTCACAATATAAATTTGGTGTACAGCCGGTCTGGCACGGGCGAAACGAATTAAATTAGTTGTTTGCACTGGAACTAAATCATATGGAACATTCACCTTTACTGTGCGTCCAGAAAATAATAACAACATTCGTATGAGTCAGAAGTCTCTTTTGTTAATTTGAATAGGATCTTCCCCTTTCATCTTTCCTATACGTATGTCTGAATACATGCATACATGCAAGCATTTGCTATGCTACTACTACAATGAATATGTTTTGGATTCGCAACTAAATGCTCAAGCTGTGAGACGACTCTGTTTGCAGGGCGGTGCTCATATTTTAAGATTTGTTGCATTTTTATTGAAAATGGGAAACCAAGCTATAATGGCTTCCATGAATGCATTCCATGAATGCAAGCCGTTTCGCCGCTATATCTAGAGTTGGAACAAGAGATTTGAAATCTCGGGATTGTCTTCGGATTAAAGAGCTTCAATATTTTTCCGTAGCACCCACTAAGGGCGTGGCAAATCGTAAAATGTACTTTTTGGTATCTCAGAAACAAGCAGTGATAATTGAATTGATAGAAACTTGAAGTTTTGAGTATAAACTCGGATTCATACACAAATTCTTGACTTGAAATTCGATTGATTTGCCAAAATAAATAAGATATTTCCCCTATTGCGGACTATCATCTGAATTTTCTTTAGCTTTAGAAATATTTAAAGAATTTCTCTTAATCTTGTAGCACTGTTAATATCTGACTCTCAATAATAACAGTTTCCTGCAAAGAATTTTTTTATTCATTTTTCAGCGATGAATATTTTTATTCAATTTAATTTAGATTTAAATTTCTAAAAAAACTATGTTCAGCAGGAAATTTCTCATTGGACGATATATAATATGTAGTATATTTTTATACATTTCAGAGACATTTTGAGTCCTTGGCTTTGACCTTGTGCACTCTCCGCTGACTGTTGCTAAAAATGAATGAGAAATAAAATCAAGTGCACAGAACTGAAACTCAAATGCCATATACAACGTAGCATTCAATACTGTCGAGTGGCTCTCAAATTTTCGGCATGCGATGCGAATATTTGCGTAGCGATTCGCACAATGTGCCCATGCTCTAGCCAACGCATTGCCTGAAAGATAGTTTCAGAGCGCAAATATTCAAAGCCCAGCGGAGTCGGTAGAGCATTTATTTAAATCAAGCGAACCTGCGGGCAAACAGTTAAGTAACCACAAACTGGTCGCACACACTGTTTCAAACGGCGTTGGCCAACAAATTTTCACTTTGTGCCGTTGTTAATCACGAAACTTTGCTAAACAGCTTGCTGTGTAGAGAGAGGGGGGGAGGAAGAGAGAGCTGCTATGGTATACGAACACATTTGAAACGATTTGGGAATTTAGTAAACCAAACATTGTCAAATGCTATCACAAAACGAGTAGGAGTGGTCTAGTCGGCACTGCCTGACTAGGTGTTACCCTGCCCCAATCACTGCCATTCTTATGTACTTTATACCTCAGGAAACAACCCATTCAAAATCACCCACAATACAAGTCAGTTTGCTGGAGCATTTAAGGAGTAGTTTGAGAACTTGATTTATGAATAACTTTTCATATGTGATGAAAAGCTACGTCAGTTCATTTTGATGCGAATGAAATGTAGAATGAATGAATGTAGACTATTCTATTTGCTGCTCAATATATTCGCAGCACCAAACAATTCTTTACTTAATGAAGTGAGCTCATTAAATTTAAGCAATGCTGCTTCTGCTCATTTATATGTTTAGGGCATTCCAACAGACGCCCTTTAAGCATGCATTTTTGGGGAAGGAAATGGAGGAAAAAGGCAGATAAATCCGAAAGCTCAAACTCGTTTTGCATATAATATACAGGAATATAAGTTGAAATTACATTTAATTTTTATCGATCGATTCAATTCGCCACACAAAAATATGGACTTAGAATTAGCGTAATTTTTATGTTTACTCAGTGTCCTTAAACACTTTGTTGATATTCCCATGTATGAGGTGGCCCATCCATTAACAATGCTCTTCAGCTGCCAGCCTCATCTGCGTCACGTTAACTTTGCGCCAGCGAGTTGGGGATGGCAATTAGGCCAAAGTATGACGACGACGGTTAAGACGGCAGCCAAGACAGCTTTTAAGGTGTTTATGTCTAGGCCAGAGCCAGTCAACGAGCCTTCATATTAGAGTCAGCTGCGTCCCTCAACTCAAGTGCAGATAGTTGTCAGACTATATGCAAATTGATGTCAGAAACGTGCCACTCAGTCACCTATGTAGCTGAGTGCGTAAATTAACCGAGAGATTTAGTCACGTTTCATGGAGTTATATTTCAGGCACAAGAACAAGAACAAGAACAAGAACAAGAAGCAACTCCGCTGAATAGAATATTGTGCATTTCAGCACTTGATTTTGAGCTTTATTATTCTGTAAAGAAACTTTAGTTGAACAGTGACAACTGTGAATGTAATTTTACTTAATTTGACAAATCTATATTGTATATAGTTTAGTTATGATTCCAGAGTTACATGCATAGCTTTGTGTATATAAACACATGATATTAATATTAATAATATTTGTTTAAGATTTTAACTCAATTTGCTATTGAAGTCTATGACGACGCTTGACTTGGTCATTTGAAAATTTTCGAAAGTTCAATTTCAAATCAGTTGATTCGATGATTAAATATTTTTGGTTATCGGCACGCGAATATGGAGGGCAGGCTTATCTTCATTAAACAATTCTTAGAAACTGACCTGTCACAAAATATTAAATTTGCAATTGGAGGCATGTTAATCAATTTAACAATGTTATTCAAATCATCATTAGAGATTCAATTATATAATTGCAGTTATTACTCAGAAACCTTAAGCCGCACTCAACTGTATCTGTATCAGTTTAGCAGTCTCAGTGGCATTTAACTGAAACTCATTTAAATTATTATTATTTTCAATTTGTCTATCACTTTACGAGGCCGACATCTTGCTTTGAGTGTCCCGTCGTATTGGCCACGCCTGTCGCTCAATATCAATTTTAATAAATGCGCAGAGTTTACAACTTTACCCCGAACGCCCGCACAGCCCGACAGTCTACACAAAAGCAGCCCAACGACAGCGCTGAAAATTATTAAAAAAGAGTGCATACATACTCAAGTTTCGGCTTGAGTGTGCGTGTGAAGAAGCCACACAGCTGTGCCTGTATTGACCCAGTTGAGTGCACGGAAAGAACATCAAATCGCTTGTAAGTCGGCTTCATTTAATTTGCACTGCCTGCCTGGCTGCTCGCACGCCTGTTAACATATTCGTCGATTTATACTTTTATGACATCCTTCAGCAGAAATTAAGCATTTCAAATGCTGTACAATGAAACTGGAGACTTTTCACGTCGGCATTAGCGCCGCCAGTTGACTTTGACGACAAAAGGGCAAAGGTTTTCTTTGGCACGCAATTTGTGTTCCATTTTTTCGGTAATTTAAATGCTCGAGCCAGCACAGTCGTAAACTTTGTTTGAGAAATTGCTAGCCTGGCAGCCGAAGTTCCAGCATAATCAAAGAGAATCATGTATCGCATCCAAGAGGAGTAAACGCCTTAGGCGAACTCGACTGTCGTATACCCGGCATGGCTATGAGTGGCTATGCTTCAATGTAAGACTGTAAAGTGAGAGATAACATTCAAAATAATGGACATCATGATGGAAGGAATAATCTCACTTGAAGTAGATGCTCTCATATCTGAACTCCTGTATATTGAAATAAACTCATTAGGGATAAGTAAAAGCAAATGATTGCTGTGAGCAGGACTTTGCATGTGAATTAAATAAACCGTTTACGAATATGAGAATCTCAAGAACTTTCGCTAGACAAAAAACTCATTTTTGTGGCTACAGCTATTTCACAATCTAAATACAAACCGGAGTGCAAGTCTGAGTGGCAAAACCTCAACTATATACCCTGTACTTGCCAGGGTTGCGTATAATCATGCGTAATTGCAGCCAGGCACGTTTACACGGTTCGCCTGCCTGCCCAACCGACGGCACGTCTGATGGAACTCATGCCTTTATCCCTTGCCACATAAGCGGCTTAATTGCGCTTCTTTTCTCGTAAAAAGCACGATATGAATCAGAATCGAGTGTCTTTCATCAAATAAAGGGGAGCCGAAGAAAATATTCACATCCCCTGGAGCGGATATTTGCCATGTGATGAAAATTGTGCTGCAGAGCACAAATTGTAAATTGGTCTGCTGTCAACCTCTGAGAAGCAGTATTAATTGCAATCCAGGCATCCATATGATACAGTTAAAGAGCAAGTGCGTCTGCTGGGTATGGAATGATGATATAAATATATATTTGGAAATAAATAAATACGAACAATATAGAATGATATAATATATAAATACAAACTAATATTCTATCTTGAAAGCTAAGCATTTAAAATCAAACTTATCTATTATTATAAAAAAAAACACAACTTAGTTAATTTCGTAATCAACATTTACACATACATTTTTCAAGCAGGGTATCGCATTACAGAAGAGGACTTGATCAAGGAACGAATAACCGTACTTGGTACAGAACGTGCCAAGATTTTTGGGTAGAGATAAGAATTCGTCACGCATTTGGAATGATGTACCCGTATGAAAGCACAAATTGATTATAAAACAAGGTGGAAAATTATACTGAAATGAAAAGCGAGTATACGACATGTGTGAGAAAATATTAAAATATGCTTCTGGTGAGAGCATTTGTGGGAAAGCTTGTTATGCCCTTTATGTGTGCTAAATAGCCGAAATATTTCAATTAAATTTTCATTTATTTAACGCTTACATCAGTTAAGCTTAAAGCGGAAGCTCTGCTATTCACACTTAAGCGGTGCATTTAATATATGTAGGATGCTTGAGTTGAATTTCTCGACTTTCACATTTTATTAGTGCACAGTAGAGAAAGGAGAGCGGAAATTCCTCCCACTGCCAAAGTGTAACGAGCCGTAAAAACAGTCAAGAACAAGAAAAACGAAGCATGAAGGTATTAAATTGCCTGAAACTTTGTTGATTTTCTAATTTTGATGCAGCGTCATCACGTCTACTCAGCGTCCCAGGTGATTAAAGATATTGATTTGAAGGCAACTTGGTGTGTAGAAGAAGCACAAAAAGGAATTTTCTATTATGAATTCTTAGAATTTGATAGCCTCTCGAAGCTCTGGACTTTAATTGGGTGATTAACTATGTTATTATAGGCTCTTAGAAAATCGATAAATGATTAATTTGCTTTTTTAACTTAATAATCAAGAGTTAATAAAACTCTAGTCGGAAGGGTCGACTAGCAGATACCCTTTGCCAACCTGACTTTTTACACAGATATTATACTATAATATACAATGTATGAACTTTAAATAATTTTCCCGTATGCGTCGATCTTGTCTAACTGCAATGAAGGAGGATTTTCATGATGTAGTGCAGGATCAACACATTCAATTGAGTTATTCATAATTCAATTCTGACGGTCAAGTCAACTATACTTTCTGGGATCGACGTACAGACAGATAGACGGACAGCACCACACTAATCTAAGTGTTGATTCTGATAAGAAAAGAATCATATTAACATATTAAATTTATTAATTTTACATTTTCGCGAAGGCAATATACCCCGAAATCGCATTTTGCATGTGGCTACACCAAAATAAAAGTCAAACCTTAAGTTTCATACTAAGCTGGGCTTAAAAACACAAAGCTAAGGACTATGGCCCTCTGCTATTTTTGGAAACTGGCTCGCTTCACTACAACAGGGATAATGTTGCCAAACGAAAAGCATTCAATTCTAATTAGCCAAAGTAAAGCAGTCACAATGTCAAATGCTCTTACATTAAACTTAAGTCAAAAGCTCTAATCAAGACTGCTCGACTCCGAGATTCCCTGAACCTTTCGAGGGACTGATATTTCATTAAGCTCTTCGCTTCTTTGCACGCACACATTCGCGCGTACTCACGCATGCATACGCACGCATGAAGCTGCAATCAGTGTTGCCAATTTAGCCTATTACAGGCTAGATCTAGCCTTTTTCAAAACGGCATAGCTTATTGATTTTAAATCCATTGAAAGTGAATATGGAATGGAATAACCACAAATTGAGGCACAAGTTCAAGTCCTTAAGAGAACCAACTAATAATTATAAATATTAATGTACTTGTGCTATTTAGCATATAAACTTTTAGCCTTACCAAGTATTTATATTCTCTGTTTGTCTATACATATGTTCGTATGTCTGTCTGTATATCTGTCTCTGTTTCTCTATCTCACTCCCTGTCTATCTCACAGTCCGCCTCTCCATTTGACTCCCTGTCTGTCTGTCTAAAGAGAGCAATGGACGAAGAAGAGCTGCAGGAGATCATTTGAGCTGTCTATATGTATGCAGCAGTATTCATTTGCTATTTATGTATAAGTAAAACGAAGCTAGAGTGCTCGAAGCAGCAGAGAGTGCTCCCATTGGTCCCTTGAAGCTCGACTGCAACGATCTCTACCTGGCGCCAGGCTAAACATTTGAGTACGACTCAGACTTGAGTGAATCTCGCCCTATATAAAGGGCAGCAGCTGCAGCATTTCTTCAGTCGTCCAGGCCTGGTGGGCCGTGCAGTGCAGTGAAGTGAAGTGAAATGTGTGATCGTCCAGCTAAGCATTAAGGACGTAAAGGACACACATAGAGGAGACACGTAAAGGAGTACCCGTAAAGGAAATACGTAGAAGAAATACGTAGAAGAAATAAGGAGATGAAATACGTAGAGGAAATACGTAGAAGAAATACGTAGAAGAAATACGTAGAAGAAATACGTAAAGGAAATACGTAAAGGAAATACGTAAAGGAAATACATACAGAAAATACATAGAGATAATACGTTGAGGAATTGCGTAGAAGAATTGTGTAGAGGAATTGCATACAGGAAATACGTAGCGGAAATATGTAGAGGAAATATGTAGAGGAAATATGTAAATGAAATACATAGAGGAATTACATTGAGGGTGGATGGATTTAGGAGTTGTTAGTGGATTGTATCAAAAATCGAAACTATAAAATACACCCGAATGTATATTGAAAACTCTGTCTCTAAAGAGATAGGAGATATAATATAATACATTTTCGATAAAGTTTTTAATCGATAGCGGGTATAATTATCGGCTTTGGAAACAAACTCGATCTGCGCGTGCTATATACGGACTTACAACGAAATTTCCATTTTCTAGCTTGTATAGCTTCTGGGGCTTTATGGGGTCTGCCACGCCTTCTTCTGCATTTTATATACTTTTAATAAAACCATTATACCCTGATGTCCCATTTTCAATGGGTTCAGGCTATAAACATATAAAATCAAATCAGCTTATCCTAATCTAGTCTCTCCCGGACTACCTAATTTACGCCGTCAATAGGCGTAGCTGTAGGCATCAGAATTTATGTTAACGCTATAAAAGTTTCGACATCTATATTTCAGCAGTTGCTTTCAATAAAGTCCAACTGTTGACCCTTGACACGCTAACAATATAATACATTTTTTTTTAAATTTTCTTTTGTTAATATCCCATACTTAAATATACAAATGCCTTTAACAATAGGCAAAGTGGCAAAATCTCGATTTTCAGTTATCTAACTTATACAGAGTTGATTATAATTTGGAATCATGCGGTCAGAGCTACGGAGCGAGTAATTAAAATTAGTAAATAAGGAATTACAAATAATTAATATTATTATTATAATATTAGGGAATAACTATAGATACGTAGAGACAGACCTCATCATATTATCTTTCAATTTAAACTAACCAAATTCGAATTACAATTTATTTTATCTATGTTATGTGCAAATATCTATTTATATTTATTTTAAATAATAAATTTTTCTTTTTTTTTTTTGCTACGCAATTCTGTATCAATATAATTTCCACTGTACTTGAATCATAGCTTCCAAATGCTTAAAGCTGAACAGTTTATTTGGTTATAGGCGAACCATTGATGCGCTCAACAGATAGACTTGGTTAGCGCAAAAGTCCAATAACACTTTGAAGGAATTGGCAGATCTATATCGCTGATGCGCATAAATTGAAGAAACCGTCAAATGGACAACCAAGCGGACCAAAGTACTGTCCCATCAACTGAAAACGCTTAACATTTACTGCCACGGAGGTAATGGGCTGCACAGCATAAACGAAAGATAAATGGCCCTGAAGCCGTACTTGTGCACTGCGGAAGATTGGCTTAACTTGGCCAAACGGATGAAGTTGCCTAAGTTGGCCAAGTTTAGCAGCAAGCCAATGGCTGTTGGCCAGCAACAGCGCAGGGCAGTCAAGGCTCGTGTAACGATTGTTCATTAAAACTTCAGTTTATTCGCATGCTTGGGCAGTCTGTGAAAGGTAAAGTACTTTAGTATTATATAAAAAATTAGAAACAACTAGCCAGTAAAATGTAAAAAATACACTATAGATAAATTTGATACTAATTTAAATATTATGATAGGAATACCCTAAATTAACTTTCCTTGGATTGCAAGGTAAACAAATTCAATGGCTGCTGAGAATAATTGACTGAATGATATCAATTATAATATACAACTTTATAAATTATTATATTAATTAACGATATCAAATACCATTAAACGTATATACTCTTCCTAGCTTGAGTTAATTTTTTTCGTATTTCAATTAACTTCCCTTCTACAAGACTACATTATCTTTTTATTTGCATTATCTTTTTATTTGTCACCGACTTACGTCCAACGCAGTGACTAAATATAAATCATTTACATGTTTAGACTCGCTTTGATGTATTTTTAGATTCCATTAGCGAATATTCAAACCTGAGGAGCTGTCTAGGCATTTAAGCCAAGCTACGTAAGATTTGCTTATTGAAATGAAAGCTGAGAAGTAATTTAAAATACTCTTAATGGGGGAATTATGATAATATGCAACATTTAGGCTAAGCCAATTAAGGCTTCTGCCCTAATTTATATATTTCTATAGCACCTGAAATTCTCAATAAAATTTAATGTTCATGGAAAGATATTGCATTTTGAAATGATTCCCTTGCCGAGAGAAATACGTAAATAAATGCAATATCATTCTTGCGAATTATTACTGAATTCTTCCTTTACAAATTTGCATAAATGGAGCACGAAAAAACAATTTGCATATTTTTGTGAAAGAAAAAATATCTCGAATATTTATGCAATTGTATATATTTTGTAGTACACTAGAATTGGCTGATACTGCTGCTGCTTCGTGGAAGTATGATTTAATTAGCAAAAAGTTAAAAGAGTGAAGCCCGTCCAATCTACGCAATGGTGCTACGTGTCGAGCGTAATTTCCTAATTGAGATTCTATAGATACTCTCAGCATTTGCACAGTTAGTTAAACAAGAGAAGGTGGGGTGAAAGGCGGGCAGAATAGAAGGCATCTAGGCAATTCCTCTTTACTTAATGCTACACGTCGATTTAACAGCTAACCAGGCCCAGCCACGTATTCAGCATTGCCGCTTATATGGCCTACACGTCCCAATCGCAAATAGAATAGAAAATGCTTCCCATCTCGTGTGACAACAAGTCCTTTCTGTGGCATGTTCCCAATTGACATCCCGTCAAAATCTCATTGGCTAAAGCAAAGCCAAATATTTCAGGCAGGTGCCAAGGCAAATGTCAATCGAAGCCTCGAACATCAAAAGCATCTAGATGACAGATGCTAAAAAAAAAAAAAAATGTGTGCTAAATACCAAACGGCGACAAAAAAGTGACATGGAAGCCAACTGAATTCGGTAAATTTATATAAATATAAATATAAATATAAATATAAATATAAATATAAATATAAATATAAATATAAATATAAATATAAATATAAATATAAATATAAATATAAATATAAATATAAATATAAATATAAATATAAATATAAATATAAATATAAATATAAATATAAATATAAATATAAATATAAATATAAATATAAATATAAATATAAATATAAATATAAATATAAATATAAATATAAATATAAATATAAATATAAATATAAATATAAATATAAATATAAATATAAATATAAATATAAATATAAATATAAATATAAATATAAATATAAATATAAATATAAATATAAATATAAATATAAATATAAATATAAATATAAATATAAATATAAATATAAATATAAATATAAATATATGACCAACTGAATTCTGTAAAGTAACAGATAATAAACTAAAGAAATCACATAAATTAAAATACTTATATACAAATCAATAATTCATATTTGGGCCTGACCAAATTCATTTTTCTCATTTGTAAAGCATTTTCAACTCGCATTGCAGCACTTCCAGCTCAACTGACGGACATCAGTGCGTATACGTCATACGTAAATCATACGATTGGCATGATAAATTGCACTCGCCGAAGAACGATTGCATACGAGTGTTGAAGGCTCCTGTTGAGGGCATTTCAATTTCGACAGAATGTATGCAATATATACATTTTTATAAAGTATATAATGTGAAAAGCCAAAGCTAACCTCTGTATAAGAATTAATTTTGTAGCATACAAATGTTCAAGAATAAAACTCAATAAAATACAAATATAAATCAAATTATGTATTGTTAATCAAAACCGTCATTTTAACTTATAGAATCTCCAATTTATTTTATTAATTTAATTAATATATTGTTGATAAAAATCAGTCTAGTCTAGTCTAAAATTATAAATTCGATATAATTAGAGCTTATTCAATATAGGATTATTTAGCTAGCTCAATTACTACTTTAGCTATGCCGAATTAATCAATTTTTCACTACTATAAAACAATCCCTATATCGACAAGTGTATAAAATCTTCGGAGTGTAGTTACCCCTAGCTTTTCTTCCAATTGTCTTCCCAGCAATTCTCATGCTTTCGTTTGGTGACCCACATGTGTGAACATTGCCGACGGCTAATGGACTCAGGCGAAGGGAAGGAAGACTTCAACAACGACGAGGCTATAAATGGCAGTTGAGTGTTTATGGAGCCTAGTGGCTCGTTTTACCTAGCAATAGTGTTGACCGAATATAATTAATTTTAACAGAAATTTGAGCAAGCTCAAAGTTGAAGTGAATTGTGACATGCTCACCTCAAGTGAGCCAATCACATGACCAACAAGTCGTAAATAAATAATGCGATGGGAGACCGGTCTTAAAAACAAATTGAGTGGAAAAGGGAGTCGAAAGACCACAGTCAACAGTCGACAGTCGACAGAAAGTGTCTATGCCCGTGCGTACATATCGGTCCAGCTTGTTTATTCACTTGATTTGTGTAATATTTGACGGCTGCCCCTGGCAGTGGGCAAGCACGTCCTGCGAGCTGTGCTCTGCGACAGTTGAGCTAACCAACAGCACGTGCTCATTAGCAGGTGTTTCCCTTACCTGAATATGTGTATTTGCACTTCGCAAATTTGTTTCCAAGCCACACAATTTCGATTCTGTCATGGAAGCTCTATTGTTGTATCGCTCTCTTTGTCTTGAATTATTTTTGACCGATCCCATTAAATATTCATTTGTATGTGTAAAGGCCATTGAAAATGGCCACGCAATGATTCAAATTATAATTGAAATTCGCAAAATCATTTGTATTTGTCAACTTAAATTGATTCGTTTTATGAAAGAATGACCTTCTTATATGCCATACTAAACAAATGGAATATCTAAATTCCAATATAAATATAAAAAGAAAATATACATATATATACTACCACTTATACCATTTATCATGAATATATATGTATAATGAATATAATAATAAATAAATCAACAAGTTTGATGTAAGAGATATTATATATATATATATATATATATATATATATATATATATATATATATATATATATATATATACAAGTATGCACACATATGCATGTATAATGTATTTCAAGTCTTATAATAGAGATATTCGCATCTCATATGTATATAGATGTCGATAATGAGTCAAGCAGTCTCGACTAGGACTTTCTTATTAATTGCATTTACATATTTGTTGCAAATGGGGCTCGGGGAATCACCTTCTCGGGCACCTCGGACTAGAGCTTTCCTAATTTGTTTTGTTATTACTAAATTTTCCTTTCATTCACTAAGCCGTCAATAATGTATATTTAAATTTCTCATTCATTATTTACGTCCCTGCTTCATGACCTGAACAAACCCCATGGTCACGTCTTATTCAGTCGTCGTATTTAGTGAATAAGAGTTCTCTATTGCTCGTCCATGTATTCAGGATTTGTCCAGATCGGACAGTTCTTAAAAGAGCAGTCTTACGGGCTCACACTGGATAAATTCAAAACAAATTTGTAGACTCCTGTGAATAGCCGCAATAAATAATTCGACCACTCAACTTATTTTTGCATCAGTTGAATATATTATATTATATTTCAATAACCACCAGGTGGTGGTTGTCTATCTAAGGTGCCTGGGCCAAGTGCAACAGCATAGCAGCTTGATGCCAAGACAGTTAGCACAGCAGTGAGAAGTAGCTGTGAGTAAAAGACACCAAAATAAGATTATTATTTGTCAGAGAGTAGACAAGTTTGTATCCTTACCAGTTTCATGTTGATTGTAGCTTCCTTTTAAAACGAAGATATCATTCGGGCTTGGGCCTTCCATTTTATACTCTTTCTGAAAGCATGACTGCAACGAATCGAATAACTACGCGTATACGTAATTTATTGATTTCACAATATAAATTTGGTGTACAGCCGGTCTGGCACTACCGAAACGAATTAAATTAGTTGTTTGCACTGGAACTAAATCATATGGAACATTCACCTTTACTGTGCGTCCAGAAAATAATAACAACATTCGTATGAGTCAGAAGTCTCTTTTGTTAATTTGAATAGGATCTTCCCCTGCTCAGGCGTATCGAAATTCGAAATTTTATTTGGAATATACTTTAAACAGATCTATAATATATTTCCAGCACATTTCTTAAATTTATGCTAAGCTGTATTTTGATTTTCGTTACATTTGAAATCTTTAAAATTGAAAGTCAGGTTTAGATATTGCATCTATGTGAATTTGAATGAGTTTCAATTTTTTCTAAATTGGCAAACATTCAATAGAACATGTATGTATCATATGCTCAATATTTCATTAAAATCCGTTATGTTGCTCATAAGTTAGCAATGAGTTTGGTCAATTGCCAGAAGTACGTGGTAAGCTGCGCTGAGCCGAGTGTACGTTGAAATGTCGCAAGCCACAAAAGTTAGCCTATAATTTGTTATAACTATAAAAACAACTCATTTCATTTTTTATCGATAAAATCGAAAGTCGACTTTGTCTTTTTGCACAGACTTTAAACCAGAACCAATTTTGAGTACTAGATACCACTATACACATTTGAATGTCCTTATCACATTGAGTTAGTGTTAATTGCAAAGAACAGACAGATTTTTTAAAGATATGTAAAGATAGAGAAGCAGTCTCGACTTGAGTACTATTTTTATTAATCTGTTTTTATTATATTTGAAATTATAAATTAAGTTAAAAATAAAATTCGTGTATTTAAAGAATTCGTGACTGATTATTTTGAAGCTTCATGGCTCAACCTTAATAAATATTGAGACTAGAAACTATAGAAACTATTTAAGAAACAATTTTTTTCATTAAATTAGAAACTATTTAAGAAACAATTTTTGCATTCAAATCTATGCAAAACATGTACATTAAATATTTCATATATATATTTAACTGTGTATTCCTCTTTTCTGAACTATGCTGTCATTAAGCTACAGAAGTAGCTCGTTTGAGCCCACTAAAATCACTATTGCTAGGTGAAGTGTTTATCTGTGATTGTTCCTATGCAAAATATTAGTAGATATATCAACGCTATGGCATGCATACTTGCTCTCTGCACAGCTGAGTTCCTTGAATGTTTTAGTTACAAAATTCGTTGGGTGAGCACAACATGAGCTGACGTTCATGCAATTTGTTATCAGAGAGACGTGAATTTGTCCATTATTTTATGTGTTTGATATTAAAAAAGGAGAAACCACTTTACTGAAATATGAAACCTACCTGCTGCATATTTTACTTGTGTTCCTGCTGATGGGTGTGCTGCTGCGCCTGCTGCTAGTTGATTCAAAGATTAAATGCACTGATGAAAAGATTTAATGTACCGCCCTTTGTCACGGTTTGAACCAATTAATCTGAATGCGTCCCCAGTAAAGCAGGAGATGCCCAGCAAACTGCCCAAAGGGGCAAAATTATGTTCACTGTCCGTGGCTTCTTTCAGGAAACAAAGGAAACAGTGCAGCAGTTGTCGAGGCAGTCTGCAGCCAAGCGCGTAAGCTGGTTAAACAAGCGCGAAATGTGCACACACAATGGAAGGAGAGAGAGAGAGAGAGAGAGAGAGAGAGAGAGAAAGAGAGAGAGAGAGAGTGAAAGATACAAAGTTTTCCATCTCGCCAGAGACAACAAAAAATATTATATTAATTTCAGAGTTTGAGTCTATGCAATTTTCTTGCTTTGCTTAACTGACTTATTTCAGTTTCTTTTAACGTATATTCTTTTTATTTTTTATGTACATTAAAGCGCAATAGCCACTCGTTCGATACTGATAAGATGGACGCACAACTGAGCCTTACTCAATAATCTTTTACTGAGCAGCAGGTGGCATATGATGAAATATGCGAAAAAAAGAGTCTAATGCCTCTGACAGCTGCCAACAGCGATTTGAATGTGCCCCAAAACTCTGGCTCTATGTTAAACGAGCGATGCCCAAAGTCAATTCGCATACGTCATTTAGAGCTCAGAGGCAGAAGAGAGAGAGAAAAAAAAAGAGAGAGAGAGAGACGGATATGCGAAATTCAATATAATTTATTTCTTACTATCATCCCTACTATTTATTATATTTTCTAAAGCTATACATTTTGGCTACTTTCTGCAGCATGTCCATTATCCATCCGTTAATGAATCAGAAATATTCCTTTAACTCACACACAATTTCTAAATCGCACGCCACCCATTGAGAAGTTCTCACTCACAGCTGAGGAAAGTTCGTATTAGTTAGAATCATGAGTTTTCACTAGTCTCTGATATCTCTTTTGAGACAGTTCAATTCAGTTCACTTTTGTATAGTAGAGCGGGCTGCTATTGAATTCTTATTGCAAGAGAGCTTTTACTTTACTTACAAATTTTAACAACTGAAGCAAACAATTAATATATAACATTTTCCTCACTTCATGAATATGCTTCCCAAGCGCTTGTAAAATAAATAATATGACTTCCTTCCTTTACAGCTTGTTTGCTTGAGTGCCAAGTCTCGTGTGTTGAGCATATAAACGAGAATCGCCCATAAATGATTGCTGGTGCTCATATGATTGTGAGGGCTATAAATAACTGAGGGAAGCGTTCAGGAAATTAACTTGTATATTTATAGCCGATTATGAGCCCTAAATTGAGGCAATTACGAACACTTTTCGGGCCCCATTCGTGCTCGTCCATAAACAAAAGAAACGTGCGACCCCCGCAGGAGTCGCAACCCTTACACACATTCCCCACAAAGCCAGCACAAGCCAATAATCAAAATTTCTATACACTTACAATGACTAGCAAACATGTTATTTCTGAAGAGTATGGAAAAGGCGTTGCCGACCTTCAGGCGACTTTCGACCGGATGCAAAACCGACCGCTGAGAGTCTCTATAAGTTTTGCGGATTCATTAAGTCCCGACTGAAAGCATACTGATATTTCGAAATGTCAACAGGGTCATTAAGCAAACCATGGGCCACCCACACACACACATAGATGTACGTATATATATGTATATACACTATCCATTGACAGCTGCAATGCTTAATTAAATGCCTCGCAAAAACAAGTTTATTTCACTCTCGCCGTTTAAGCGCCTGTCAAATTAATGTTTAACACTGGATTCTTGCTTAACTTGTTTGGCAGGACGAAAATAACTTCCCTACTATAATATAGGCGGTTATTTCCAGCTATATTTGCAAGCTGCTGTCGTCCATTCCTGTGGGATTCTTCATAAAATAGCTGCCGAATAGTTTGTCCCAACTTATTGCTGTTGTATATACATATATATGCGTGTATATTAAATTGAGCTCAGTTTACTTCTTGCTAGACTTTCTGCATCAATTTATGATCACAACGGACTTAGCAGCTACGTCTGCAAAAGTTTTTGGCCAGGACTTCCATAAGTAGAGACTTTAGACTTTAAGAGGCTTGAAACTTTCAATTTGGCTGCACGTCTCAAAGGCGGTTAAGAAACACTCATCAACAATGCTTAAAAAGTTACCTTCATACTAAGCACATCGTACCGTAGATATTTGTACACCAATAATTTATCACATATCATTTATGAAGTTATTTTTATAGTATAAAATAAATTTGAAAAAATTCATAACAGTATTTCATTTTTTAAATATTAAATATTTGAATACTTGATTCTTTAATAAATTATAAAAATACTTCAAGCAATATAGTTTAATAATACATATAGCTTTATAATACAAATTACACAGTTCTTTTTTAAAGGGATATTTCGAGCTTTCAGTTTTCAACCCTCCTGCAACAATGTATATGGATAACCTCTTGGAACATCGTATATATCAATTAGGGAGTAGATGTACAGCCAACATCTGCTAATCCAGTCGAGGCAGGCAACCTATTATCTCTCAAAGAAAGATGCCACACGCTGCTCGAATACTTACCGTCTTAAGCCGCCCACTGTCGCGTCTGTGTCAATAGCGTGAATGAGGAAGGAGGCCGCGAGCTATGGTCCTGTTGTTTTACTTTTCCATTTATATAACTAACTCATCTGTATAACTACAGGTAGGCGAGAAGAGACTGCGCAGCAAAGTACGCAGCCACGCAAAGGCTTTTAAGTCAGAGGACAGGCGACATTTTCATTTGCCAACTCTCTGCTGGATCTGCTGCTAGCTGTTGGAGGATGCTCACCCTTGACAACAGTTGATTAAGCCCATTTATCAGAAGTGACTTACAAGCCAGCCAACAAGCTGCTACTGCTTTAAGCTGCGGCTTAAAGCATGCATTTGCTCAGCTGCTTCACCCGGAGGACAGTCGACATGCAACAATAAACATTAAATTTGAAAAGTTATACACACGTCGGATAACAGACACGAATACAATAATCATTAAAACTTGAATTGCACATGACAAAAGCTAAACTTTGTTTGCTTTCTGTTTTTGTTGTATACAAAGACATAATTGAAATGCCTTTTGGATTTTGCAAGCAATATATTTATATAGATTTGAAGGACTTAAGGCTGATTCATTTCGAATTATTGCAAGCATTGTATTCATATTTATTGCCGAAAAGTAATATCGTTTCTTATATAGTCTTAAATAATTTTTAATCTTTATTTTTCTGCATTTGCAAGCTATGGATTCAATGCTCTAAATATATTCAAATATCTATGTGTATGGATGTTTTTCGCATTGTAGGTTATGCATATCTACTTCGCTTTGCTTCTCTCTCGTGCACCCTACATACATACATATATCAATTTAGTGTGACAAAATAAAAGTGAATCAAACAGAAATAGCATTGCACTTAGCCAAAATAAAGCTAGGTGAGGCATTTAATCAATCCCAACTCAACGTCCTTTGAGGTCTCGCCTCCTTGACGTCTCGCCCCCTTGACGTCCGTCTACTTGGCAATCATCGGAAATTCAGTTTCGCATTTATCATATAGTTGGCGACTTTCCACATGCCGAATTCGAGCAAGACAGCCAAATGTAGCAGCAAGCGGCTTATTCTTGACGTGTGCTGTCTCCAAAGAATAGGGGCATGTGCTCAGTCACTCTGCTGGGCGTGGACTCCCAAGAAATTTGTCGCG
Organism: Drosophila mayaguana; assembly: GCA_037075325.1. NCBI lineage: Eukaryota > Metazoa > Arthropoda > Insecta > Diptera > Drosophilidae > Drosophila > Drosophila mayaguana. The sequence goes on along the minus strand of JBAMCG010000037.1, from coordinate 12,842,949 downwards.
TTGACAGGCCAACAGAAACTTTGAATGATTAATCTGAGCATTTGTTCAACAATTTGTTGGCGATTCCTTTGCCAATTAGTCTTCCCATCGATGTATCTGTTAGTTTCTCTTGTCAATCAAATACGTGGAGACTTAATTCGATGGCTCGACTCATTTAATTTCTTATGTCCAAGGTAATTGCCTCTTGGCACTCTGTCCTCATTTTCTACCTTGATTGAGTACATGAGATTCATTTGCCGACTGATTCATTGTAAACTGTTTAAAATATGTTAATTTCTATTGCAAATACAAATTCTCTCTATGTGAGAGTATTTTGTATTCAATGCTCAAATTCAAGATTGAAATTCATGGCACATAATATACTATGCTTAGAGGTATACAATAGTGAATTTTACAAAGTTACACGAACAATACCAGGATTGCTTTATCCCTTCAAATATTTCAAATCGAATATATTTGCTTAGACCAGTTTTCCATAACTTTTTAGCCAAGTCAAAAGCGACCAATCGATTGAAAAAAGGATACTCAGGACTTCAGTGGAGTAACTCAATTTGCTTCCTGTTAGCCGAAGGCTTGATTTGACTCTCAATGGACTGTCCAAACGCCATATGTACAGTAGCAATAAAAGCCAGAACTCTTTAAAAGTGGCTTGGCTTGGCAAGAGCAAACGCTGTTGAGTTCGTAAAGCATTGTAAATTGATGAGAGAATACCTAGAGCAATTAAGTTTTTCGCCTTTTATAAAGTTTCAGTAGTAGGACAACACCTACATATATTCCTCCCCTCATTTCCCCTAAAACTTAAAAGTCAAACTTATTTGTACTTTAACTCTATTCAGATTTCAAATAAAATTGAGGAAATAGTCTACCGTAGGACTTATGCCTGCTTCTAATTGAGCCTTGACCGCATGACATATTTTTCATTGACTCACTCTATGGGGTTTCGTTGACATTTCAGATGTATTTTACCTATGTCAGGCCGCCTTTAGAGGTCAACTTCTGGCTGAAACAAAGCGCTCGCTGACGCATGCTGATTTGTATGAATCGAAACTGTTGGGCGAAAGTTTCATTTCCGTGTCCGTTGAACACATTTTATTTGCAGGAATTATGCGGCTATTTTTGGGACAAGATTGTTCGCCCTTTTTGGGCGTTGGGACTCTTTATCAACTCACTTCCGCCTGAATACACAGCGAACACAGTGCAAACTCTTGCACAGAAATAGAGCCCGCAGCCAAAAAATATATACGTACATACCTATATACATATATATTTATGACACGCTTGTTTTATTGGCCACTTTTGTTATCCTTTTAGAGGAATATGTTTGATTACTTTAGCATGCTTTACTGCATCCGCTTAAAAAATTTCAAAGTGTTTATTCGATTTATGCCCGAGCTTTAGATGCTGGGCGTATTTCTATTCCACATAAGCGACAATTCACGTACACTATATTACAGAAAAGTTATATAAATTGGATTAGTGCTCAGAAATGTTCTTTCTTGTGAGTTGCATCTAAAGCCAAGCTATAACCCACAACGGCAAGAAGCAGATGGATCATGTACAAAAACATCGATGATATTAATGTAGCGGAAAGCATATATTCCGCAGATCGGTATCTTTCCAGGAGGCGATTATGTACTAGACCGCCCGTATAGAACGCCATTAGGGTCACGTACAGGAAAGTCCATCCATCGGCGAGCACCAGAAACTCTTTATGGACCGAAAACACAACAATCACTATTATTACGTAGACGACGATGTAGACAACTGTTGCTATCAGCATTGCCCGATAGGTGGGTATGAAGGACTGCGGACAGCTCGCGGCTATGGCGTACACAATCACGTTGACCACCAAAACCGCCAACACAACCAAGATGGCCAGCCACGCATTCATCGAGGTCCAGTCGTAGCATATCACACAAAGGGTCATACTCTCCACGCTCACAAAGCCCAACGTCCAGTTGATGGGGAAGGTGTCGTGCAGCTCGGTATATACCATTAGGATGATGCACACCAGCCCTGTGACCAGCCACATTAGGCACGGCATTGGCACCGTGCCGCGCAGGTCGAACCTCGTAGTCCTCGCTAATGCCATCTGGCTCAAGCCGGTGGCCACGAAGAGCAACGCCACCAAATAGACCTTCTCTATTCGCTTCCTAGCCGAAGTCGTTAATTTCAGCGATAGATCCATTTTTTTCTTCACTGATTTTAGTGCAGGAATCTCGGCGGCCTCCATTGCGTTGTTTTTTTGATAAACTATGAAAATTTGATAATTTTGATGTGTACGAAAATATTCAGTAAATATGTCATGAACTGAAAGGAGTTCTTTGATCTTGCACCACATGCGCCCTTCACCGCCCCTTAGTATCCACATTTGTATCTCTAGTACAAAAAAAGGCTTCTCTCATGCTCATGGCACCATGCAGAAATGAGCTGCGGGGATGCCGCAGTTTTGTTTTTTCTTTATTCTTTATTCTAGGTTTTTATACCTAATCTCATGCATAAATCCAGCTCTTAGGCCTAGTGTATCTCTGGCTGGGTTTGTAAAGCCCAGCGTTAGTCTCTTATATATTCTTAACCTATCGCTGGGGCTGCAAGGACCAGCGGACATTTGCCTATTTTTAGATTTCACACAAGTGTCCCTTGCCCTTTTTCTTCTTCACATCATCACATCTTTGCATATTATAAATGTTTATGCCTGAACACGCATATTCACGTGCATACAAGCTCTTAATAACGGTTGTATATTAGGCCACTCATGTGCACAAATACTTAGTCCCAAAAACTCAAACTTGATGACAGACATGGCTACTCTGCTCAGACACAACAAACAACTCATAATGCCACAAAGAAATCTGAATTAGGCACCAATACACAGCAATAAATCTGGCCAACAAATAATATACATATATATATATATATATATATATATATATATATAGGTCTGCAAGCAGTGCTTGCCATTCACCTTTCTGCTGTTGGACACACGCTAATCAGTGGAACGTGCCGGCTTTCAACGCGCTCTGCCCTGACACTTGGCCATGTTTACACACGCCCTCTGGCCAGCTTCTGTTTGCTTCTGTCAGTGTTGGCCGATAGGCGGCGCGGCAGTTGGGCTGCATATTAATAGACATTAGCGGTAAAACAAAACAAACCTCGACAGGCAACACGCGGCAAAAGACCCAAACGGATGACTTCGCACCCAAAATTTAAAAATTAAGTCAAATAAACATGACCAGACACAAATGGCAAAATGTCAGAAGTGAAAGCATCTGAAATAGGCAGCTTGAGCTATTTAAGTTCAATCGAATGATCATTTGATAACGGAAATGTGCATCAAAGCGAATTGGCTTCATGTTAAAAATTGATGCTTACATTTTTTTACCTAAATTAATAAATTACTCATTTTGTTTTGACACAAGAATTGCAGTATTATTAGACAAATCTAAATTTTGTATACATAATAAATTATAAAAAAATAGATTAAGTCTATGTACTGTTATATATCGAATAATCATTTGAATTTTAAGCCGTAGACGTTCAAAAAATATATTTTGGGATCAACTCAGATAGATATGTCAATATAATAAATTGACATTAAGCACTTAATATAAAATTAGGACATTCAAAATCTTTAAATCAATCAAAAACAAAGCAACGAAATGAAATGACAGCAATAGCAGGGCTCACTCAAATCTGTGATTTCAAATGGGAAAGTTTATCAATTTCGAAGCGAACAGCTGGCAGAAGGTATGAAAAGTTGTGCTGACACAAGGAACATAATTAATTCCATTTGTATCAATGCGAATTGGGCAGAGAGTTTTGTAATTGAATTGTAAATGACATTTACAAATGCCAAAATGGTACAATCAAATTAATTCTGACACGTCATTACTAAAACTAAGTAATAATAAAGAATTAATAATGCAAATGTGCAGCAAACAGAGCTGAAAGCCAAATGACAGCTATGGCATAGAAGGCCTTATATATATTTAAATACAAATTGCAAATCGCTTTTGTCATGATTTTTTCCTCATATCAAAAAAAAAAGGAAGCGATTCAAGCGCTTTCTTCTTTTGAATTCAATTTAAAAACCCTATTAATATTTCGATAATTTGTTTTATTTTGTATTTCTTTTAATATCACATTTGACTTGTTATAAACAGAATAATAAAAAAAACATAACATCCACGTTCATTTAAAATAAATACTTTTAGCTTCTTATTATTATTTCACACACAATGACAGCTTTGAGTAAGTATTCAGGCAATTTGCCATCGTTAGTAATTTAGACAAATACACAACACTCAAGTCAATTTGATCAATTGTGCGTACTTACATATAAAAGACTTGGTTATGCTGTCCATTTCCCTTGAGCGTGTGTCAAAGTTTAAATGTATTTCATATAATATGCGGAAATGGCTAAAAAAGGGCCACCGACTGCTAACAGATGAGTGATGCTTCGGCTTTATGGCTGTTATATCTTTACCTATGACTGCTTTAAAATGCAGAAGAATTTAATTTTGGCTACGGGCGGCGCAGCTGAAAACGTTAGCCGTCACGTATACGCAGCGATAACCACATCATCTGTCTCTGCAGCCACGTGACATGCGATTGAACGAATAAATCAGGGAGCTAATAAATTTTTGCAGCACCTCAGAAGCCGCCCGCATGCGAACAACACTCGCCATAAACATTAATGCCAGCGAGCCATTAAGAAAGCGCAAGTTAACAGGCAGTCAAAAGGAGCCCGCTGAAAGCTTGGAGCGAGACAGATCTGGAGGGAGACCAGAGCTGGGAATGGGACTCAGAGCGAAGAGGAGTTGGCTGAAAGGTTGATTTGGCACAGACCTAGCGAGCATGTGCTTATACAGGCTAGCACACGCACACATTAATCCACGCGACACTTCCGGTCTTTCAATTGAATGCGTTGTGCACCACGCGGCGTATACGTGTTATTTTCCAGGCATATGCGTGATTTTTTCGGCTCTTCACCGTGGGGACTGTTTAAATTGGCTTGTCGTTTACGCTTTCGTGCTCGTTGCTATTTTCGTTTTAATATATTGAATTTTATTATTAACGACTACATCGCGCAGCTGGTCCTCCTGCCTCTGTCGCATTTTCATCAATTAATATTAATTCAGTGGTAATACAATCAAAAACATTCCCAACAGAGCTATATATAAAATGTAGTAAATCTAATATAAGCTTAAAAAGTAGATGTAAATGATGTGTGTGATGAGATGTAAATGTCTATTTATAAATTGTTTAAGCTTAGCATAACAATTATCCTTCGTATTAGATATTTATATGTCTTACTATAACAGCCTCTTGCTCCTCCTTTCTCTGCAAACAGTGCAAAATCATCTAAATGCTGAAATTGATTCCTAATTGTGTTTACATAACTACATATTTAACAAGTATTTATTACCCAACATCGACTTCAATTCGATTAATTACACTCCTACCTATCTACTCCAATATTTAATAACATCCAATGCCATTTTGACATTTTGCAACACAATCAATTTTGTTAATCAGTAGTTTAAATATTATATATTTCATAACTGCTTGAAGTTCCTGCTTATTGATATTAACTGAAATGGAATTATAAATGCATATGTTTATCTTTTTAAATAAAATTTAAGCTTGTGGTTACATATTCTGGGGACGCTTTATGCTCGCGCGCATTTTGAAATGGAGAAACAAGCTTAGATATGTTTTACCATTTTCCCTTCCCTGTGGGACGGCTCTTAAAATGCTCTTTGTCTTCGCTACCCTTGTTCTCAATTTAATTGAAGAGCTATATATAACTGGAATGGTTTTTCCTTTAAGGCTCGCATTGTGATTCTGTTTTCCCTTGCGTGAGTTTCTTAATTGTGCTTCAAAAGTTTTTAGCCCGTAGACGAATAGCAAAGCATTTCGCACGCGGTTGCATTTGAAAGGACGGCTCGACACATGGCCCCAACACAAAAGAGCTTTCTCTTGTAGTCGTTCCCAAGAAATATCATGCCGGGCACCGAAAAACAATAGACACACACTGGGAAAATGAATGCGAGACCACAACCAAAAATACAAAATATTAAAACTCAAGGTGGAGCACCCAAGATTTCCAGTGCACCTCACCCTGGATATCATCGTTGACCTCAGTACACTAAAGAAACACAATAGCATTAACAACTGCGGCTACTTGTTGAAAGCATGTCAAGGAAAGCAATAGACAGATGACCACAACTTTTTCTCCTAGTCTGCTCTGGCTGCACATTTTTCATTTACAAGTTCAGTTCGCTCTCAACTTTTTAACATCAGTTTCAGTTGCTTTAAAAGTCAAGTTGAACAAATTGTATTAAGAACTCAGGCAAACTGAAAGCCAAACTAATTTTATCTTGAATCTCTAACAAAAAACAAAATGACCAAAAACTCTAATCAAATAACTTGATTTATACTTACGAAACTATATTTTTATATTTTATTAATAAATAAAAGTAATAGTATAATAATATATAATATATATACATATATTTATATGCATATATGTATTTCCATACATTTTTAATAACGTAATGTTTCTCGTTTTCATTGCATTAAACAGCTAAATTAAATTCCTGTAGAATATCCGCTTGTATATTGTATTACTGTACTGTATTGTGCCACACCCCACCCGTGTTAGGAGGTTTTAAATTATGTAGTTATATCACGCACAACTTGAGCGGATTTTTAGCGCTCTCGTTGTAGCTTCACTTGTGCAGAAGCAGTATATAAAATTAATTTTGCGCCAAGCCAAATGGAACTTGCGGCGAATACTTAAAAATTACATTACTTTTTATTGATATGAGCAATCGGTTAGCTTAACATGTCGGAGCCGCAGCACGTAACAGTAATTGCAATTGCATTACTCCTGAGAGTACTTGAATAAGCAATAAGAAAGCCTTGCAGAAAATTTCAACTTAAAAGAATCTACTTTCAATTCATATAGCAATTTAGTTGGAAATATATTAGCCAATGTTTTATCAGAGATGTATTGCTTGAAAGTTCATCTAAAACTTGTAATAAATGAAACGTAAATTCACAGTTCTGCGGTTTTATTGAATGTATATAACAGGCAGAAGAAGGCATGACATATACATGCATATTCTTAATCAGAGCGCCGAGCTGAGTCAATATATCCATCTCCGCAAGAATGCTGAGATCTTGTAACCAACACAAATTAAAGTTGATTTTATTTTTTTTTTTTCAGTAACTCATCCCATTTCACTTTATCGATAGTAAGTGTAAGCAAGTTTGATGGGTCTTTGTCTGTGAATCTTTTCTATCATTAACTGTGCCGTTGTCTTCTGGGAAGTAGTCAGAGTTTCTAGGGATAAGTTGTTCATTGGTTTTATTATGGTTCCGACTATCGTGTTACAGCAAAACTTAAGTAAATATATTTAATACAGCCATTAGGTGGAAATGGAAAACTAAACTCCATCGACTGTGATTTACCACCAACAATTACACAAAGTGGAAAAACAAGCGAAACAGACACAAAAAGTTTATTTACATTCCGTAATAACACGGACTCACACACATATAAAAACATTGAAATTGAGCTCTTTTGGTTCACCCTAATGTGCTGGTAAATATATCGTGGGAAGACCGTGTGTATGACCACGGGGAATTCCGGTTAATAGGCGTCTGTTGAGTAAATTTAACGCAGACTTTTATGTACTTGTGATATTTCACTGACACCCTGCAGCCACTGGAGCGGGGTATGATGACGGAGGAGACGTATGAAACAACATAAACTATATATGTTCATCATACAGATCGGCAGACGAATAGATTTAGCTCTCTTCATCCGGCTGCTCACTTATCTTTCAAACTGCGGGTGGTATACATGTAAAGCTTCGAGTTAGACGGACAGCTAGACAAATGGACATGGCTATATCGTCTCATATATATATCATATTGAAAAAAACCTTATACATATATCAGTTTAATGTGTATTACAAAATGTATTCCTCAAATCCGAATAAAAGTGAATATTGTAAATTGTGAATTTTAAATTCAGATTTTCCTTGGATTCAAATTATGTATTTATTACATACGCGTGTACAAGGCTGAATTGAACATATTTATATTTGAGAATATCGACCTAAGTCAGATATATAAATGTGGAAAATGGTATCTCATAGTGCACCAGCCCCGATTAAGTTGATGGCTTTTTCTCACATAAATTCATTTCAAGATACTCATATATTATGCCCGTTCGGCATTATGAGTGGCAAGCGTTAACGCGACAGAGGCGTAAATTTATAATGAGATAAGTAACCCAGTAAATTCGCGGCAGGATAATGGCCGCAGGATTATGGCTTGTACTGTTGTTGTTGTTGTTGTTTGTTTTCCCTGCAGCTGCAGAGCTGTAAATCTACATAAATTTTTATTAAACAACAAAGAATCCTTACCAGTGGCGCACTTGATACAAAGTCAACAAATCAGATAAACAATGCACTGCCACCGGCTAAGCGGAAAGCAATTATTCCCCCTGCGCATTAAATGTTTGCAAAAGCCAAAACATAATTGGCCAATTAGTAGACACGTGTTCTTGCCGGTATCAGAGCAAACATTCTTGCGAGCCGAAACTATGGCCTCAAGCAGAAGAGAAGTACAAGGAATATGCCAATCGACAAGGAATATGGCTCGACGTAACTTACGTCTTCTTCAATAGCGGAGTCACCAACACGAAATACAACAAAAGATACGTGATGATTAAAAAGGTTTCAATTCATAACCCATAACACATAATACATAACATATAACATATAACATATAACATATAACATATAACATATAACATATAACATATAACATATAACATATAACATATAACATATAACATATAACATATAACATATAACATATAACATATAACATATAACATATAACATATAACATATAACATATAACATATAACATATAACATATAACATATAACATATAACATATAACATATAACATATAACATATAACATATAACATATAACATATAACATATAACATATAACATATAACATATAACATATAACATATAACATATAACATATAACATATAACATATAACATATAACATATAACATATAACATATAACATATAGCATATAACATATAACATAAAGTAGCAAATGTTATAGAGGTACCTAGATTCATGGATAATTGCATTGCATATGTGGCTCCTAGAATATGTATAGGAAATTATTGACATATTAATATTCACTCATATTCAAATTAGCAAGTCTTATGGACGCACAGTAAAGGTGAATGTTCAACATGATTTAGTTCCAGTGCAAACAACTAATTTAATTCGTTTCGGCCGTGCCAGACCGGCTGTACACCAAATTTATATTGTGAAATCAATAAATTACGTATACGCGTAGTTATTCGATTCGTTGCAGTCATGCTTTCAGAAAGGGTATAAAATTGAAGGCCCAAGCCCGAATGATATCTTCGTTTTTAAAGGAAGCTACAATCAACATGAAACTGGTAAGGATACAAACTTGTCTACTCTCTGGCAAGTAATAATCTTATTTTGCTGTCTTTTACTCACAGTTACTCCTCACTGCTGTGCTAGCTGTCTTGTCTGCACATCGCGTAATCATAGAAAGAAACTTAACACCACCACCAAATTAAATTATGTCTCGTTTTCGAAATATAATGTATATTCAAATAAGTTGAGTGGTCGAATTATTTATTGCGGCTATTCACACGAGTCTACAAATTTGTTTTGAATTTATCCAGTGTGAGCCCGTAATACTGCTCTTTTAAGAACTGTCCGATCCGGACAAATCCTGAATACATGGACGAGCAATAGAGAACTCTTATTCACTAAATAACACGACTGAATAAGACGACGAAAGGTGAGCCCCAATTGCAACAAAAATGTAAATGCAACAAATAAGAAAACTAGTCGAAATTTCTTCTCTACTTATTTTCTGAATAACTGAGTGATCTTTTCTATTAAAACTAACTCAATGTGATAAGGACATTCAAATGTGTGTAGTGGTATCTAGTACTCGAAATTGGTTGTTTTTATAGTTATAACAAATTATAGGCTAACTTTTGTGTCTTGCGACAGTTCAACGTACACTCGGCTCAGCGCAGCTTACCACGTACTTCTGGCAATTGACCAAACTCATTGCTAACTTATGAGCAACTTAACGGATTTTAATGAAATATTGAGCATATGACCTACATGTTCTATTGAATGTTTGCCAATTTAGAAAAAATTGAAACTCATTCAAATTCACATAGTTGCAATATTTAAACCTGACTTTCAATTTTAAGGGTTTCAAATGTAACGAAAATCAAAATACAACTTAGCATTAATTTATGAAATGTGCTGGAAATATATTATAGATCTGTTTAAGGTATACTCCAAATAAAATTTAGAATTTCGATACGCCAGAGCAGGGGAAGCTCTTATAAAAAAATTAACAAAAGAAACTTCTGACTCATACGAATGTTGTTATTATTTTCTGGACGCACAGTAAATATGAATATTCCATATGATTTAGTTCCAGTGCAAACAACTAATTTAATTTGTTTCGGCCGTGCCAGACCGGCTGTACACCAAATTTATATTGTGAAATCAATAAATTACGTATACGCGTAGTTATTCGATTCGTTGCAGTCATGCTTTCAGAAAGGGTATAAAATTGAAGGCCCAAGCCCGAATGATATCTTCGTTTTTAAAGGAAGCTACAATCAACATGAAACTGGTAAGGATACAAACTTGTCTACTCTCTGACAAATAATAATCTTATTTTGGTGTCTTTTACTCACAGCTACTTCTCACTGCTGTGCTAGCTGTCTTGGCATCAAGCTGCTATGGTTATGTTGCACTTGGCCCAGGCACCTTAGATAGACAACCACCACCTGGTGGTTATTGAAATATAATATAATATATTCAACTGATGCAAAAATAAGTTGAGTGGTCGAATTATTTATTGCGGCTATTCACACGAGTCTACAAATTTGTTTTGAATTTATCCAGTTTGAGCCCGTAAGACTGCTCTTTTCTGAACTGGCCTATTAGGACAAATCCTGAACACATCGACCAGCAATGGAAAACTCTTATTCACTAAATAAGACGATTAAATTTTAGAATGTACCTTAACAAAATTATACGTCATTGCAGTGACCATTGGGTTTGTCCAGCTCATGAAGCACGTAAAAAATGAATATAATTAAATATATATATATATAATTTATGTAATTATAAAATTAGATACATGAATAACTTTTCCTAAAATTTCATTATTATTACGATTTTGTTAAGTTCACATGCTTTCATTGTTGAATATTTTTTTATTAATTAATTCTGTCGTCTCTTGGATTTAATCTTCAACAAAATTGTTAAGTTAGTTGAGACTTGTGGTTCGCCTTCCGAATGAAGAGGATTCACGGCTGGACAACTGCGCCCAAGTACCAAAGTGGTAACTGGTACTGGGATAAGAAGACTGACAGTTTGCAATTTGAGGTCCACAGCAACTTGAAGGATGCGGTGGAGCGATATATTGAGACGAACGGCTTCAAATTTCTGCGGACAATCAACACTGCGGAGGAGCTGATCTTCCGTCAGAACTTTTCACGTCCAACTTCGTCATATGATTACGATTCAGTGATCATCACCGATGTCAAAAATCTGGTCCTATTCTTGATGCCCAAAGAGTTTCTGACCCGCAAGTTTCTCGCATTTATGAATCTATCAGGAGTGCACGAATTGCTCAAAAGCCTAATTATATACTTTGAATATTTTCTACGTTTGGTGGAGTTCATATTGATCCGCAGGGATGAGCGCCATGGCAACGTGGGCACTATTCAGGGTGAACAGGCAGTCGAAATGAAACGTATTTTTTCGATCCATCTGAGCCAATATCGCATGCTGGTGGGCCGTAACTACAGCGAGATCCTCTTGGGCAATAGCAAGACGTCCAAATTCCATCAGCCGATAAAGTGCAGCAATATAATGTTAAGCGATGCACTTATTCAGGAACAGTTTATAGCCGTGGCCACTCAGATCGTTTGGATATCGATGCATAGGCGGGCATACCACGTGATTGAGATGGAGATGAATCGTTTGTTTCGCTCTGAGCATTTCATTATTAATAAGCCGGGATACTTGAAGTTCACGCCAGCAGAAAAAAACATGCTTTACGGGCGCCGAAATAAGATTGTTAACTGTCTCTCACAAGTATCGCCATTGATACAGGAGTTACAGCATGTTCCCAACGAGGATCTGCCAATACTATGGATAGGCGAGCGCAAATATCGCGGCACAGATCTACGCATTGCCACACTTGAGCTAGAGTATATCGTGCCCAGTCAACAACTGCATCTGATTGACGTAACTCGCGGCATTATAGGACATCCAAAGAAACTCTACGACACACTCCTCAACCTTAACTGGTCAGCGGTCCGCGAGGAGCACTACTCACTCGAGAATGATCCGTATCACATATTGCGGCAGCCCCATCTGGAACTGCCCCACATTAACGAGTTAGAAGTACGCAAAATGTCCGAGCACTATGAACACTTCCTAACTCTTCATCACGTCGATAACATAATGTCCTCCAAATGGCTGCGCCGTGAGAGCATCATCCACTCTGACACCGCATTTGTTGACGTGGACATTTGCAGTCGCTGCAAAAAGGATTTGTCGGACAGCTCGTACGGCCCGCATGTATGCGAGATTATCGACAAATACTTTAAAGTCGTTAGCAAGTATCGAAAGGAATGATATACGAGCAATCTGATCCTCAGACTCAGTTCAGTTTCCCGTCAAGTGCAGCAAACTGAAGGCGAACGCGAATTTAAGCCGTAAAGTCACATGTTTATATATTAATATGTATTCAAGACACACGAGGCTAGTCTGAATGATATTCGATCGAACACAAAATTATAATATTAATTATGTATATTAGTTTAACAAAAAATGCTAATTTTCACCCTTCTCTGCAGTCTTCAAGCTCAGGTCGAAATATTTTCAGAATAGCCTTGAATATATCAATGCGTCTCTTCACGGATTAATGGAACGAACAGTCTTATACTTCTATATAGTCGCATATAGCAGATTCAGCTAATAAATTATAATATGCAAAACCAAATAAAATACAATTAAAAAATTCATTACCTCTAAAACTCCCTAAACTTCCCGATTTGTATACTAAACTAGAAATAGATGTCAATTTTTGGAAATATCTCTCTATAAACACTGTAAACTACATAGACATAAGTGTAAAATTAAATGAATAATTGCGCTACACCTCGTGAGTGGCGTATACACATATATTCAAAATTTCAAGTTCCTGTAGATTTTAATTTCTTACATTTTTTTATAAGACATTAACTTTTTGGCTTGAGACTTGAAATTTTATGATTTTACGGTTTACAAAATATTATGATTGCTCTATTACTTGATATATGCACATACAGTGAGTGTCGCTGAAAATCGAACAACTAATACGAATGTACAATTTAGTTAATAACTTATAAAGTAAACTACATTTTTGCACAAGATATATCTTAAAAGAAAGGTAATGCAACATAATTTACTAATATGTTCATACAAACAGTGTTGCCACTCCCAGTTTTTCTCAAAAAGTGGTGGCACTGAAAATCGTACAGCTATTTAATTCAATCAAATTTCGGGGATTCAAGAAACTTTTCCAATTGGGCATAGCTGAGATTGTAGCTGGAGATGTCGGTAGTGATTTCCTGATTTATTTATATAATTTAACAACTTCATTTAAAAGCCATGAAGCAGACATCCATATCTAAATTGTTTAACATTTTTTTTTATTCTCTAAGGAATGCATATTATATAGTTGTACGATTTTCAGTGACATTAACTGTACGAGTATATAAACGCTATTATAGGCGTGGCCAAGCGTAAATGAGTTAATATTGTTTAGTTGAATTCCCATACCCTATTTAAAGTTATTAGAATTTGAGAATTTGAATACAATTCTTAGAAATATCTATATAGAAAACTCAATGGTATTCGTCCAATGACAATGCTTCAAAACTGTTTTTGCTTCGGTTTAGCTTTCAAATCGTATTTTGAACATTTGATCTGATGAGTTTCTATTGAACACAAACCCACGCACACAACTATACACACACCCAAACACATAACACAATAAAACACAAAATTAACAAAAAACATTTTCAAATTTAAAAAATAAATAAAATAAAAAGATATGAAGCGCGTTTATGACGATACTTATGTGCCCAAGTACCTCAGTGGAAAATGGTCGTGGGACAAGAAAACCGACAGTCTGCGCTTTGAGCAGCACCACGAATTGGCCGATAAGAGGGAGCGCTATATAGAGACAAATGGCTATAAATTCCTGCGGACGATTAACCAGGAGGAGGAGGTGATATTTCGGCAGGAGTTCATGCGCGGGGATAACACTTTCGATACTGACACAGTGGTAATCAACGATGTGCGTGATCTGGTGTTGTTCTTATCGCCCAGCGAATTTCTGACTGTCAAATTTATCGAGTTTATCCACAAACCCGCTGTGCACAGATTGCTCCATGCTTTGATCATCTACTTCGAGTACTTCTTGCGGATGGTCGAGTTCGTACTAATACGACGAGATGAACTGGCAGGCAACATGGCCCAGATACAGAGTGAGCAAACGAATGATATGAAGCGCATATTCTCGATCTACTTGAGTCAGTACCGGATGCTAGTGGCTCGCAACTATAGCGCCATCCTCAAGGGCGAGGGAGATATGGCGCAGTTCTATCACATGAAAGAGGTTGTTAACATTTCCGCCACCATCAAGGATAAGTATTTTCACGAGCAGTTCCTGGCCGTGGCCATACAGATCATATGGATTACCCTGCACAGACGTGCCTACTATGTGATTGAGATGGAGATGAATAGGTTGTTTCGCTCAGAGCATTTCATCGTAAATAAACCTGAGTATCTGAAATTCACGCCATTGGAAGTCAGTCTGCTATATGGACGCAACAATCGGCTTGTCAACTATCGTAGCCAGGTATCCCCACTGATTCAGGAGCTTCAGTTTGTACCCGAGGAAGATTTGCCTATCCTATGGATAGGCGAACGAAAGTATCGGGGCACAGACACGCGTATTGTTCAGATTGAACTGGAGTATATTGTGCCTGGACCGCAGTTGTTTATGATCGATGTGAAACACGGGATATTGGGGCATCCAAAGATACTGTACGATACCATGCTGAACTTGAATTGGCCGGCGATACGATTTGCCAACTTTTCCACTGAGTACGATCCGTATCAGATCATGCGGCAGCCGTGCCTGCGAATGCCTAACATTAGCGAGCACAAGATGCGTAAGATGTCCACCCACTACGATCAATTCTTCAGAGTCTTTCGCATCTATGAGCCATGCAGCCTACACATGATCGCAAAGTGGGTTCGACGCGATCGATTGATAAAGTTTTATCGTACTGGCGGCGTCTTGCAGGACATTTATCTTCGCTGCACAAAGGATTTGAACCAGAAAGGATATGGCCCCGGAGTGAATGCCATTATTGCCAAATACTTCAAGCTTATTGCTAGGCATCGCAAGAACGTGTACGTTTTCAATGATAGTCGATCCAGTATATTTAATCCATCAATTCTGAGCATTACTACAAAGGAACGCAAGAAGCCAACATATGAAGATCATTTCTTTGAGGAATAAAGTGTGGTTGCTAATGCCACAACATCTTCATATTTGATTTGATTCTAGCAATGCGGCTATACCAATAAAATATAAAGAACATAGCAAAAACCATAATTCAACCAAAATTTTTTAATTATTGCTCGAAGCGAATTCTGGATTCTATTCCGATTTCCAATCGTGTTGATTCTTATAACTACAAATAGAAGTCCCTTTTCCTGTAAAATGGATTAGTATCGCTCTCCCACGCATGGACAGGTCACAAGGCGTCATCTCCATACCCTCTATTTATTTACGATGGTCGTAGAGTACTCAATGCTGTCCTGCAGTGTCAACATTGTAGATATATGGGCCCGATGAAATGAGGAGGCAGGGTTTACTTCCTATATTACTTCAAGCACTCATTTTCAAATCATAAACTACGTCGATAATTTATGTAACTAGTTCACTTTAAAATCATGAACTGTATCGATCATTTTAGTCACCAGTTCGAACGATTGCACATCGATTATTCGCTTGAATAACAGAAACACCTGTTAAAATACTCAGTAGGTTGTGTAGCGCAGTTTCATTACTTTTAATGCTAACAGCCATTTTCGACGTCACAGCTTCACAGTTTTCAGTTTGAGCTGGATAGTTAAGTAGAGATCTGGCAAGTGGTCAAAAATAAACACAATTATGTATATACACTAACCATATGGTTAGTGCAATCTTCAATACTAAGCAAGTCTACAAAGGTCAATGATGGGGACCAAAATAGGTACTAATGTAGTAATGTAATCTAATCTATCTAAACATCCAAGTATGGTTCACGTTGAAGGTACTTCAATAAAGCTTCGGCTGATAGCTGCTTACATGCCAGAAGCATCCGGCAGAATAAGATGTAAGTAAACATAGAAAACGGATTAGAGAAAACAAAAGTATCTTCTGGTCTTAAGGTGTCTAACAGTATCAAAATTGCTTCATTTTAATAAGGACGTCACACTGTTAACTCAGCAGGCGGCTTTGCATTACCTAGTATTACAACTATGGTTAGTGGTATTACTCAATCGTGCTGCTGATATCACCCGCTTAAAAAGTACGCAGACAGCTTAGTAAGCTAGCTAATCTCAATGTCTATAGAACTGGAACCTCGAACGGCTCCGCCGTATAATCACTTTACGCAAATTGGCGACCCTGTGCTTCGGACTCGCTCGGAAGAAGTTCCAGCTGAACGCGCAGACAGCAAGGAAATCGAAGGCATTGTGGATCAGATGGTAAGAGTGCTACGGCACTACGACTGCGTGGGCGTCGCAGCGCCTCAATTGGGTGTTCCACTGCGAATTATTGCCATGGAGTTTCGTGAGGAAAAGCGTGAACAGTTTACGCCCGAAGTATACAGGCAACGAAAGATGTCTACACTGCCACTCAGCGTAAGTTAAAGCCCCATACTTATATTAATAAATAACCATTTTATCTCTTAAGGTATTTATCAATCCAAAAATAGAGATAATCAGCGATATGCAGCACACTGAGCCCGAGGGCTGTATGAGCGTTCGCGGTTTCTCCGCCCGAGTGGCTCGATACGATCGCGTACGAGTCACCGGCACTGGAGTGCTTGGAACACCTGACGAACTGGAACTTGTTGGATGGAGCGCGCGCATAGCGCAGCACGAAATGGATCATTTAAATGGCATAGTTTACATTGACCGAATGGACGTTTCGAGCTTTATTTGCAATACATGGGCACGGATTAATTCAAATGGTGGACGTGATGCTATAACGTTTGATAAGTAATTATTTTAAACAAATTTCTAAATTTGAATTAGACTGTTCTTTCGCGCCCAATACAAACTATCGCAGGAATGGCACTGTTAACTATCGATTAATGCACGTCAGCCCTGGCTGATGTGTATTTTCGTATTTCTGTTTTTTTTTCCATAATGAATAAATAAAGAGCTAAAAACATATCTGACTATAATTGTTCTATTATAATTAATGTATCTACGTTAGCTAATGAAGAATGTGGCAAGTTAATCTAATTTTCTAGTTACCAGAGGTTAAGAAATGTCTTTGTAAGGGTATCAACAAGTGGACTTGACTTTTCTATTGCAGAGTGTTACGCTTACGCCGGCAAAGGCAAAAATGTTGCTAAATCTGCATAAGTTATGTCGACTGCACGCGAGGCCACTCAGCACCGGCCGTGCAGCCCCTCAGTCCTTCAGGAAGTGGTACCAACAGCTGTGGACAACCGAGCGCACAAATTTACCGCCCTACAGCCACTTCACACAGATCGGAGACCCCGTGCTGCGCGACAGAGCGGCAGAAGTGCCTGTGGAATGTGTGGACAGCAAAGAGATTCGTGCGATAGTGGATCGCATGGTGCACGTGCTACGCAAGTATGATTGTGTGGGCATTGCTGCACCACAAATTGGCGTCTCCCTGAGAATAATTGCAATGGAGTTTAAGCGGAGCATTAAAAAGGAGCTACCCGAGGCGACGTACAGGGCGCGACAAATGTCCGAGCTGCCGTTGACTGTAACTTGAAGTAATAATATACATACAAATATAATATTCACTAATTGTCCTCGCCTGTTCGCATAGGTATTCATCAATCCAAGACTGAGTGTGACAAACTACACCAAGCACAAGCATCCAGAGGGTTGCATGAGCGTTCGCGGATTCTCTGCGGAAGTGGAGCGTTATGAAGCTGTGAAACTGACCGGACTGGACGGGCAAGGAGCACCCCTCTCGCTGGAACTGAGTGGCTGGAACGCGCGCATTGCCCAGCACGAAATGGATCACTTGGATGGCAAGCTGTACACGGATCATATGGATCGTTCCACATTCACGTGCACCTGCTGGGAAACGGTGAACACGAAGTCTGGCCGTGTGGAGATCCCCTTCTACAAATAATATCTACACGCTGTTTCCTCTAATTATTGTTGCTAAAAATTTATTCATTGAAACGGAACTGTTTGTTGGCAACTGTTTTTCTGCTCATTTCTCTGCGCTCATATACATTCTCAGATTGTGATTGGCCGTGCCGAGGGCAGTCTTGGCTTTGAAGTACTCGGGACTGTCCCACAGGTCACGCTTGTCCATCATGTATGTAAAGAGTTCATTGTATTCACGCTGTAGCAGCTTGTGTGTGCCGGCGACCTTTCTGCGCAGTTCGTCGATTGCTTGGGCCAGACTTTCGCGGGCAGCATCAAAAACAGCTTCTGCCGTGGGTTCATCCAAGGCAGGCGAGTCTATTGTCTTAGGCCCCTCGTGCTGCAGTGTACGCAAGTGCATGCGCTGGTTCTGCCAGTCGTCCCACTGTAGCTGCAACAACTTGCCCAAATAGTTGAGAACGGCAGTCCGCAGGATGAACTGCCGTATTCCTGGATGGGCTATGTTGCGCACACGCACTCGGAACATCCTCAAACAGTTGCTCAACTCTCTGATTCCTAATGTCAAGTTACATTGAATGTCGTTACTACAGACCCGGCTGCTTAAATAAATAAATCCCTATCGATAATATTTTATGTGGAATCATTTTGACAACTATATCAATCATACTTAGCTGCACGATTCGTCCATTTACTTCATCAATCGGCTCAAGTTGAATTCGATAAACCGTGATAAAATCAGAGCTAAGCGGAAGGCTTCAGTCGCCAGTACTTCACTTGAAGTTATTTTTAAAATCTTATAAAATTCTAGTTAGATCAAATCCCCAAAAAACGTAAACATATACATTAATATGTTCAATTAGATCAAAGGGAAATCGTAGGAAATGATTAGGGCTAATCGAACTGGATAATATAAAATCTGTACCCGTATACATTTTCTTTATTTGTGTACGAAGTATAGCACAATAATGTTTTCTTTTTGGATTCAAATATTTCCTCTCTTCATTTATTTACAAAACTATAGTCCAAATTTAGCTAAATGAATGAAGGAAAAATATTTTATTCCAAAAGGATAACCCTATTATGCCATACTTCGTACAACCATAAAAATGTTAATGTAGAAAATGTAATTGGATCCAGCTCTAGTCATAAGTTTATCCATGTCTTCATTATGCTAAGAGTTATATGGGTCTTGATATATGAATATATAATCTTAATCTGAACCTAACTGAATGCTATTGCCACTAGCCATACAACACATTTATAGTTAGCGGTATATTACACCAATTCAATACCTATTAACGTTTTAATCTTATCGAAACTCTATTATTAAACTTGATCGCACACATATTTAAATCTTAACTCATTTTATTACACACTGAACCAATTGAAAACTATATTGAACTGCCAGAAGGAGGCGTGGCAGATCCTATAAGGTAAATTTATTCATGATCACCGCGTCGAGTTGTCCGTCCGTCCCTAAGAACGAGTAGATCCAGTATCCAGTATACTTCATCCAGAGCCTTGAAATTTTACAATTCTTCAACTTGAAAACTTGCAGAGCTGGAAACTTCAGGTGTGCTGGGTAGATATATGTGTTAGAGCACATAGAGCACTCTTATTTGTATTGATAGATAATTTCTTGAAAGAATAGATATTTACATCAATTATTAGAGCTTAGATTAATGGGTGTCATAATCAGTGTCATAAAGCAATCTATCGACTCTTAAAACAATCCCTCGATCTGTCCCGTCTCGGTGTTCAGATCGATATCATAGATGGCTGGGCGAGTGGACAGTCCGGGCATTTTGGTTATATCGCCACACATGGCCACCACAAAGCCAGCTCCGGCGGAGACATAAACGTTCTGCACCTTGAGGGTGAAGCCCTTGGGTGCACCTTTAATGTTGGGATCACCAGTAACCGAGCCGGAGGTCTTCGACATGCAGATCGGAAGGGAGCCAAAGCCCTGCAAAAGCAAGAACATTGAAGTCAACTCTGCATAGACATGAATACGAATGACTTACTGCGTCGGTCAAGCGCTTGATCTGATCCTCGGCTTCTTGGGTAAGTTCCACCTCGCCCGCTCCATACATGGTCTGCGCAATCTTGGTCATCTTATCCGCCAGAGGCAAACTTGGTTCGTAGAGCAGCTTGAACTTATTATCCAGCTGGCAGGCCTCGATGACAGCCTCGGCCAGAGGCACGGCGCCGGCTCCACCGTCTGCCCAGTGGGTTGAGACCACAGCAGCAAAGGCGCCCGCCTGCAAGGCGGCCTTCCTCAAGAGCTCATGCTCGGCCGGTGTATCAGCAACATGGGCATTGATGCTCACCACAACGGGCATGCCGAACGAGCATCCATTCGAGATGTGCTGCAGAAGATTGGGTAGGCCCTTCTCCAGCAGTTCGAGGTTCTCCTCTGTGTACTGCTTGTTGAGTGGGGCACCTGGCGTAACTGGAGCTCCGCCGCCGTGCATTTTAATAGCTCTGACCGTGGTCACCAGCACCATGGCGTCGGGCTTCCTGCCCGAGTTGCGGCACTTGATGTTGCAGAACTTCTCCATGCCAATGTCCGAGCCGAAGCCGGCCTCGGTGCACACGAAGCCCTCGCTGCCCACCAGCTTGAGGCCGATCTCATCGGCGATGATCGAGTTGCAGCCGTGAGCGATGTTGGCAAAGGGACCTGCGTGCACCAGCACGGGGGTGCCCTCGAGGGATTGCATCAGATTTGGTTCCAGGGCATCCTTCAGCAGCACAGCCAGGGCACCCGTTACGCCCAGATCATCGGTAGTCACCGGCACGCCGTCCTGGTTAAATGCCACGACCATCTCGCCCAGTCGACATTTCATGTCCGCCAAGCTGGAGGAGAGCGCCAGCACCGCCATAATCTCACTGGCCACCGCAATGGAGAAGCGCGTCTTGCGGCACATGCCCTTCTCGCTGGGCGACTGGCCAATCGTGATCTCGCGCAGATATCTGTCGTTCATGTCCACCACACGCTCCCACATTATGGTGTCCACATCGATGTTGAGACGCGAAAAAGCCGCGGCTTCCTCTGGGGTCAGCTGATCGGGATCCGTTTTATCTATGCCCAAGCGCTTCAGGCGACGCAGCTGAATGGGGGAGAACTTCCGTTGGCCCTTGATCCTCGGCACCAGCCGGTTGTACAGAGCCGTGTCCGATTGCGTCGCCTCGTGGAAGATGCGCGTATCCAGTTGGGCAGCCACCAAATTGTTGGCCGCCGCCACAGCGTGAATGTCGCCCGTGAGATGCAAGTTGAACTCCTCCATGGGTATCACCTGGGCATAGCCACCGCCCGCTGCCCCGCCCTTGATGCCAAAGGTGGGTCCCTGCGAGGGCTGGCGCAGTGCAGCGACCACATTCCGCTGCTTGTGCGCGCCCAGCGCTTGGACCAGGCCCATCAGCGTGGTCGTCTTGCCCTCGCCCAGGGGCGTGGGCGTGATGCCCGCCACAACGACGTACTTGCCCACCGGTTGGTCCTGTAGGCGCTGAATCACACTCAGCGAAATCTTGGCCTTGCGGCTGCCATACATCGACACCTCACTCGGCAGCAGTCCGATCTCCTCGGCCAGCTTCCCGATGTGCTTGGGGCGCTGCGCACGCGCGATTACGATGTCGGAGGGCACGGGCCTGGCGGGTCGCAGCGGCAGCACCTCCAGCGGCCACTGGCAGCGTCTGGCACTAGCCGCTGCCCTAGTGGCCGACACCACGGTGTTCTTCATGAGCATGGCCACCGTCATTGGCCCCACGCCTCCTGGCACTGGCGTCAGATAGCCCGCCACCAGCTTCGCCTGCTCGTAGTCAACGTCGCCCACCAAACGGCTGCCACTCGCTTTCGATGCGTCTGCAAGCAACAAGGACGGAGATATTTCAATAGAATTGCCAATGCCTGTGCCCAGGCCTAAATCTATGCTGCCTACGTCAGACTTCCAGCAGTTTGTTGACTGCTGCAGCCCAGGGAAATCTGTTTACTAAGCTTCAAACAAAAATTCTGAGCGTGGAAAACAACCAACGGAGCTGCTTATCAGGGTCGCAGCTGAGATCAAACGGGGCGATAACCAAGGGACACTCAGCGAGAGATTGAACACGGCAAAAGAGAGTACTCTGTACCGACTAGAAGATACCCTAAACACACAGTAATTTGAAGAACTTATCCAAAAATAGGAGATTTATCACATATCAAAAGTGTTCAAAATCCGATTCCAGATCTACATTAGGCTTATTTAATTGGAAATAAAAGGAATTTCTAGTCGGGATAGGGCACTTCTAGAGAGGAGATACCCTGTAGTAAATTACCCTGAGCTGAATTAATTGAAATATGTGTCATCCTGAATCATCAGTTTTCGAACTGTTATTCAAGGTTTTCATTAGGCTTGATTAATTATAAATAAAAGATATTCTAGTCGGGAGAGGCATATAAAGAGATACCCTGAGCACTTATCCAAAAAGAAGATCAAAATATGCGTTTACTTCGTACTCAGATTCCTACTTAAGTTTTTGATCTATATTAAGCAAATTTAATTACAACTCAACTATGAAACACCCGGAGCCCTACCCAGAGCTGACAGGCATGACTTGGTCAATCGATAGATATCAACTTAGGTGTGTGCTTAATATACAAAAACATTTTGTAGGCTACAAGATCCACAAGGCAGCCTGGACTGGCAGACAGACCGAGGAACCAACACGGCAAGATCGAACCAACTTCCAACTTACTCAAGAATATATATGCATAATGAGCCCATCCCAATCAAGAGATCTTGAGAACCTTTCCTCTTGGCTTTGGCAATTTCGCTTGTCAACTCACCTGGCTTCACATTGATGCCACAATCGATGACCACGGCGCCGGGCTTTATCCAGCTGCCCTTGACCATCTCGGGCACTCCGATGCCCACCAGCAGAATATCAGCACTACGCGTGATCTCCTCCAGGTTGCGTGTTTTCGAGTGGCAAACGGTGACCGTCGCATTCGCCCACTTCAGCAGCTCGGCAGCTGGTGTGCCCACGATCTTGCTGCGACCGAGGACAACGGCTCGAGCGCCGGCGATCTCCACTCCGGTGCTGCGTATTAGCTCGAGGCAGCCCCACGGTGTGCAGGGCAGAAAGCCATTCAGATCGCCGACGGCGAGGCGGCCCTCATTCACTGTGTGCAGACCATCCACATCCTTGGCCGGGGAGACGGCGTCCGTGATCCGGTGCGCATCGATGGCCGTCTCGCAGTCCAAAGGCATCTGAACAATAATGCCATGCACCTGAGGATCGGCATTAAGGTCGCTTAGCTGTGGGAGCACATGACGTGCGATTGATTAGAAACAGCCGAGGTGTTAATTATTTGATAGCAACTCAATTAAATGCTCTATGGGCAGGGTGTGATAATTTTCTTATTAAATGTGTAACACATTGAACAATGCGTATATCTATTTGCTTATGGGGTGTACCCAAGAGATCAACACAATTACGAAACCGACTGATCAACAGAATCTGTCACAAGCTCTGTGATTTATTTAAGATCTGTTATTATTTAATTTGCTTGGCATTGTGACTAAACGTAAAAAATTAAATAAATGTATGAAATTGTAAATAATGTTATTTCCCCTCAAGAAATCCCTATTTCTTAAATCCATATATATAATTACGTAGGAGGGCTGTAAACAAATAAATTCCATGGGATGTATTTCAATAGGTTAAACGTTCGTCTGTCTTTCAAATGTACTCATACTAAATTAAATCGATTAACGATATACCTGACATGACAGTAAAAATCATATTTATAAATCTTAAGACTTTAAATCTGGAATACTATCTCGCGTAGATTACTCCCGTTGAAAAATAGATATGAATATATTTAGATATAGATAATAATCGTAATATCGAATCCTTCTAAGGATTGTCCAAAAACTAAATGTATGGGGCGTGTGATAAATCGGAAAAACTTTATCTTTTCAGTTTTTAGAACAACAATCTCAAGATTCTACGCCCATGCTGTAGTTAACCATGGCATATCGGAATATCTCACAGTTTTTTTGTAGAGGTGTAAAATTTTACAGTTCTGACCACCTAATAATTACTAAACATAATAATAATATTATATATTAATGAACAATGAAAATAATATAGTAATGAAATAAATTTGTGTACTATATAAACAGAGACTTGTGCAAGGTAAAATTTTTAATTTTAAATATATATACATATATAAAATATCATTAAAAAAAAAAAATCATGTTACCTAAATTTTCGCCTATAAATCTCTGTTTGATCTCTGTTGATCTCATTCCCAACTACTATGCTATTTTGATACCTCACGAGCAACAGGTCACCTATTTTAGGAGCATAAAAATACGCATATATAGATATGTATATAAATATATGTACATTATATTAAGCGTAATTATATTAAAGGCGATAATCAGCAGGTCTAGTATAATTCTACATTTAAGAAAATAATGTTCCAAGTCTCTTAATTTTGGGCACCAACACAACAACTAGGAGCTAGTATAGCTAGCATATATGTATTTACGTATATATTATATCTACTATATTTTAATGCTTTTGTTGTAATCGAGCCGACAGGCTGCTCGCAGATAATTAATTTCTGATTAGTATTTCTTTTGTCAGCTATTGCATAACACGTTGATTGGCTTTGACTTTGACTTCGACTCACCTTATCGAGCAGCTCCGACTCGGTGATGGAGCGCGGCAGCTGGACGTGCACGGCATTGATGCCGATCTCCGTGGCTGCCTTTATCTTCATGCGTATGTAAACATTGGAGTCCTCCCGGCCGCCCACCTGCACGATTCTCAGTCCGGGCACAAATCGAGCGCCCTCAGCCCTCAGCGCATTCACTTGCTGGCGCAGCTCCTCGCGCAAATTCCTGTCAGAAGGAACAGGAGCACCGTGGTGCATTTAGCATTTGGCATTTTTCAGTACAGGTGCCGCCTCAGACGGCTACTCACTTGGCCACCGCCGTGCCGGATATAATTTTCGCCTCCACGGTCATCTTTCTCGCCTTCGGCTCTCTGCAAAAACGCACAAAGTATTGAAGTCTACGCGCAATGTTTTTTTTTTTTTTTGGACGAGGCACGATAGCAACGGTAGCTACGGCTCGCGCAATGCAACTGAGCTCCTATCGGTCGTGCCGGTGCTATCTATACCCAAAGCCGTAGCCGCACATCTAGGGGCGGCCATAGGTGTGTCTGTGTGTGTGCCTACGCTCTATCTCAAGCTAATCCCGCTCCGCCCGGCCCTCCAGCGCTCGTTTATCAGCTGACATTTGTGATTATTCGGTTTTGGGTTTCGGTAGGGTCACAGCTACTCGTAAACAAATACGCGACTGTGTAGAGAAGACAAGACACGGTTCCTCCATTGGCCTACAATCAGATCTCTCTCTCACTCTCTCCTTCTCTCTTCACTTGAGAGCTCTGACCGCAAACTGACATGCGAGCCGGCTTCGACTGCTTAGTTTGGTTAAAAAGAGTTTCAACATATATAGGAGATGGTACTCGGTAGTACTCTCTAACAATCCCTAACAATCTTAAACTTATGCAATATAAAAGAAACCGTTTGAAAAATCATCGAGATAATTTAGAAATACTTCATATACATGCATATATAAAATAAAATTATTTAGAAACAAGTAAGAAAGCTCTAGTCGAGACTGCTCGACTAGGAGATACCCTGATCCCTACAAAGAGCTGATATTAACGCACGCATAAGCACGCGCTCTGCTAACTGCGCAGTAAGCAGCGACTGCGCTTGGGCTGCGCTGCAGTGTGGGCAATACTATGAGAATTTTGTTGCTGAATAATTTCTCTTGTAGTCGGACTATCTTCATGAAACTTTCAGAACGCGATCATAATATGCAAATGTGTATACATTCCAAGGCACAAGTCTCTAGTGCTTAAAATACGTGCAAATTGGGTGCGAAGGGGGCATGGTATCCAAATGAATAAATAAAATGAACTTATCGATTATTCGCGATAAAAAAGTAATCGGACGAGTTATCGAAAAAAAAGATAAACTTGTACTGCGTATGGTATACATGAGTATGCATACAAAATTTGAAAATTTGTCTCTAGCTCTTATATCTTCTGAGATCTAGGCTCTCATACGGACGGACGGACGGACGGGCATACGGACAGGTCTATATCGACTCAGCTCGTCGTCCTGATCAAGAATATATATACTTTATGGGGTCTGCCACGCCTCCTTCTGCCTGTTACATACTTTTCACAAAACCATTATACCCTGATTTCCCGTTTTTAATGGGATCAGGATATACAAATTTGTTAGATAAAAGTTTCCAAAAGTTCTCCATTATCTTAGACATCGTATTTGGAACCACTGTGCGTTGGGAATAATTCTCTAACACATATATAACACTGATTATACCCTGATCCCATTAAAAATGGGAAATCAGGGTATAATGGTTTTGTGAAAAGTATGTAACAGGCAGAAGGAGGCGTGGCAGACCCCATAAAGTATATATATTCTTGATCAGGGCGACGAGCTGAGTCGATATAGCCCTGTCCGTCTGTCCGTCCGTCCGTCCGTCCGTCCGTATGAACGCCTAGATCTCAGAAGATATAAGAGCTAGAGACCTCAAATTTTGTATGCATACCATACGCAGTACAAGTTTATCTTTTTTTTTCGATAACTCGTCCGATTACTTTTTTATCGCGAATAATCGATAAATTGATTTTGTTTATTCACCGTAATTTTAATAGTTTTAGACCTGGAGACTTCATATTTGCTGTGTATATACATCTGGTCAATACGCAAATTTTGTCATTTACAGATTTTGGATACCACGCCCCCTTCGCCCCCAATTTGCAAAAAACGTATTTTAAGTACTAGAGAATTGTGCTTTGGAATGTATGCACATTTGCACATTATGATCACGTTCTGAAAGTTTCATGATGATAGTCCTACTACAGGAGAAATTATTCAGCAACAAAATTCTCATAGTATTGCCCACACTGCAGCGCAGCCCAAGCGCAGTCGCTGCTTACTGCGCAGTTAACAGAGCGCGTGCTTATGCGTGCGTGAATATCAGCTCTTTGTAGGGATCAGGGTATCTTCTAGTCGAGCACTCTCGACTATAGCTTCCTTACTTGTTTCATAATCTATTTAATGCCTGAATTCGGTGCGAAACAAACAAATTCCACGAGAAAACACAAAATGCAAACAGAAACCAACAAAAGTAAAAAAAGGTAGAAACAAAACAGAAAAAACGTGCCTTATCGCAAGGTGCCAATTGCTATGCAGATAACATGAAAATCGGTGGACATATCAATTAGCGAATTCCAAATATAAACAAGAGAGAGATAGAGAGAGCGAGAGAGAGACTTGGGCAAATGAGAAAGATAAAGAGGTGGAGAGATAGTTTTCAGTATCTTCTAGTTTATTCCTGACCAGAGTTTTCGTCTTTAATCTATTGTTTACTTTATTTTAACTGCGGCGCGCAGCTTGGCCGAGCGGCTGCGACTGTTGCGCGCGATCTCCGAGGCATCGGGCAGGATGACGTGTCGATGCAGTTGCCGCCAGTTGGACCGGACGAAGGACTCCATGAGCTCTGGATCATGCGTAAGATCGTGCCCGCTGTATTTCAGCGGCAGCGGATTGGCCACGCCCTCGATCACATTTCCTCTGAGATGGCGCTTGACAATGGTATCCTCCAACGAGTGGAAGGTGATGGCCACCAGCCGGCCCTGGACGCGCAACAGCAGCTCCTGGGCCAGCAGCATGCCGTAGTTGATCTCGTTCAGCTCATTGTTGACGAAGATGCGCAGGGCTTGAAACGTTTTGGTGGCCACATGCGATGGCCGCTGCAGCTTGTCCTTACGCTGATCCTCGCCCAGCACAGCGGCCACCAGACTCGCCAGCTGGCGCGTGGTTTCTATGCGCTGCAGCGCGTTCCGCGCCTCGACAATGGCACGCGCTATCTTCTTGGCCGCCTTCTCCTCGCCATAGACGCGCAGAATGCGGGCCAGGTCTACCTCCTCGATGCGGGCCAGCACTTCGGCGGCGCTGACTCCGCCTCGTCCGCAATCCATGCGCATGTCCAGCGGCCCGTTGTGGGCGATGGAGAAGCCGCGCGCAGCTTCATCGAACTGCATGGAACTGCAGCCAAAATCGAACAGCATGCCATCGAAGCTCCGAGGCGGCACATCTAGAGCTTTTAGCAGCTGCGGGAGGTCCGAGAATTTGCCTAGCATTGGGATCAGGCGTCCTTCGTAGCTCTGCTCCTGACTCATGCGCTGCGCTAGCTGATGCGCAACTGGATCTCGATCGAGGGCGTAGACTGTGGCCTCTGGGCAGCTGTCTAGCAGCCGCCGTGTATGCCCGCCGGCGCCAAAGGTCATATCGATGTACTTGCCACCAGGCGTCGGCTGCAGGTACTCGATGGCCGTGTCGCAGAGCACCGGCACGTGCGGAGCTGCTTCAGCTGGAGGTGAAGGCGTAGCCGCAGCTGTGTAGTATCTACTCTGTATTGCTGTTAGTCTTAGTCTGGTCAGGAATTGCTGCATCAGCTGCTGGGCTCTAATTGCGTTTGCCATCGTTCAGATACTGCAGAAACTCCGAGCTGAGCACCTGGTTACACTGGGCAGCAGTTAGGCCCGTTGCCGTCGACTCGAACCTCCTCGTATACTTCTTCGCGTAGACGTTATTCGAGAGCCTCTCCAAGGCGTCGATCTGCCTGTTCAGCTGCTCACTGGCTGCAGAGTTCTGGATGGAGGCGTCTTTTAGCCTGGCCGCTTGCTTGCGAATTTGCTCGCCAAGATCCCTTTTAGGTGGGAGAGAAAATGTTGTTTGGTTTCAGATTCGCAATTTTATGTGTTTGTTGTGTGTTTCGTTGCAGCGAACACTTGGCAATAGTTCAACCATAGAAGCGAGACTCGAGAAATAAACAGAGCCTGGTCGGGTTCCGACAGGTTATATTACTCCATAATAATGGAGTAATGAAAGCCGATATACCTGTTGATTAATTCCAGTTAAAGACGTTCAAGCAATCAATATACGCTGAGTAATGGCGGAGCAGAGCTAGAGATAAACAAAGAGTAACAAGTGGGTTCAAGTATTTATTATACCAAACCAACCAAAACTCAGCAAAAACTAAGCCCACTCGAAGCTAGGACCAACAATTCACCATAAAATAGATTTATAGTCGTACAATAGCTAAGACTCCCTGAACCCTCCTCGCAATAAAACTGTGGAAATAATAAGAACAACAATCGCACAGCTAGGAATAAACATCGAAGAAATGGACTCCCATATTCTTTATACTAAAAACCTTTGCCAGCGCCAACACCAAAACCTTACACATTTTTCTGTAAATCAATTCGAAGAAAGAATAATCTTTAAATTTCTTTAGAACGTTCACCGACATCACATAACCCGTTCACAGCCTTCCATTCGATAAATTGATAAAATAGTTTACGTTTTGCTGCTAAAATTTTAGCAACTAAGTTTGGAAATATTGATTTCATAAGTTCAAGTATATATAAGTATATGTACATATATTCATTTATATAAATGTATATATATCTATTATATTAAAATAATACGTTCCTTTCATGTTTTGTGGTGACTAAACTATATTTAAGAATTCTATTCACTGTAGTGCAAAACCCCAAATTATTTATGCTTTATTAATTCTATTCATTTTCAGGTTAAAGAAAAACTTCGATATATTCATGAATAAGCTGTTAGACACTTACAAAGTCACTACCTGGGCGCCAAGAAGGAAGCTTTCTGGTATTAATTGGTAGGCGTATTTAGAAGCCATTATGAAATACGATTGTTATTACAATAATACGATAGTTATACAAAAAAGCCAAGCGAGCGCGACCAAACGCGTCAAGACACCAAAGCCGCGGGTTATGTTGAATTGAAAAATGTTCTGCCCAAATACGTTCCACAAACATTAGCTTCCATTGTGGCAAAAGTTGCCGTGCTCCAAGATATAAGCAAAAAACAATTGCGTGACCATCGACTCCACAATTCAGTCTAAATTATGGAAGCTGTTGGCATGTGGCACAGCCTAATGAAAACAAGTTTAAATAAAATCCAATATTCAACCGCACAATTTACGTTCCACTACGGAACATGTTGCCATGTGCAAAAGGCGTAAATATCAGGCGGCAACAAATTAACTGCGCTGTTCTTACTTATTTCGACCTAAATCAAATCAAATGAGCATAGCAAGTAACATAAATTTTGTTTTCTAAGCAAATACTATGTGAAATGGTTAGATAATGCCCATTGCCAGACTCCGCTGAACGAACATTTTTCTGTATGTGTTTGGAAGCTCTCTTACCTGCCGACTTTTGTTTTTTCTGCTGGCCACTTCTCTAGTACGCTCAGAAATCTCTTATATGGTGCAGACATGCTTAATGCAAAACAATTTCTAGCATAAGTTAATATTTTTTACCGGCAGAACAAAAACATTGCACGCGTTGAACAGCTGAGCAATGTAGTCATTTAGAGCACTAACAATGGCATTTTGCTCCACTGCAAAGCAATGTTGTAAGGCGTGAAAACTATCGTACACATAAAATATCGATACATTGGATGCATGGAGCGAATTTCAAATTGTATAACAGCAAAACATCAAATTTTAAGACAACAGTAAGTAAATTCTTCTTTAGTAAAAGTACTAAACATGAATTTCATATGAATGGAAATAATTTTCTATTATTATTTTAAAACGCTTTGGCCTCAATATCGCTGTATTACACTTTTTAGATTAAAATAATATTTTAACTGATTATATTTGGTTTAAAACGTTCTTTAGTAAATTATATTTACACTCGATAATAGTAAAATCGTTTACTTAATACTTTTAAGTTAATTTTAGTTACCTTTCCAAAAATTGCGTATTCATAGAAATACAGGGTACTCAGAATGTTCATAAAAATAACAACCAATCAGAGTAAAACCGGAATAAAACACAGAGAGAGAGTCGCAGAGAGCACCACAGAAAGACAGAGAGCGCAATAGTGGTGAGCAAAAAACACACACATAAAAAACATAAACAAGCATTTTTTCAATGCGCGTGCAAGAGGGAGAGCGAACGAACCAACAGGCACACATAAGCACACACACTCCCAGGTACTTACGCTCACAGCTGCTTTCCGATTGCAATGTCATGAAAAAAGTTGAGTGATTTTTTTCAGTCGAGTTTTTGCCACCGAGCCGAACGGTTCCTCTTCTCCACACTCGTCTTTTTTACGTTTTCCGTAGTGATTTGTTGTTCGCGTACGTTCAGCATGTAAATAACGAGGGGCGAAACGAAGCACAAACCATAAACGAAACGAACGTAGCATGCTGTAAATCGTGCGATCTCCCCTCATTCATCATTTATAATTAATCAAGGCGCCAAAATTAAGTCGCGCCAAATTTTGCAAAAAAAAAAAAAAAGAGGGCAGCACAAGTGCAAACACACGTCCACACTCAAGTGTGTGTTGGTGTGTGTATATATTTTTGGCGTGCGCGGCCATTTTTTCCTTAGCTCTCAAGTCTGCATGTGTGTGCGTGTGTGCTTAGTGTACTCCAAATTCGTAAGAGAAACGTAAAGAGTGCAAATAGACAAAATTAATAATAATAAATAAAAATACATAAATTGATAAATAACTTCGGGTTGTTTACCTAGGTAGGCAAATATCTTAACCAAAGTATTGCTCTCTATGCACGCAACACGAAGCGTGAAAACGTAAAATCGCACAAAGTTGTGAAAGGATAACAGAAGGGAGCTCGAATATTTGTCGAAACACCCCCCTCCCCACCCACACTAATAGGTCCTGTCAGAACACGTGCTTTTACTACGAAAATATCAACAGAAACGCGCGCAAAAAGAGACCACAATAACAACTACCATTTCCAGTTGGTAAGCGCTTCGAAATGTTTTTTTTTTTTTTGTTTTTTCTTTTTTAACTTTCCGAGTAAAATAGCTGCTTTTATGGTCACAGTGGTCAAAGATTATTATTTTTTGCTTATTTGATTACAATTTCTATTTTGATCAATTAGAATCTTCGCAGATAATTGTCTCAGAGTCTAGGCACAAACGATAATTTAAGACTAGAAAGGATTTATTCAAAATATCTAAAATCGGCTAAGCAAAAGAAATTTACGATTTGCAGTGCTAAACAAAAAATGTGTCATCAAAACATTTGCTCAAATGCAAACGGAATTGTAATACTGTGCAATGACGGCTGCCAATATTTACCCACCCGCCCTGGTCATTGTTTGACTTCTTTATGTGCCATTCATTCGGTGGCGGTTTGTGTGTCGTCTTTTTATCTCTGCTGCTTTTGCTCTCGCGCTCAGCACTTTTTTCTTCTCCTTTCTTTTTTGTTTTTTTGCACATGTCACCCCCACCAACCGTGGTAGCCTTTTTCGTTTATTTGCTTAGCAGCCCAAGCTTTTATTCCGTTTTTTTGCAGCTTGCTTCTGTCCGGCTCTTCATTTGTTTATGTTGCTAACTCGCTCGCGCGCTCTCACTCTCTCTGTTGCTCTCTTATGCTGTTCAGCTGCGGTCGCTGCTCGCGCTCAATTAATTTTCGTTGATTCGTTTTTTGTACACTGGTGTGTGCTTGTGTATGTATGTGTATGCTTGTGTGTGTATGTGTATGCTTGAATGTTTTTGTGTGTGTTCGTTAAATTTTTTTGTGTATACCTATTTTTTTATACATACATACATATGTATGCTTCTGAACAGCAACGTTGGCGTTAGCGTGCTTTGGGGCCGCCTGAGTGATTCCGTGTTCAGCTGTAGTCGCTGCATTATATATACATATGTATGTATGTTTATTTGTTTGAAGCCACTTTCAACAAATATGAATAGTAAAAATCTACTTCGGTATATTTCTCGTGTTAAGATATATCACTGATCCATCCAATGCAGGGTCAACAGGCGACTAAAGCATCCTGGGTGCCTTTCCCTTAAGCCTTTGCCCTCTGCTCAACTGATGGACCAACATCAACAGAAAAAAGAAACAGCTACAACAACAACCGGTTTTTTGACCAGCCAGCTATAAAAATGTTTAAGAAGAAACCAAAAGAAACACACAAAAATCTGCTTCTGACGTCAACTGCGCAGCAGCAGCAACGACAACAAAACAGCTACGCACTGCGTCTGTGTGTCTGCCTGTATGTGTGTCACTCATTCTCCCACTCTTGTGCGGCGCTTAGCCGCTCCATCTCTTTCTTTCACTCTCTCGGACCGATTTAATAACTCAATTTGTTTTATTTCAATGCGGCGCGCGCCAATTCAGATGTTTTTCTTATTGATTTTTTTCAACAAAAAATGAAGAAAAAAAGAGAAAAATACTAAAATGAGGGAAACACACGTAAAATTCGGCGGACAAACACCTGTGACAGCTTTTTGTTTACAAATTCTTGCTATTTGTTGTTGGTTTATGGGTCAATCAGAGTGGTTCAATTAAAGAGGAAGCTCATATTAATTTGTCTATGTGTATAAACATTTTATATCGATGAATACATTAGTAATATTTATGATTTAAGGTGATAAATTATTTAATTTACCCCTTCTGATACTATTGAATTTACTTATAAATACATACACAACTGTTTAAATACACATGTAGTTATATAAATATAACTAATAATGTAGGTATATAACAAATGCTTAATGTTTCTTTCTTATATTCAACTTGTTATTGTTGTATTCCCCACTGTTGTTTCGTTTGATATACAATTAATAAATAAATTTACCTTAAATTAAAATCTTATTTGCTATATGCTATATTATATTTTCCATACACGCTGTTTATTAAAATCTATATATATATATATATCTATAAAGATTGTAGGATGTATAAATCGAAATGTGTTAATATGTTTACTGTAAAAGAAAACAGCTTATTAACCCCTAAAAACAGAATTAAATTATTAGGCTTTGCCCTTTGACAGTAGTTGTACAAAATAATAATGGTATTATACCATATGTGCCTATATTATATATACACATATGTTTCATAATATTAAATATTGTACGTAATCTAATGTGCTTCATGGAAAACAAGATATACTTAAACATTAAAATAGGACATTATTAAATATTATCAAATATCCTTTTAAAGTTGATAAACCGTGAAAAGTCTAAAAATGTCCTACAGTATTAATGTTTTACTTTCTATAAGAGCAAAAACTGAAAATTGTAAATTTTTATATATAGCAATTATCTTTGATGTTTGATCTTTGATCTCGATTAAAGTAGCCTAATGTGTTTTCTGGTTCACCTAAAGTATATTTGACAAAAAGTATGCAAATCTGAAAAAGTTAGCATGAATATACTATAGTTTACCTATGTATGCTTTTCCAGGGTATTTCCTATTCGATCGCTCCCGACTAGAGCTTGTATACTTTGTATTCTGTGTTAGCATAATTTGAATTAGTCTCCTTTTGTTATTCTGCAATTCTTGAACGTATTCCAAATCTGATAAGTGCCTCTCGTCTATTCTTTATTTAGCATCTGCTTTGGGGAGTCTCATCTTTGTGGCAGATTACGAATTGCCCCATTTTCGCAAAGAGTTTTGCTCTGTGTTCTTCAGCTCTCGAGGTGATTGACACGTTCCACTGGCGCCCCTGACTCTTAGCTGGCCTCCCGGCTATTAAAGAGTGCATAAAAAAATAGAGAATTTTATTTTTCTTGCTCTCGTTCACTTTAAAGAAGAGTATATAAGTTTTGCTATTCTCGGTTAATTTGAGCCAAATACCTATTCTGGAGGCATGATAGATATACAAAAATATATTTATCCAGCAGATTTACTAAGAAAACAAACATTAATTATATCAGTTTAAATGTTGTCTAAAACCCGAGCGGGAATTGTGTGGACAGATACGCCCGACTACAATATTTCTACTTGTTCTTTTTGCATTTTTCATATAAATGAAATGTTGTGTTGTCACATCGGATTTTTTGCTGTGCACAAGCGCCTTTTTTGTTTATCTTGTGTTTTTTTGGCATTGTTTTTTCAGTGCTTGGCTTGCAAAGCTTTGTTTTATTTATTGCACGTTTAATTCATAAACAATTAATTAATTCATGCACATTTATGTTAAATTTATGTACAAAAAGTCTCAAAAAAACTGCCAACTATTTGTAAAAGAAAAAATGAAGCAACGCGAAAGCCAAATGGAAAAATGGAAAAAGTAGTTTAACAGTTCTGTTGATTCTACAGAAATTTGCGACGGAAGCCTAAATAACAATTACAATATTTCTGTATTTTCAGCATAAAAGCTGAACGGCAAAAAAGAGTATAAGCCAAGAAGTTGTGTAAGCCGCGTTTCGATTTCAGTTTAGTCGCAATCGTTGCCCGGCTCGGTTACGCTCCCTTTCTCTCCAATCTCCGCTGAAGCGCTCGCTTTTGCAAAGGCCACAATCTGGACGCTCGCACGATCGCCTATCGACCGCTGAACCTAGGCGGGCAGCCGCTTATGGCTGCCGAACTGCCAACGACGACGCCGAATGGCGCTGGTAGCGAGTATCACCTGCATCGATCCATCGATCAGCTGCGCACGCTCAGCCATCTCACCCAGCAGCAGCTGGTCCACGACTACAAGCCCTTCAGCATCAACGAGTTCCGCCAGAACGTTGAGCGTTTGGACTACTCGCGCAAGAACGGGCTGGTGCAGCAGCAGCAAATACTGATCGACCAGCAGCAGCAGCAGCAACAGCAACAGCAGCAGCAGCATCAGCAATCGCATCAGCATGAGTCCGAGCAACAGCAGCAGCAGCAACAGCAGCAACTGCTCCATCAACCGCAGCTAAAGGGCAACTACAGCGCTCCAAGCTCGCCTGCAACGCCCACTCAGCTCAGCGAACACCAGGAGCAAAAGGTGAGTGAAGATAAGATGACTTTGGTATTAAGGATCAAATATAATAACATATAATATATAATGTATAATATAGTACAATATACAATAATCATAATTGACATAAATTGACATAAAATGATTACCGCAGAACAATAATTTAAATATTACCTTTCACCTTTAGTAATGCATTATAGATTTTCAAAAGAGATCAAAGTATAGGAATATCGAAATACAGTGTGAATCGAATATTTACATTGCATTCAACAAAAATATACTTAAATTCTGCATGATATTCATAGGAAATATTAGTGAGGAAGAGCTAATAATACTTAATCTACAATATAATGAAGAAATGAATGAATGAATGTCTAACTAAGTGTAAAATGCTTAATAACCAGACCAGTATTGTGAATCACTCAAAATGAGTTGGCATAAAATCTGATGGGATTTCATTGAAAGGTTCAAGTCCAATTTTAGAAGATTATGTCAATTTAAAGTTTCTAACCATTTCCTAAAAGGAAAATGGGAAATTCCCCGCTTTGTGAATTACTTCCAAAGAATACCTCTTCCACAATTAGTTTCAAAATAATTATAAAATATATTTTCAATAAATTAATGCAGCTATATATTCCAAAGAGGGACTTTAAACCAGTTAAAATGTGTATGTAATAGGATCTATTCATTAAACTCGTTAGAGTCTATAATTTAAAAAAAAAAAAAACGTAAATTATTTATAATGAATTAAACATGAATATTATTTTACTGAATTAACTTTTTTGTTTCCATTTATTTATTATTATTTTTTTAATATTTTATTTGGTGTCTTTACAACAAAATCAGTAAACGTTTATTAAAATTAAAATTAATTAAATTTAAAAAATAATAATAATAATAAAATACAATATATCATAATATCATAGAAATATCTTTTAATAATATTAAAATATTACCTTTAAATATTTGAACGTATCTCTACGAACAAATCCCTTGACATATTCTTCTTTGAGAGACTGTAGTACGTTATAAAACAAACATATTTCTTTCGTTTTCCCAAATTGCAGTACGATCCGAGTCGTTCGCCTTCTCGGCAGCAAGGGGGTAGTAATGGCAGCAACGGCTCTTCGCCAGAGGATCAGCGCCAGGGCGGGGAGCAGACGAAGCCGTACAAGTGCGCCTCGTGCAGTAAATCCTTCGCCAACTCATCCTATTTGTCGCAGCACACGCGCATCCATCTGGGCATCAAACCCTACCGCTGCGAGATCTGCCAGCGCAAGTTCACGCAGCTGTCGCACCTGCAGCAGCACATACGCACGCATACGGGCGACAAGCCGTACAAATGCCGGCACACTGGCTGCCCCAAGGCCTTCTCGCAGCTCTCGAATCTGCAGTCGCATTCGCGCTGCCATCAGACGGACAAGCCGTTCAAATGCAACTCGTGCTACAAGTGCTTCGGCGACGAGGTGACGCTGCTCGAGCACATACCCAAGCACAAGGACTCGAAGCATCTGAAGACGCACATTTGCCAGCTGTGCGGCAAGTCCTACACGCAGGAGACCTATCTGCAGAAGCATTTGCAAAAGCACGCCGAGAAGGCCGAGAAGCAACAGCAGCGACACACGACGCCGGCCGCCAATCTGCAGCAGCATGTGCCAGCGGGCGGCATTGGGTTGAATCTGCAGAGGCAGGCGATGAACGACGCTAATGCCGCGTATTGGGCTAAAATGGGCGTTGATAGCGCCGCCGCCACGCTGGCCGAGGCCATACAGCAGCAGCTGCCGCAAGCCAATGGCAGTTCCTATGCCAACTTTGCGACCCTCCAGCATCAGCAGCAGCAACAGCAGCAGCAGCAGCAGGAACTGCTGCAGCAGCATCATCAACGCTTGGCCAATAGCGGCGGAGATACGCCAGGGCACTCGCACAGCCCGCATGACGAGACTGGCGAGGATCTAGTGCTGCGTCAGAGCACGCCGCAGCATCATATACAACAGCAGCAACAGCAGCAGCAGCAACAGCATCAACAGCAGCAGCAGCAACATGCGACGCATGCTCATTCACCTGGACCGGGCACCTCTGCCTTTACGCCGCTGAGCGCCGCCGTCGCACCGCCGCCCACCCATCTGCAGCAGCATCGCGCACCACCCGCAGCCACTGCCGCCTACCTGTATCAGCAGAACGCAGCCGCAGCTGCTGCCGCCGCCGCCTTTCCTACGCAGCTAATCTCGCTGCATCAGATACGAAACTATGCCCATCAGCCGTCCGCCGGAATTTTGGCCAGCGACCATTTGGCTCTGGGTCTCAGCACCGTGGCCAAGGAGAAGGCCCAATAGTATCGGGCGACCGGCCACAAAAGGCAGCCGAAAGAGCAGCAGCTACGATGACAGCGAAAGCAGCTTAAGTTAAGTTAGGGTTAAGTTAGGCTTAGCTTGGGCTGATTTAAAGATTTAAAGACGGACAGCTGTCGATGCCTGGTTTCCTCTATGTGGCTCTGATGTGGCTGCACAGCACGACTAAAACAATACAGGCGGCAACTGTGCTGCCCCATCGTGGCACACAAACAGATTTAGTAACTCCACACTGCCTCAAGAAAACAAATATACCTATCAATGTGACATGCATACAGCAAACCAGGCTTTGACAGCTTTAGTCCGCCAGGAAACTACTTGAAGATTATTTTTAAAAGCAAACTCAGGTTTTTCACTTAGCTTCTAGAACACACTACATATATATATATATATATATATATATATAACTAAACTATAAGCAATATTTACAAGCAAGATTGAGCAAACGAGAACACAAAACTCTATTCAACTCGAAATTTCTATTGTTTCCAGTTGCAAACAGTTTTTGTCCATGATAGAGGTAGTCCGTAAGCCTGTACAACAAGAACCTATAATATATAGAGTATCATAGGTGCCGTACAAAGTACTGCGATAGTTATATATCCACGAGTAAATATTGTACATATTATAACTAATTATATTGTGCTGTACAAGTCAACGTATCAACAGAGTTATACAATCAACAATTTGTCTGTATAAATCAAGAGTTAACCAAACTACGTCTAGGATCTATTTTATTTATATTTAATAATATATGTAAGCGGAAAATGTACTTAATTTAAAAAGCAAATGATGTAAAAAGATTAATGAATAAAAACTGAAAAATATTTATAAAAGTAAATGAATTTATGGATTCTATATCAATTATTGTAATTTAAAGGTCCGGCAACCGCAGCGAGGATCAAAGGATGCACTGATGCAGAAGCAAATGCACATAATCCGCTTACGTTGCTTCGGAGGAAGAGAGCAGAAAACTCACAAGAGATTTACGTTCTCAGATGTTTAGCATTTCGCGTCCTTCCATATCTTGCATTACCCTCAACAGCAAAGAAATCGACATCGAGAAACAGCTGCTGCTACCGCCGATTGACGTCGCATTTCGAAGATTAATGATAGCATTGCCCGAGCGGAGCTCAAATTTGAATATGTGGGCATTCATTGAATCGTTTTGAGCTAAATTTAGATATTACAATATTGGCTTTAACATTGAAACGGATGTGCGAAATACTAATACATTCAATATTTAATTAAGCAGAGCTGCAGAGTTTTTATTTCTTTTTTTTTACGCCTCATAATTTATTTATTTTTTAATCATCACATCGAAAATTAGTTTTGAAAAGTATGTTTGTTTTTATACGTGATGTAAATTCCTATATAATACATATGTGATAATTGCATATCACATCTTTTGCTGGATATATTAAACTAATTTACATTCATATTAAATTATATAATATATATTATTATATTACAAATAAAATTCAAATCGTATAAAAAGATTTATATGTGATTCGTGAGAGTATTCAGCTTTCGACATGGATAGACGTTATAAATTCGTTTCAATTCTGGTTTTTTCGTGCCCAACAACAACAATCTGCTTTTAGGGAACTACCGATCACATCACGAATTTCAACTTATTGCTACAAGTGCTCACTCGAAAAACGAATACATCAAAGGTTCTCCTAACGAAG
The DNA here is from genome assembly GCA_037075325.1 of Drosophila mayaguana. Taxonomy (NCBI): domain Eukaryota; kingdom Metazoa; phylum Arthropoda; class Insecta; order Diptera; family Drosophilidae; genus Drosophila; species Drosophila mayaguana. The sequence continues at coordinate 12,802,491 of JBAMCG010000037.1, read as the reverse complement.
CTGAAAGATTTTTAAGATGTTGCTCGTTTCACGTTGCGGGAGCCAATAGAGAAACAAGAAAGAAACAAAATTTGAGAAATGCATAAAATGATTGTGGAATGTATGTTATTATTTAGATATTAGTGACATGGTATATATTATGTATATCGATCCGTTCAAGGAGCTCATTTAGATGACTGCATAACACCTATCCCGATTAAATAACAACTAAATAAATGTAACATCAGTGTTTTCCCATAAAGATATTAAATTAGAAAACCCCATTACGTAGTGAGGAGTTGCGCTGTAAATTACCATTCTATGAGTTGAGTTACTAACTCCTGTGTGCACTCACTTACCTTTGATACTCTCCATCCTTCCGTAAACAGACTGCAAAGAACCCAACTGAAACACCTTCCAGACTGCATAGTTCTCTTGCGAAATTCTCGCAATCGTCCACAGTTCATAGTTCATAGTCTGTTTTCATATCCATTCTTTCATCTACAAAGCAACTCTACAATACCATCTACAAAACATCTTTTATAATATCGAACACATAAAGTTTATTCATATCATTGTCAATATTTGGTCTTAAAGAGGCTTCACAGTTTCTTATTAAAATGAAACCTGAAATAAAAGTAAAAGTCTTAAAATAATAATGATAACAGGTTATTCACCTAATTGAAAAGGCGTTTCCGATTATTCTTTAGTCTTTGTCTAATAAAGGAAGCATATAAATTAAGAGTTAAGTCTTGAGAGCTCCGACTGTAAGTGTATCTAAAAATGATATAGTTTTCTTAAATAAGAAAAGCTCATACAGCATCACAGAAATAATAAGGAATATATAATAATTAAATATCTAATCTAACACTCAAATATAATATGAATATTATTATGTATTGATTTTTGTGTATATACATATTCTTGTAGATATAAGATAGTGTAGATAAAGATATAAGAGAATTAAGTAATTAAAAAGGTAATAAATCTGAGGAAACTTGAGCAATCCTCAAGTATCAGCTCTCAAATTGGATACTTATTTATGTAAAAAATCAGTCTGATATACTTGAATCTAGCTACATTTAAATTGTAGATATGAAATTAAAACGTGTTGAAAGTACATAATAAATATAGATATAATAATTTGCACATGAAATAGAAACTAAAACTAAAAATGCATCTTAAATCAATTTCATGACAAATTTTACCAGCCTAGGCTCAAGCCCAGGTTCAGAAACCAGTAAAAACTGCGAAGACGCGAAAACCAGTTTTAGAACTTAACAGGTGTTTCACTCAAACGGTGTGGAATATACATAAAAATTAAAGTAAACATAGGCAAATAAAAGCAAAAAATAAATACAAAAGAAGCAATAAATTGAGCGAATAAACTATGTTAATGGGCACATAAAGATAAGGGTATTTCGCAAGCTCTTTAAAATCGAATAAATAGCGAAACGTATCCGATAATTGAAGCAGTAGAGTGATAGAGATAGACAGGGATGGAGATAAAGTGCACCCACAAGAAGTCAATGAGAGGCCATCAAAGGGTTGAGCCAATTGTCTGTTTGGCGTAAACAAAGCACATTTAGGGATATTTGTTGAGCATTTGGGCACGAGTGTGATCCTTTATACTTTACTTTTTTATGTTTTTCGGAAGAGGACAAGTCAGCCCTTCTCCGGGGATTGCCGGCAATAAACCAACAAATCATCGCTAAACCCGTCAGAGATCAGCACACAAAAGAGCGAACGAGACAGAATTGGCAACACACCACAAAAATGAAAAGAAAAGAAAAAAGAAAAGATTGAGAAAAGCAACCGAAACAAAGATCTCTTGACAATAGCAATACATCGATCTATAATCGATCATTTGGCAGATTGTGCGAATGCTGAAAAGAAGAAAGGGAAATTTGCCAATTGTTTGTGCAACCCCGATCTATCTCTCGCTCACTCTCTCTATCTAGCTCGCTCACTCTCACTCTAGCTGTGCGGCTTAAGTGCGATCTCTTTATATTGAGGGCGCTACGCAATGTTTGCCAATAATTTAATTGATAAATGATTTGAAATTTTGTCGTTCGTTTTTTTTTTTTTTTTGCTAACTTGCGATCGCATCGATCATAAGCGCAACGAAGCATTCGACTCTGGGACTAGTCATTGATTAGCATATCAATATACATTATTGTAGATGCTCTAATGATCAAGGGATTGTTGGGCTCTGAATCTGCTATCTGCCATATCTCAAGCAAATGCCTTTTGTTTGCCTCATCTTTGGGATTCTGGTGTGCTGAAATCATCACGAGGCTTTTCCTTTTGGCTGCATCATCACGGCCTTTGTTATGTTAACTATGAGAAAAACGCTGGTTGAGGATCTCTGATGCCACAGGATTCCTTCACTGCTCACTGTCAATTCTTTTTTTAGCCTGTCCCGCTTGGCTTTGATCGATATGATAATTAGAATGCAATGCCTGAGGTCAAAAATGAGTTGATAAAAAATGAGTGGCATCTGCCAAGACGGTACACAGAAAAAAATAGGTACATACAATTGAAATAGAAGATTGAGTATAACTTAAAAATTATATAAAATATAAAAAGAGTAGTAATATAATATAAAATATTGAAATATGTAAATATACTAACGTTTTACACATATTGCTGTTGGGGTGAAAATAGTTTAAAAAAATATATATTTTTTTATATTTAAGATAATATTGATTAAATATAGGAGAAGAGATTAGGATATTAGAATTGTTCGAATATTAAATCATTTATGATGGCTTTTGCTATGTATTAAATTAATGAAAATAGAAAAGTAGTAAAAACTTTACGATTATATATGAACAGATTTTAAGAAATTATAACAGACATATTTTTCCGAAAAACTACTAACATTGAGTAAAATTAGGAAACAATAAATAAATAACAGCAAATATCAAACTAAAATGCAAGGAGATGTACTGATGCCCAATAAATTACTATTCCCATCCTTTACTTGATCTGTGCGTCTTACACGTTTTAATTCTCTAGCTGGGGATCCTTATGTATTGCAGTGCATCCCCTCGCCAGAGGCATTATGCAAATGTGAATTGCTTCGATTTGAATATTGTGTGTATGGGATTTCAATGGCAGGAGATAATTTGATGCTGCAGAAAGGCGGCATCAATGCCATCAATAGATTTATGGTTTCTAAACTCCAGACATAATCAAAACACACACCCGAAATTGCTTACACAGAGTAACGGAATGGTTCTGCTCCGGGGGTACTCAGGGGTCGTACAACCCTCAGAATTGAGTCGAGTTTAGCATAAGAAAAGCACCTCGAGGATCTCGCTGCTCGAGTCCGTGCGTGTGAAGCCGGCTTGTGCGGGCAAAATGTTACCCTAGCATTTAGTCGCCATTCAGCGATTCTTTGGATAAACTATTTATGAAATTATTACACAATGCGCACAATATATTGAGTGGGGTGCTGCGATTAGCCCAGTTCGGCTCGCTGCAGACAGTTCAAACAGAAAGGCGAAAGAGGAGAGGTGTGTATGTTTTTCCCATAACTTCTTGTTGGCTGTGTGCGCCTTTTTGTTGCCATTCACCGATTCGTATTCCTATTCTCTACCAACTCTCTTTTTTTTGCATATTGGTTTCGCTATCATCTTTGTTCTCCAACATATTTGTATCTCCGCCATTCAACTCTTTGTTGGATTCTAATAAGGTGCGATATTGTGAAATTTGATGCGATTTTTGTCTATTATTGAATTTTGAACCCCTATTTTTGCACACTTTTGTCTGCCCCGGTTGCACCTTATACAATGGGTTTAATTGCTGAGGTTTTTTGTGGTTTGTGGCGTTGTGTGCCGAGCGTTTCCTTTGTATTCATTATGAGAGGGCCACTGATTAGCAATCGGATTGATATGTTATTGGTGTCTATCAATGTCAGATTGCGAAATTTATGGAATTTTAATAAGATGTTTGATCGAAATTTGCATGGATTGGCAATGTTTCTCGATGATTTTAGACGTACAATCAATATAGCCAAACGGAATATTAAAAGCTCTTTAACCTGGACTTGTGGATAAGCAGAAACTAATTCAGGGGAGGGAGCCGCCCGAAACAATTTAGACTTGATGAGCGAAAGAAGAGATCTATTCTATAGAGCTATATATTATATCATATATAAAAACAAACTATTTTCTTTCTCCAAATATATTCAGATACACAGATACAGATACAGATACACAGATACAGATACACAGATACAGATACACAGATACAGATACACAGATAAAGATACACAGATACAGATACACAGAAACAGATACACCGATTCAGATACACAGATACAGATACACAGATACAGATACACAGATACAGATACACAGATATAGATACACAGATACAGATACACAGATAAAGATAAACAGTTACAGATACACAGATACAGATACATAGATAAAGATACACAGATACAGATACACAGATACAGATACACAGATACAGACACACAGATACAGATACACAGATACAGATACACAGATACAGATACACAGATACAGATACACAGATACAGATACATAGATAAAGATACACAGATACAGACACACGGATACAGATACACAGATACAGATACACAGATAATGATACACAGATACAGATGCACAGATACAGATACACAGATACAGATACACAGATACAGATACACAGATACAGATACACAGATACAGATGCACAGATACAGATACAGATACACAGATAAAGATACACAGATACAGACACACAGATACAGACACACAGATACAGATACACAGATAAAGATACACAGATCCAGATACACAGATACAGATACACAGATACAGATACATAGATACAGATACACAGATATAGATACACAGATACAGATATACAGATACAGATACACAGATACAGATACACAGATATAGATACACAGATCCAGATACACAGAAACAGATACAGATACACAGATAAAGATACACAGATACAGACACACAGATACAGATACAGACACACAGATACAGATGCACAGATACAGATAAACAGATACAGATACACAGATACAGATACAGATACGCAGATACAGATACACAGATACAGATACACAGATACAGATACACAGATATAGATACACAGATACAGATACACAGATAAAGATAAACAGATACAGATACACAGATACAGATACAGATACACAGATACAGACACACAGATACAGACACACAGATACAGATACACAGATAAAGATACACAGATCCAGATACACAGATAAAGATAAACAGTTACAGATACACAGAAACAGATACACCGATTCAGATACACAGATACAGATACACAGATACAGATACACAGATTCAGATACACAGATACAGATACACAGATACAGATACACAGATAAAGATACACAGATAAAGATACACAGAAACAGATACACAGATAAAGATACACAGATACAGATACACAGATACAGATACACAGATACAGATACACAGATAAAGATACAGATACACAGATAAAGATACACAGATACAGACACACAGATACAGACACACAGATACAGATACACAGATAAAGATACACAGATACAGATACAGATACACAGATAAAGATACACAGATAAAGATACACAGATACAGACACACAGATACAGATACAGACACACAGATACAGATGCACAGATACAGATACACAGATACAGATACACAGATACAGATACACAGATACAGATACACAGATACAGATACACAGATACAGACACACAGATACAGATACAGATACAGATACACAGATAAAGATACACAGAAACAGATACAGATACACAGATAAAGATACACAGATACAGACACACAGATACAGATACACAGATATAGATACACAGATACAGATATACAGATACAGATACACAGATACAGATACACAGATATAGATACACAGATCCAGATACACAGAAACAGATACAGATACACAGATAAAGATACACAGATACAGACACACAGATACAGATACAGACACACAGATACAGATGCACAGATACAGATACACAGATAAAGATACACAGATACAGATACACAGATACAGACACACAGATACAGACACACAGATACAGATACACAGATAAAGATACACAAATCCAGATACACAGATACAGATACACAGATACAGATACACAGATACAGATACACAGATACAGATACACAGATACAGATATACAGATACAGATACACAGATACAGATACACAGATACAGATACACAGATACAGATACACAGATACAGATACACAGATACAGATACACAGATACAGATACACAGATACAGATACACAGATACAGATACACAGATAAAGATACACAGATACAGATACACAGAAACAGATACACCGATTCAGATACACAGATACAGATACACAGATACAGATACACAGATACAGATACACAGATACAGATACACAGATACAGATACACAGATACAGATACACAGATACAGATACACAGATACAGATACACAGATACAGATACACAGATACAGATACACAGATACAGATACACAGATACAGATACACAGATACAGATATACAGATACAGATACACAGATACAAATACACAGATACAGATACACAGATACAGATACACAGATACAGACACACAGATACAGATACACAGATACAGATACACAGATACAGATACACAGATACAGATACACAGATACAGATACACAGATACAGATACACAGATACAGACACACAGATACAGATACACAGATACAGATACACAGATACAGATACACAGATACAGACACACAGATACAGATACACAGATACAGATACACAGATACAGACACACGGATACAGATACACAGATATAGATACACAGATACAGATACACAGATACAGATACACAGATAAAGATACACAGATACAGATACACAGATACAGATACACAGATACAGATACACAGATACAGATACACAGATACAGATACACAGATACAGATACACAGAAACAGATACACAGATACAGATACACATCACAATATTTATTGCATAAATTCATAAAAATCTAAAATCCCTTAATCATAATCTGTTCTATTTTATAGAACCACCTTTACGGTTTATCAACTCGGGGAACTAGAGTGTATCTTTGAGCGTGCTCCGTACCCGGATGTGTTTGCTCGAGAGGACCTGGCCATCAAATTGAATTTGAACAAGGCTCGAGTGTAGGTTTGGTTTCAGAACTGCTTACTATAGCTTTCTAGTGGATAGCTCCGATCTGGAGCAAAGGTTCTTCTGCTTTACTTTAGAGATACTTAGTAAAGCCTCAGTGACTTCATCGAAGAAGTATTGCGGAAGACCTAGTACCTGAACACATCAACATGGATGGCAGTGCTCTTCAATATCACAACTAAAAATGTTCTCCACAGAGGAAAGGATGAGCATTGCATGCAGTTAACGAAATGTTTGTCAATTGTCAAAAGTAGCTCAAGAAAAGATTATATTGTAAATTATCATTCTGCATACGAAATCCGTCATAATTTAGCCAATATTCTTTAGATTAGTTTCCGGACTACTATTGCAACTGAAATAAATAATAATAAAAATAATATGCTGTCATTCAAATTTAATTATTAATATAAATTTTATATATTTATTTCTTCTAGCTTTTCCTTCGAATCCCTCTTTTCTGCTTAAAAAAATTACAATATCCGTGAAATGAAAGGTTAAAGTAAAAGGTTTTTAATTGTTTATTGTTGATCTAAGACTTAATCAAATTATTTTCCGGCAATTCGCTGTTTTTTGCATTTCACAATCAACTATACAAATATTTGGAAAACTGGAAGAAAAAGTCTCTTTTGGTTTGTAGAGAAAAATTTGTTGTTATGTATGAATCGCATTGAGTCGCACGTGTTTAACGAACTGCGCAGTTTGTTATCCTCCGTGAAAGCAACCAAAATGACGCACTGACGTAAATTTAATTGCCATTTTCATGATACAAAAAAAAAAAAAAAAAAAAAAAGAAAAACTGAACTTATAAAAAAAAAAAACTATATATTTTCACTGTAAAAAGGTAAAAAAAAAAAAAATAAAGTAAAAAATACCCATTAAGCTATAGACTTACAGTAACGAATTAACAATACTCATTGAAAGTGCTGCCAAAAAAAACTTGTCACACAGCATTTTAACATATTTTCAAAGGGTCTCCTGCTCAAGCATAAAAAAAAAATGAAATGAAAAGTAAAAAAACGAGACCCAATTATACACGACTTTTTCTGTAGTCAAGCATAAAAAATGCAGCCTTAAAAAAATGGGTTAAAAATTGACGAGCTGTATAAAAAGGCGCGCATGCAGCGAGGATGCGCTCGCAAGCTGATGATTTTTTTTATTTGTTGCGAGGACAAGAAAAAAACATAGAGCTATCCAAAAAAGTATGCAACGGTGGCTCATTTGAATAATGGGCGCTAGAAATGTTCTCACGATTTTTTGTGCTTACTTTGTTTTTTTTTTTTTTTCTGCTAAGAGACTACCCACAGGCCTCAAGGATAATGGAAGAGCGCACAAGGAAGACAGCTCGTATAAAAAATAAGAATCCGGATTTTTTTGCCTCATTTCCATGGCAAGGAATACACTGCTTAAGAAGCAACTCGGCAAAGGGTGAACACGCACAAAGGGATAAAAAAAAGCGCTCTTAATTTATGCACAACACGTTCGCGGATCGGACAAAGGGTTGAACGCGTGATCCTTGCACAGGATATCTGTGTGCAGCCCATCCGTCGCATTTGCATATTTGATCAAGTCCTTTTGTCAAGGGTGCGGGCCCAGCCCAGGGTCAGCATCATTTTTCATTTCTTCTACTATAAAAAAAGAAAAAAAAAAATAGAAAAATACGCAAATTATTCAAAAATATTCCTAATGCGCAGCACATAGTATTACTTGTCCTACGAGCTGAATCTCAGTTGCGCTCATGACAGAATATACTAAATCGAACCGCCTTCTTTCAATATTTAATAACTAGTTTAAGTCCTTAGTAGAAATCCCTGTTCTTCTCTATCTCAGCTCGGTTCGGCTTTTGTTTGCTTTCGTAGGTAGACAAGGATCTACCCTGTATAGCTCTGCGCCTCTTCTTCCTTTTTGACAACATCGTGGGTTTCCGTTTTCTATCTGTTTTGCATATTCGGGTCTTTCTGACGTCTTGTGTGACGCTTTGTAAAAGTTTTAAATCAATATTTGCTCATTAGTCATGTTCAATAATTCTAATTATTCTAATTTATTTCTAAAGGACATTCTTTGAACTTTCCAATGAAGAAAAACAGCTGTCATTTGTTAAAGTCGACTGAGCATCTATAGAATCTGAAAATGAATCTGAATCTGAGAAACCTTCGAAATGAAAAATTAATCAAATTAATATTTATAATTAAATAAGTGTAATTTTAGTCATCAATTGAACTAGATCAAACTAATATATATATATATATATACATATATATATATATATATATATATATATATATAACGAAATAAAAAATATATAAAAATATACTTACTTGCTCTATCATGCCCCAGTTTATAACTCGTCCATAGATTGCATATATTTTTATTTTGTTAGTTATTTAAATATAATTAAATATTTATTTATTTAAATAAAATATTGAGAATTGTTCCTTTGTTGAAAGTCCTCGGTGCATTACAAATGCTGACATACATAAAGATCTGAAGCTTCCCCTTGTCAAAGGAGAAATACTAAAAAGCGCAGCATATAAATAGGTTACAATTTCCAATATTCTAGCACAAAGCCTACTAGACAACAATAGTAATAGCCGACGGCGCTTCCACGTCGCGGACTTGACAAGTAGAGACTGATGTCATATAAATAGCTATATGGATTGAGCTCACCGTAAATCTAATGGATAGCTCACTGGCTATCTAAGACTAATCCCAATAATTTTATTATGTTCGATTTTATAACATAAATTAAAAAAAAAAATTGTTATTAAATGAAATATTATTTGAGATAAAATCATGCTTTGATTTCGTCAACAGATTATGCTTGATTTTCAGTTGATATTATCTTAGCTTAATTATTAGAAAGCGATCGAATATGATATAATTGAAAACTTCTGATTCGGATAGAAACACATGAGCTATGAAAAATATCCGTGCTCAGAGCTATTCAAAACTTACAGTGCATAAGACAAGTTTTTAGACACTTTTTAGGCATTCCTGCAAGTAGTCAGGGCTATAGTCAATTTGGGTTAGCATTTGCTTTACGATCGTTTACCATTGTCTTTTAGTTAAAATTTCCAGATTGATAACATTTCAAAACTGTTAAATTGATTGCTAAAAAGGCAGCTAAATAATATTAATTATAGCCTGCTATAAACTTTTAGAAATTGTTTAACGGGTTTCCTAGCGTTTTCGAATGGTTTTTATACTCTTTTTTTTCTGGCATGTGCAAACATTCCACAGTCGTCGAACAAAATCAATCAAGCTCGGTGACATCCAGAGATAACAATATATAAATAAAAAAAAAAAAAACATCATCAAACTTTATAAAATTAATTAGCAAACGTTAAATAAATTATGCAAAAATTATGCGAAAAATTGGCAAAATAAAAGCGAATAAACAATTTAATAAGTATGCAAAAATAGCCAAAAGTTGCGAATCAAAAAGCATTTTGCTGTGTCCAAATTTAATTAATTTACTTAATTACAGAGCCGGCTTAATAGCTGCCAATAGATCTGCCTGACCTCACATAAAACTGGTTAACTCGTGCCAAAATTAATTTTTGACGGGTTCATTTGCGATCAAAGGCAGGCGGAGAGAGGAGCGTTCCAATGGGTAAAACTACAGTTGAGCTTGTAAACAAAATGAGCAATCGACAGCTAAAATTATGTTAGCATAAGAAACAAATTAAAGAAAGAAACCCGAAAGCAAAATACTCTGTGTAGAACTTATTGCAATGAAATCGTTTCAGTTCGAAAATAATTTTATAAAAGTCTGCATAACTTGAAAACTCGAAATTGTCTAGTCACAGTCCAAAAAAAAAAAAATAAATAAATAAATTTAATCAGAAATACTTAATTTATGGGTTGTGTATGGAACTGGCTGATTCGAAGATTTGCTTTAAGTTCGATTGGAATTATATAGTATAATAAACTGCCCTGATTTAGTAGACCAAAGCAAAGGAAGTTTTAAAAGTCTGACTTATTTAAGTGGCAAATTGACTTAGAGAAAAAAGATCTTGGGTCAGCAAGTCATAAAACCAATAAAGTAGTTTCATATAGCAAAGTATGTAAGTACAGAAGAGAGGCCCTGTAGGCATTGAGAAGACAACTCTTAAAAGATGTGCGACTACGTGCGAATCAAGAAAGTCATTAGTATGCAGTGCTGAATAGTTATGAGTATTTTATATTATGTGGACTTTACACACCGAATAGCTTCAAAATAAAACTAATTTTTCATCGATCAGCAATGCATATACATTATTTATATATCAGTGTATCAGAGCGCCACATACTTCATAAGCAAACTATGAGACTCTGTTTGAGGGCAGTGAAAACAATAATAAAATACAAGAAATGATTGATTGAATGTCAGTTGATGTCAGGTAGAAGAAGAGACAGAGGAACCAGAAGAAGGGGGACTAAAGCTATTAAAAAAGTGTTCGCTAGATGGTTATACTTGTATTATGCTTTCAAAATATATATAATAGATATAACTATATAAAATATATAAGTGCCGATTTCGGGTCAAACCTGTTTGAATATTAAATAAAATAATTTATATTTAACACGAATAAAACTGTGCATATATGTATATATATTCAAGAGTATGTATTTAAGCTATTATTATTTTCCTACTAAAAATTCTACTATTTCTATATTTAGAGTCGACTTTCATTTATAAATCAACTCTGAAAGTTGAGAGTTAATATATCACCTCCTTCATATCATAATATATCATATATCACATTGTTTTCAAATACATCTATTCAAATCACAGCTGAAAATCATTTGATATTTTAAAATACGAAATAAATCAAATATATTATATGTAGTATTTAATAAAAAACAAGAAAGAGAATATGCTGGACGGTTGTGGCGATGAGTTGCCCAATCCCCATAAGAATTGCTTGCGGGAGATGTTGAACACGCTCATCTGCAGTGATCAAGATGTGAAACGTTTGAACACGGAGTTGAGGAACTTGCAGATCGAGCTCAACGAGGAGCTGCGAAAGATTGAGAAGGAAAATGCAACGTGCGACGAAGTTAAGAAGAAGATGATGGAGAAAACAGTTCAGCCTCGATTATGCGAACTCGATGAGGAACATGCGGAGCTCTCCAAGCGGCTCATCAATCTGGATGAAGTGAAGCATTTCTATTCCAAGCGCTCGGAGGAGATACGCAAACGCCGAGACAACATCATCATGTATGCCAGGCAATGCATGATGGCTTACAATGAGGAGAAGTGCAAGTTCAAGGCCTTCCACGAGAACACGGTGGATTACATAAAACGTACGGCCACCCTGTCGCAGGACCGGGCGGTTGTGTTGCGCTGCGAACGGGATGTTTGCGAGATGCACAAGCGATTCGTGAAGGAGGTGGCAAACCTAAAGCACTGCGAGACCCAGCTGCAGCCATTCTTTAAACTCTTGAAGGAATCGGATCCGAATGTCTATTGCGAGTGCTGTTGCCTCAAGGACTACGATTGGCTACCACAGGGCAAGAATATGGAGGCAGTCGATGCTGCCACCAAGGAGCTGAAGGAGAAGATGGGCAAGACCTTGGTGAGCGCATTTGCGCAGCTGCATATCCACATGCCTCAGGATATGTACGGCTTCATAGCCGGCTACCTGATGAATGTGGAGCGCAACGAGCATGAGGTGAAGGAGAAGCTCGATCTCTTCCAAGAGGAGTGCCACGAGGAGGGCCAGACTAAGGAGCTTCCCGATCCGACCTATCGCTGCGACAACGAATGTCCCAAGCAGTGAATTTTAATTTAAATTAATTTGTTCAAATCGGAAACATTGGATGGTAGTCAAGGCTCATTTGCAACGATCTTAACTAATTCTTTAGAGAATACCGAAATATATAATAAAAGAGTCTCTCCGAAGTTTTATGGAAATCATTTGTTGAAAAAGAATTACTTGCATAATGGCGAGCAAAAACAAATTTTGAATAAATTGTGTTGATCAGGAAAACCGATGAAGACCTACATTTTAATTCTACTGAAGAAAAATAAAATAGTTTTCACATTATCCTCGTATAGGTTGGTTATCAATACATTTTGATGTAAGAAGTTACAATCAACTAGCTAAACATACCAGTTTATTATAAACAAGTCTGATATATATTTTTCATTTTTATTCAATATAAACTCACATTCAGATGATAAAAATCTCTACGAGTAGAATAGCCTTGAATGTTAAGTACATAAGCTTTTAAACATACAGATATATAGAAATTCATGTATACTAAATTATTCTTTAGCTTTTTGTTTCACTTAGAAGATCACATATAGAGTTGTTTTGTATTAGGCGACACTTAAGCTTCAGTTTCGAATCTGATTCAATATATTGCGCAACTTAGTTTCGAATACATTTCTATTGTTTCTTTGCTCTATTCTTTATAATGCGGTTTCTGCCGATTTTAATATATTATTATATTTGAATCTTCGAACGTTTTGAATGCTCAACTGGAACCCTAATTCATGCGTAATTCTACTTCTTGCGACGATTGGCGCGCTTCGAACTGGTGGCAGGTTCCTTGTCGGTGACACCTGTGATGGAGGCGCCCGACATTTCGGTGTTGGCCATCTTCTCTTGAGTGTCCAGAAAGAACATGACATCGCGCAGCTGCTCCTTGAGATCTGTGACCTCCTTGTCATGGTTGTGCTTAAATTCATTGTATTGCAGTTCCAGGTTTTTGTATTTCATGTGCCAGGATGTCTGATTGTCCTGCAGGGCCTTGGACAGTTCTCGTTCTTCAGTCAGCTGCTTTTGCATCTCTTTGAGCCTGTGAGGCGAGAAGAGTTCAAGTCTCAGGAGAGATGTATTTATTGGCATTGACATTGACTTACTTGTTTGCCTGTTGGGCAAGTTTACGTTCCAGACTCTGTTTCTCCTTCAGCAAGCTCTGGTGCATCTGCTGCAACTCGTTTTTCTCTGAGTTGGCGGCGTTGGCATTGCTCTGAAAGTCTTGCCACTCCTTCTCTAGGCGTTCCATGCGCTCCTCGTAGTACTTGCGCTGCGTGTCCAGCTGTGAGGTTAGCAGATAGGTGAACTCCATTTGCATCGAGTCGATTTTCTCTTCGCGCTCATCCTTCTCCGTTTGCGAGGCAACGAGTTTGCCGTCCGATTTGTTTTGGAACAGGCGATGCACGAAGTTGTCGCCGGCATAATCCCAAACGCTCGATGTGCCCAACTGCATGGCAAAAGTGTGATTGGTGGCGCGATAGTGCGCTGCGGCATGTCCGCCTTGATATCTACCGCAACCCACATGTCCACAGATCAAGCATATCCACAGCGAATCTGTGCCCTCGCACTCCATGCAAACCGAATCCTCGACGAGCTCCGGGGTTTGCACGTGTCGGCACACCGGGCAAGTGGAGTCTCCCCACTTCATCAGGCAGCTGGCGTGGAAAGCGTGATTGCAGAGGATCGTTAAGACGCCATCGACACTCTCGTCCATGCGCTCCAGGCAAACGGGACAAGTGGGTAGCTCAGTATGACCAAGAGGTGGCAAACCATGTTCCCCACGCTCAACCTCTGACACCCAAACGGCGTGACAGATGGAATCAGGTTCCAGGGAGTTGTAGGCTAAGCCATTGTAAGAGTTGTAGAACTCTAAGGCAGATTCATTGGAGCGAAACCTAAAGCAGATGAAACAGATTACATATTGACTTTACACTAGTGATCCCATTTGATTGACTTACTCCAGCAGCACCATGAACTGATTTGGGCTGCCGTCGCGCACGATGCGCACGTGTTTAATCTCCGCGTGACAGGGCGCTATGAAATTGAGCAAATCGTGGCAGTTGAGTGTGGAAGGCACGGCGAGCAGGCACAGCTGATTTGAAGGCGCCTCCTTGATGGCTTTGCGTTCGCTGTCAAATGGAAAAACAGGAATGCCAGTTAGTTATTGTTCTTGGGACATTTTCTGCTACGCACTTTTTCTTGTAGAGATGTATTATGCCTTTGGTGACCTCTACAATGGGATTGCCGGAGAAGTAGCCGAGCTCTTGTGGGAAGTTGGAGGCAGTCCCCTGCGTCTCCTCGCCGCCCCCACGGGGCGTCGTCTCCCGTGAGCTGCCCGCGGTTGGGCTATTGGTATGCTGCTGCAGTGCAGCGGCCCAGTTCATTTTCTTCAATTCCTTCGCTGCGTTTGTTTCTTTAATCCAACGTAGGTTTGTATATGTTTCAATGATGATTTCGTGTGCTTTGCGTAGTCCACGGTCGCGTTCACGCTCCTTTTGCACACGCGGATTCGTTGGGTGCTCCGCAGAGACAGCGCCTTCTTGGTCTGCGTGAATAACAAAAACAAAAACAAAAGCAACAATGCAAAATCTTTGTCTGTTTTCGTAGTTCGATTTATGTCATTTACCTGCGTTGGTTTCCAAATCGATTTCGATTTTGATGACACACAATGAAATATTTTCTAGCATTACACAGGCATAATTTTTGTCAGGGCAAAATGCCAAAAATCATATTAATTCTTAGTCTATTAAAGAGTTTCACAATTTTCACTACTGAATCGAACGCACAACAAAAGCGAACTGTGCAAACAACTACTAAAAAATACCACAAATAATACTCATCGTTATCGATAGTGCTATCGCAAGGTTGAGTAGCAGAGTGTAGTATTAGCCAACACTAATAAACGCAACGTACCGGTTTTTAAATCCATTTGATTTTGAAATTGATATTTTTTGTTGTTTCGAAGAGCAGCAATTTAATGAGTGTTACAATTTACGTTGAAGTGGGCTGGATTACTAAGGTTTTCAATTATTTGCTAGGGTTCAAATAAATAAGTATTGAAATATATATATTTATATTTAATATTTGAATATTAATTTATACATATTTATACTTTTTAATAATTAAAAAATAAATTAATTTCAATTTGATGTTAGCTCTGCTTACTTCTTCCCCTCTCTCAAATCCCCTACGCTGTGGTTCGCTTTCAGGGCCTTCGGCTTTCGGCTCGGCCAAAACTCACTTCGGCTTCAGTTGGCCAAAGCGCGGTACGTAAGTGAACACGTTAGGTTAGTACGTAATAGTCGCTACTGCGAGTTGGTCGTGCTGTCGAAATTTGACGCGCAAGTGGCCAAGCACAAAAACACGTTAAAAATTCGTCATCTCGCCTCACACCTACGCGCGCGTAAATATACAAAAACAAAAGAAACCAACCAAACAACCAACCAGTGAGTGCAATAACGGATAGCCTACAGTTGCTTTTGTAACTTAAATAGTTGTTGTTGTTGCTTGATTTTGATGTTGCTGTAGTTGGTGTTGCGGTATGGCATAATAAACACAAGGATTTAATTGCAATGTACATTTAATTGCAATTACCAAAATTGAACCGCAAAACATGTTTGCAGCATTTGCCAGCAATCATTTGTATTGATTTTCGCCCATTATATATTAACGCAAAAAAAAAAAAACGAAAAAAATATCGAAAAAAATAATGTAACAAAAATGTGGCTCAGTTTAGGTCTTGGTTCGCTGGTCCGTTACTCGCACATGTAGTGCACAAATACACTCACACTCACACATAGGTGCTTGGCCATGCTAACAAGCAGGCGCCAACACGCACACACAGCCAGGCAGACAGACACACGCAAACGCACACACACACACACTCGCACACTCGCACACACACGGTTACGTCGTTCGCCCTGGCTGTAGCTGACAGCTGCCAAGTGCCAGAGCTTGTCGTCAACAAGTCTATCAAAAGTACGTTTGTCATTTCTGTTGCAATCCACCGAAGGGCACCCGTCAGGTGGCCGCCCCCTCCCCCTCCCTCTCCTATCTGCCCTGCCCACTTCCACTCCACTCCACTCAAACTCTTTCTGCCTGTGTGTGTGTGTGTGTGTGAAGCGTCTTTGTATTTGTGAATTTTGAGTTTGTTTAACTACTCTAGCTATATACTTATTGTTCTCGTTGTCCCGCCATTCTGCACTCTTACGCCATTCCTTCTCCCCTTCCCCTTTCCGACCCACTCCTCGTTCTTCTCTTTCTATGCTCGCAAAGTGCTTTCACAATTTCATTTGCATTTGTCTGCTCTGCAAATAAGCGAAACTCAGCGAATCAATTTGATAAGAGCATAAAAAAGGAAAACTTTATATATAGCATGCATATTTATATATAGAATAGGATAGAAATAAACGGCAAACTTGATATAAGTGAGTGATCAGTGTTATGTTCAAATGCAATTTCAAATATATTTTGTCTCTCTTTTCTGTGTGAGTTTGTTGTTCACTTTGCCTAACCTTTATTAGCCTTTATTCCGAAATTTAATTCGAATAAAATTAATACAAAAATAGACACAAATGTATTCAATACTCAACAGATATCAATTTGGCTATAACTATTCTCATAAAACCCGTATAACCTGTAACAGAAAGCGCTCTGCTCGTCATTGACGCCTCGATCATGAACGCCTTGATCTCTGAGCCAGGGAGAGCAATCTTATGGCATGACTAGTTCAACTTTAAAATAATCGATAATATTTTCTATTTTCATAAAATCGATTTGAGTTTTTTATTCATTTACTTTTTAGAATAACGATTTATAAATTTTTCTGCAGGTTTTCTTAGTTTATATATAAATAAACTGCAGGCCTTATCCCTGTTTAATATTAAATTAAATTATTAATAGCACTAAGAATTTGCTGTTATATTTCATTTTATGTGTTTCACTTAAATTCACGTAATAATAAAATATTATTGAAATACTCATTCATGTCTAGGGAGCACAATTGGGTTGGGGTCGATACGTTTTGAAGTCACGTCCACCTAATTTCCAATTTCTAAATTATGAATTACATTTACATATTAAATGGGAAGTACAAATTAATTCATATGCAAATATTCTGTTTATAAATTGGCTTTCTATCAATTACAAATAATACGTATAATTTGGATGCTCCCATATTTACTTTTAGTGTAAATTGCAAGCATAAATATTTTATGAAAATGAATATTAAAATGCCAACGCTAAAATTAAATTAAATTAAGATCTATTTCCTTATGACACTGAATTAGATATATATCACTTTGGTCAAACCAAGTTACAAGTTATAAATAATATTAATAATTCTTCAATTTGTCTCTGGGTGTATAATATATTCACATAATACTATATAATCTTTCTGTACAACCCCATTTTTTTTTTAAATTTAGAGTTCAGGTTTAATTAACTTTTTCCTAGGATAAAAGCCCAAAACCTAGGCATACACACCTCTACTTAAAACTACATATAAATTAAAAATTTAAAATTCATTGTTTTATAATGTTGATGTAGAATGGCATCATTCAGTGACTTGCTTAAGAGGGTTTTATTGCGTTCATTTTGAATAATTTTATACATTCTGCTCTGTAGAGACAAACAATCCAACTATTTTGAAACTGCACAAATTTCGCTTGGGAAACTCGAGCCGATTGTTCAAGCAGCACGCGTATAAATTTAGCTTACTGCAATAGTATGTAGAACACATGTTTTTCCACTCTTTTTGGGGGCGAGTTTTGGTTTACACAAATAAATGTTTTTGGCTTTGCCTTAATTTGAAATTGGTGCAAAAAAGCTACATTTGTTTTCGCTGCGAGAATAGTAGATTTTGTGGATTTATTCAAAGCTGCTTCAAAATGCTTGATGAAATACCGCAATGACTTTTGCAAGCTGTGCTCGCTCTCCCTCTCATTCGCCCTCTCTCTGCTCTCCTTCTCTCTCTTGTTGTTGAGTTGTTGCTGTTGCCCTATTCAAATTGAGTTGTTGTTTATTCATGCATTTTGTTGCACTTCTGCTCGCTCCATTGTTGTTGGCCGCAACACACACGTTTACGTGTGTGTGCATGTGTGTGTGTGTGTGAGTGTGTATTCACTCACTCATTCATTCATGGAAGGCCTGCATAGCTGTGCATAACACGAGGCTTGACTTGCCCGCACGGCCTGACATTTTGCATCGTAGCTGTCAGAGCTCAAGTATCTGTTACGTTTAACTGCCGGCACACACACACACACACACACACACTCGCACACACACAGAGTTAAACAAACAAAAATATGCAAATGTGTGCGTGTGCTATAAGAGCTGTTTGTTGTGTTAGCCCCAAGCGTGCACTTTCACTTTTTTTATTTTGTTGCGAATAAAACAAAAACAAAAACAAAAACTGGCAAAACGACAATCATGACCAGGTTTTGAGTTTTTAAGTCTCACGGTTTGTTGTTGTTTGTGGGCCGTAAATCATGTATGCGCTGTTTGAGCCAAATGATTCAATTGCCATGATTGCCAGCAACAGGCACAGACTCTGTGTGTGTGTGAAAGAGAGAGACAGAGGCACAGAGAGAGAGAGAGAGAGAGAGAGATGAAACAGGTTGTGGGCAACAGCCGTGTGCGGTCAAGTAACATAATCGCAGTTTCAGCTGCAGATGAAAGGGCAAATGTGGGAGAGAGAGGAGAGCAGAGGAAGGAAAGAAAAGAGAGGGAGAGAGTGAGAGTGAAGGTGAGCCAGGGGGGAGGGGAGGGCTAGCCGCAGCGCCCTGTTGTTAATATTTTAATTGCGGCACACGACATTTAATTGCTTTATCTGCAGGCGCATGAAAATGTGTTTCTGATTGCTCAACGATCAATATTAAGCATACGCCTAATTGTTCCATCGCCACGCTGCGCATACGCCGCGTGGCACGCACTTGGCGATTACCTGCAGCACATTGATCGCAATTAATTATAGATTAAAGCGCAATCTCTGAAGGCTAATTACTCTAATAAGAAAGGTTTTCACTAGGTGAAAAGTTAGAGACGGAATTAAAGCAAATAAAACATGATTCCTGTATTAAAGTGAGGAAACCTTTTACTTTTCGTTAGAATTAGTACAATCGAATCAATCATAATTTCATTATGAATTGCTTAAGTAATTAAACATTTTACTATTCTCAAGCTTCAATTAGCAGAAAAAGTCGTGGCTGCAGTTTGGCCACATGTCAGAATGGATGATGAATTGGTGCCCGAAGTGAAACAGAAATAGCTGTTCAGTAAGAGCAGCATGATGAATGGGACAAGTCCGTCTTCAGGCATAAGTGCTTAGAGCTTTATAAAACTATACTGCAGAAGGGCTTTATTAATACTATTTCTTATAAATTTAATCAATATATATAATGTATTAAAATATTGTTTTTAATGGGAAATTAAAATAGTGTAATTGTTAAAAATATCATAAATTTAAGTTTGGTTTTTATGCTATTTGAAATTGAAGTTCAGCTGAATCGAACAGCTGAAGCCTTAAATAATGTTTAGTTCAACGAGCTGATGCCTTGAGCGAACCCGAACTGACTTGATTTATGGTGAAGGTAAAGGCGATAGCCAGACAGATTCAGCTTCAATTTGGTTGCCTGAAGTTTCAGATACGCATTGTGTGAGCACATAACGATTATTTAAGTTTAATTTTATTTGATTTTCTCTTCGAATGTGCCATAACAATTCACACGCACATTTGCATTCGCAATTCAATTCGCAATTCCCTTACAATCTTGCACACGAGGTTGACACTAAATGTTGCATCCCATAAAATATCTCTTGCCCTTGCCCAGTTCCCTTCTCTGGTGATGCGGCGGCTTGCTCCAGCTTCCTTGCATTGAAATGTGTCGACTGCAGTGTACACGACATTCAGCGTGTAAATGATATAAAGAATGGCAGCGCAGCAGGCGACTAGTTGAGGGGCGGGGCGAGGCGTGGCGAGGCGTGGCGAGGCGTGGCGGGTGCCTGGCAACCTGATGTTTTTGCCACGCCGCGTCGTCATGACAGCAGGCGGGGCAGGAGTCATTCTGTGTTCGGGGGCGGATGGGAAGTGTAAATGTCTAACCTACAGCATTTCTTGCAGTCAGTTGCATCTACATGGAAACTCAAACGGGAAGGTGTTTATTAATACCCAGTACTTTGCATGCCAACATGGTCTATGCAATCCGTATGCACAATCAACAGTTGCTCTTGAGGGCAACAATTTGATTGGTGTCTGAAGAGGATTCAATGCATGGGCTCTCTGAAGTTTACTTTGTAGATATGAATTATAATACTGGTAACTAAAATGACAAAATTAAAATAAAAACCAGAATAGCTTTCGTAGGAATAATATATGCACCTATACATATTATATAGTAGAATCCGAGCATATTGACCATATAAGTTTGCTCATAAAAGCTTGTTTGGGGAGCAGAATTTTCTTCGCAATAACCGTACGAACGCTATAAGCGGAGTCATTATAACCGGATTCTACGGTAATATATATGTATCTAGATTATATATATATATATATATCTAGATTAATATAAATAATTTATTATTACGCTTAAAAATGCGTCAATTACAGGGTATTTTTAGTATGCAATGTTACAAATTATTTTTGTCCAACTTTGAATTTTCCCCATCTAATATATTAAGAACTATAAACTGGGCATATACATCCGTTTTATTTTGTTCTTGGGCTGTCAGTCCGAGTGTATATTAAATATTTCAATCTCTAGCATTAATAAGGCTCAAAATGTATAAGGATTCGTGAAAATCACTATAAAGTCTGATTCGATTTTCCACGCCCACAGTGGGTCTGTATATATGATTTTTTAATCGATCTTTATAGGTTTGTCTAGTGACAAATTTGGGCGTTATAAACTATTGGAGATACAGTTTTATCCGATTTACCACGCCCCGATGAGTGTCGATATACTTACGACATATCTTTCATAACTTGTATTCCATATTTCACCCTTCTAGCTTTTAAACTGAGATACCGAAAATGCATTTTCCGATTTGCCACGCCCGCAAATTGGCAGGGGAAAATCTTATAATTTGAGGACATTCAGGGGTATGTGCACAAACCAATACACTCATTTCATTTTCGTAAATGAGTATAAATATTTGACAGTGATAGTATTACATTAAGGTCATTCTAGGGTATTTGAATGCCTATCAAATTACTTTATGATGCCCATAGTGTTGCTCTACTTGGGTCTGTATATATGTATATATATATGTGTGTGTGTAGATGTGTGTGCTTGCGTTGTGTTGATGATGCTTTGCATTTGAAGTGCACGCAAAGTTTTGTTGTGCATTTGCCACGCTTCTATTTTAAGCGCCAATTCATGTGGCTTTCCCCCTCCACTGCAAGGAAATTTACGTGCAAATGGTTGGCTTGGGTGTGTGAGCGTTGCGTGTTATGTCAATTCTGCATCCTGGTTGGCCTGGTCTCCACCCACCTGCTGCTGCCATGGTAATTTAGCTGGCACTTCGGTTGCAATGCGCTGCGTGCCACGCCGCGTATACGTCATGTTGCGTATACGTCGTGTCTGCTGCGTTCTACAAACAAGCTTTGTTTCTGTTATCCTCATTTTTTCAATACGCTGTTGACTCTCGCAATACGTACGCGTATGCCCTCTCCCATCTCCCATCTCCCATCTCCCAGCTCAATTCGTATTTGCATTTTCATTGCGCTTTTTGTAATTTTCAGTCTAAGTAAACAACCAACAAATCAACTTATTTGCTAGTCTCTCTTTTTTGATGAGGCTTTGATTAGCTCTTTGCTGGGCTATTTGCACTTTTCCACTGAACTCTCCGCTTGAGTTGGCCGAAAAGCTTAATATAGAATGCCAAAAGGGCTACGACCAAAATGCATAAAAGCTGAGAGATATTCGCTTCAAGTGAAATTCAATTACATTTTCCATTTTTGCTGCTGCATGCTTTCCGGAATAAATATATATATGCTTATACATATAAAATTGAAAGCAAAGTATCGAAAAAGTGCTTCAACAAATTTAGTTTAATTGAAATTCGTTTTTGTTTTTTGTTTGGGTTCTCTTGCCAAAGTTCAGTTTAAGCCACTTCAAGTCAATTAAAAAGTTAAATTAAAATTATCAGCAACGTATGCCTTTAATATTCGTCATCACTGTCATCATCATGCACATTATCATCGTCATCATCATCTTCATTATCGTCATCAGCATCGGCATCCCCCGCTCATAAGCCGTATCGCAATCAATCCCTTGGGAGGCTGTGGCTGGAATGTCAAACTCTTGTGGAATGTGAAATATAAATTTAAATTAATTTTCATATTTTCTAGGCATTTTTAATTAAATTTGATGTTTTTTATTTTTATATATTACATTTTGGCTTGCTGGGCGCCAGCTCTGGCTTTGGGCTCTTTATCCTTCTATTAGCCACAACTTCGCTTTCAATTAAAATTTCCAAATGTAATACTGCCTCAAATTGATTTTACAAAATGCAGCCAAGCTACGCCATACCCAAAGGGTTAACTTAATTTTGATTTGTGCGTTACTCTAATCATTTTTCTCGAATATATATGCTAACGGTTTAGTATCTACTACTCTACGAAATAAGTTATGCACATATAGCCAAGGGAGCGAAATATATGAAATATATTATTAGTTCTTGATTGTGATTTAGTGATTTGCCGAAACTTTTATTTAACGAGGCTAAAAATGTGTAGAATTCACTGGAATATTATAATTGGGATGTTTAAATATTTATATTTCGATATTTATATATTTTTATTTACTGGTTTCAATAAGAATATAACAAGGATATTTTTTAGTAATTTGCCGAAATTTTTATTTAGCGAGGCTAAAAAGTGTAGAATTAACTCGAATATTATATTTGGGATGTTTAGATATATTTATTTATATTTATATTTATACATTTAGATATTTATACATATATTTATTTACTCGATTCAACAAGGATATTACAAGGATATTTTTTTTAGTAATTAGTCGAAAATTTATTTAACGACGCTAAAGAAGTATAGCATTTATTGGAATATTATATTTGGGATGTTTAGATATATTTATTTATATTTATATTTATACATTTAGATATTTATACATATATTTATTTACTCATTTCAACAAGGATATTACAAGAATATATATTAGTAATTTGTCGAAATTTTTATTTATCGAGGGATTTTAAGATATATAGATATTTATACATATATTTATTTACTCGATTCAACAAGGATATTACAAGGATATTTTTTTTAGTAATTACTCGAAAATTTATTTAACGACGCTAAAGAAGTATAGAATTTATTGGAATATTATATTTGGGATGTTTAGATATTTATATTTATATCTCTACATTTAGATATTTATACATATATTTCTTTACTCGATTCAACAAGGATATTACTTTGATGGCATGCTCTTAGCCACAGGAGTAGAGACTGGTCGACGTTAGGGTATTCAGCTGGTTTGTCACGATTCAGTGTAGTAGATAAGGATGTTTTGCGTAAAACTAATGTGGTTTGCGATTAAGCTATTTTAAATAGCTTTTTTTGCCAACCTAATTCTTTTTGTTCCATTATTAATGACTAAAACTAATTTATGTCCTTGCGTGACATAATTCAGTTTAACTGGCTGCAATACCTAACGTTAGTTTTTCTAACTGCAAAGGGTTTCGAGTCAAAATTATTATTTACATGAGAAATAATACTGCTAGATACTTACTTTTTCGTGAAATAATACAATTTTGCAGTTGCTGCGATTTATTTCGAGAATTTGGGGAGGATTGAGTCATTGCAAAGCGACTGCAGCTCTATTTCAGATGGGACCTAGTTGTCTTTGAGTACATTGAAAGAACTGACAAGGTTATCGATTTATACTTTTTGTATATCTTTATATATACGAATTTGTATTTCGACAAGGTTAACATATATTAAGCTCACTTGAATTTTATTTATTTACTAATTGAATTAGTAATAAATTTACTGTTCTTTCTTTTTTTAAGGAACAAACCATAAAGGGCTCTTTACAGTATTTCTAAACACAATCTCCTGTAGAAGTTAACTTGAATTTGAATTAAGCTTGAATTATATATTATATATATGTATGTTTGTTAATATATGTTAACTACCAACAAGAAACGAAAGATATACTCTGTATTTAATACATAAAACTTCTATATCGAAATCAAGTTCGATCAAATTCTAGGAGAATACTTTGTCAGTTCCTTCATGTCCGTAACAAAGCCAAAGGTAAGTCAACCCCTATAAGAAATATTGTTGTCTGTTTCACAACCCAGTGAGCCTCTCCACAAATTGGGTTGTCCTAACATAACCACTAAGTAAATCAAGATTGTCTCCGCTGACTGTTGGCCCGGACATTTGCAATGCAGTGAGAAAACAATAATCCTTAGAATCGATTGTGTGCTCAGTAGTTACTCTCATCGTCTGTTGGCTCAGTGGCTGCTGCATCAATAGATTTATCAAGAGCAATGCTAACATTTCATCATCAACGCCATGAATCGGATATGGAGCTGGGTTTAGCTAGCAGTAACTTTATCCATTCATGTCCACTCCTATAAAGCGCCATCGAGGAGACGTGAGAGACACAGAGATAGAGAGAGATAGATGAGTGGAGAGCGAGAGCGAATGCTTTGTAAATCAAATCTTTGAACTTGCGCCAGCTGCGTGCTTATCGATGCTGCCTGTTTCCTGGATCCCACTCCTCCGCGTTCCGCGTTCCCCATTCCCCTTCCCCTTCTCTCTTCCCCCACCACTTTCCACTTGTTCAACGGCACTTTTCCTGCTCCCCCTTGCCACTCCCTTGTCGCTCGAGGGCTTCGCAATAAAGTTTAACGCATTTCCTTTTTTTTCGCTTCATGCACTTTGCTTTATCATCAATTTTTATTGAAATTGACACTATCTAGACGATAAAATGGGCGCGGCTAGGGGCTGGCGCCCTGCTGAAATGAATCACTGTTCCATTTCGCCGTGGACACTTTTAATGAGCAGCAACTCGAGCAGATAAAAAGTCGGGCAGGCCTGCAGGGCGAGAGCTTATAAACTTGCTAATTGGATTAGATTTTGCGATATTAAGCAAATTCATTAAGCATTCGCTGCTTCTGCTCTACGCCGCGCAGCATTCAGTATATTTTCTTTTCTGCTGAACACTTGCGTTTGCAGTTGAGCGCAAATGGTTATTAAAAATTTATGGCCAACTTTTTGCCTCCATCACATTGCACTCAGCTTTGCACCCAACAGCGGCTGTTGCTGTTGCTGCTGTTGCTGCTGCTGCTGCTGCTTCTGCTGCTGCTGCTGCTGCTGCTGCTGCTCGTCTGCTAATAAGCTACGAAAGTTCACAAAGACATAAAACAAAAGGAACAGTTAATAAAAGACAGAGAAAAACGCAATAACTGAAACAGCTACAAATGGCAAACAGCTGCGACTCTGCTGTCCATTTGTATGTGTGTGTGTGTGTGTGTGTATGTGTGCATGCGTGTGTGTGCGTAAAGACGTTCAACTGGTTTGGCGAGCCAATAAAAACAACAAAAGCGACGACAACCAGCGAAGCCAAACGAAATGAAAACAAAAGTAAGCCAGGGCGCAACAAAAGCCTCAAAAGAGACAAAACAACATCGAAAACGACAACGACAACAACGTCAACAACAGCTACAAAGGCAAAGCAATAACTGTAAATAGGAAGCGATAGCAACATAAAATACAAAGAGCAAAAACAAAACATATAACACACACATTCCACATGCATAAAATGACTCTGAGTGACTGAGTCAACTCAAGATTGAGTCAAAACGTGTTAAGGCCACGTTGAAGAGCGTTAATGAAGTCGGCAGAAGGTGCATTTTATTGGCTATTGCCATTGCTTATAAATGCTGCATAGGTTAATCAGGGCGAGAGTGAGCAGGCAAATAACAAATAGACTAGGAGAAAGAGAAATATATGTAATAGAAAAGCACTCAAAGGCAAGAGAAATTATATGAAAGCTTAGCACTCAAGGAAAAATATGTTGAGGCATAAAAATAATTTAAATATAATTTATAACAGGAAAACTATGTTGAGGCATAAAAATTAATTAAATATAATTTATAATTTATTATAAATACTTTTATAATTTACAGTAAAAAAAAGTACAACATATTTGCAAATATTCAGTAAAAAATAAAACTAAAATTATAAATTATATTTAAATAATTTTTATTTTTATATAATATATTTTTAAAGTTATAAAAACAAAATAAAATAACATAAATAAAAATAAATAAAATAATTGATACGATTTGAAATATAATAATATATAAATAATAAAATAGACAAAATATATGTAAATAAAATTTATGTAATAAGATAAAAATCTGAAATAATAAGTTGAATATTAGTATTAACAATAATAAAATATAAAATTTGATTTTAAATTGAATAACAGAGAAACGTTAAAATAAATAAATATTATTAAATATATTTTGATATTCTTATGTTATTCAACATAATTTTTAATAATATAAAATAATATGTACATAAAGGCAGACTAGAATATATATAAATATTTTACAGCCCTATTTATACTAAATTATTTCTATATATTACTCAACGTAATAATGAATATTTTACATACAAGAATCATATATGTATATAATTGTACATATGTATATATCATAATAAACATACACTTCCCTAGGGTATCAGCACCTTTCTGAATGAATTTACGTATGCAGGCCTCATTAAACTGACAGCCATTTTATGAGATACCCTCAAGGATTGGGAGGACGCGTCTTATCTGCTTTACGACTGATTTTTAGTGCTCATCGTAATGCGAGTCATTATTGTGGCCCTGTTTAATGACTGTCCCCTGGCTCTTTCATTGGGCGCACGAAATCTACAAAGATTTTTGCTGCTTGGTCGCCTAATGGATGGGCACGCCGTCCGACACAATGGCCCAAGCAGTTGGGTTCAATTAGTAGGTTAAAGAGGCAAAAATAATTGTAAGCTCTAATGGACAATAAAAAATTGCAAGTTGTTAAATAAATGAACGACTTTTAAGATTAGATGCAGACTTGAATAAGTCCTTACAAAGTTAAACGTTTAGAAACAAAAGCTTTGCCAAAGTATGCCCTATATATGCAACTTTAAAGTTTACATACATGATTAGCAAGTGTGATGTATAACTCATAGGTTAAGCGCTGTGAAAACATATGTAAGACTTCAGCTTGAAGTATAAATAGAGCTTACTATAAATTTTTGATATTAAATATGTCTGTATAATTTAAAGTTAAGGCGTTAAATATACTTTAACATTAAATTGGTTGAGTTTGCTTTATGCAAAGCCTTAAACTAAATCAAGTTTCATGTCCAGAAGCTCATCAAAGTTATTTGAATGTTAATAAGTAGAGAAGTATTTGTTATTCATATACCAAACATTAGGAAAAATAATAAAATAATTTTAGTATAAAGCTTTAAAGTCTGTGATCAGACATTAAATAAAATCTCTTAAATACTAAAATAGATTTAGATTAAAAATATTAAAACAGTCTAAAGCCTATGCTAAACCTTAGTAGTTGCATTGAATCGCAAATAGTTAAGCAAAAGTGAAGGATGTGATGATATTATACCGTACTTATAATAATATATGATGAAAAATCAGTAAGCATAAAGCCTATTAGGCTTAGGTCGATATAATATATAATAGAGGTTAACTAAAGCTCATAAACTAAACAAAAATAAATGTCAATACATATATTGATACAAATAAAAGTTTAATTGGGAATATTAATAGCATTTGTGATATCTGCTACTGTTACCAATTATTCTGCTTAGAGTTTACCGAATAACTTTAAAACACTTTGCATTTATTTTTTGCTTTCCCCCATCGTTATACAAAATTGACTTAAGTGGAGATAATGTGTTCATAAAATCACTTTCGCTGTTTATTTTTTACTCCACCCACAGCTGGAGGCGAGACGTCGCGGCATGCCAAATGGCAATGCATGGAAACAATCTGGAAACAATCATGTAAAATTGGTTTGAAAACTCATGTCTGGCCAATGGAGCATGTAGCAAGAAAGGGAAGCAGGAAAAGGAACAGCAACAGGAATAGGAACGTGAACGTGAACGGGAACGGGATCGGGAACGGGAAGAGGAACAGGACATCAAAGTGGCATTAGAGGTTAACGTGGCTTGTAACAACTGTAACGTCTTGGGCGCATGGGCGTGGCCAGCAACGGCGTAGCATCGCTGCCAGTGCAACATAAAAGTCAATTAATGTACAGCTGCAACAACAATTACGGCGAGCGCCTGTGAATCAGCGAGCGTGGCGACAAGCAGCAGAGGCCTGAAGAGTGCCTGAAGCCACTCCCCTCTGCGGCCCACGCGCACACACACACACACAGAACACCGGATAAGCAACGGAAACGGTAGGCAACAAAAATTTCTGCAAATTACACGCAACGTGAGGCGGAGACTGAGGCTGCGGTTGAGGCAGGGCTCGAGTGGGCGACTCGCAGTCCACGGGCGAGGCGAACGTCCGGTGGCGGCCGCAAAATGACTTTCGTTAACAAGCTGAGCAAAAGCTTCCGCTGGCTGCGCTGCTCGACACTGTGCGCCATTTTGTTTTATATGTTTTTCATTGGCCTCATATTGCACAGCACCAGCCACAAGCTGCAGCAGCAGCATCAGCAGCAGCAGCAGAGCCTGGCTGAGGCCAAGTCAATGCTCAATGAACGCTCTAATAGCCGCGAACAACAACAACAGCAGCAGCAACAGCAGCAACCGCTGCAACATCAACAGCAGCAGCAGCCAGAAGAAGAAAAGCAAAAACTAAAGTCGCAGCCGCAGCTGGCGACGAGCAATTTAGTGTTGGGCAACGGCCAGGCGAAGGAGCAACAGCAGCGCAAGCTGCAGCCGATAGCTGCTAATAGAGGAGCGGCAGCAGCAGCAGCAGGAGTGGGAGCAGGAGCAGGAGGGGCAAAAGGAAGGGAAGGTGCTGGCATTGCAAGCAGCAAGACGTCGCAGCCACAGCCACAGCCCGAAACAGTTATATTAACGGCCAGCAATGTGAACGAGAAGCAAATACTTGCAAAAGCTTTCAAGCGGTAAGTTACGCCTTCGCCTTGCCCACTGATGAGAAGTGGGCGTGGGTGTGGGGGCCTGTTTGGCTGATAATTTGATGCTAGTTTGGAGGCAGCTCCATTGTTGCTGCCCCTGTAGCCGGCGGCCATTGTTCACGCTGCGCCGTTGGGGGGACAGCGGTAAGTAGATGGCGTCAATGCGGGAGGTAAAAGAGCAGAAGAACACCACGGAATGGACGCCAGCACAGTGCGTGCCAGAATTGTGTGTACGACAAATTGTGAAATTTATGGCAGTAGAGGCGAATGAGCGATGGGCCAGGGAGAAGCAGCAGCAGCAGTTGATAGATGTTCTATTCGGATCTGGGCGCAAAGGTGCTTCGGGGACCCCAAATGCGATTTGTTACTTTGAATGATTTTGATTGGGCGCCGGATAATCGGATTAAGGACAGGCGGCCAAGGAAAGGCAATCATAATTATTGATTTGAGCGGAAGCTGGGCTGTGCACGTGTCGACAGTGCCACAGAATGAAAATATAAGTTGGAAAATTTGAAACTTTTATGCTTCTTACAGCTGAACTGTTTCGTTAGTTTTTCATTTAACGAACATAAATCTTAGAAAGTCTCCTTAGGATTCTCTGCAGCTTATTTATTGCCAATGAAGCACAAGGATTATGAAAGCAGTTAATAACGGGCGATGGGGCTAACACGGCGTATGATTGACGACGTTTAGGCTTAGCTGCTCGAATGCGTGCGGCTAAGTTTAATGTGCGGGGGTCTGGAGGGAAAAGGATTATGCTAGACAGACTATTATATTTTATGATGAATTAAATGCGAGGGCCGTCTGTAGAGTTTTGCTGATTTAACAAGAAATTTATCTGGGTTTCTCTCTTTCTTTTCTGTCGAATGCTTTACTAGATTTCAGTTTTATAGATTTCATATAAAATTCATTCTGATTTTCGCCTTCTGTTCTGTCGAAAGTTTCCCTTTGTTTTTCTGCATTTGGGTTGAATTTGTTAGATTATATAACTGAGTAGTTTGGTAAGCATTATAATCAGATTGATTTATTAAATATTAAATTCAATTAAGTTGGATTGAATTTTTACGAGCCCAAAGCATATAACTTTGTTAGAACCTAAAACAAAATTAATAAAAAATATAAAAGGAAAGTTTTATGGCGTCGGGTGTGTTGACATTCAACCTTTCAATCAATTGTGTAAATTGGTTTTTGCTTCAAATAGCAACAAATTCAACACTTTCAACCAAAGCAGAAACTTTGCGGGTTATTGGGGAATCAAAAAACCACAGCCTGTGGACGACGTGGCGTATGAGTAACAAAGCCGAAAACTTTTGATTATACATTTTGCTGCTCATATATTATATGGGATTATTTGTGTGCTTTGCTTTGCTTTGTACCTATTGAGCACAAAATTTAATATACCCATGCATAAACATGTATGTGACCACGTATCATCCAAATGTTTTGCTTTGACCATAGATGTACATTGTTCTTAAGTCTGTCATTTAAAGCTGCCATCAATGTTGAGATATTTCATTCACCATTATTGGCAACAGCTTAAATGAAGTGCCAAGCTTTCAATTTAAATCCGAAAATGTAGAGTGCTTAATTGTGTAAGTTTTCGTCTAAAAATGTCTTAATTTATGGGAATAAAGCCCGAATAGCTGCACTGTTCTTGCCTGTTAAATGTGTCTTTGTCCCCAATTTGCGTTGAATATTTAATTCTCAATCAAATATTAATACGATACGCACACAAGTGCCCCGTGCCGGCTGTGCTCCACGCCCCGTTTGCATGTATCATTGGGCATTTAATCGGATTAAACTATCATTAATTCCGATTAGGTTAATGCCATCGTGCTCAGGCACACGCCGCCAAAGGACCTTCAATATAAATGCCATATTGATGGCACCGCTGGCGAGCGCAGCTGCAATCAGAGACGAAAGTGGGAAATTCGATTTGAATATTTATTGAATATAGAAACACGTTTGCACACAAATATTTCCGTAGCTGGCAAAAATTTCTATTTGTGTCTTCCCCTTCACGTCGCTCGCTAAAACTTTTTCGCAAGTTGCGAGCAAATAAATTTGAGACTCGGCTGCATTCGCATTTTTCTGCAGCTACCAAACTTTATTTACTTATTTTCTTCTTTTTTTTTTTTTTTTTTGTTTTTGTTGCTGTTATTTAACATTTTTGCTGTGCATTCCGTTTCGATTTTGATTGCAAATCTCCAAGTTGGCGATTCGCAAATTACTTTAAGTTGGTCAAATGTTCAATTCTACGATTTACATCATTTTTCCACTCTACGGCACAGCAATTTAAACTTTGCAATCAATTGAACTTTATAAGTATATATATATACGTATATATATCAGTTATATATTATATGCAAGACTAATTACCCGAATTTCCGCAGCCAAAGTACTTACAACTTCTTGCTATTCATTTAAGGCCGTACTTTTGGGAGCAATCATGTTTATTCAGCCAAATAAATATTGATTCATCGACCCTTAGGTCGACGTCTGTCCTTGTTAATGGTCTTTCAGGCTATTTTCATGCAGATTAAGCAAGCTTAGTAGACATTTGTTGTCAAATTTAATTCCATCTCAAAACACTTTAAAATATATTTTTACACAGCTTGTTTTTTATTTATTAATAAAAACATGTAATTTCTTATGTTAAATATATATTTATATACTTTAATATTTTTGTTGATAATAGAAGATTTATTTTAATAAGGTTTTTTTCTTTTCTTCATTAGCAATTGCTAATACCAAATAAAAGATTTTCATTAAATTTTTGATTCGTACTTAAACTTTAAAGGCTGTTTTTTTTTTTTTTTTTAATTTGAGTTTAATTCTTTAAACTTGAAATATTTCTATTTGAAATCCTTTACTACATTTCATTTATCACACATTTAAAGACAGTTTGTATGTTAAGTATGTTAGGTCAAGTTATGTTAATTCATTCTACTTTTTTTTTTTAATAAACTCAAGTTGCATAACTAAGGCTAGCTGTCTTGGCAACAGATTCACAATAAATATAATCGTTATAGTCCCACTCTTAGTTTTCATATACCTTAGTTATTTATATATAGCCATCCGCAAACATATAAAGCTCTTGAGTGGCAGGCTGCTCACTTAGTATTGACAGCAAAGTCCATTTGAATTTCACAATCTAAAGAGGCAAACACTTTCGAGTGGCGGAGTAGTAGCAGGTCACCTCAGGCAGCTTATATTTAACCGCCTTAAGCTCGAGCAGAGGTGCGAGACTGTGTGAATAATATGAGCCTCGCCCGGGGCTCCTGCCGGCTGTTCGCACGAATGCGATTGCCCAAAACAGGTGTCAGTTATTAAAGCATTCACTGGATGGGGCCACGCTCGTGATGCACTCAAACTAACCGGCGAAATAATCACGAAATGGCTGCCAGGGGAGTGTCAATGCGTATCCAAGGGATTATATCGTTTGCCGTTGGGTTTGTTGTTTGATACTCGTTCACAATGTGAAGTGAGTGTATAGAGGATATTCCGATGTCAACTAGTCTGGTATATCGGGAATGGGAATAAATATGATTGATTTGACCGAACTACTTTGAGATTATCTTAAAATGATATACTGACATAAATACTATAAAGATGACATAAGCAATATTGTTTTATAACATAATATGTGCATGTTAAAAAAAATAATTAAAAAGAATTGAAAAGATATAGTATAATATTAATAAAAGCAAAAATCAGAGTGAGAAAAGAAAGAGAGAGAAATAGACATAGTCAATTTACTATAGAGGAAATATTAATAGAGGAAAATATTAAAAAAGGCAGAAATCAGGGAAATAAAAGACAGAGAAAATAGATATCGTCCCCGAAAATGACTTGAAGTGAGCATTTTATTAAAGCAGGAGAATTATGAGCAGAAAAACGACTTTGACTTGGTCAACGTATATTTGTAAATCAATTTAGCTGCTTGCGTGAACGAGTAGTTTGCAGTCGAAGACGCCCGATCGAAGCGTTCTTATTCTGTTTGTGCTGAAATGCGCTTGGGGATTGGAATGCGAGAGCGGAGAGAGAGGCGAGTGCGATGGCAGTGGCTGCACCGCACAGTGGTTTCATTAGCATATATTTAAGGCATTAGAACTTAAATAAATAAACCGGCAACTAAAGCGATTTTCAGCTAGTTTCCTTCCGCAAAACTTTTGTTGTTCGCTCCGCCCTATTCTCCGACACCTCCTCAATTTCGTAATGTATGTGTGCGTTGCGGTCTTGGCAGTTCGGAGTTTTGGTAACCCAGGGGGAGGGCGAGAGGCAGGGGTACCGGGTGCACAAATTCACCAGAAATAAAAAACAAACAAGCCGAAAAACATAGTAAAAAAGAAACTTTTTGCTTTCCGCCCTTTCGCATCTCTTCTACGCATACTTTGGATGAAAAGTTTTTCATTTCAACTGCGTTTTTCACATTTTTGCATTTCTTTCTATACCCTGTGGTGATAAAATAGCTTACAAGGACAAGACGACAACAAGATGTGTTTCAGACTTCAGAAGTTTAGTTATTTTTAATATAGTTTCCTGCCTAATTCTGCATTCATTTCCCACGGGAAGCGCACATTATTTTTGTTTGTTTAGCTGAAAGAGTCTTTTTAAGGGGTATCCGATTAGTTCGGCAGTTTGTTTAGTTGCAACACAGCATGCCCTTTGACGAACAGCAGGACATGGGATTAGTTGCTAGGCGAAAATGCATTTTGCATAAGCCTGTGGTTTTTCCTTTGCCAATTGCCAGTGTTGGGTAGTTTTCCTTTTTATTACGTTTTCATGCGACAGCAAAGATTTTGCGAAATGGGATCTTTGGCTCGTGTTCGGCTTGTG
This sequence comes from Drosophila mayaguana, assembly GCA_037075325.1. Lineage (NCBI taxonomy): Eukaryota > Metazoa > Arthropoda > Insecta > Diptera > Drosophilidae > Drosophila > Drosophila mayaguana. Next base: position 12,767,568 of record JBAMCG010000037.1, on the reverse strand, counting down.
TCAACGTTGTGACTGCAAAAAGTTCCTGCAAACCGTTTGTACTGTGCAATAAAATCAAGTGGAATGCGGCTGAGAACTAAAAGAACGAAACTCTATAGTGTTGATAAAGGGAATGCAGAAATACTGGAATATATCTGATACATCTGGTATGTTTGAGTAGTTACTCAAGAGCACATAGCAACTGTCAGGAACTGAATGTCATTCAAAATTAAACGATATAGATAAAAAGAGGAGGAAAAATCGTAACGAAAGAAGATTATAAAATTATTGAGAGCGAAATGAAAGTTTTCGTCTGAGCTTTGAATGTGGGATGATATAACGAAAGATAAGGGTTAATAAGAGAGTGTAGGAGAAAACAAGTAATGAAACAATTTTTAATGATATCCGTAAAGAAGTGCAAAGAGAATGAAAGATAGAGCGAGAGAGAGATAGACAGCGTGGAATATTCTCTTTTTGCATAAATTAAATGAACTTTTATCCCAGCGATTCACGAGCACCAAGAGTCAACTCGCCTTTAAAGGATACAGTTTTGCCCGGCTATAAGTTTTGAAAAGTTATCTGGCCCGTGCGCCGTTTGCACTGATATTTAGACTCGTATAACTTTTCCATGTTGTTGAGCTTGCGAATGCGAGCGAAGCTTGGCTGCGTGCTGCATGCAGCATGCAACTTGTGCGCTAGTTTGTGGCATTCTTCACGGCGGGTCAGCAGCAGTGCTAAATCAATGTACAGGCAGCAGGAGGCTGCCGGCTGCCGTTCACAGTGCCCTAATTGGAATGCTCACCCGAAGGACATTAACGAGCTGCGTGTGTGTTGATAAGAGCAACTCGGCTCGGTGTGGGCGACTGAATTGTCAGTGACAAATAGTCAGACTGATACACCGACAGACCGCCACAAGCAGGAGCACAATTAAAATTTATAACAATAGACCGTGTCAGTTGCAGCTGCAATTTAATTGCCACTCGCCAAATTGTCGAATTGCCGGGACCAGTCCTCTCTGTACGGGGGCTTTGGCTATGCCACAGCATTAAAGCGGTATTTAAATGCAAAAGCCGCAAATGAGGGCTATCAGTTTCACACAAGCAATTATCACAACATTTTTCGGTGTGCTTAATTGCAGTTTAATGTGTGGCCGACAAGCGCTTTCATAAATCTGATTCGTTATATTCATTCATTCGTTCGTTATATTCATTATGTTTGAGTTATTTGACTACAAATGAACTATTTTTCTTCCCCTGGCCTTTGAGGACATTTTCGGTTAACTTTGTCCTCAACATTTCATGCTGGATGAAGCGACCCTTGAGACAAAGATAACGACAATTAAATGAATGTCATTTATACTCAGTAGGGTGAATCTTTGAAACAGAGTAAATTTTAAATTTTAAATTTTAAATTTTAATGTTAATCATTTTTATGACGAGCCGATTTTACCTTGAACGTGTCGATCTCAGCTGGAGGTTTGACATTTTTTCGTAGATCCATGTATTCGTAGATCGAGATCCAAAAATCGAAATGATCAATGATCGAAAATTAGTTTTTAAATCATACCTCCTACATCTTTAGAGGTAGTGTTAGAGTCCCCAAATGTTATATCTAGGTTCGTACGTATTTTATTGAATTTTGATTTTGGTTCTAATTTTTTCTTTTAAGTAATACCTCGAAGTATTTCTTCGATTTACTTCCTTTACATACTTGCTCTACGTATTTCTCTACGTATTTCCTCGATTTATTTCCTCTACGCTTTCGTTTCCGTATTTCCTTTACTTCTAAGTATTTCCTCTCCTCTCCTCTCCGTTTACCCATTACAAATTCCCTCTACGTATTTCTTTTAAGTATTTCGTCCAAGTATTCCCTCTACGTATTTCCTCTCTGTGTTTCCTGTACGTCTTTGCTCCAAGTATTTGCTCTATGTGTTTCTTATTTGTGTCTCGTATTTGTGTTTCTTCTAAGTATTGCCTCTACATATTCTTCAACGTATTCTCAGCTGCTTCTATGTATTGGTATTGCTCTGCCTCTACGTATTCCTCTATGTATTCCTCTACGTAATTCCTCTACGTGTTTCCTTTTCGTCTTTAATGCTTATCTGGACGATCACACACATCACTTCAGTTCACTTTACTGCACTGCACGGTTGACCCCCACCAGGGCTGGACGACTGAAGAAATGCTGCAGCTGCTGCCCTTTATATAGGGCGCCTTTCACTCAAAGCCTTAGTCGCGCTCGGCAACTGAACCCGACGCCAAGTAGGGTTCGCTGCAGTCGAGCTTCAAGGGACCAATGGGAGCACTCTCTGCTGCTTCAAGCATTCTAGCTTCGTTTTACTTAAACATAAAAAGCAAATGAATACTGCTGCATACATATAAACAGCTCAAATGATCTTCTTCGTCCATTGCTCTCTTCAGGCATACAGATAGGGAGACAGACGGAGAGACGGACTATGAGATAGACAGGGAGACTGATAGAGAAACAGAGAGACAGATAAACAGAAAGACATACGAACTTTGTTTAATTGAATTAGCTCATTACACTGCTTAAGAATATAAACATTTGTTTGTATGCTAAATATTTTATGAACATTTATAATTATTAGTTAGCGGCAGTTTCTTCTGTTCTATAGTTCTCTCAAGTTCACTTGATAATACTGTCAGACAAAGACCCCTGCTCTTTGCGAGATTCAGGGGATATCCTCGAGCAGTCTCGACTAGAGCACTTACTTCTAGACTACTTATAGATTTGTGAATTTTAGACCTAATCTAATATATCCCTCAGCTATAAGTCTCCATCATAATCTTATAGGCATTTCCTGAAAATTAAATTAGATAGAGCTAAGAGATATATATATTTTTTCTTTGCAGAGCGGATCGCAATCACGATGGCCGTCTGTCCATTCAGGAGCTGGGACAGTACATCAATAAGAGGATTGTCGAGCACATAGACATAGCCATTATGAACAATGCCAGGGAGTTTCGACGCGTAGACATTGCGCCGGCGGACGGGCTGATCACCTGGGAGGAGTACCATCGCTTCTTTTTGCGAGAGCATGGCATGACCGAGGCGGACATCGACGAGCACGATGAGATCAGGCACACCACGCTGAATCGCAAGGCAAGGGAGGATATGATGCGGGATAAGGCGCGATGGTCGGAGGCAGCACGCACGGATCTCTTCACGCTGACTATCGATGAGTATTTGAGCTTCAGGCATCCTGAGTCGAGCGTGTCTAATCTGCTGGAGCTGGTGGACGATCTCTTGCGGCAGTTCGATCAGGACGGCGATGATCAGCTAACCTTGGAAGAGTTCTCCGACCTGAATGTGGATGACGACGAAGATCTGCTGCGCAAGTCTCTCATATCGAAAACCCTCGTGGAGCGCCGCGAGGAATTCAAGCGTATTATCGACAGCAATCACGATGGCAAAGCCGATCGAGCCGAGCTGCTGAACTATGTGAACCCAAAGACGCCACGCTATGCTCTGCAGGAGGCGGCCACATTATTCAGCCTTTGCGATGAGAACAAGGACGAACTCTTAACACTTAAGGAGGTAAGAATGGGTCATTAAATGTCCAACTGTAATTCATAAAGACTCTTCCCCTTTTACAGATGACTGATAATGCTGAGATATTTTTGCAATCAAAGATGATCGATACGGCTAACAGTTTCCACACCGAATTTTAATCACTCTATCGCACTTTTTCCATCTTACTTCGAACCATCTAAGCCCAGCTGACTATCTCCGGCTATTAGGAAATGGAAGGAACTTTATAATCTTTGTGCATTTATAGTGATATTAATTTGTAAGTTGTTGCACATAATGTTTAATACAAATGTAATGAATAGATCGTATAATACACGCATCGCTATGCTTACACAAACACACACACAGACTCACACATATAAATTAATAAACATTTAGGATTAATTTTGTTAGAACTTTGTACTACTTAATCCTTAAGAGCAAGAGGCAATTCATTTGATGTGTGATTCTAAATAACAATTTTACTTAAGAATGCGAAGCAGATTTAAACACAATAATCCAAAATATATATACAAAATAAATATACGTAATTTTACGAAAATACTAAATAATATATGTATATAGAGAAATCTTGTTTTATTTATGTTTAGTGGGATATGATATATCGATGAAACAAGAGAGCTGCTCCGATCAATTTTTATTTTAGTGTAAAAAGACATTCAGAACTCTGTATTACTACATATATTAAACTGTATGTATTTTTGATTTGATGACCTACTTATGGAAGTCTTGGACGGGTCATCATTGGAGCGATAAATGCAAAGCAAATGAGCACCTAGCAATTCCATTGGGATAAAGAATACCTAAATCTGAATGCAGATGTACACATGGTTAAGATATGCGCAAACTACCAGGAGTTTTATCAATTAGTCTTTCGTTTTCTTTGAAAGTTAGGGACTCAGCGGATTTAAATAATATTTACAGAAAATTGTTTACTTCTATAAGTATCACATAGGTAAGTATCACATATAAAATTGTCACATATAGGACATTTGTTTTTGATTTGTCAACATTTTCATTTAACTAGCTTCCCAAAGTTTCGAATTAACAGAGAAACATAAAAGTTAATTTAACAAAATTAAGTTAGTTATCTTTTATAGCTTGATGTTATTTCATTTGCTTCAATACACAAATATACACCGTCGAAAAGATCTTAAAATTTTTATAATATTATCATATAATATTATGAATTAACGTGGGGATAAAAATATGTAATTTCTAGGAATCATTGAGTTTTTTAGAGCTATTGAGAGTTCTTGCGACTTGGCTTTATATGTTTATATTGACTATACCTTTACCCGAATTTAAAATGTAATAATTTTATTAAATTTTAATACAGATCAACATTAAACAAAATTTCATTGATTTGACCCTATGTTCAGAAACGTGAAACATATAATTGAAAATATGCAATTTTCAGGTATTTAATTGATTTTAGCCAATTTCTGCACGTACAAAGATGCATTCAAGTCTTTGGGTTCAAGTTATGAAGACGCGGACATAACCGATCTAAACGAATCGATCTTTCAACCTGAGCAATAATATATATACCTTATGGAGTCTGCCACACCTCTTCAGCCTGCTACATACGTTTTCACAAAACCATTATACCTTGAATACCCTGTTTAATTCGGGGCAGAGCATAAAAACAAAATTATTTCGAGCGAAAAAAGTTAATTTTCTGTTAATCTGTAATTTAATTAGACTTTGAATCTATTAAATTACTACTCTGCCTAAGGTGGAAATGAAGCTTGCAGTGTCTTTAAGCAGCTTAAGTTCTTCTGTTTTTCCAGCGAGCAGACAAATTCGGCATCATTAAACATAATCCCATGCTCAAGTGGCTGTGGCAAGATGAATAGGAGGCACAAATGATAAATAAGTGGCACTCGGACTAATGGGCAAGCAAATGGCGAAGCAGACCCTGGCCAAGCCTGAATATCTATGGCAACGTGAATAGCTAGAAGCCTGCCAAAGCCTGATGAATATCCTTCGGAAATTTAACAGGCAATTGACTTACTGATGGGTGCTAATACCCCTCAAACTCTGCAGGTGGGGTATTCTGAGGTATTCTCTTTTTAAAGAGATGCCAGCTAAATTGATAGATTAGTGCATTAAATGGCTAACGTCGAGTACGTGTGCATAAAACTCTGACGAGGCGAACATATTTTAATGCCAAAGAATGAGCAGACGTGGCTGCCTTCGCTGACAGTCGAAGACAAAGACAGTCGAGTGGGTAATTGAATCTAATTATTCGGAAGCGCAGATAATGAGCACGTAAAACGCAAGAAATAGCATGGATGGGATATCCCACACAGTTATTAAGGCATCCACACGTGCGTGTGTGTGTAGGGTTGTTTATTTATGTACGGAAACGGAAACAACAAGAGAAACGTTTAGATACATAGAGAATAGAAGCGCAGGAGCGCCGCTGTCAGCAATGCTCGACTAGAGAATATCCTGAATATTTACAGTTTATCAATTTTCTAGATATACATATAGATTGGAATTCTGTTTCTGTGGTTAGCTGTAATACTATTCTAGATTCAAATTTGTATTTCTCCTACTTGATATACTTTGCTTTGAAAGTCTTTGAGTCTTTGAGTCAAAATGCCAAACGAAAATACAAATTTTTGTTATGAGAAGGATGGAGCATTTTCATTTCACAACGAATGTCTCGATTAATATTATTTGATATCGACTGAAGAGCAGAAAGTTAATACACCATTTTATAAATATTTTCAGCAGATCTCAACTACAGTAAGCTAGCATCAATTGAGTTAAGAAGCGGCAATAGACACGCTAACACAAATACTCGAAAGGCAGGGCCAACACGCGATTTATGGTATTTTTATTTATGTACTTTATTTCTCAAGTAATCCAAGGATCTGGCCGTATATTACCATTAAGCAGGGACTACTTCTTCCAAAGCGGACTGGCATAGACTGCGGCAGGTGCGACGCCATAAGTGGTCACAGGTGTCCTGTAGAGGGGGGCAACGGCAGCATAGGTGGAGAATCGAACGGGCGCCACGGCCGAGTAGGTGGCAATGGGAGCCACGGCCGCATACCTGGTCACTGGTGCGGCCAGTAAGCCAGCCTGGGCGCTGGCGATGCACAGAGCCAAACAGATGAGGAATTTCATATTGATTTGATTTGTTTGTTGTTTGGGCTTCTCGCTGGTATTTGTTGACTTGTCCGCTTGTGAGCGACTGTTGCTGTTTGGCAATCAACGCCGGGCTTTTATAGCACAGGCGTCAACCCGTTTGCGGCTTAAGTGCCCGAGCAAACACACGCCAGTCGAAATTAGAACACAATGACAATACTCTCAATTTCTGCGCGGCTCTGCTCCAGCTATGCGGATGTCAATTGTCGGTTGTGGCTTAAATGGCGGACCGGCAGCATATCACATAGATTCTCATTTCGCATTCAGTCATCAGTAAATAATAATGAAGCAGCTTAAAGTTAGGCATTGTTGAAGTCTCTTATTAGCCTTGAGCATAAAATGAGGAGATTGTAAAGCGGGTGCGAAGGTTTCACAGTCAACGATATATATCTACATATGTATATAATTTAAGAGCCAATTTGCAAATGCTCAAGACATAAGTAAGGAATATTTGTATTTTCTTAGTAAAAGGCCTTAGCTGCCTTAGTAGGTGGACCCTTATAATAGTCCATAAATAAATAAATTGTAATGAATAAATAAAAACTTACGTTTTTACACTGCCATACACTTGTATGTCAACAGGAGGGGTTAGTAGCTAAGAAAATCCACACTGATTTATTTCATAAACATTTATTGTTTATTGTGTAATATAATAGTAGATATGATCGAAGTGGTCATAAAATAAAGACAAAAATATATAAATTATATAATACGGAAACCCTTTTGTTAGTTTTGAAGACTATTTCATTTATTATTGAAGCCAGAGGCATGCCTCTTAATATATTTTTAGCTGTAACTCGAGTTGAGTTAAGTAATTAGTAATTAAATTTAAGTAATTTTCGTTTTATATAAATATCTGTATGTTTGATTCATTCGCCAAGAAAAAAGTTGCTGCTGTGTATTGACATTTTTGAAATCTGCATGTCGTGTCGGTGTGACATTACGAAGTTGTGTTAGTGGCTATGTCTTGAGAGAGGGACTAAGACCTCATACTAACCGAGTGAGGTGCCATATTAGCGACAATTAAAGGATCTATTTTCACTAAGAGGGAGACAACTGCAGCTGTTGCTGAACGTGGTCCCGGTTGTTGTTGAGTCAGAGTATAGGGCTGCAATGATTTCGATAAGCAGCAACCAGAAATTAAGAGTTTGACAGGACAAGTCGAAAAAGGACACGGCTCAAACTGTCGGACCAGGAACAGCTTTTTAGCGATCGAGCAGAGCTACAGCGGGAACTGGTTTATTTTACTTAGTTATAGTGGAATGTGCGAATAAATAAAAAAAAAATTTAAAGTAACGACATACATATATTTATTTCTTGCATGTTAACTAATATTTTACATTATGTCTGCTCTTAAGCAGCGTGAAAATTATCTGGTAAATTACAGGAAAAGAGTCTAGAAATAGTCTCCCTTGTGCCTTTAGAAAGTCGCATCCGATCGCACCATTTATATTTGTATTTAATTTTATTTATTTATTTAAATTCAAATAGTCTAAGATGATTTTAATTGTAATTAAAAAGGCTTTATTCTATGAGTGCATATTTGTATATTTAAACAAATATTAGTGTTAAATACTTATACCTCTTAGAGATTTACGGATAAACTACATAGATTGCTAGAGTGTGAGATATGCATTCAGTATCAGTCGGAAACGTCTCTTGTCCAATTTTCCAATTTTTTTATAACATTTGTTGTCTTTAAATTTGGGGTTACTCATTAAATGCAGCCTCAAGTTTTGAGTGTGGATCGGGGTATTCATAAATTGAGTAAGCTACATAAAACAAATGGCAGCGAGCCAACTTAACGAGCCGCAAAAAAGATGCTACATTTGCTATATATCTCTCTCTCAGTCTCTTTCTTTGTGTGTGTGTGTGTGAGTGCGATATAAAATGAAGTCCCTGTCTGGTGCTGGGAACATTTTTGCCATACAAATGTTTTGCATTATTAGGAAACAAGCCGGGCGAACGGGCACGCGTCGCCGAGCTTGGTAGTTGAATATGTTCTACACGTAAGTTACATTAGTCAAACTGGTCCCTGGCAGAGTCCTCACGAATTTGCAGAGCATGCCAAACGCTATGACAACGCGACAGACAGCCTGGCCAGAGCTGGGTGAGTCAAGGAAATTATTGAAGAGCTATGGCCAAAAAAGAAAAACGAAAGCGAGCTCCTAGAGTATGCATAAATATGCTACACACATACGCAGATGTTACTATCTGTGACTCTCTCACTGTGTGTGTGTGTGTGTTTGCCATAACTGCTTCATCTTCTGACTCATACATATTAAAATCTCAGAGAAACGAACTTCAACAGTCCGCAAAATAGAAACAAAAACACAAATATAAATGTACTGGATCAAATGCAAACACACACACACAAGGAGAGTCGGCTGGATGGCAGGAGAGGTGCGAGAGTGCGAGGCTCATGCATTTTAAAATTCAGCATTAGAGCACTTTGTTTTTATTTTCGGTATATGCAGAATATTATTTGAGCACGTTTTTGGCGCCTGACATTGCATTTAACATTTTGAATGCATAACAGAGAAGCCAGCCAGGGCACATACGAAAAACCAAAAACGAGAATGAAGAAAAACACTTAAAATAAACTGCCAGCAGTTGGCTTAACTCTCGACTCGTGTTTCAGAGCCCAGACTCTGCTTTGAAGTAATTAAACGTTTTAAGGTGGTAGTAAAATAAATCATTTGAAACTCGTTTTCTTTTGCAAGTCTAACAAAAACGGATTTCTCCCAAATTGGCTAACAACACATCATTTAACAGGCTGCCAAAACATCAAGGAGCAGGAGTGGGCAGGGCCAACAGTGGCTGCAAATGAAATCTCTGTGGCTAACGAGGACAAGCAAAGAAAGCAAAGCAACTCTAACCTGGGACCTGCGACCTATAAGCAGTGATGTACATATTAAATAGCAAATGAACAAGATGCGACTTGGGTGAATGCCGTGTCTGTTGTTTATCATAATTTATCTCTGCAATAATTGAGATTTATTTTTTATATAATATACAAATAAAAACTAAACAAAATAATAATAATATAAATAAATAAATAAATAATATAAATATAATATAAAAAAACAATAATAATAATAATAATAATAATAATAATAATAATAATAATAAATATATTAATATTAGTATTAATAATTAAAATAATAATAATAATTATTATTATAAGTTATATTATTATTATATAGTATAAATAATATTAATAATAAATTATCATATAATATAATAATAATTAAATCACTTAAAATTAATTACTTTAATTACATTCCTTAACATGAGTAAACAACGATAATAAATTTCTTAATTATTATAAATACCAAAGAAAAATCGAAATTGAATAAACAACATAAAAGTTAAGCCAATGATGGCCGATTTGCTGTCCCGCCTAGATAATCCATGTGACGCTATATACTTCTATACTAAGAATAACACTGCATAACCAAATTGCGAACATTGTTTCACGAAAGATTTTATAGCCTGATGATTCCAAAAATGCCAATTATTATATAACACTTTTAGTTTCAAAGTCTCATCTTTTCTCTAAAATTCGCTATTTTATAGTATTAATTTGCTGCTAATTACTTTTTTGAAGACTGTATAAATTTCTAGTGTATTCTGAGCAGCTCTAATTCCGTCATTAAAATGGAAAACAACAAAAATACAATTTTGTCTACTTAAGGTGTATAATCTAATATGCTGTTGTGCAGTGTAATATACATATATTAATGTACTTAACATTAGTTAACTATATAAAACAAAATTAAGTTTATATTTCTTGAGTAGATTGAACTATACAACAAACGTAGACAGTTTATATTCATTAATATTAATTTATTTTCTTGCAGAACTTCATAAATTTGTATCTCTTTATATTACACTTGAAATGATCAATTCACATCGTGGAGTAGATAATGTCCTTCTGCTTTGACTATGTGTGACCCGTTATCTGTTGGAATGTGACTCGCTCGACTTATTATTATAGTTTTTCAAATTTCTTTTATTTGATTGTAAGCAATACTAATAACTATTATTCTTTACAATATTATGTATGCGATAGCAGTCTGAGCATGAAGCCCCTTATATGTAGTGTAAGAATAGTTTTATATATTTAATTTAGGCCACAATTTTATATGTAGTGTAAGAATAGTTCTATATATTTAATTTAAGCCACAATTTTTCTTCAAGTGTAATTCATCTAGCTTGCGCCAAAAAGTATTTTTTTAAATATTCCAAAGCTACCGGATTTTCATTTAAATTCTATCGAATTCGCCGAAGTTTAAATACAAATATTTTATTGGATTTTCATGGATTTTCCGTGGACATTTCACACATATTTTGTTATTTTTTTTTTTTTTAGATTTTTTGCAGCTTAATTGAAAAATACAAATCCCAAATTGGGACACAAAAAATACATGAAATAATCAATAATAGCCCATAAGCAATAAATTATTTGACTTTTGCGCGACAAATCCAAAAGTTTTAGAATATGATTTATTTATTCAAAATTTGATTTCGTTTTATCAAGTTGTTTGCCATTGTATGTGGAGTTGGCAACAAATGACAATAAAAGGTAATTCGGTAGTAACAACTTGAAGGCAAACACTTAACTAACTTTATGTGTGTGTGCGTGTGCGAGTGTGAGTGTGTGTCTCTGTCCAGGTACTCGTTCTCGATTTATGCTATGGGGGCCAGTGCTCGAACTTTGTCCATAAGCATACATGTGTGTGAGTGTGTATGTGTGGCTGTGGGTAAACTCATTCACACACATGGAAAGTAAAAAGCAATTTTCGTAACATTTGCATGCCTTAAACCAACACGCAGACACACATAAATATATATATGTATGTATATATGTATGTGTATGTAGATAGAGAGCAGCAGAGGGAGACAGACAGGCAGGCAGAAAGACAGGCGAGGACACGCGGCCTACCTTTGTGTGCAGTAGCAAAAACTACGATTATGTATGTGGGTGTATTTGTATGTGTGTGTGTGTGTGCCTGTAAGTTGAATGGAGTACGTGTTGTGCTGAAAATGCAATTTGCCTTCTGTGCGAAAAGTACGTAAAATTTATGCAAATTTCCCCGAACTGCCCCTGACCCATGGCTCTTCTGACGGCAACGGCAACGGCGACGGCGATGGCGATTTCGACTCTGCAACAAGCGGAAACAGGAAATGCGCCATTGTGTGCGTGCTCTCACATGCACGTGTGTGTTTCCGAATGCGCCTGTGTGCGTGCGTGTTCGAGTATATATGTATTTAGTACGCGCTAAAATGAAAATGCGATAGAAGGGGCCAACGAAAAAATATGTAAGCACAAATATGCTACATATACACGACCTCAAATTTGCCCTCCATATAAAAGTGGGTATACTAAATTGTTGGCTAAATATATAACATCACTATATATTTGACTCAATTTATAAATGACTTTAAGGCTATATGAAATTACAATATATATCAATATACGTTACAAATGTTTTGATAAAATAATTAATCTTAACACATATCAGTATTTTCTTAGAATGTGTGGCAAACTTTAATTAAGAGGCTTTCAAAATTATTTAGCTTCTTCCCTACTTTGTTAAATTTGTAAAAATATTCATTTATGACCTGCAATTGGATCAGGGCAAAGGAAGCTTCATGCTGGCAGATAATTGTTATTCAAGTCTGAAAGAGTTTCGTGTGGTGCAGTGGTCAAGTTAAGAGTGTATTTTCTTTTAATATTTATATGCTGTGTATGTATTGTATGAGGCTTTATTATCTTTCTTTATTTATATATATTTTTTATTTAATTATATTTTTTTTGCAGCTCTGCTACTGAACTTTTTCGCTTTCTACTGAAAATTAGGCTATGGTTCTTCTTCTTCTGCTTAACGCCAACTCTCGACAGCCTCAAAGCCATTAATATAGTTTAGTATCGATAAATGTAAAACTATTGATAGCAAATTTATTGAAAGTTTATGTTTATTCTAATACTTTTTTAAATACATCTTTGTCTATTCCAATATTTCTACAATTGTAGAGTTCAGCTTGGTTGTCTTTCCTACTACGATACATTTTTGTATATAATATATATATTGTAAAACTTTGAATATAATATGCAATACAGGAAATTTCACTGCAAAAAGAAAAAAATATATTTATAAATATATATCTAACATTTATCTATTCACAAAGAACAAAAAGAAAAACTAAAATTAAAATCGTTGCGATCTTAGTTTTGTCCATGATTGCCAAGCAGATCTCGTGCCCTGTTACAGGGTATATTTACAACCAATAAGCCAGGGCGTGAACACAAGAACTAATGCGCCAACACATGACAAACAACAGCAACAGCAACAGCAACACCAACAACACCAGCTTGAAACGAGAATCGATGCCAACAACAAGGCGTAAATTCGCCATCGATAGTTTTTGACATTGTGTATACGCCTCGTGGTGGTCGTGTGGTGTGCGCTTATGTGTGTATTAGTGGTGCCGCTTGTGACGGCGTTCGGTAAGAAAAAAAAAAAACGACAGAGCAGAAAGAGAGAGAGAGGGAGATAGAGAGAGATGGAGAGTGAGAGTGAGAGGAAAAATAGGAAAATATTTTGCACTGGCAGCAGGGCCAATGGGCAGAACAATGTGTGTGTGCAAAATGAAATGCCGCCGGCTAGTCCAGCATCCATACATAAAACAGATGTGTGTTGGTGTGTGTGTGCGTGTATGTGTATATTGGTGTGTGTCTGATATTGTTTATACTGCATTGCACGTGCCTTTGACATGCCCACATGGCCTCTATAAAGCCCCTCTACGTGAATGATCCTGCGTTTTGGCTTATGGGTAAAGAAGTTGAAGCGTATTAAGCAAACACTGCCACAGGCATCAACGGCGCCCTTTGTAGCCGCATGCAACACACGTGTGCGTGTGAGTGTGCCCCCAAATACCTAGCAGTCGACGCGTCGACTCAAGTGTGTGTGTGTTGGCTTTTGCGAGATAAACGGTAGCAGCATTTAATGCGTCCAAATCTTTTTAACGCCACATCAAGCCATTTTTCAATCCAGATCTGAGCGTTAAGATTAAGTTGTCTTTAAGTCGCCTGAAGCCGGGACTCCAGCTCTTTGGCGACTTGCCGCCAATTGCTGTGGCTCACAGGAGCTGGCAGCAGAGAAACACTTACATATTACAGGGGAAAGCGTTTACTGAAAGCATCTAAGAGAAATTATAAGCGTTTAACACAATGTTGAGTTTTTTATTAATACGAGCATTCAAATCGAATGCGATGGGAGAGACAGAGTTCTGAAATATTAAGCTTAAGTTTAAGTTACGGAAATGATGTAAGATATAAGTCTTTGAAGAATCTTACATATGGACAATAAGAAATGTATATATGTTTGAGTTGTTAATATTGGCTGCTGTAATTGGTATAGTCTAGTATAGCGTCTGTTATCCTGAGGTCAGACCTCTTTCAAAGCTTTATTATCTATCTTTTACACAAAGTAATCTATAGACATATTTAAAAGCGGCAATTTGAAGTAAATAAAGTATATTGTGAGGAACAGGTATTTGTGCTTCAAGGTTGAGTATCTAGCTCTCCCTGCATTATAATTTAGCCTCGAAAACAATATAGAGGAATATATAGAATCAATTCCATTTTCAAATATAATATTTAATGAATGAGACAAACTAAATATGCCAACAGAATGTAGGAAATGCAAAAGTGTAAAATAATATACGAAATAAATAAACTAAGCAAAATAAATCTTCTCTGAAGATGAGCAAGGCGAGCATGAGTCTCAGATCGCACTCTGAACTCTCATTAGTAGTGTTGTATTATTTATTATTACACCTGATTCTTAGCAAAAAAAAAAACTGACTTTAGAATAAAAATTCATAATACTCGCATATCTTTAAAGCACATTATAGATGTAAAAAATAAAATAAAAATATAAATTAAAGACAAAAATAGATACACTTTTATATAATAATTTAGCCCAAAGATAATCAGCAGTAAATTAAATGAAATAAGGAAGTTTCATTATTGGTAGACGGATTCTTAATTGAATCTAGGTTTGTTTGTTAGCTACCTGTGCTGCTATCATACGCTATTGATTTCATTTCCTTCACAGCTAAATGTAGGGCACACGATTTGACCTGCCGTAAAAAAGTGCAAAACGTACGGCTGATTACTACAAAGATAATGCCAAAAAAAGAAGATACAATTTCTATGTTGGTCAAAAGCAAATTAGTTAGCAAATTAGTGTGTCGGCTCAAAACAATTATGTGAACTTTGCATTGGGCAAAGGAAGCTGCTCCTGCACTCAGGGGGAAACGGAAATAAAGCTCGACGTTTGATGAAAATGAAAATTCATATTTTT